>CM024641.1:8599430-9199430 GCA_014182715.1 Eucalyptus cloeziana
CCATTCCAGCATCATCCCAAGGCCCAGTTTAAGGCTGCCGGATGGCCGCCGGGAAAGATTTAGAGAATTAACTAAGCACGAATCATGTTCAAGATTATATTAAGGAGGTTCATCTACTAAAAGATGAGCGATACTAACCCAAAAACACCGAGAATAGGCGCACAAAACATCACATTTCCAACTCCTCGTCTTCAGACGCATAAATTGTTTCAAGGAAATTCACGAAAACAATCTCAACAAAATTTGGAACAACTATCATCAAGCTAAACACTCAAAATCCTAGTACTTCACGGTCGCAAGGATGTCGACTTGAGAGCCAAGCTTCTCCTCTGCAGCCTTTTCGGCCTTCACTCTAAGCTTCGTCAACTGCTTCTTCCGCTCGTAGACGGCTTGAGCCCTCTCCTTTCTCTTCTTCTCGAGCTCCTGTGCATCAAATGTAAAATTAAGAGTTAAGACCGACAAAGCGTGATGGAAAAAGGAGAGAAAACATAGTCTGCTGGCATTAGCTTCACAATTTCATGCATCACGCTGAAGGATTTTATCAAGCTGTGATCAGAGAGAAGACCAAGGACTATGTGTTCTTCTCAGCCTTTAGAATGAGAAAACATCTTTACATCCTATAATATAGAGCCTCGAAACTAGCCATGATAAATCGCACACAAAAAAGCCTCTGTCTGTGTGTTGAGATAAAGGTCAAACGGTTAAGAGCACATAAATGCACCTAGCGACTGAAGAATTGAGAAGGCAAAATTTGCCAGGAAAAATAGGACAAGATAATGTGAATTGTACACTTGCTTTAACAAAAAATTGATATTCTACCATTCATTATGAACCACCAGATATCAAGTTTTACCAAATTTCACTCATCCAAAACCAAAAGCCCTATAGCTTGACTCGATCAAACATCCAGAAGAACAATACAAATCTTGTCCTATCTTTTCACCGAGTATGAGCAGCCAAGAAACTAGATTTGCACATTTTAACTTGTATGATGACAACCAACCTAGTAAAGAATTAGGGGTCATCATTTTGTAAGTAACAGATCAAACAATCCAATACCTAACTTATATAACCCAAAGTAACGTTTTAGGTAAATCCAACATTAGCAGCCTAGCACAAAAGCCACCAAATCCAAATAAAGGAAAGCCAACCGATACAACTATTATCTCTCCAAGAAACAGCATTAGCTAGCAATGCAGCAAAAACTCACCCTGATGGTGTCATAATGGTTCCATCCCACTTCAGAAGACAAGCGGCCCAACAAGCAGTACTTGTGCCCCTTTTGAAGCCTCAACACCCTATATAGATCACAATGCAAATTAAACATTAAATTGACATAAGCCACAACAGAAAAGACAGTCCCAAAATGAACACAGCACAAATGGAAACAAGAAACGTACTTGAGAGCATCAGGGATGACCATTCTCTTCGTCTTGTCATAAGGAGGAGGGACACCCTCATAAGCCTTCAACCGAGCGAGCGCACCTGCTCCCCTCTTGGTCTTATGCGGAATCATTCTGCAAATTCACATGAACCAACAAAAACTCAAAACCTCAATCCGAAGCAAGCTCGCAGGTCCAGCATTCACCACATCATTCCAAATTCCAGGAAAAAAAAAAAAAAACCTAAGAATCCATCGCCTATGAAATAACTATCATTCTGCAACCATTGTCCAGCTCTAGAGTCCAGCATCAGTAGCTCGAGCAACCTAAGCAAGAACTTATCATCACATCGATGCATCCGCCACTATACACAAAACTCACGGAAGCCAAAAGAAGCAACTAGCTATCGAAACGTCATTTCCCGACATTAGCGATCCCCAGCAACAAACGCGCAGGTCCGGCATTCACCACTTCATTCCAAATCCCCCAAAAAAAAACCTAAGAATCTACCGCCTAAGAAGTAACCATCATTCTGCAACTCTTAGTCCAGCTCTAGACTCCAGTATCAGTAGTTCGAGCAACCTAAGCAAGAACTTCATCCACCACCACACACAAAACTTGCGGAAGCTAAAAGAATCAACTAGCTATCGCAACATCATCATTTCCCGCCCTTCGCAATCCAGCTCGGGAACCTCGGTTCAAGGCAACAAACGATCATTTCGATCATCCTCGCGCGCCGATCGACAGGAGAAAAACTCAATAGGGAAGGTAATGACAAAAAACGACGGCGTAGGGAGTACCCGCGGACGGTGCGCCAGAAGATCTTGGCGGGGGCGCGGAAGTGGATGGGGCCGTGGGAGGGCTTGGTGTTCATGCGCTTCCGGAGGAACCGCATGTACTTCATCTTCTGCCGGACGAGGCCGCCGGACATGCAGATCTCCTCGCACCGGACCACCACCACGCGCTGCCCGTTCAGGAGCTCCTTCGCCACGATCGACGCCAGCCTCCCCAGCATGTGGTGCCGCGCGTCCACCACCACGCGCTTCGCGCAGATACCCGACCCGGACACCATCTCTCTCCTCTCTCTCTGTGGCAGCGCGGTGGCGAGAATCTGGTGTTAGCTTCGAAACTCTTCGGGCGACCGAGGCGTGCGCGGCTTATAAGAGTGGGGAAGTGATGGTGGAGCTAGGGTTTTCGTGGGTTTATGTTACGGTGCGGGCGTGCGTACCGTGAGGATGGTGGGACGGGCTGGGCCCGTTGAGCCCAACTGCGAAATGCGGGGAGTTCCTGGCCCGGCCCGGACCGAATTCAGCCCGTTTTCGGCCCATCTCGGCCCAAACATGAGTAGGCGAGTTTTTTTTTTTTTTTTGGTGATCCGGGTAATGAAATCGGAGGCTCGATCGCTGGGCCGAATGCCGACTGCCCTTGGTTATACAAGCTTACGTCTCTTCAATGCAGATAGGATCGCCGACACAATAGTCTATTAAATTGGCCTAGGTCGATCAACCCAAATCCCGAAATGGGTGAACCTGAGTAATCCTTTCCTGCCTTTGACCCCTAGCTTACCCAATTAGAGCATAGACCGACCCATCCAAGCGCGAACGATTCTAAAGAAAATTCGAAATGCTTGGTAATTCAGGGTCGGATTTGGGTAAGGATTTAGCGTGACCAACACGAGCCCGCTTGCGAAAGTCTGACTTTTCCTATCACTGTCAAGAGGGGCCCGGGAGGTGGGTCAATCGTCACCTCAGACCGTGACATCGAACCATAAAAAAGAGTTATTTCTAGCCTAACCCCAACTTTACATCAACGAAATAATCAAAGCCCGTCATCAAGAAATGTCCAAATCGAGCGTGTCGAGATCGCGCTACCGAGACCGAGCGGTCCAGCACGAGATGCTGACGACCAGAATAAGATCACCAAAGAGACGCCAAGACCGGGGGCGAGCATCGAACCTGCGGATCTCCCGAGGAGAATCCCACGTGAATCTGTCGAATTCTTGATGACCCAGGATTAAATTTAGTACAGGAACCAAGTTCCTTGATCCTTTTCTCCGAAAAAATGAGCTCCTGATTTGGTGGGTAGTTGAGGACGAGAGGCCCTTTTCCCCCTCCACCAACCCCAACAACACCCGATCGCCATCCGAAAATCTGCCATTGACCTGAAGCGAGGAATCCCCCCCAACCCATTTTTGGCTGTTGGGTCCCGAGTTTTTCCACCTCTGCTTTTGGTTCCCCGCTCATTAGGGGGAAAAGGGAGGGGCAGGATCCATCAAAGATCAGTCTTTCTTTCGACCCTTTTGCTAATTTTCTCGCTTTTTGTCTCCCTCTGGGTGGAAGCGAAAGAGCGAGATGGGGGGAGAGGGCAAGGTGTACACTTTGGCGCAGGTTTCCGAGCACAACACGTCCAAGGACTGTTGGCTCGTCATCGACGGCAAGGTGCGTCGGATTCATGATCGTGGTCGTTCTTCTTTTTCTGTTCGATGGGTTTTGTTCGTTTGTTTTGAATGGTTTCGTTTAGGCGTGGCTAGATCTAAGAGTGAATCTTGGTGTGTCGGGATGATTCAGTGGAAGATGGGTGTTCTTCTCATTGGTTCTGGTTTCATACTGTTATGGTTTCTGTCATGATAGCGGATCAGCTTTGTTTTGTTGAAATATGGGCAACATCTAATTTATCTGGGAGGTCTATCGATGTGCAGCATAAACCTTTGGGAGAAGGACAAGCTTATTCACTGCACTGGCACATTAGTTGCTTTTACTTCCTACTTGTCCTGTGATGGTGGATTTGATGTGCGAATGCCGTGCCTTTTGTGTTTTAGGCTTCATAATTAATGCTATCGGACTAGTGATTGTTTTACACGAAACAGATTCTACAACTTTCCATTTGCTTGGCATAAGGGTGTCACCATCTGTCATATTAGTCTCACGGGCGGAAATGCTAATACAACTACTGATCTTAAAGTTATTTGGCCCTCTCGAAGTTTAAGACCTCACCATGTCTTTCCAGTATCACAGCCATGGCTTTAGGACAAGTTTCCTTGATAAATTTGAGCTGTTTCTGATGTTGAAAACATCTGAGAGTGGTCTGTGTCGGCCTCTATTGCGGGTATCAATCTTTGGGTGCTCAGAGAAGGGGCACATGTGCCTGTGTATTCATTCATTTTTGGTTGTTCTCACACCATATTCTGATCTTATGCATTCATCTGGGGCTGCAGTCCTCACCTGGCTGTTCAGCCATTTGTATATGAATCTAACGGTGTAGAAAGTGCGTGCCAGTTTCTGTGTTGAATGTATGATAATGGGAGCTTGTAATTTGACTAAGCATGTTGGTATCATTTGAGCTCTTTCTTATTGATTGACCAACGACAATCATTAAAAGTAAACTTTTTGGATGGTTTTGGGAGCTCAAACACCTGCGAAATTGTTGGAATAGGTCTATGATGTGACTAAATTTATGGAAGATCATCCTGGTGGTGACGAGGTCTTGCTCTCCTCCACAGGTAACAAAGATGTTAACAAAATCCAGACTTGGAATATTTCCGTTATCCTTCAAATTGTTTTGATCAACAGTGCATTAGGTCGACGGTCTTGTTGATCATTGTCTGTACTTTTTCACAGGGAAGGATGCGACTGATGATTTCGAGGATGTGGGTCATAGTAGCAGTGCCAGAGCAATGATGGATGATTTCTATGTTGGCGAGATTGATGCATCGACGATTCCTGCTAGGACCAAGTACACTGCTCCGAAGCAGCCTCAATACAACCCCGACAAAACTCCAGAGTTCGTCATTAAGCTACTGCAGTTTTTGGTCCCCTTGCTGATATTGGGATTGGCTTTTGGCATTCGCTTCTACACAAAATCTGCTTGAAGACGACAGCCTACGGCCAAATTGGAAAAGATTCTTACAGAAACTCGCTTGCTCTCTTCGAACTTGGATTCGTGTGCTTTCGGTTGGTGTAAGACATCTGGTGTTTTCATAATTTCATTGTCATCATGCTCCTTGTTGGTTATCTCCTGTCAGGAGCTTATTGGCCTGTTCCTTGGTACCGCTTGTTTGAAAGATCTTTTTGCCCTGCGCTGGCTTTGTGAAGGCTGGTGATATATTCAGAGACTTGATCAAGCCCCATGCGTAGGAGCGTACGAGTGAAACCTTATGGGTGAAATCTTATTACGTTCTGGTCATGATCCAAAAGAGATTCCTGCTCTTTGGATACACAGATTTCTTGCATCGCACGGTACCTGCTTGCTGCTGGATTTTTTTCCTATGGTCCTTCTGACCAGAACTTGATGAATCCAAAAGTGGGTAATTCGATAATAAAAGTTACCGACATCGAGGGACTAAACTCATGTGCGAAAACTATCTGTGCGCTGTCACATGATATCCTGTGGAAGCGTTTCTTGATAATGGGATCCACGGACGACCGATGGAGATGTACTAATAAACCTAAATTGGGACTAACTTGGAACCAGCAAAAGAGATATCCTTATTTATGCGTCGTTACCTGCCGAAACTTAGAAGAAAATGATGGAGAAAATAAAAGGCAAACGATCCTAGACTTCTGATTTATACACACTAGGTCAATCTATTTCGATTCTATACAAATGAGGGAGTATAGTTGCTTCTAGATCAAGCTGGGGACAAGCTACAGCATAGCCCTCCAAACCTTCACTTTTCGTCAAGAGTCATTTTCTACAGAACGAGATAGAGATCAATAGACTATTTTTGTAACATAATCTCAAAAGCAACTCATCATGTTACAACTTCCCACCCTCGCTGTGTTAATGGCTACGCATCTTGCACGACGTGGAATTCTTCATTCCGGTAAATCGGAAGCAGCAACACTTTGGACTCTACTTCCATATCTTGACAGAGCAGTCGTGACTTGCAGAGGCAACCATTCCAGTCACAGGCGACTGTGCCAAAGCTGAGATAATATTCTCATGTGCTCGAACAGCCAATTTCTTGTTCTCGGCTATGTTCCACAGCTCCAAGGACTGCACATAAATTTGAATCAGTCAGCCACAAAATCGCAATTTCTATTCTTGGCTTCCAAGTTAACCTGAGGCACATGCTTTGTGACTATGTTGATGCACAGTCATGAGGCACAAAACATGCTAATGGCTCACCCTATTATAATTTTTATTATGGTCAGTAGTTCACACTGAATAATTTGGTATACTCATGAAGACAAAAACAGAGATGGCAATTAAATGAAATGAACAGGTGAAATGATGTGATTAACTGGTATTAAAATTTAGCTCTCCGTGAGAACTGAGATTGCCAGTATTGATAAAGCTGCAACTCAAGACGGACAAGGATAGTTTTAATTAGTATGCACCATTTTTTACCTCTTTTTTTTTTTTTTTTTTTTTGGGAAGTACAGGAGAGTGAAGGTAAGGAATAACCGAAAACTATATGGATGTTCATAAGATGAACCACTACCATGCCAAACTCTCATTCACACTAAAGCATACTATCTACATTATAAATTTAAGCGCATTTTTTTGGACATATATTTAAGAACATGATCTATCAGACTTCATCCACCCTAGTCCATCGAAAGCAAATGAGCTGCTGGATATAGATTGAGAAATGTAACACAAGATAGATATACTACCGAGAATCCACCAATCACCAAGAGATTGGGGTAGCTGGGATGAAATACACAGGAGTGGAATTGGTTTTCTATCGAGCTCAGCTCCCGGATGCACTCTCCTCTAGTCAAGGACCAAATCTTTACCAGGTTCTGACTGACAGATGCCAAGCAATTTCCACTTGCATCCCAGCTGATATAGTTTACCAAATCAGGATGTCCCTGGGATTGAAGTCAAACACGGCAAGATTGCTTTATTCAGAATGTGTTTCAATGGTTATAAATTCAGATAATTTCACCAACTATTACTGCATTCCATTATGATCATCAATATGTACCTGCAATGAGCGCAGTTGCCGGTCAGTTTCGACGTCAAAGATGGTTACGACTTTGTCTGATGCTGCTGCCAGTACCTGTCCAACTCTTGGCTGAAATCTTACTTGTGCAGTGCCTCCCTACATCAACAAAAAAAGCACACAATGTAATGATTATCTAAGGCATCTAAGAATTACATGAATACAAAACTCGGAACCAACCTTGGATATTCGATGGCATGAGAATGGATTGACACTCCAATAGCGGATTTCATTGTCACTATCACAGAAACATAAGAGGTCGGTCTTCCTTGGGTGGAAATCGAGTGACATAACTGGTGAACCATGGGAAGTATAAGACTCCACACAAAAATTTGGCTGCAACAACATATAAGATGAGAAAACTGCATTAGTCAACATTTAGCAACATTTCATCACGTATCAATTTTTGCCAAAAGAAGAGGGCAAAAATTTGTATACCCATTGTACTTTAAGTGTTTCAGTAAGTGACCTCTTGTACTTTGATTTTGGTGATTTTGGTTACTTTCCACGTAACTGAAAATAGTCATTCTGTCCCAACTTCATTGGATTCTAAGGGAAGCAGGTTAAATCCTCTGTGGGACTACCACATAGTATATACTTCCATAACAAACTATAAGAGAAATTTGGATGGAAGCTACCTTTACTGATGCAGAAAGTACACAGATCAAAATTACAAAAATTGAAGTGCAATAAGTCACTTATTCGAACCTAAGTACAGGAGCTGTGTAGTAAGAGAAACAAAGGCTTTCAAACTGAAACCACATGCACTGAGCATACAATTGTACATAATAATGATGGAGCTTAAGGAAATAGGGAAGAAAGAATTACACGTGCAGCATCCCAAAGTCGCACGGATTTATCAACTGAAGCTGTCGCAAGTTGAGACGAATTTGGTCTAAAGCGAATATCGGTTATAACTGATTTGTGCTCCTCAGGCGTGCTCACCGTTTGAAGCGTATTCATGTTCCAAATGACCACCTAAAAGAAACCCAAAGACTTTAGAATATCATAAAACTTTTCCAGTTGATTTGCTCATTGTCATGTTCTATTTTATTGCTCCTACAATGGTGACAATAGATGTGCAAAGGTGAAGAGAGAAAATTTATTGCACCAAAAAAAAAAAAAAAACATGTGATATAGGTCGGGTTGCCTAGAAGAAATTGTCCTTGGATAATTGAAGAGATGGAAATGTAACCATCTATGTAAAGGCTACCATCAGCAGGACAAATGTTCATTAGAGAAACAGCTTCCCCAAACAAAGAATTCTGATCCATGGTTCCATTATTTGTACCTTCTTGTCATGACCACCACTAGCTAGTAACTTTCCATCTGAAGAGAAATGACAGCATGTGATTTTGCTATTTCTTGTTCTTATACAACCAACTTCAGCAAAAGTGAAACCTGCATTAGAGAATGACATGGCTGGAGTAAGAATACAAAAGATCACTAGGACTTATCACATAAAAAGGAAATGCCAGTCAATTACTCTTAGAGGACTCTTTCTGATGCTCAGGAGGGCTCAGCTTTACTGTTCCATAAACATTACTTCCATCTCCGCTCTCATGTGACAGAAGAGATTCCACATTATCATCCAAAGACCCAACATCTCCAAAACGTTCCACATCTTCCTGCAGAAAGAGATAACTTTTCCATATATCCTAAGTTCCTTATGGAGATATTCTCCAATCCAGAATCTGATTACAAAGAAGATGGACGTTGAACATACACTTCTAGAGTTTGCTCACTCAAGAGCCTTAAAAGAAATAAATACACTCAAATGGCACCAATTGACAAAAGAATATCACCTTACTAAATGCAAACTTAGTAATTTAAAATGATTTGTTGCTCAGATTGTCTAGGTCGTGATGGTGTGAACATTTTTTAAGTCATACCAGTAGGTTTGTTGAGGATGCAGGACCTCCACTCCCCTCAGGGGCATGAACGGTCATGCTTTTTGCAGCACCATTAGTGCACTGTAGACTGCTTGCTGTATTTACTCCATCACCAGGTGTATGAGTTGATGGTGGAGAGCTTGGTGAAGGACATGGTCCTGTGCCAGTGCTGTTAGCAGCCCCTGAAGATGAATTTTGTTTTCTTTTCCTATTCTGCATTGTGTAAATGACAAGGTTGATGATTTTCAAACTTCTATGGACGCTGGAGAGCTCTCAATATTATGTCCTGAGAATCGAAACACTACTATGCCCCAAATGAGAAGTTCAGGGTTCAGATTTAAAAAGAAAAACACAGAGGCAGTCACAAATCTGGCGCACTAAGAACAACCAGTTGCAGTTGCTGCCACTGCATCTAAAAGACATCGCGTTCAAAATGACGACACAGACACAAACATAAGGAGACACATGCATAGTAAGATACATGGAGGGAAAAAGAGGAGAGAACTGAAAAGCTCATATTCAAATGCCCATTGATCAAATCAAAGTCTGGTAACAGATCAATATTCACAAGAAGGCACGGAACTAGGCAAGGAATTCCAGAAAAAAGCCATTTTTGGAGATGTTAGAAAAACGATCCTAAAATAATAGGCATTGTGGTCCTAAGTCATGGGAATGAAGAAAGTATTTACTATTAGAGCGTCTGTGCTTTGTAAATGTTTACTCCATCGTTGTCTTCAAGAAGTTATGGACCTTTAGATACTGGAATCTAGAAAAATTTCACCTAATATCTTGCTCTGCTTTAAGTTTTAGTGAAATCCCTCTACAGAAAGAAAAAACCTACAAGAATAATAGCATGTCATATTCACTGATAAATAGTCATATAAAAACGTCTTTTAATTTATGCCTCGAGTTATTGGCTGCCCAGGGCAAGAACCATGTGATTGTAAGCATCTAAAACATTGCATAATGTAGTTTCATCTATTAGTACTTTGGTGTAAAAGGTCCAACTTATTCAGCAAGCTTTCACAAGAGGACTTATCACTGACATAAGCATTTAAAATTTTCTGGACGACCAGAAGACAATGTGGCAAACTAGATTGCACTCTATATAATAAGAAAGATTACCTTTGGCGAACTCGATCGCAATGGAAAGCTTGTAGATCCATCATTTTTTGTGGATTGATTATCTTTTCCATTTGAGCCACCTCTAGGCAGTCCACCAAACCGCCGGGAATCCATGTCACTTAAGGTATTTGGATTTCCAAGACCACTTTGTGCCTGAGGTTGTGCCTGGGGCTGCTGCTGTTGTGATGTCAAGAGAAACTGATTTTGGTTTGGTTGGGCAGATTTCTGCATTTGACCACCAACATTTGGCCGTATTTGATCAAGTCCCTATAAATTGCGGTAGATTCCTAGGTTAAGGTGAAACTTATAGAAAGAAGAATGGTTGGAAAAAGATACTCTTGGACTGGGAAACTGTAAGACTTACGGTTAAAGGCCAACCTTTCAGAGGAAGGCCAGTTAGCCCTTGATTTAATCCTGAAAAAAAAAATTTAAAATCACTTTGAGAGAAAACAAAATCCTAGTATGATAAATCTCACATAGATGCACCCAATCTCCATCACTTTTTTTCTAAAAATGCCAACTACAACCCAATTAGGTGACCTCAAAAATTACATTTTAGGAAGTAACTATTACTGAATCTACTCAACAAAGGGAGAAAAACCGTTATTGGAGCTTCTACAAAAGCAAATATCACATTTTGCATAAAAAATAAAACAATCTGCTAGCAGACACTACCAGTATTGTTGAGACGTAAGCAGGTGTTTAAGGACTTCTTCTTTACGATTCTGTTTGGAAAAGGGAGGAGAAAGTGGGGGATGAAAATGATAGTGGAAAATAAGAGAGCTTTTAAGAGAAAATTTACGGAAAAAAAAAAATGGACAGAAAATTTTAAATTTCAGGCATTTTCTCTCCAAATTCTATTCCACATGCTCCCAAACATAGCAAAAAGGTAAACATAAAATGTTCCATAGTACTATATGGGAACAAAAGTTGAACTTGAGAGCAAAAGCAAGAAACGTCAAGGAACATGCAATCTCATAACTACTGAGAATTCATTCTTAAACCAGATCATAACTAACAACAGACTTAGCAATTCTTCTATAAACTGCCATCCACCACCAGGACTCAGTCCCCGAGATTTCTTATTCTTTTCTCTCATGAGAATTCCAAATTCAGCCAAAAGCATTACAACCTATACTATTATTCCAAAAAAAAAAAAGCCATTACAATAAACCATGCTCTAGACGGCCGAAAAGCAAAAGTAGACCATGGGCTACATAATATAACCACAGTGGACTCTCACCAAGAGATGCAAGATAGCATGTGTATAGCCAGAGCCAGATGTAAAAATCTGGATAAGTCAATTAGATGAAGCTCTCAGCTCTGTGCATACTCCAAAGTTGGTAGTTCAAAAGTATAGCTGCTTTCAAATGATAGGAGTAATGCATCCATGCAAAAGGCATAGTAGGTTAAAGATGCAGTCTGCAGCTATTATCAATGAATGCCCGAGATTTGAGGAAATGGTCCCTTCCGCTTAGCGGGAACCAATGTTCAAGTACTGCTTGCTTATCACTACCATATAATTACGAGCAAGGAAGAGTTTGTAATTCTTTTTCTGAAGGAGATTCTGTAGCACACAATTATGCAACAAAGTTTATAGAACTACGTCTGGGTCCCAGAAGATTGTGCTGTAATAATTATTTAAGTTTCTTTTTTTTTTTTTTTTTTTAAAGCAAAAAGAGGTTTCTCATGTTCGAAGGCACCATTAACTAGGCCAAGGAACATACCTGAAGGAACAGGACTTGATTTTGATTGTAGAAGTTGTCCATATATTGATGAAGAATCCATGGCCAAAGACTTTTGAGTTGCACCCACGTTAATTTCACTTTTGACATCCTGCAAGCTCCATTGATTGCATAACTGGAGAATTATAAAGTATTCCAAGATCCGACCTGTTACAGCCAAACTAATTGACAAAAAAGGATGGACAAAAAAGACGATGCATTTAAAGAAAGTTCATACGGTAGCGAGGGTAGGTTGTGGTGCCGTTTGCTGCAAAGATGATGGCATGGTCACAGTATTAGCTTGAATCAACTGGCTGAATAAATAAAAGATTAAGAAAAGTCAGCTGTTTAATTTTTATATATTAGGAGAGAAGATATTAGGTTCAAGTACAAAGCTACGCAAGTCCTCTTTACCCTTGACGATCTGTTGCTGCTTTCACATGGGCCATTCTATTGGCATCAATGATAGCTGGAGAAGTTTCTAAATCCATCGCATGAGGGTGTTTCATGCGTTCCCCGTACATCTTCATGGCCAACAGACTTGGTGATGCCTGCCCCATCATTCCTTCAGAGTGTACATTGTTGAGAGAACCACCAAGAGTGGGATGATTAGGATCCCTACGCTGTAGCTGTGCATTTCTCTGCTGCACAAGTTGTAAATGCTGCATTTGAAGCTGTTGTTGCTCCCTAGCCTTTAATTGCTGTACCTGAATTTCACAAACCAAACAGCCAAATACTCTGCATCTTCAGGGAATACCGACCCATGGATGAACGGAAAATGTTGACCAAAGACAAACCTCTATGTAAGCTGCAGCAGCATCAGAATGCTTGGCATTTGTCCTTGCAATGAATATGTCCCAGAAGACAGACCACCACTCGAAGAGAAATCCTCCCGGTGCATCAATAGCTACACATTTGAAAAGCTAAGTAATTAACACAAAGTAGACCATGATTTTGAGAGATCATATATCACCATGGCCACAGACGAAAATACGCAAGTTAGACTTCAAATAATAAAGAATTACCTACTGGGTCAGCGGCAACTTTCCCTTCAGTCATAAAAGCTTTAGCAGATGCGTGCAATTTTCTCTTCAACATATAATCGTGTATGTATACATCAAGCCTGAAGGAAGAAAAGTGCAAGACCGAAACAGAGTGTTTATAGAAGAAAAATTAATGAACAAAGCAATCATGTATGTACACATCAAGCCTGAAACGGAGTGCTCATCAACAAAGTGCTCCCTTATAGAAGAAAATTTAATGAACAAAGTAATCGTGTACATGTACATCAAGCCCGAAGGAAGAAAAGTGCAAGACCGAAACAGAGTATGGAAGAAAATTTAATGACCTCCCTCGCCGCCACACACCCCCCCTCCTCTCTTTAAAATTGTCCAGAAAACTCGTGATTGAGTCAGCTCTGAGCAGGTATTCGATGCCCACTGCCATTAGCAACTATATATAGGGAGTGACTTGTTAATGAATTGCATTCAACAGTGAGTGCTGCAACAATGACAGCTTAATGTTGCTCCTCTTAACTCTTTGCAACATCGTCCAGTCCTTTGGTTTCATGGCCACCACCTTTCAGTTCAACAGAATCAAATAACGCTATAAGCAAAAACTTACATTTTATCGGCTTCCCAGTTACTTTGCGCCATGATAGCACTTGAACTCCAGCAGATGGAAACAACGGATATCTGCAATCAACTTCAGAAAGTTGAGTATTTCAAAATTTATAAACATATCAGGAAAAAAGAAATTTCGTTTAACTCCATTCCCGCTGCTAAAGGAAGCAAATTTCATGCGTCCCCTCCTCCCTCCACACAAGCGAGCAGAACAAAAGCTCAACATTCAAAGTGTTTCACGACAGTCACAAACTACGAAAAGGAACATTCCCGTAGACTTTATGTCGTTGACGAGAACCCTCAGAATTCCGAGAATCTAAATCTTACACCGCCTCAAGCGAAGCAACTCCGCCACTAAGCAATCCAAACACTCCTCCCCCCACGCAGTCAAACGGACGCACAGTCCAACCACACAAGCAACCTCCGACAATCACCAGCAGAACCGAAACTCAAGAAACCTCACCTCGCCTCAGGGTCAGAGTCTCCACGCACCAGCGCCGCGCGCCACCATCAGCGCGGCGCCATCTCCGGCCGAAAGAAGACTGCCGAGCGCCGCGGCAATCGGCTCGAGACCGCCGAGCCCCCCGCCGCAATTCAACCGGGACCGAAGCGAAAGCCCACGCGACCGGCCGGCCGGCCTCGCACCCGCGGAAGCGATCGGAGCGCCGGGAATTCTCCGGCGAACGGACGTCCGACGGCGGCGACGGTCGAGGGTTCGTCCGCGAGGGCGAGGGAGAGGGAGAAGGGAAGGATCGTTGGTTCGTTGGAGTGAGGAGGGAGGAGAGCTGGACCGGGAAGCTTTAAAACAGCGAAAGCGAAAAAAGTGGGAAGGAATCCAGCGAGGGGTCATGTGGGGGAGATTTTTCTTAGCTCCCCCTCCCTCTCTTTTTCTTTCTCGCGCCGAGCCTCAGCCTCGGCGCCGACCGAGCCTCCAGGTCCGGTGCCGAGTCACGTGACGTGTCGTGGCCTAACTAATTTGATATGAGACGAGACGAGATATTGGAATTTCAGCGCCACGCTGGAACGGGGAGCCGTCCATCTCAATATCTCGTCGCTTAATTTTCTGAAATATATCTGTGAGTACAAAGCACATGAAAAAATTCTAAGAGATCTCCTCCATCTTTTCTTTTTTTCGATAATTTCTTTCTATTTTTTATTTTCCAAATATTTAGTAATAAAAATGGTTTTGCTTAATCTTTTAAGTGTCGACTTTTTGTGTACACGTAAGAGATACGCATGTCTACAATCGGTTATTCATGTTAGTGGGTCAACTATTCATGGAGATAGTTTGAATTCGGCCGTCAAGAAAAATAGTTTGGACATGGCAACTTGACAGTTGACATGTACATGTTGTTCAACGTACTAGTCTATGACCTGTTCGTGTCATGCAAATTAATACTATTGTGTCACGTCACGAATTGCGGGCTTTGATTTCATCTGCCATTAATTTCTTTCATTTATGATTACCTAATTGACGGATATCAGGCGGTCAAAGTACTTGATATTAAATTATTAGTACGTTTTGATAATAAAATTTCCCGACATGGGGTCGTGACAAAGAGAGCATGTGGTCCTTTCTAGCTAGATGGGGTGGTGCAATGAACCATTGATGTTTATATGGCATGCACTTCTATTTAAATGGAATCAGCATGTTAGTTCTAGTCATTCACGCATTGAATACTTAACACAAAATATAAAATGGGTTACATAATAATATACATTTTCGTGTCTAAGAATGATAAGATTCTAAAAAATGATAATACACCAAATATAAAAATAAAAAGGGAAAAAATCGGCTTTTACTTATTATTTAAAAGTATCCGAATTAACAAAAATAATATTGCATGAGAACTCAAATGTATTGTAATAAAAATAACCAAACTCATTAGAGAAGTGATAGAAAGAGTATATTATGAAAATAAACAATCGGACAATAAAATAAATAAAACGAGGAAACAAAAAAATATCAAATTTATGTGTTTTGATCAATGTAACACACATTTCTTACTAGTACAAAATTTATTGACCTAATCACTAAAAGCTCCTCTTAAATTGCTTAAGAGTGCAATTCACGAAGAAGCCACCTCTTAATCAATCTTCACCAAAAAAAAAAAAAAAAAAAACTCAACTTCTTACATAAGTAGGAGCCAAAATATCGAATTTTTTTTTCTCAAGAAACCTATTGAAATTATAAAATCTATTTAGGCAAGAAAATCTATTTGAATCGGGCTTTCTTACATATCTCAATCAAGTTGAATGGGCTTGAAGGCGTGTTTTTCCGATGGAGTTGGAATTTCCTTGAAAATTACGAATAATTACGGACGTGTATCTACTTTAAAAAAAAATATGGCATACGTGGCACTTTATATCCCTTCCTACACGATGCCCACGCATAATATGTCGGGCGGCAGGACCCGAAAATAACCCGATCACATCGGTTCCGTACAGCTCCCCAGGTCCTACCACTGATTTCCGTGCACGCGCCACGCGTAAAGGAGGGCCAAAATAAAATAAAATAAGATTTTCCCTAAATACAAAATCGAAAAACAAACAAAGGGCCGTCCGCTGGTCCGCCTCCCCACGTGAGAGAGTTCAGGTACGGAGCTAGGCTCGGGCACGGGGGTGGTGGGGGGAAGGGGGCGAAGAAAACGACCGCTTCGGGGGAGGCGCCCCGTTGCGTCAGCTTCGGTCAACGGTGCTGCGCGGGGGCGGTCACGTCGAGCACGTCGGGATCGATCCGAGCCTTTTCTCCCCTCGCGCCAGGCCTACGCTTGCACACCATACAAAACCTGAAGGACGGACGGGGACGGGGCCGCCTCGGGAGCCGGACCGACCGGGGCGTGCTGACGTGGCGGCCGGGGAAGCGAAGGTGACGTGCGCACTCGCGTCTCGGCCGGCTCCGCGCTCCAGGGAGGAAAAACCATGGTCAAACGGTTTGGTTGTGCGTTCGAGGAGGTGGGCGCAGCTTTTGGGAAAGCGTGCGCCTGCTTACGTGGCCGGCTCGATAATATATTCCGCGGACCAAAATTAAAATGAAAGTACACGACAATTTCTTCTTTTCTTTCTGCCCCGAAGTATCTTCAGGTAAATTAATTCCCATCGTGACGGTGACGCTAACCTTTGAAAAGCAAAACATAGGAGGTAATATAAATCGACGTGACGGTAGTTATGTTGCCTTGGGAATGCGTAATTATTTGTTATGTAAAAAAATTATACATCATACACAAATTTTTTTATCAATTCTCTTTTAATTATCAAATTATTTTACCATGCTTCTTTATAAGATATGAAAATCGAAATTTACTTATTCAAATCTTTGAAAAAGTGATAATTCAAACTCTTCATTTCTCCTTTCCCATGTGGAAAGGGCCACTTGCGCCATATAATAATTAGCATGGTACCAATTGCTCCTAAGAATATAATTGTTGGTGATAGATAAAAGCTTACATATGAGGTGGGAATTTTTTTTTAAAAAGTCATAAATTTATTATATGAGGGTCAATTCGATATTAAAACTTTCAATTCAACCAAATCTAATCCTAAATTCTTTAATGATTTATCACTTTATTCATTACAACCAAAATAAATTTTTGTGGATACAAGCTGTCCCACATTAAGGTGAACAATTTTTTGCCATGCAAAAAAATGTGAATATTTTGTATTTTTTATTCTTTTTTGTTTTGTTTTCTTTTTACTGTTCTACTTCCTCGAAGGGCCGGCAGGTCGTCCGGACATTCGTGAATCGACTTTGACACGCATCAATCAGGGGATATGCTTTTCAGCTTCAATAGAACACCGAAATATACTTATTTTATCGTGGCTCCAAGGTCAAGTCCTCACAAAAAGCATGGCTCCTGAGCTCAAAGTGATGACTGTTAAGCTTTTGGAAAATATTTTCCTTGAATTTGATCGCTCATATGACTCACAAAAATAAATGAAATTTTTAAAAATATTTTTCCAAAAATTATCATTTATATTACTTGAAATAATTAATTAATAGAAAATATTATCATTATTGAAAAATAATATTTTTTATGGTGGAGATGTACTTTTCAATTACGACATGAACGTGACATAGCATCTGCAATTTCGTTATGGTGGAGATGTACTTTTCACCTGCAATCGGTTCAATCGACTGAAACCGACTTCGAAAGTTACAAGTATTGCACTAAAGTATGCATTTTGAATCCGCATGAGAGACGAGAGTGAGATTCTTCGACCATTGAAAGGGGAGCACAGCAACATGCGAATGGCAAGTATTATCATGTTATTCAACGCATTTGCAAAATAATTGACCAGGTGCACTTCGAGCGTCGTTCTCCTTGGTGTGCATAACGAGACATAACCATTTCACAGTTTTTACAGTTCATGAATCTATAGAGCAATCCTCCACACCACGTCACGAATGAAACTGTGCGAAGCAGGCGGATGTTCAATGAATGAAAACATGTCGGCAGTAACGCACAACTCTCTCTGTCTCAACCGCCAAAAAGATCTGTTGCAATAAGAATACAGCATCCCATCACAATCTAGTGGATCAGATGCTCAGCTCAACAAACAAAATGCAGGAGGTAAACTGGCAAAGAGAATGAGACGATCCATCTTATTATCGACTTACCAAGCATAAAGTGCAATATATACTTCTACGTAAAGCAGAATCCTCATCCATCATTGGATACACCTACAACAGGGTCATTGCCATCAGAATCTGCATTTGAGTCAACCGAAGGAGAAACCGAATTGGGAGTCGAGGACGAGGTGGGTGAAACGACACTGCCGTTTGCTGTATTTGCTGCGGCAGATGTTGGGATCAGCCCCTGAGCTTCCATTGCTTCACGGGCTGCCTTTTCCTTGGCCATTTTGGCTCTTTCAAACACATCTTCCTGTGGCAAAATTGATATGGGCGTTTTATTCATATAAAACAATGAAGTAATTGACTCTTAACATGTACAGTAAAAAGAAAAAGATGCCAAGACCCTATTTGTTACAAGGCTGTTTCAGATGGTTAATCTGTATACATCTGCTGAAGTGGTGGTAAAGACCAGCTTGAAAGATGACAAGAGAAGTCAAAACCATCTACAGCGAAATCTAGCAGTCTCCAAAATTCCAGAAGAAACAGTGATTACAATTTCCTCTTCATACGATAAGGGAATTACCAGCCCATGTTTATTCACTGTGCTAAAACATGTTAGAGAAGTTTTTCAATTCCTTGTCAGAAGGTTTTAAATTTGCATGACAGTTTCAGCTCAGACTCTTACAAATAAGTTCTATTCTACATCCTAAAAGATATTGAGTAATTCCACTAACGGGATCGTGGTAGTTTTATCCAATTACATCCTTCTCATTCTCAATGATGATTCAGCTTCTCGTGACAATTATTCCCAGATAAAACCCTTTTTTCTTCATCATTTTAGATTCTTTCTGGAGGGAACAAACCTCTCTGACGACTTCAGATCAAAAAGCTCCATAATTAAATTGCATCGAGGGAAAATATCATCGTGTACAAACATTCACATTGTTGCCAATTACCTGGAATTCTTGCACTTGCTTCTGTTGTTCAGCTTGTAACCTCCCAACTGTGCTCAAGAACTCCCCGACCACAGACTCAACACGCTCATTCAGCGCTTCAGCCAGAGCCTTCCCCAAGAAGAAAGCGTCCAACACAGTTCTACTGTCATTTCCACCTACACGATTTCAACAAATGGGCTTCAGACAATGTAACAAGTGCACCATAAGGACGATCTGCATCCCCATTGGAATAAGACCCCAGGTGATCCAATAACAATGAATTCCAAAACCCTCTTCCCCCTTTCTGGAATCCAAGACATTTTTACTAGTAGAACAACGTCTGCACAGCACTTTGAAAAAGACACAAGACTGTCTTGAGTAGAATAGGCATAAACGATGGAAAGAAAACTTTGAAAAGAAACTAACAACAGGGGAACCCAAAAGAAGCAAGCAAACAAGACTATAAACTCTGCCACCATCGTTTTTCCCCTCAACCACGTAATTAGCAAAGATGCACTGACTTATTTGACAACAGGGCAAGATATAACAAGAGACAAAACACTTCATACTCAGCTAAACAAGAACTAATTGCACCCATATAGAGCGTGGGAGCTTATAGCTTCAAAGTCCAAATTCGCGTCGCACGCATACCAAATCGACAATTACTCTATCTAACCGGAAACATCCGCCGAGATTCATCCTGCGTTTCAATCGATTCAATTAGACATACAACCTCCCCTTCGTATACTTCAAACGGCAAAAATCGAACCCAATTAGCGAGAGAGAGAGAGAGAGCAAAACAAGTTCCGAACTTTCGATGCGGACTCATGTGGGAAGTACCTGGAGGAGGGCCGCCGGGTCTGGCGCTGCTATCGCGTCGGACGCTCGTCCTCCGCGAAACGAGGCTCCCCGCGAGACGCGGCGTCGGAGGAGAGACGGAGACGGAGCTTCGCGAGAAGAACGAGAATGGCGGAGACGAGAAGCGGCGGCCGCCGTGATTGCCCGACTCGCGCTTGGGCTTCGGAGAGAGTACGGCGGCGGTCGCGGTGTTCGGGCAATGAGCAGACATCGCGCAGCTCATTCTCTCTCCCCGTCTCGCGCAGGTTCTCTGTTTTTTTCTCTCTCTCTAGGGAACTAGCCGGAACATTACAGATATTTTTCTTGTACGAGAAAACCTCATGCCCAAATCGACGATGGAAAAACGAAGGTGTCCATCTATGTGTTTTTATTTATTTATTTATTTATTTATTATATAGATCTAAAATGTCATTTGCCTCGCCTTAATATTGTACTTCAATTTAGCTTTCAAGAGAAAATAGTAAAATTGGCCAATGAAAATAAATGAAAGGGTAACAGAAAACAAAGGTTAAAACTACCATCTTTTTAGTCAACGTTACACGAGTCGGGGAAAAAGTTTGCTTTCAATTATCGAAGGTATAGTAAAAAGTTGAATTAGTGGTGAGACACATAATGTTGGATATTTTAATTTTCCATCGAATCATAATTACTGCTTTTACTATTGATCCGTCATGATATTTGCACTCAAATGAAATTTGGCCGTGCGGGCACATAGTATGCATGAAGTAGGCATCGTCTTGGGATGTGTTTCACAACATTTCTATTTTGAATAACAACTTCTTTTCAAAAGTAGTTTTTATAAAAAATTTCATTCCTTCAAACAATTTATAAGTAAAAGAACGTATTTAATAATGGTAATTATACAAAAAATTTATTCTCAAAATAGAAAAATAATAGAAATACATTTGATATGATCCATAATTGTTTTTGTAACGTAAAATTTATTTTATTTTTAATAATTTTTAAAGATTTTTTCCCTCTCTTCTTTTTTCTTGCTCCTCCTCTAGCCGGCAGCAGCGAAGAAGAAGAAAATAAAGAAAATGTCTTATTTCTAGGAATTGTTCTCGAAGACAATAAGCTATTTTTTTTTTTATACTTTTTGTTTCTATTCAAAATCTATTTATTGGCTAATTTTCTATTTCGAGAAATAGAAAAATTAGTTGACGTCACCAAACTGATTTATGTTCTTTTTTTTTTTTTTTTTTTGTTTCGAATAACAAAAGAATAAAAATTAGGAGAAATAAGAATGTGATCAAATGGAGCCTCGATCTTCAAAAAGGACAATATGATGTGGCCTAATCTAGGCCATTCCATATTATTATGACCAATGCAAAAATTGAGACGAAATTAAAATCGAGAAAAGCAAAAGAAATACAAATACATAAATTTATGTGGAAAATTCTTGCTGTAAATGGAGAAATGAAAAGCAAAATCCACCATAGATTTTCAAAATTTTAAAAAAAAAGCAATTCGAAAAAACCTTAAAGACTTTTTCTGTCTCTTTTTAAAGCCTAATAAGTTGAGAAAAGTAATATTTATACTGCTCCAAATTGTAGGCAGTTCCGCACCTCCCAATGATCGGTGTTGGGCCGTCAAAGCCCAAGCCCTCCACTACAAACAATAAACCTTCATTTTTTTTTTAATCTTAAGTTGGGTTGCCCTAGATTTCGATTCAAATATCAAAACTCAATGTGGTGATCGGATACCCAAAACAAAATTCAAAATTTACACAACAATATATTAGGAATTTTCCTATTTTTATGTGATTTCAACTATTTTCTCCTCAAATAATCTCAGTTACTTATTTTACAAATATTGTATTCAGGGATAAAAATGTGTAAAATTAATGAAATCTTGCTATAATTTTATATTTTCATGTACATGTGTGTAGTTCCTTTGCAAGGAGCATTTTTTCTCGCGTATTTTATATCAGCTTATTCCATTCAAATGTTGCTGAATGGGATGATTTTTCTTAATTTTTTCGATGTCTCTTTCTTGCATATGCGCAAGCGCAACGCTTGCACATCGTTAATAATTAAAAATGAACAGATGGTGCTGTGGGGATAAAAATCGAGTTGATTAATTTAAATATCAGTTCCTAATTCTGAATTTTTTATGTCGAGAGATCCGTGTGGAACATGGCAAAATTGACTTTGAAAGTCCTGCAATGATTAGATTTCGAGTATTGCAAGATAAGAAAGGTTATTTATATTTAGAATCTACATGAGAGAGATTTACTAATATGATTATATTCGTAGTTTAAACTATCAATGAATCACCGGAGGTTCGCCTCAATGGCCACCCTTCTATATTGGAATGGGGAAGTTGGGGGTTCAAATCCCTACCTTCTTAGAGGGGATTGGGGGGACGATTTTATTTCAAGAGTGAGTTTCGACTCCCACGCCCTGCAAGAAGGCAGGGCAAAAGTCTGAGAATGAGTGTTAGAGTAAGATTAGTGTAGGACCAAAAAAAAAAAAAACTATCATATTGTCCATCGTCTAATAGGAATAATTATATAAGCGGCCTCAGACTTTTTCCTCGATTTTTAATGTGGTTTCTTAATTTTTTATTGTTTTGCGAAATCGATGAAATGCAACCCTTTCGTTGATTGGAGTTCAATGGCATGCGGTTTTTCGGCTAATTTGGCGTGCTGGCTTGGCAAACTAGGGGTGTGGATAGTTTCAAGATAAAAATCAGAACGGAAGAATTAGATCGGTGAGAACCTACTTAATTTCAAATTTCAGGGTATGTTGGGTAGATTCTAAGTTCCAACGATTGGGAACCTATTTCGAAAAGAATGTTTCAAGTTCTAGGCAGGTGAAATCTAGAACAAGTTCTTGTGTTTTTCTCGATCTATATTTTCACACAGTTGTATAGTATTCTATGACGTATAATGACGAATGTATAATTTATAACCACCAATTTGAACTTCTATTTTATGACCAATGCTTTTACTTGTTAATGTTTCAAATTCTTCATATGTCTAAATATAAATTATAGTAAGTAGATTGCAGCAATAAGTGATAGTAATTAAATATGATGATTCACTATAATCGTTCAATTAATAATACAAGTGAAACTAGAGGTGTTAAATGAGTTGTGCAACCCATTTATGGACCCATTTATGGTTAAATGGGTCGTTAATGGGTCAAGCTTTATTTCATAAAGCACCCATAATGGGTTTTAATAGGTCAAGATTAAGATATATGGGTTTTAAATTGGTCATCTCTCTAACCCATTTATGACCCATTTATGACCCATTTATCAACCCATTAAAAATGAACCCATTTATTTTCACTCAAAACCTCACCATCTCTCTCTCTCTCTCTTTAACTTTACAATTTTTTTTTTATAAAAACCGAAATTATAACTATTTTTTATTTTATTTTATTTTTTAATTTTTCTTTCCTTTTTTTTTCTTTTTTTTCTCTTCTTCCTCCTGGTTCTTTGGCATGGCGATGGCCGTGACCCGGCGAGCCTCGAGCTCGCCGGCGAGCCTCGAGCTCGTCGGATTTGGCGAGGCGGAGGCCTCGCCGATGCCCGGCGAGGCTTGAGCCTCACCGATCTGGCGAGACTCAAACTTGCCGGCGTCGGGTGAGGCTTGAGCCTCGCTAGATTTGGCGAGGGGCGAGCTCAAGCTCACCCGACACCAGCAAGGCTCGAGCTCGCCAGATCTGGCGAGGCGGTGGCCTCACCAACGTCTAGCGAGGCTCGAACCTCGCCAATTTGGCGAGACTCGAGCTCGAGCTCGCCGGATCTGGCGAGCCGCGAGCTCGTCGGCGTCGGCGAGCCAGGCGAGCTCAAGGCTCGCCTGTGGCCGGCCAAAGAAGAAGAACAAAAAAGAGAAAAGAAAAAGAAAATTAAAAATTAAAAATTATATTTAAAAAATAAAAATAAAATAACTGAAAATTTAATTTTTAAAAATAAAAATAATTAAAATTCGATTTTTAAAATAATTATTTTAAAAATTATAAAAATTGTCCAATGTATAAAATGATTTTGGTTTTTAAATATATATATAAGAAATAAATTTTTTTGAAAAATTATTGATTGAATTTGTATTGTTTTGAAGTTTTTTAGTAATATAATCTTTAAAAAAAACATAAGAATAAGTTTTCCTAAATTTGGTTAAATATGAAAATATTTTATTAATATGGGTCGGGTCGGATATGGGTCGAACAATTTACATTAGATATAAATGGGTCATAAATGGGTTAATGAGTCAATTTGGATCGACCCATTAATGACCCGACCCAAACCCGACCCGACTCACCCGTTTAACATCTTTTGAAACCCGAGTAAACCTTGAAATCAATCATAAAATCTATGACACTGTATGTTTTGGGTTCTAAGATAAGTTCCATGTTCAAACAGGTAGTTCTAGATTCCAAACGGAACCTATATAGGATCTTGAACTGCTTTGTGCATGAAATGAAGTTTCCAACCCGATTAAAGTTGATATTCTAATTAATTTAAGAAAAAAAACCTTCTTCTTCATCGCCACGACGCTGCTTGTTGGGTCATCACTGCACCACCCATCGCGGCCATCCTCATCTGCGTGTCGCCCTATCGTGTTTCACCACTTCAAGTTTTGAACGTCAATGCTCTCGCTCTATATTATATATATATAGTATTTGTCAAGCTTAAACTCGGGTCGCGCGATCTATTTTGACCAGAAAAATTATGTATCATCACGCGACGTGAGTCGACCTTTGCCAATTGGCACGACCAACCCAAAGATCCAAGAGCGCAAAAATTTACGATGCAAGACAAAAATAGTGGCATTGAAACTACTGAACAAATAAATACAAACATATTCGACCAAACAGAGGACCCCAAGTTTCACCAGCCCCCCACAAAAAAAAAAGGCTCTTCGTATTTAATTCGGAAAAATTGTCGCGATTGCGTCATTGTGTCGGCCAAACCAACTGGATGACGGAGACATTAAGGGAAAACAAAAACTTCAAATTTTCAAATTTCTCACGTCTCCCCCAAAGGCATATTTTATAATAATTATTAATTGTTTCTTGGCGAAACTTCTCTCCCTTACCTTACATTAAACCAATTCTGCCCTTGCAATAGAAGAGAATCTAGGGAGGGAAACTTAGGTCTCATCAGATCGGTTGAACAATGTCTGATCATCAATACAATGTTTCAATTTTTGGTAAGTGGAATTTCGTGTATTAAAGTATAAAACCTCCTAATTTTTACTTGAATCTCGAACGTGGCTTTATTAGATGCATGCCCATAAGCTCATTTTTCAAGGCATTCTTACAATTTCCATCGTCTTGCTAAAGACCCGGACTAAGCGTTCCCAACGGACTAACACGATGGAGTCTTCAACGCGATTTGGTAAAATCTCAAGCCCCTAAAAATAAGCCGTGATCGAAGCCTTGGGCAGGTGTCTTGACGCGGACATACTTGCTACTGAGTGGCGTTTGGGAATCGAATTCAACTTCGAAACGTTTTGTACCCGAGCCTTTCACAAGGAATTAAATGCGAATAGGTAAATCATCTATGCGCTAGACAAGGGATTTGTAGGAAAGACACTTTATCTCAACCTAATCTCTTCACGCGACATATCGAGCAAGGTTTGGATCTAGAATCTTTGATCGCCTTATTTACTTAGCTAACAAGGGAGATACAGAGATTCTAGTGAAATCCCAACCATCTCGCTCTAATCCCAAGCAAAGCACCTACTAATCGATGACGCTATCCAATAATATATACAAAGCGGAGCCACGTAAAATTGTATAAAAAATAGACACAAGATCAAAGCTATACTTTTTACTTATGTATAAATATACTAGTCATTTACACTAAATCTTCAACTATTTACAATTTCGAATTCTAACGTGGAATGACGAAAATTATATTATTATTTTTATCTCTGATGACATTTATTTTTTTTATTCGAGTGAGAAGAGAAGGAGGAGGAAAAAAGAAGAAGCTGGAGCTCCGTGTCATTCAAATTTCAAAAAAAAAATTCGTCCCAAGACAAACAAAAGAGGCCTTTTTCATCATCTTAAATTCTCAATCAATCAATCAATATCAAAAAATAATCCGGATGAAATCCTTTTGTTTTGTCGACTAGAAAAGGCGAAACTAAAAAACCGCGTTCAAAAAATCCGAATTAATACGGGAAAAAGAAAAAGAAAAAGAAAAAAAGGATGAGCGGGCGACAGCGTGGCATTTACGTTAATTCCGATGAAACCCGAGGTCAGCTTAACAAACCCCTCACCCCTCCCCCCACGCATCGCTCCGGAACTAGAAAATTCAATACGCTACCTTGCTTCGACCGAAGTCCTCTCTCTCTAGATATATTCAAATCCGATTCTCTCTCTAGCCTCCCCTCGTCGTCGCCGTCCCCGCCGTCCCCGCCGTCGCCGGTCGCCGTCGCAGAGCCGCGGAGGAGGAGAGGGAGAGGGAGAGGGAGAGGGAGAGAGAGAGAGAGAGAGAGAGCGGAGACGCCTGCGCGGGGATGGGGCAGCAGTCGCTGATCTACAGCTTCGTGGCGCGGGGGACGGTGATCCTGGCGGAGTACACGGAGTTCACCGGCAACTTCACCAGCGTCGCCTTCCAGTGCCTCCAGAAGCTCCCCGCCACCAACAACAAGTTCACCTACAGCTGCGACGGTCACACCTTCAACTTCCTCGTCGACGACGGCTTCAGTAAGTCCATCGCCTCCCCCTCCCCTCCCCCTGCCCTTCGATCCGTCTCCGTTGGATTCCGGTCCTCCAAGTCCCCCGCGCCTCCTGATCCGCGCGAGCGCGCGCTCGATTCGGTCCGATCTGTTGCCGCGCGCTTCGTTTCGGGAGAGTCGATCGTGTGCGACGGGGAAATGATGTGATCGGGACGGTCGGACTGTATTCGTCTCGATTCAACGCGATTGGGATATAGGATTCCGTAAGCGGATGATGATTAGGTCTGCGCGTCTCCCGATGTGTTCCCACGGAAAAGTTCGCAGGGGAAACACCGCTCGGTAGAGGTCTGTCTGGTTACGTTGACTTCAGTGGAAAAGCTTTGACTAAGCCCTCCGACGAATTCTGCAGTCGGGCGCTTGGTAATCCTTCAGGTGCTTCATGCGATTGCTAGAATTCTGTTGAAGTTTGATTGAAACAATGTTTCTATAGGTAGTACCGGCTGATCCATGGAGATGATACTCTTGCACATGCGCACAAGCGCACACGCACTGGACTTTGCTGGTGCTGGGCGTCTTGGTTGCGCCTGTACAAGCTCTTGGTTGCGCCTGTACAAGCTCTGGAACCAACGCTTACTCTCATACTCATGTTAAAATAGAATCTAAGACAGGATGATTTCCTCTACTATTCGGCAAGGTAGCAAAGCATATCTTGACTGAATGAAGTGAGTTTACGGATGCAAATTACACTAATGTCGTGAAACCTAATCAGTTAACCATGGGACCATTAACTGTTTGTGCTTACTGCTCGAATTTCCTTGCCTTGTCTTTGCGGTTTGGATTTGGGTCTCTTTTAGGTTACCTCGGTAACATGCTAAACTGGACGAGTAATTGTTTGCAGCATACTGTGTGGTGGCCGTTGAATCCGTCGGTCGGCAAGTTCCAATTGCTTTCCTTGAGCGAGTCAAGGATGATTTTACAAAGAGATATGGCGGTGGAAAAGCTGCAACTGCAGTTTCCAAAGGCCTAAACAAGGAATTTGGGTGAATTCTTTTTCTTAATCCAGTCTAGTTTGATTTTATTACACAGTTATGCAATATACTTCGGAATTAAGACTCTGTCCTTGACATAGGTCCAAATTGAAGGAGCAGATGCAGTACTGTGTGGATCATCCAGAGGAGATCAGCAAGCTTGCTAAAGTAAAAGCCCAGGTTTCAGAAGTAAAAGGAGTTATGATGGAAAATATTGAGAAAGTAAGGCAAATTAACATCTGTTTACAGTTGCTTGCTGATTTTCTGAATATGAAGTTGATTTCTGAATTTCCTATTGGGTTTTGGATTTTACGATGTATATCATCAATCTCGTTCATAGTTCATACAAACTTTAAAGGGTTACAAACTTGCAATGTGTGGTTACATTTCTTACTGATTTTATTCTGCTTTGCAGGTTCTTGATCGTGGAGAGAAAATTGAGCTTCTGGTCGACAAAACTGAGAACCTCCGATCTCAGGTAGGGAAATGCATGTCCTCTTGATGACTCTCTAGGAAGTCAAAATGGGCACATCTCACGACATTTGTTTAAACACGATCATCCTTGTCCCATTTATTCTGGTTAACTTTGTAAGAACCTCCTCTTGTATAAAATATATCCAAACTTGAGCTTAAAGCGGTGATAATACATGGGATCCTGATTTAGAGAGAAGATTAGATTAAAGGATTGTATTTGGTTTATAGCCTGTGTAAACTGTGTTGGATACATGACTCTTACCTTAGCATGTCAAGACCCGTGCATGTGTACGCCTCTCCATTCAAAATTAGTGCATTGTTTAAGTATCCACCTAAGTAAATCCATGGGGTGAAAAACATAGTTGCTTTTATATGGTTTTATCATCAAGCGCTCGCACTATTCAATAAATTTGCCAAGGGTGATATTGACGTCCTTTAAAAGGGTTCCCTTCTGGTAATTTTTCTCAGCTCTTACTGTTCAAAATTTGTGGAATAATTGCTTTTCTTTTGGAGAGTTCCCCATTCTCTTAAGCTGGAGTTGGATTTGCACTTACGCTCTTGTCTTTCAGGCACAAGATTTCAGGCAGCAGGGTACTCAGATCAGAAGGAAGATGTGGATGCAGAACATGAAGATCAAGCTGATCGTACTCGGCATTTTGATCGCTTTGATTCTCATCATCGTCTTATCTATTTGTGGCAACGGCAAATGTAAATAAATTTTGGAGCTTTGGAGAGATTGCATTAGTTTCCAGTCACACACAGTATGGACGCGTGTTCTATATGACAGTATTTAATTGCTGTGTATAGTCTTGTACTCTGAACTTTTGTTCTAGCGAGTCTCTCGTGTGCTTTTAACTTCCTGGTTCTTGAGATTTCTATTAGTCTTATTTTGGTAGAGTTCTTTGTCCTCATCAGCTTGGAATTTGGACGGGCATCGATTGCCAATCCTCTTTTGACTATGAATAAGGGAGTATGTCCTTCTCCTGTTTCCGATTTCTGAATTTTCTTGGTGGTGACCTCATCATTTGGCAAGTATATAGCAAAGGAAGATTCATTTTGTGAATAATTTCCTGATTCTGTCCACTCTGTCATTATCGGACTGGCGATTCTCTAGACCACATGTCTACATTGTTGAATCCCTGGTTTTGGGTTTTGACAATTTGAACCGATGAATACGTTGGAGCCAATACGACTGATGAAGTCGGACCAGATTTCAATGTCGTTTGTCTTTTGACCGTGTCAGCTCCACGGGTGCTTCATAAGATGAATTGAGGGCTGATAATCCTCAAGTGACCAGCCTCTGAACTGTGTCAAAATCAGAGCAACTCTGCTAATCAGCGGGAAAACAAAAATGATGCGTTAACACAGCAGTTATTGTGTAAATGCCACCGACAGAGACCAGTCATTTCGGCTGCCACAGAAGCAGAAAGAAAAAGATAACCCTTCCTCATGATGAGATGACGAGCACAAAGGTGTTCCTTCATACATTGATTTCTATGTTGTCAATCAGCCTGACCTTCCCAAACCAGGCGGCGACACAGAAGACAACGGGGCTCCTGATTTCTTCAACTGCCTCTAAACTCTCTTGATCTACAATCTGCAGATATATAACCATGAAATTAATTGATACGTTGGAAATCTAATGAGCGATGACCATCTATTTGCCAGTTTTTGATGTTCCATCGGTTCTTAGGGACCAACGTTCATTTAAAAAAATAACAGAAGCCTTTCTTTAGAACGAATTGCAGCAGACTTGGAGAGTAATGAGCCTTTGTGGATTCCTTTTGTCTCAATGGATTGGAAATGGCCAAATACTTTGCTTGTGCAAATATTAGATCAAAATTTCAACTCATAGGAACAGTGGACTTGAAGGCAAAGACGGCAGCTCCTTGCTCGTTGAATGCAACCTATCACCCTCAAACTTGTCAAATGCCACTATTGCTACACCATGTCCTCATCAACCGAATCACAGAAACATCTTATACTGAAACTTTGTCAACGGATTAAAGAAGCAGGGCATTTGTCTCCTTGTGCTATGCTCTATCACCTTTAAAAATCATGGCTACTCTACCAACTATATCTTGACCTAATCCCATAGTGTAAATGAAGCAAAATCAATTCTATCTCATCATCAGACTGAGATATTCCACCATACAGACAAATACATTTGGCTAAATAAATTAGCACCTCACCTCAGCATAATCAATCTTCCCACCAGCTTCCTGTATTGCTTGGATGACGGAGTCCTTTAGATTTTGGCAGTTAACTTGACCCTTTTCCGCGGCAGATTTAGCTCCTGACAATGACCTGCTTATGGACAATGCCTGCATGGTACTGCAGATGTTGAAATAAAATTTGAACTAAAAGTTATCACATAAGCAACTGCACGTCCAATAATTCTCTCGATTGAAGAAATACTGGCTAAAACTTAGTTGAAAGGTAACATGTCATACAAAGCATTCACACAAATGAATAAAAGTTGAGAATTGTTGATGAACTTTTGCCAGAAAACTGAGGGAAAGTGTACTAAAAGGACGAAATAAAAGATTCTCCATCTCCTTGCACGACACAAGATAAAGAGCATTTACAGATTCTACTTAGGTAAATCAGATAGAGAGCATTGAGGAACCTTTTCTCTTTCTTCAGGTGAGAGACGCACATTGCGTGAGCTTAGCGCAAGGCCATCATGATCTCGCACGACCTCAGAACCTATCACTTGTATGGAAAAGTCAAGATCTCGAACCTGTGGCAGGCATGAGGAAAGAGATGATAAGCAACAATATTTACAATTCTGTTAATCATCAACGGAGTGATTTCCATTTGGCCCTTAATAGATGCAAGTGTGAATAAACTAGATCGACTGCACAACCAAGAAAAGAAACAGAAGAATTAGTTGAGTGAACATGACCAAGCTCATGTTGTAAACTTACATGTTAAGGGCAAGATGGTGAAATAGAATAATAAACATCATAGTCAGATGCAAAACACATCATTGGCAAATCAATTCTTGATCAGTTTAAACAATTTTAGAGTAACTGATGGCGCTGTCCATTAATCATAGCATTTCTACCATTCTAGCACCTAATAGCAAGAACGTGAAAAGTAAATTTTCGGACTAATGCACGATATCATTGAAGCTCCTCATGTCGAATTACTCAACATAGTTGTAACAGAGTAAAAATTGCAATTCACAAATAATGTTCATAGCCAGGCAGCCTCAAACTTTCCGTTCAGAAATATGAAGTAAATGCATCTCAAATGTGGCAGCAGAACATCAAAAGAACAACAGCAATCCAAATCATTAGCAACCAGCCTCCCCAGGAGCATAGAACAGAATCTTTCACCTATGGCTATAACACCATCAGATTTTCAAATTAAATCTACTACCACCACTCAGCCAATTGAGTCATAGTCACCACCAAAAACCGCCAACAACTTCGAAACCGGCATATGCACCGCATTCAACAAGCAAGGCTATCATACAAATTGGAAGAGTAATGTACTTTTCTCAGATTTAGCCCTTCGTCCCACCACACCCAAATTACCGATGCTCGAATTCGAATAGAAGAGACTCACCATCCGCCGAATGATCCGCCACTGCTGGTAATCCTTCTTCCCGAACACACTCACATCCGGCTCCACAATGTTGAACAGCTTGGCGACCACAGTGGCCACCCCTCGAAAGAACACCGGCCTGCTCTTCCCGCACATGCCCTTCTCCAACCTCTCCACCCTCACCCACGTCTCGTGCCCCAAGCCCTTCTCCTCCAAGCAAGACACGGACCCATCATCGCTCTCAACGCCAGAGCCACCGACCTCGCGTTGACCGTAGTCGTAGAGATTGTGGGGACGAAAGACGACGTCCACGCCGCCGGGGACGGCCCTGAGCTTGCCCAGGTCGCCCTCGAAATCAGATGGGTACGTCGAGAGGTCCTCGGAGGGGGCGAACTGGCCGGGGTTCAAGTAGACGGAGACCACGACGGCGTCGGCGCGGCGGCGGGCCTCCCGGACGAGGGACAGGTGGCCCTCGTGGAGGAAACCCATGGTGGGCACGAGGGCGATGGTCCTGCCCTGGCGGCGCGCGGACCTCGACCACTCCCGCATCTCGGCCTTGTCGGTGATGACCAGTGGCTCCTTGGCGGGCGACGCCATTGAAATTTGGGTTAAGGCAAGGAAGGAGAATGCGGCGGTGTTCAGTGATGGACTGAGCGGTTGTTCGGTGGTGGTTGAGTCGTTGAAGAACGTCGCGGAAGCGGGAGGAGGCGGAGGAAAAGGGGCAGATCGGGGAGGATGCGCGCGTGCGTGCGGCGGCTGGTTGGGTTTGGAAGTCAGTAAAGGCGACGCGACATCTGTACTTTCCTTTGTTTATTGACAACTTAAAGATTGCTTTGGACCCGCGTTGTTTTGATTTAAAAAAATAATGATCGAATGATAATCTTTAATTTATTATAAGAATAATAGTAAATCAAATAAAAAATAATTATAAATTTATAGCTCACAACGAATTATTATGCTACCAAAGCTCAAAAAATAAATTACGGAACAAGTATGGATTGTCTATATAGTAACATTTCAAGAGCCCTAAAAATTTTGGAAGTTTCAAATTTGAGATAAAAAAGTCAAACGTGTGTACATTGTAAGAATAAATTCAGTTAAAATTAAAAAGTGAAAGCCAATTCACACACGTCTTCATAAATTAATACATCGATATAATAAAACTATTATTATTAAACATCATGTCGTATTTGTTTGTTTCTAGTTTGGCATTCTATTTCTCTGTCCATCTAACTATCATTTTTTATATGATAAATTTTGAAATATCTTAGACAATGCTCTCTATTTTGATTTTTGGGCTATTCCTTTCCCTATCCAATATTCAACGGATGAAAATTCTATAATCGTGCTTGTACTCCCCATCAATATTTTGATTATTTTCGATCATTGTTGTATTGAGCGACAAATTTCTTAATTGTCACATTTGCATTGATCAATTATTCGGACAATGATGACATTGAATGGGAGCATAAATAGGAATAGAGGATATCCGCCCACGTGCAAAAAGGTGTATATCATAGCAATGGATGATAATTAATTAGAGTCAGTTGGTTTTGACACATGAAAAATATTTACACTAACTCTTCGTTTATTTCATGAATCTCAAGAGTTTACTAAATTCCTATGCATGTACAATTTCTACTATTTTTGAGCCCGCTTAGCTCAGAGGTTAGAGCATCGCATTACAACGCATTCAAGTAACGGCTCGATCATCGAATAAACTATAGTCTTGTTGAAATTCCATTACTTAAGGTCATTAGTGAAACCAACCTCATCCGTATTTTGCCAGCCTTAGAAAAAAATGGCGATACGTCGCGGATTGACAAAATTGTTATCGGAACTTGTCATCGTCGGCACTACGTTCGACCCCGTTTCATCGCCACTTGACGTCCCGAGACATTGGCTTTAGGAGAAAAAGGAATTCTCTTTGCATGGTCATGCCACCAATCCCACCAACGACCATAAAATTCTGGTCATATAATAATAGGAGAGATTGGCCACCAAGCAGCCCATGCCCACGTCTCTTTTGTTAGTCAAAAGAAGAGAGGAGTGTTGACTGAGAAGCATCGCAAGGCAGCCACGTCCACGTCTTTGGACGGTCAACAATTGAGGGAATTGTTGACCGAAGGAAGCGGCTGTGAATTGCTTCAATCGGCCACGTCGTGCATGCAATATGCAAGGTGGCCAGCGGAGAGAGAGTGTGTTGGACAGCTGCATGCCACGCCTCATCCGTGTCTTCAAGATGGCGAAGCAGAACCGAGAAATGGCCACGACAACACCCACTTGTCTCTTGCTCGAGTAGCTGCAGAATATCAAGAAGTGTTGACTGGTTTTGTCAACAAAACCAGGGACGAAAAGAACAAGACCGCTAGTGGAGAGAAGAGAAACCGTAAGAGAGAGAGAGAGAGTGGGCAGCGAGCGAGTGAGCGAGAGAATAGAGGGCGAGCGCGAGAGAGAGCAGCGAGGGAAAAGAGGAGGTTGCCCCTCTGCCCGTGCACGCACGCTGTCGATGCCGACGCTGCTCGCGCTTGCTGTTGCCGAGCCGTGTTCGTGACCGCGAGCTTCCCATTTCACTTGCCGTCGAGCTGTAGGACTTGAGGCAAGTTGAAGTCTACTAATCTATATAGTGTAGAGCTATTGCTGTCTTAGAAAGTGTATTGATAGGCTTAGAAAGTGTATTGATAGGCTGGATTGTTGGATCTTGATGTTGAATGACGGTTTATTGAGGAACCGAAACTGTTTTGAGGTTGAAAGATTGATAAAATGCTTGGGTTTCTCATGCATGTGTTTGATTTCTTTAAATTTCAGCCAAAACAGATTTGGTGACTATGAAATTTTGAAGAATTCGGCCATTGTTTTGGATTTGGAAAAGAAAAACCTCCTGACTTGTGTTTGAAACTCTATTTACTATGGCACCGACTACAAGTGTTTTAAAAATTGCCCGGTGCTTTCCAGATTTTCGAGTTTTGTATCGATTTGTCCAAACCATTGAAGGTCGGGTTGATATCTCGGTTTACCATACGAGTTTTTAAATTTGGTTATTGCTTTTGAACAAAATTTGGCCATAAACTAATTTGGAAAACCTCCCGACCCTTGCTGAAATTTCTATATACTGAGGCGCTGTTCATCAACGTTTCAAAAAGAAAAGAAAAAAAAAGGTTTTTGGTGCTCTCGAAACCTCGAACTTTGATGTGAACCAGTTTAGACTTGTCAATGTGCCGAATTCAAAATTACTTGTTTTGATAACTTTTTCAATTTTGGATGAGAGTTGCAAGCACAGTTTATGAAATTGTATGTGATTTTTGAAATGCATTGGAAGGTTAGCCGTGGGAGTGGACCTGCGGGCTTAATATTTTTCTGCCGAGTTTTGTTCATTGGTTTTATTGACACGGAAATGACATGTGATTTCAAAGTCTATTGTTGTCATTTTGAAAATATTTTGGCATTGAAATGATGTTATTGATATACCATGGCTGAGATGTGATTGATGCCGTCGGACCCTCGAGTCGACAATGCCCCGGGAGTCGGGATGCCCAGAGGTTTGAATGAGTCGATGCCCTTTGGATGCCTGGAATCTGCAGTGTCCCAGAGGTACCCCGGGAGTGTCGGGATGCCCGATTGTATTATGATACATGCTCGGAAGGTGAGGGGTTGTATTATGATGCATGTCCGGAGGGTAAGGGTAACCATTTTCATGGCGAGCCTCGGAGATTTTTCGTGATGCCAAGTGGGGTGCGAGATGCTTGGGGGTGTAACGTAACATGCTCCGGATGCCCGGTTGTAGTTTGAATACATGCCCGGAGGCTTTCACGTGATGTCAGGTTGGGTGCGAAATCCCGGAGGGATGCAAACACCGGTCCTCTGGGCTAGACATAGGGAAATGAAAATGAACTAAGTTCTAAAAATAACGATCGTGTTAATATCTGCGCCTGATTATGGGACTAAATTGTATGGCATGGTATGAGACGTGTCATTACAGTTTGACCCTATAATCAAGACCCCTACATGACTGAAAGATTGCATTTTGGTTTGAAATTTCATTACCATCGCTTTTAAAAGGTTTTATCTATCTGATGCACATTTATTCTTTCGATTTCGTATTTTGTCTATCCTACATGGACTTAGACTTGTGATGGCTTGCATAGCATAGCTTCCTTGATATAAGAGTATTATACTATAAGGGTAAAGCAAGTGAAAGGTATGTGTGGTGACCCTAACGGATCGAGAGCCGTTAAGTGCTATAGAGGGGTTTGTCTGACCTTTGAAAAATTCAAAATTAGACTAGTCAGGTGAAACAAACTGGATTACTTTTCTATAGCAATCCACTTGAGCCTAATGCTTATGGAGCCAATCCATTCCTATGATAACGTCAAAGTCATATATAGCCATCACAACTAAGTCTATGTTCCATATCCCGTCCCCCTATAGTTATCTTACACTTTTCACACATCAATGTAGACAACACCATATTCTTTAATGGCGTAGAAACACAAAGAGGCATCTCCAGAGAGGTAGTTTCTATTTTACTTAACTGTTTAAACCTTTCAGACACAAAAGAATGTGTAACACCCGTATCAAACAACGCATATGCCTTTTTGCCATTTATAGAAATCGTATCTGAGATAACATTTTTAGAAACTTCCACTTCCTCTTGGGTGACCGCATACACCTTTCCTTGCGCTAGGGGCCTCTGTGGGTTCCTTGGTAGATTTGGTCCAGCAGTACATTATTGCACTTGTTGCGCCGAGTTGACATTCGGCTGCGACTTCTCTTGTGGACAATTTTTTCTAAAGTGTCCTATCTGCCCACAATCAAAACATTTCGGTGGACTATTACAAAATCCCGATCCATGTTATCCACCACACCTCTGGCAATTATTACCCTAGTAGGGTACTCTCACTAGAACCGGGTCACTCCTTGCTTTTCCAAAATTTCCAAAATTACTCCTCTTCTTAGATTCCCAGGGCTGTCCTTGACTAGGATAAGGTCTCTTACCCCTCCGAACATCACTAAAGGTCATCTGCCTCTACGATTCTGATTGCTCTCTCACTAACTCTTGCTCCACCAACTATGCCCTCTCATAAATCTCATTATAATCCCTTATATTCAGAGGCACTAGTTGTTTCATGATATTTGTCCTTAGCCCTTTCAAGAATCTCTTAGCCTTTTCCTCTCGATCCTCAATCAATCTAGGAGCATATCTAGACAATTCGAAAAATTTTGCTTCATACTATTTGTTAGAGCTTTCAATAGAAAACATTTCTCTAATTGTGCTAGGGATAAGAAGGTCACAAAGTTTGTTCAATTGGAACAAAGAGAGCTGACGGTAGACCAATATGAAGCAAAATTTTCCGAATTGTCTAGGTACGCTCCCAGATTGATTGAGGATCGAGAGGAAAGGGCTAAGAAATTCTTGAAAGGGCTAAGGACAGATATCAGGAAACAACTAGTGTCTCTGAATATAAGGGATTATAATGAGATTTATGAGAGGGCATAGTTGGTGGAGCAAGAGTTAGTGAGAGAGTAATCAGAATCTAAGAGGCAGATGACCTTTAGTGATGTTCAGAGGGGTAAGAGACCTTATCCTGATCAAGGACAGTCCTGAGAATCTAAGAAGAGGAGTAATTTTGGCAATTTTAGAAAAGCGAGGAGTGGCCCGGTTCTAAGGAGAGTACCCTACCGGGGTAATAATTACCAGAGGTGTGGTGGACACATGGACAAGGATTTTGTAATAGTCCACCGAAATGTTTTGATTGTGGGCAGATAGGACACTTTAGAAGAAAATATCCACAAGAGAGGTCGCAGCCGAATGTCAACTCGACGCGACAAGTGCAACAACGTACTGCTGGACCAAATCTACCAAGGAACCCACAGAGGCCACCAGCACAAGGAAGGGTGTATGCGGTCACCCAAGAGGAAGCGGAAGCTTTTAAAAATGTTATCTCAGGTACGATTTCTATAAATGGCAAGAAAGCATATGCGTTGTTTGATACGGGTGCTACACATTCTTTTGTGTTTGAAAAGTTTAGACAGTTGAGTAAAATAGAAACTACCTCTCTGGAGATGCCTCTTTGTGTTTCTACGCCATTAAAGAATATAGTGTTGTCTACATTGATGGGTGAAAAGTGTAAGATAACTATAGGGGGACAGGATATGGAAATAGACTTAGTCGTGATAGCCATGTATGACTTTGATGTTATCATCAAAATGGACTGGCTTCATAAGTATCAAGCTAAGATGGATTGCTATAGGAAAGTGATCCAGTTTGTTTTATCTGACCGATCTAGTTTTGAATTTTTCGAAGGTCAGACAAACCCCTCTGTAGCACTTATTTCAGTGATAGAAGCCCGTGCATTACTTGACGAAGGATGTTAAGGGTACCTGGCAGTAGTAAATGATTATACTATGGAAGAGGCTAAGCTCGATGAAATTCAGGAGGTTAGGGAATTTCAGGATGTGTTTCTTGAGGAACTACTAGGGTTACCACCGGAACGAGAAATTGAGTTCGAAATCAAACTAATGCCTGGAACATGATTGATATCGAAAGCCCCGTATAGGATGGCCTTAATGGAATTGAAGGTGCAACTACAAGATTTGCTCGATAAAGGATTTATTAGGCCAAGTGCTTCTCCTTGGGGTGCACCAGTCTTGTTTGTGAAAAAGAAGGATGGGTCAATGCGTTTATGTATTAACTATAGGCAACTGAATCAAGTGACCATTAAGAATAAATATCCCTTACCTAGAATTGATATCCTATTCGACCAACTGCAAGGAAGTTCGGTCTTTTCTAAGATTGACTCGAGGTCAGGATACCATCAGCTAAAGATTAAGAAAAAAGACATTCCTAAGATTGCATTTAGGACTCGCTATGGACACTATAAGTTCCTAATTATGCCATTTGGATTGACAAATGCCCCAGCTGTATTCATGGATCTAATGAATAGGATATTTAAACCTTATTTGGATCAATTCGTGATTGTCTTTATTGATGATATCCTAATATATTCTAAAGGACCTGAAGAGCATGAGCGACACCTGAAGATAAGTGTTGCAAATCCTTAGAGACCATAAATTGTACGCCAAATTCAGTAAGTGTGAATTTTGGCTGGACTAGATAATATTATCAAGACAAGAGAAAAGTAAGCGAATTGTGAGAAAGAAATGAGGGAAAGGTACCCTCATTTGTTTAATGAGACATGCGTGATGTCCAATTACGAGGACGAAATTCTCTAAGGAGGGGAGAATTGTGGCATCCGAAAATTTTGGCGATCCTTGGGTATGCAACGGTCCGTGACTAGCGACGAAAGTACTGTTGGACGGTGTTATTGACACCACAACGGACATCATTTTGTTATTATTATCAAACTGATATGTTACACTTAGTAATGGTCTGATCGTCGAGTAAACTATAGTCTTGTCGGAAACCTTTCATATGTTCAAGTGAGACCAACCTCATCCGTATTATTGCCGACCTCGGAAAAATAATGATATGTCGCGGATCGACGAAATTATTATTGGAATTCGTCAACGTCGACACCATATTCGACCCCGATTTATCGCCATTTGACATCTCGAGACATTGATTTTCGGAGAAAAAGAAATTTTTCTTGAATGGTCATACGAACAATCCCACCAACGGCCACGTTCTCTTTTATCTCTTGGACTGACCAACCATGCAACAAGAGAAGTCTTTGGACACTAATCTTATTCACGTTTCTTTTTGAAGTTAGTCAAATAAGGAGGAAATATTGACTCGCATGGGGACATACATGCGTGGGATTATCTCGGCCCAAGTAACCCCAAGCTTTCTCCTAATCACCGACATAATGGGGTCAACAACTCTTAGAGATTGTTGACCGAGGGGAAGCAAGGTGTCGTGCAGTTAAGAAGGAAAAAAATTCAATTGATGGACACGTATAATCCAGCTGCCACTCACCCAATTAGCCACCGAAAAACCCCCCTCTTTGTTGACTGGTTTTTAGCAAAACCAGTGACTAATTTGCTCGTGAATGTGAGCAAAAGAGAGTGACCGAGCGAGCGAGTGAGAGAGAGAGAGATAGCGAGCGGACGAGCAAAACACACACACATAGAGTTTGAGCAAGAGAGTGAGCGGCGAGAGGAAGAAGAAGGAGACCGCCCCTTCTGCTGTGCGTGTGCTGCCGCCGTCGACACCGCCCATCTTCGCTGCCGTTGAGCCGCGCCCGAGACCCTCGAGCCCTTTGTTTTTGCTTGCCGTCGAGCTATAGGACTAAAGGCAAGTAAAAGTCTACTAATTTATGTAATGTAAGGCTGTTATTGTCTGAAGTAGTACAAGTGGACTTGAGGATGTCCGAATTTGAATGCTGGATTTTGAGTGATTGCAGTAGAATAGGATTCAAGAATTGAGGAAGTGCTTTAGATATCTCTATACATTTTGATTTTGTTGAACTATGATGGATAGAGAAATCTGTGGTGGAATTTTGAAATGAAATAGCCGCAGTATAGGCGTGGGATCCTATTGGGTTCGTGGTATTCAAATTAGACCAAGTGTAATTCGGCAGTTTTGGAGATTTTTAGGGACAACTCTGATGCGATTTTGGTCCCGATTCCTTCATGAAATTTGTGAAGAATGGTTTAATCTAGAACATAAGTTTTCGATCAGATTTTTTTTTTAATCAATATAGTGGCATAAACTTCTTTTAATATGCAATGCTTTCTGCCAAATTTCATTTTGTGACAAAAGAAATCTGAAACTGAGTTGTGTGATTTATTATTCTCTATACACAACGAATCTAGCTTAGTGTCCTTCACGAAATTTCTTCCTTTAGATCTCATCTATAACATACCAAAATTTTGAAATTTTCTGAGTTCGTTTAGGGGTTATACCAAAATTCTTACTAAAACTGTACATTATAACTTTTGGACTGTTTTATTCCGAGTTTGCTTAAATTATCCTAAAGGCGAATGCATCTTGAGTTGTTATCCGACATGATGGTTTTTGGCATTCGGCATATCATTCAACACCGAAATTTTCAATGAAGACTCACGAGATTTCCACTATCATTGCATTGAAAATATTTTTGGTATTGAAATAAATTAAGATGTTAATGTTGCCATTGGACCCTCGGGTCAACGATGCCCCGGGAGTCGGGAGGCCCGAAGTCTCAAATGAGTCGATGTCCTTTGGATGCCTGAGGTTCGTAGTGCCCCAGAGGTTTTCCTCGGGAGCATCGGGATGCCGATTGTATGCTTGTCGATACGTAAATTCGGAGGGTAGGTGTAACCATTTTCATGCCGAGCCCCGGAGATTCCTCGTGATGCCGGGTGGGGTGCGAGATGCCTAGAGGTGTGAGGTGACACGCTGCCCGGTGGCCCTAGTGGTTGAATGCCGGAGACTTTCACGACGCTAGGTTGGGTGCGAAATCCCAGAAGGATGCAAACGTTGGTCCTTTGGGCGATGAAACCTTTTGAATGTTAAAACTGATGGTTCTACTAAATGTGTGTGTGTGGTCTAGTTATGAGACTAAATTGTATGGCATGGAATGAGACGTGTCATAACAGTTTGGCCCTATGATCGGGACTTGTGTGACTGGACGTGATGCATCCTTATCCTTTGAAACTGCATTTGCTATTGCATTAAAGAGTTTTATGATTTTGATGCATACTTATTCATTGATTACTTGTTTTTGTCTATTTTGCATGAAACTAGATTGTGATGGCTTTCATAGTATAGTTTAGTGGATCTTTTATTGCTGAGTGGTTGTACTCACCCCTTTTAGGGACTAACATTTTAGACTAGAAGATATACCTCTACTACCAGTCACCCCCGGCACATTTTATGGTATTTCGGTCGACCTTCAGTGTGAGTGCTCGGAGCACCACCATCCCAAGATACGAGGGTTGGTCTTTGTTCGAGTGTGGGTACTGATCATGTTTGACATTGGTCCTCCCGCCGGCCCAGTGATTCAAGAGTTTTTTACTGTGTTCGTCCGCCGTGATGGAAATACGCTGGGGCCGTTGCCATCGCCGCCAGCTGATGGACTGGACTGGGTGTGACCGAGAGTGATGGTCAACAGATGAAGCATTTTTGGACCGCCGACACTGACTGATAGACTTATGTATATGACTGTTTGGAAAAAGGAAGTCAATTATCTTTTGGTATGTAGCCGGGTATAGAAAACCATGGCAAATTTTGGTGTACCGATTGATGATGTCTATCAGGGTTATGTAAATAAAAGTGTTCGGCTTTAACTTATAAAGGAATAAATTTCATGAAGGACACTAAGCCAGATTCGTTGTGTATAAAGAATAATAAATCACACAACTCGGTTTCAGATTTCTTTTATCACGGAATGAAATTTGGTAGAAAGCATTGCATATTAAAAGAAGTTTATGCCACTATATTGATTCAAAAAAAAAAAAAAAAAAATCTCTCACCAAAACCTATGTTCTAGATTAAACCATTCTTCACAAATTTCATGAAGGAATCAGGACCAAAATCGCACCAGAGTTGTCCCTAAAAATCTCCAAAACTGCCGAATTACACTTGGTCTAATTTGAATACCACGAACCCAGTAGGATCCCGCGCCTATACCACGCTATTTCATTTCCAAATTCCACCACAGATTTCTCTATCCATCATAGTTCAACAAAATCAGAATGTATAGAGATATCTAAAGCACTTCCTCAATTCTTGAATCCTATTCTACTGCAATCACTCAAAATCCAGCATACAAATTCGGACATCCTCAAGTCCACTTGTACTACTTTAGACAATAACAGCCTTACATTACATAGATTAGTAGACTTTTACTTGCCTTTAGTCCTATAGCTCGACGGCAAGCAAAAACAAAAGGCTCGAGGGTCTCGGCGCGGCTCAACGGCGGCGAAGACGGGCGGTGTCGACAGCGGCAGCACACACGCACGGCAGAGGGGGGTCTCCTTCTTCTTCCTCTCGCTGCTCATTCTCTTGCTCAAACTCTCTCTGTGTGTGTTTTGCTCGTCCGCTCGCTATCTCTCTCTCTCCCTCGCTCGCGCGATCACTCTCTTTTTTGCTCACATTCACGAGCAAATTAGAGGGGGGTTTTTCGGTGGCTAATTGGGTGAGTGGCAGCTGGATTATACGTGTCCATCAATTGAATTTTTTTCCTTCTTAACTGCACGACACCTTGCTTCTCCACACAAGGAACGTGTCCACCATTTGCTTCCCCTCGGTCAACAATCTCTAAGAGCCGTTGACCCCATTATGTCGGTGATTAAGAGAAAGCTTGGGGTTACTTGGGCCGAGATAATCCCACGCATGTACGTCTCCATGCGAGTCAATATTTCCTCCTTATTTGACTAACTTAAAAAAGAAACGTGACCAAGATTAGTGTCCAAAGACTTCTCTTGTTGCATGGTTGGTCGGTCCAAGAGATAAAAGGGAACGTGGCCGTTGGTGGGATTGTTCGTATGACCATTCAAGAAAAATTTCTTTTTCTCCGAAAATCAATGTCTCGGGATGTCAAATGGCGATGAAACGAGGTCGAATGTGGTGTCGACGTTGACGAATTCCAATAACAATTTCGTCGATCCGCGACATATCATTATTTTTCCGAGGTCGGCAACAATACGGATGAGGTTGGTCTCACTTGAACATATGAAAGGTTTCCAACAAGACTATAGTTTACTCGACGATCGGACCATTACTAAACGTGACATATCAGTTCGATAATAATAACAAAATGATGTTCGTTGTGGTGTCAATAACACCATCCAACGGTACTTTCGTCACTAGTCACGGACCGTTACATACTCGAGGATCGCCAAAATTTCTGAATGCCACAATTCTCCTCTCCTTAGAGAATTTCATTCTCGAAATTGGACATCACTCATGTCTCATTAAACAAATGAGGGTACCTTTCCCTCATTTCTTTCTCACTTTCCCATTTGGCCTCCTCCACATCATGATGTCGCATAATATCTTAACTAGTGGGATTTTCTTTGTCCAAAGGACTTGTTCCTTTTGGTCCAGTACTTGGATCGGCTCTTCTAGGTATCTCACTTTCTCATCCACTTTGATGGCTTCATGATCAAGTATGTGTCCAGGTTCAAGCTGATACTTCCGCAACATTGGTACATGGAACACATCATGTAGATTTTCTAGCTTAGGAGGCAATGCTAGCCGATAAGCTAGTCTCCGATCCTTTCAAGTATTTCAAAAGGTCCAACAAATCTAGGGCTCAACTTACCCTTTATTCCAGATAGTGATATTCCTTTCATTGGGGATATTTTAAGGAATACATGGACTCCTACATTAAATTCCAACGGTCCGTAGTGCCCCAGAGGTTTTCCTCGAGAGCATTAGGATGCCCGGTTGTATGCTTGTTGGTACGTAAATCCGGAGGGTAGGGGTAACCATTTTCATGGCGAGCCCAGGAGAATCCTCGTGATACCAGGTGGGGTGTGAGATGCCTAAAGGTGTGACGTGACACGCTCTGGATGCCCAATGGCCCTAGTTGCTGAATGTCAGAGGCTTTTGCGACGCCAGGTTGGGTGTGAAATCCCAGAAGGATGCAAACATTGGTCCTCTGGGGATGAAACCTTTTGAATGTTAAAACTGATGGTTCTACTAAGTGTGTGTGTGGTCTAATTATGGAATTAAATTGTATGGTGTGGAATGGGACGTGTCATAACAGTTTGATTCTATAATCGGGACTTGTGTGACGGAAAATGGTGCATCTCGGTTTCGAAACTGCACTTGCTATTGCATTAAAGAGCTATATGGGTTTGTTGCATACTCATTTCTTTTGATCATATGCTTTATCTACCTTGCATGAAATTGGATAGTGATGGTTCTGCATGATATAGTTTAGTAGATCTTTTACTGCTGGGTGGTTGTACTCACCCCTTTGTGGGGACTGATATTTCAGACTAGAAAAGATGTCTCTGCTGCCACCGCCACCAGCAAACGGACCGACTGGTTGGGTGTGACCGCGAGGAGGAGGACAGCAGAGGAAAGAAACTTTTGGAATGTCGGCATGGAAAGATGGAAATTTAGTAAGTGGTTGCTGAGGTCATCAGACCACTTTTGAAGTATAGCTGGGTGTAGGAAACCACGGCACTTTTTAGATGTATCGTCAAACGGTGTCCATCTAGTTACGTAAATAAAAGTGTACGGCTTTTATCTATAAAAGTGTTTAGTTGGTGTGCATCTTTCCTAGAACATAGGAAAGTGAGTTGTTGGATAAGCTGCCGCCATGTTTTGCGTTGGGACCAATGGAAAAGATATAGACCTCTAGAAACATCTTTTCCAACAGTCGTATACTTAAAGTCCATCGATTAGTGTTGGCGTCCAAAAGTTCCTTCCTCTGCTATCCTCCTCCTCGCGGTCATATCCAACCACTTGGTCCATATGCTGGTGGCGGTGGTAGCAAATTTATCTTGTCTAGTTTGAAATGTTAGTTCCCAAAAGGGTGAGTATAACCACCCAACAGTTGAAGATCTACTAAGCTATGCTATGCAAGCCATCTCAAGTCTAAGTCCATGCAAGATAGACAAAATACGAAATCGTAGATAAAACCTTTTAAAAGCGATGGTAATGAAATTTCAAACCAAATGCAATCTTTCAGTCACGCAGGGGTTCCGATTATAGGGCCAACTATAATGACACGTCTCATACCATGCTATACAATTTAGTCTCATAATCAGGCGCAGATATTAACAGGGTCGTTATTTTTAGAACTCAGTTCATTTTCATTTCCCTATGTCTAGCCCAGAGGACCGGTGTTTGCGTCCCTCCGAGATTTCACACCTAACTTGGCGTCGCGAAAGCCTTTGGGCATGTATTCAAAATACAACCGGGCATCTGGAGCGTGTTACGTTACACCCACAAGCATCTCGCACCCCACTTGGCATCACGAGGAATCTCCGGGGCTCGCCATGAAAATGGTTACCCCTACCCTTTGGGTATGCATCATAATACAACCCCTCACCTTCCGAGCATGTATCATAATACAACCGAGCATCCCAACACTCCCGGGGTACCTCTGGGATGTTGCGGATTAATAACGAAAAATAATTTTTAATTTATTTTCAAGTTTTAGCCAAACATTTGAAAATATTATCATTTTGGTTTTATTTTATTTTAATATTTCTTATCATTTCTTTTTTTCCCCTTTTCCTTGGCTGGTTGCAAGTCATGGTGACAACTAGCAACCAATCACAGGCAAGGGATAAGCTCACCCAACCCCGGAGAGGTAGAAGGTTGAAGCTCCAATCTCAAAGCTTGAAGGTTGAAGCTCGAAACGGCGCGGTTAAAGCTCAAAGGTCAAAGCCCGAGGTCTTGTCAGGGCGAGCTTATCCCTCACCTATGGCCAATTGTTGGCCATCACGATGGCCAACAACCAACCAAGGAAGAAGGAAAAGGGAAAAAATAATTATATAAAGAAAAAGGAAAGTATAAGAGTATATGGTGGAGACTCTAGGTCTGGGCAAAAGAAAAGATGGGAAAATGATTTTCTCTTTTTCTAAAAATCATTTTTCTGCTTTTGAAAATGTTTTTTCTAGTGACCGAAAATGTATTCCTTATGTGGTTAATTTTTTGTAAACCAAACGATGGAATATTCAATAGCTTTTTCTTGAAAGTTATTTTTAGTAAAACAAATAGAGCTTAAATGAGAATTTTTTTTTATCAAATTCATAGAATTTATTGAAACTATCATAATAAGTAAAATCATAATATATAAAGTCAAGTATCGGAGTTGTTCTCTATTAGTGAAAAGATATGTTCTTTCATGTGTGATTTCCATTAAACTTCCGTCTCCCACGCAAATTTATTCATTCTTTTATACGAAAATGCAATTATATTGTGCGTTGACATGATTATGTTATAGCACACCAATGAATGATATTCTTTTAATTGCTCAATACAAGGCACATCATCGTAACAAAATGCAAATATGATATTCGATATTTTCACAAAGTATCGTAATATTCGAGATTAAAGACAAATGGTCATCGAATTTTTGTTTAATGCACAATTTCATCTATAAACATTTGACTTGAGCATTATAGTCCTAAAACTAATGGTTAATATTCAACGTAATTCCTAAACTGTATAAAAATATTTAAAAGTTTAGAGCACCAAATTGAATATTAAATCAAATTTTATAGATCATATTAAATAAATTAAAATTTTAACAACAACATCGCACATTTAATCAATCTTCATTCAAACCAAAAAAAAAAAACAAACCAATTTTCTTGAATCACATTAAATAAATTAAAAGTTCATTAAAAGGGGATGACATTGGACCAAATATTGAACCAAAATTTAGGGACCAATTGCGTCATTTTTCCGTAATCTTTTATGCCAAGGAAGGGCATACCTCGTATAAACCGGGACCCATTAAGTTAAATGGAATATCCCAGTTGATTTTTTTCCTAAGTTCCTAGCCTCATTTATGCCTTACGTGCACATGTGCTCATAAGACAAGAAAAAACCAGAGAGAACGTAAGATTTGGAATTGAGGAAGAACGACCACAATGCCTAGAGCCATGGATGATCTGTTTCGTCTTCCCACCGGAGTTGGACAGGCAGGTAAGAAGAACAAATTTGGTGGGGCAGAGAGAAGAGATGGCTTGGATCGGGATTGCCATCACCGGAGCAAATTAAGATAAGGAGTCTAAGTAAAGAGGAGTGATCGATGAACATGGCTAAGTCTCGAGTTATCATGGCAGAGCATCGTTGCAATACTCAAAAAGGGTTCTCCACTTTAATAAACAGTTTTGTGCAAGGAGATATCTTATCCAATAGATGATTTGGGTAGCAACAACTCCGCAAGAACAAGTATCCAGTATGAATTATGTTCTTCGGTCTCGTGCTGAATCTGATATGCTTACACATCCTTTCCATCTAAAAGGAAACATAGAATCAACGAAAGACAGAAAGAAAGATACGCTTGAATCTCTAACGTAAAGGCGGCATATGTTCACATAAATCCGTGGAATTTAATGGTATCATTTTGTCAAGTCCAAAACTAAATAGCATCTTCCATCATAGCTTTGTACATGGGAGGTTAGAGAGCGGGAGAGATCGGAAGGAGATGGGGGTTTGCGAACACCAGAGAAAAATGGTTGGCCAAAATAACGAAAGGGTGGGAAAAGAATCCCACCAGAAGGACTTAAAACTCTAGGCTTAAAGCCAAAACTTGACCAAGACCTTCCTCATCCATTTCGCAAGGAAAAAACCCACAAAAGAACACTGTTAGCCGGTACTTGCCCTTTATACACACCATACTTTGACAGAAGTTCAACTCACTGGTCAATGTAAGTATTCAGATAGATGAGGAGACTGGTCTCCAACTATGCCTGGTAGCCACCACCTCTAGATCGACCACCCATCCTTCCACTACTACGTCCATAGCCTCTGCCCCCTCCGCCCCTGCCCCTTTCATACCCAGTGCCTGTTGACAGGCGCAGTCAAGTGTTAGGCATGGATTTGTTTTCTCCAGCATATGCCCAATCGAAAACAAAAACCCCAACAAGCAAATGACTTGTAAAGGAAGTAGGATCTGGATCAAATGTTTCTTGACAAAGTGAAAGAAATACTGGACATTGACTAGATGCCGTCTAAATCAATCACTGGAGTGAAGTGATCCATACTGATCATTGGACAGGATTGGATAACCAGAGAGAGTAAACAAATAAAGCAAACCAGATCAGATTTGATTAATTGTTTGAGGATCTATCTAAGCTGTACCAAAACAGACATGGCTGCAAGAAAGGATAGGGAGTACTCCCTTAATCTTCTACCACTTCCCCTTAAATATGAAGAACAAGAAAATAAGAAGTAATCAAGCTTACCACGGTAGCCCCAGCTTCTGCCTCCGCCACCTCCTCGGCCCCAGTTTGCATAGCCACCATTATCTATTTGATGATGTTAAAAGATCAACAAACTATAAAAAAATTAAAACTAGAGTGACTCAAAAGCTGTTGTTACACATTGTACAGCAATATGAAGATCTACCTTCATAATATCCACCTTGGTAGTTTCCATATCCTCCCCTGTTCCAGCTCCGCCCTCTCCCTCTGCCGCGACCCCTTCCCCGGCCATATGAGCCTACAACGAAGAAAGCAGTCAATTGTAAATGTCTAAGGGCACAACTATTGCAGGTTATAAGTGGAACCGGTCTTACCTTCATTGTAAGCATTGTAGGGTACACGTCTTTGTCGAGGTTGAAGCTGCCGATAGCGGGTCTGTGGCTTTGCTTGCTCCATGTGAAGGGGTGCTTGGTAGCTGAAAATCAGCTTTCATTATATAAAATTAATCAAGACAAATAAATTATCTAAAACACTTCCTGGAGCAATGAGGGAAGGAGGTATTACATAAGTAAACAGACATAATAACAGTTGAAACAAAATATATACCACTGATTCTGCTCAGAATGCGGCATACTTAACACGAGAGAGAGAGAGAGAGAGTTTCTATCCAGTAGTGAATTCCTCAAACTTACCCAGGTGAATTCTCATTAAGCTCCTTAGTGGACAAGGTGATTGAGATCATTGAGACATGCCGAGTCATCTGCACACTGCATGAGCATTCAAAAAGGGCTTCACAACATTGCCGCACAGTTCAGAGTAAGAATCACAATTATTCAAGGCAAAATTCTATGGTAGGAACCTACGGTACAAGTCCCTCCTCGATAGGCTCCCACACATCAGTTATGCTGACTGAGCTGATAGCAGTATTTTGATGCAACTGAGGTATTCTTTTCTGCTCAGGGAGGAAAGCGTTAATGAGATGTTGATTTAGTTACGTCATTTTTCCTTTCAAAAGGGAAATTAAAATTAAGAAAGGACATTGGAACTGACACTCACCTTAATAATCTCCGTGATGGCTACTGTTTTGCTGATTGCTTGTCCCATTGCCTTCAAAACAATTTCTCGCATGTGTCTTTCCTTCATATGTGAAATTGTTTTACATCATCAGTTAAGTTGTAAAAGTGAAATGAACACAAACGTAGTCATTCTCAATGTAAAAACAGCTATATTTTCACCTTGTAAGACAGTGCTTTATATAATTCTTTATTCGCTAATAAATATTGTACAAAAAATTTTAATGACCATTCCACAGAAAATTCAAGATATGGAGAATGACAAACTTCCATCACAAAGTTCAAGAGAAAACACAAACAAAAGGTAAAGACTCAACCAGAAAAAAAAACCAACCATCATGCCATGACAATATTACCAAACCCCTCTAGTCTTTGCAAGATGTCCTAATAGCAGTAAGCATCCAAAAAGATAGCGAAAGACCCAACGGAATGCACCCAAAGACAGAACAGCTTGATAAGTAGGGAACACAAGTATCACTGAATAGGACAAAATACAGAAGCAAAACTTATCGCGTAAATGGAAAATCAACATGCAAGCAACTCATATTGATCTAAAATTTATTTCCCATGAATCTATTGACTGTCCTAAGGAATAACAGGACTCCGAATCAAATTACTTCTCATCATTAAAATTATTTATTCTCTGAACCTTTCAGGGTTGTTATGCCTTGAAGGAGGTCATAAAGGACAAGAGCTGTTCTAAAACAATTACTACAGATTAGCAGCTCTCAGTAGGTGCGACACATTTTCTCTCTCGCAAGCTGATGGCAAACTGAGGGCAATACAATGGCTGGATCCCTGTGCCCGGAAATCCAACCTTTTCCCATCAAACGCATAAGACCTTTCCAAGAACTCAGCTTCCCTCTATAAGTAACACGGAACAAAGACTTCATCCTAGGTCCAACGCTACTGCCTATATTCAATGCTTAGGCATGGTGCATTGCACACTCAATCGCACGATGAAACGCATCAAAGATTCTTAGTTTAACACCTAAGATGTCTCCTGCGCTACTTACTTCGACACTCACTTCCACCAAAAACGGGCACGGACTGTAGAAACCTACACGAATCAAAGCCTTAACCATCCCGCAAGACACTCGAAGGACACTCCCTGGCCATGCTCACGTCAACAATGCCGTGCCGCAATTTCCCCTAACGAAACCAAAAAATCAAATAGCCTATCCTCTAAACGCCACGACAAACATACCAAACCCAAAAAAACAGAGAGAGAGAGAGAGAGCGAAGAGCATGCATCTACAATCGAACTCCATCAAAACAAGACCCTAGAGCACCGCCATCAGAAGCAGTAGCACCGCGGACCGCGTCCGGCGCAGCACGAACGGCTCTATTCCCTAACGAGAAAAACCCCCCGAAGAAACGGCCACAAAACGCGCGCGCGCGCAAACAGAGAGAAACGCGCGGAGAGCAGAGAGCAAGGGGGACCTGAAGGAGAGTGGAGGCGTAGCCGATGTAGTTGCGGATGAGGCCCTGGGCGGTGATCCGGATCTCGTTCTCGTGCACCGGCGACGCCTGCCGCCTCGGCTTCTCCACCTTCCGGTACCTGTCCATCCTCTCTCTCTCTCTCTCTACCCCCTTCACTGCGATCGCGCGCAGCTAGGGAGAGATTTTCCGGAACCAAAACCCTAGGACGATCGCAGAGAGAGAGAGAGAGAGAGAGAGAGACTGAGAGTGACGATGTTGCTGTTCTTGAGAGCGCGAGGAGGAGAGGCTTCTCCTCCGGGTTCAACGGCCTCGGCGCGACGCGGCGCCGTTTTCGCGAGGGGATTCCGTTTCCACGGGATCGCGTCGGAGCTTGCGATTCCGTTCCGGCCCTCGCGGGTGTACGGGAACGGGGAGATTTATCTTCCTCTGGAGTTTTACGCGCCAAAAAGGCGTGACCGCGTGGCGGGACGGAGGCCCGCCATTGGCCGTTGGGGCGCGGGACGGATGGTTACTGCCGTACGTGGCCGGTTCCTAGCTCACGGCCATTAAAATTTAAGGAAAAATTACATAAATATTCTTTAAACTTTGATATTACATGTAACATGATTTTGAACTTTTAATTTGTTCGATTTAATTTCTGAACCTTTGGTATATGTTCAATTTGGTTCTTGGATTATATAAAAACGTTTAATATTATCTCTGATCTTAAATTAATGGAATGATTATATTAAATATTTTAATATATTTCGGAAACTATATTGAATTTTATTAAAAGTGTAGAGGCCATATTAAATAAATTAAAAGTTCAAGAACCATATCGAATAAATTAAAAGTTGAAAGATTACATTAAATATTAGGCGAAAAATTTAGGGATCTTATTGAATAAATTAAAAATTTATGACTAAATTGCACATGAGCAAAAGTTCAAGGACCATTTGTATTATTATTACCAAAATTAAAGATCTAAACTTTTTCGGAGGGTGTTGACGTGTAATAATCTCAAAGTTCAGGGGCTGAAAATGAGAAAACGAAAAATGAAAGTTCTTTTAATTGAATCATCTTCACATGGAGGACATGGAATTAAAAGGTTGACTTGGGAGTGTTAAAACTTATCAATCGGTCATTCGAGTTAGATTCTGATCCAACGATCTTTTGCAAACCAAAAGCAGCCCGTGCAACGAAATGTGATGTTTTTTCGCAATCGGGTCGCGCTCCGATCATTTATCTACTCTATGACATAACGCGCGATTGCCCCCCTCTCAAAGATGATAGTAATCCCAGTTTGCAGGGCCGTACTTGTCATTGGATTCCGTTGTTTATGCATCGATGGTCGGCGATTGCCAGCATGTTCATATGATTCAGTTCAGTGATTCTAAGTTTCAGGATTGGCTTTGTAGTGTTTTCGAGCTCAGTTTGGTTGCGATGCGACATTAGCTCATTGCATGATTTTGCCCAGAGTCCAGATTGAAGCTGTCCTGACAAAGATGTCCTAGATCGTTGGATCTTACAGTGACTACATTAGTTAATGGCAATTTGAATCGTCTTTATGTACACACTGATCCGAAACCTATTCGATCGATCCATTACAAAAAGAAGTAATTTACGCGGGTTACATTCGCTTTTCCGATCTTTCCATTCGAGTAACGAACGGGCTCTGACGTTCCAGCACGACCGGCGACGAGCAGAAGTTCCGTTTTCGCATCAGAAGCGAGTCGATTTCCCCCCGAACGGATGGAGCGTCTTCTCGTCCCGGCATTTCACAGCTCGAGCACCACAACTGTCCACAAAGAACAAGAGAGTCGGGTTTAGTCTTTGCGGCTTTATTTGCTGTTAAAACATGCTGTGAGCATAGCTTGATGGATTTGTAGAATCACTTACACTCTGAGTCTGTGGTGATCCAGTTCCCTTTTCTTCGAAGGCACTGATCTGTCATCTGTGGCGGAAGTGAATCCGCTGATAATCGGCTAGCCATTGGATCGATCCTCGCCGAAGCCAGAGAAATGGCCGAGTAAGACGTGGAGATGGTAGAGCAGCTTTCCACGTCCCACCTGAAACTGATCTTTGGAGATTCGTTACTGAATTGGTCGTCGTCTGGTATCGCCTTTAGGGCTCCTCGTTGCCGGAACTGCAATACCTGAAATATGTTTCTATTCCAATTAGGACCGTGAAAAGCGATCGTTTTAGATGTGATGGTAGCTGGTGAAAATGCTTCGACTTGTCAGAAGTATGGATGAAGCAGGTGTATCTGATTTATTTCATTTTGGCATGCCAAGTCTAAGCTAATTAAAGCAATACTCACTTTTCGGCTGATGAACTTTCCACCCTTCTCGGCTTTCGAAGCTGCGGCCCATCTAATGAGCTCCTTCATTCTCGAGATGACCTTCGCCTTATCGCCCTTGAGCTTCTCCTTCTTCTCAGAAGTGCTGGAATGGTCATTTGTTCTGGTTGCTGAAGGGGCTAATGCCGTGTCACTGATTGGCAGAACCTTGTTCCCACCATGAGCAGATCCGGAATCTGCCTTTTGGCCGATAATGCCAAGCCCTCTCGCAATATCTTCTTTCTTCATTCTTTTTGTGTGGCTCGAGTTTTGTCTCCGGTGTAAGCTGCTGAGTCTGCCTCAAGTTGATGGTGCTGTAGAAGCAAGCCTTAGCAACATCTTTTCTGCATAATATGGCGAATGGAGCGAATCTTGACTGGCCCGGTTTGGCCTTCTCCTTTCCTCTTCGGGACTTCTTGAACTGAACTATACTTTTCCCTTTACTAGTTTCTTGATCTGAAAAGGAAAGGACGCCGTTTGCATAACAGGATCAGAAACTCGCCACGTAATTAACAAGCAACTATTGTCAATCTTTCTCAAAAAAATACAGTCGTCGAGACTCTTACCTGAGGCAGTATTCTTACTATCCGTTGAGCTGCAAGAATTCCCTTTTGCTTGCTCTTGTGATACCCTGAATAGCCACTGGAGGATCTGCTATGTAAGGTTCAAGTAAAAGGGACTTGCATGAGCAGCAGCTTTGATGTTACAGGAAAAATGTTCTCTTTTCTCTTACAATGACTATGGTGGGTACCTGCATGTCTCTGCTTTGTGCTATTGTCAAAGCCCTCCTGCTTATATAGCTGCTCAGTGCAAGAGATGGTGGTGATCTGGTCTTGGTCAAAACGTGACAGAAGAGAAGAGATCTATCTGTTCTGTCCCTATGCCTAAAAAAGATTCCTCCCCCTATGTCTTGTGGCTTGTTCTTTGTGTTCTTTTGGGGAGGGTCAGGACAAAAGAAGGCTCATGGAATTTGAATCTAAGGGAGGATGGTGGGGGAGACAACCAGGCAGTGAGCAAGGGATGGTTGGCTTATGATTGCTGGTAACATGGGAGGGCAACTTTATTTATATAAGGGGATCATGTGGTGGGTGTGAAGGAGGGAGAGTTTTTGCATTTAATTTGGTTTTTTTTAGCTTAGGTGAGTTTGCTGTCTAAGGCCATGTTGGCGTTCTTCTTTACCATACATCTGTGTGTACGGTTTTTGGCTACATCGATCCGCGCGGTCCCTGAGAGGCAGCTCGCAAGTTCCTTGGATCATTACCCATCGATCATCATCGCCTTTCTTTCTAGTGAATTGGGGATTGGCCTGCATTGGTTTTGAGTAAAAACAGCAGTGATGGTTGCTGTGGTAGAAGCGGATCATGCTCGTTATTGGGATTGGCTTGGTACCGTTGGGTGTGACATGTTGCCGTGCCAATCGACATTGTGACTAGCGAAGATGGGTTATTAGAAAGCTGACCCTCCAAGTAGATTAGACAAAAGGACGGCATGAAAAGAAGGGGCAGTACTATTTGCAAGGATAACGAAAATGAATGCTCCTCATGGGAATACCAGTACTTCCAAGATCTCCCGTGGGGGATGTTTGATGCAACTTATGGGCATGATTCGATTTCTCGTTCGAGGTATCGCCCTTTCTATTCCGGCGAAGACTCCCGGGGGATTTGTATACATGCTCGATCACTCCATTCGTGCCGCTGCCCATGATTTCCTCTCCCTGAACCCTGGCATGGTCCATTTTCCATCTATCCATCGAAGCCAAATTCTCCATCTAGGCCCATGTCCTAGGAAGATGTTCCTTTTTGACCTTTCATTGATCCTCAGTGCATAATAAATCCAACAGCCACACACCATCCGACACTATAGCTCGAAGGCCTAAATCACAAAGCACAAAGACAGCTCCCCATTCAAGTCCATCTCTTTAGGTTTCGTCTCCGGATCGTGCCTAATCTATGAGATCAACGGGATATTTCATAAGATCGAGTAATCTCGTCAGAACGAGAAAAACGACAAACTTTGCCGTAATTACAGATCTTCAACGAGATTACACCAACCCAATATGGTCCTCTTATTCGAAGTGCTGTCATAAACTCTCTCTTTCGCTCTCTCTCTCAACATGTGGGTTGATAGCAGAGCATGTGGGGAGGAGATATTTGAGGAGGCTTAACACATAATGCAGGGGCTGACTCCTGTGAGTACAGACAAGGATGCAGTGGGGGCTCACATGGGGTGGGGGCGCGCGCTTGAGTAGGAAAATGTGCCTGTTAACTAAGACACCCCCATTAATTTATTGTGCGCGGAGAATTAGACGCTCTCATTTTTGTTGGCATCATCCTGTGCTCAAGCTTTCCTGGCCCATCACTCTCGCAGGGCATCCTGCACAAACTACAAACAAAGACGCCCTTCCCAAAGGCGCGGTGACGTGGCACTCTCCTGGCCATCTTTTGCACCTGGGGTTGACGTGGCCTCGTCCCACTGGTCGGATGAGTTTGTGCTCCTAATTCTCGCATCAATCGCCGTTTCTCCAATGTTCAGGTGCGCATACAATCGAAGGTGCTCTTCCCCTTATATAAAGGAAGCTTTCCCAGATCAGATAGAAACAGGATTTATCGGGACTTATTGCATCCCTAGCTTTGTGGCGATCGATCCGACGTGGTTTGTAAAGCACCATTTCCGCACATAGGCAGAAAGATTCACTCAGTAAAAGGTTGTTACTTGTAACGATTAAAGATGAAATTACAGAACATATAATAACCATACTATGAAATATAATCGCAGCAGTAAATACGATGAAGTAGCATATGCTATTTTGCCTCTCCGGTCTTTAGCTTCGGTTAACACCGCTCATTGATAAAGAAAAACCAGCATGATTCCAGACTACGGGTCGGACCCGATTCACAATGTTACATACCAAAAGAAGCTCGCCGCAGGGACTCAAAATTCAGAATCGTTCGTGGCAGCAACAGTTACTCACATACAACCGCCTGAGGCTAAAGACAATTTCAGCAACATCTAACATCGACCATGGAGGGTCATTGAAAGGACCATGCTCACGCACGCCGTCCTTCCTTTAGGGCGAAGCGCCTTCTCAAAAGGCAATGACTCGTGGAATCAAGTGAACCGTGTAAAAGACGAGGCAAAAAAGAGAGAAGAAAATGCACGAGCAAAAGCGACACGTATAATAAGAGTACAATACCGTGCAAGAGCGCATTCAATGCCCAAAGGAAAGAGCGGAGGAGAGAACATACATGCAATACACCAAAAACGTAAAAATCAAAAAGGATCGAGGCCCCATTTGATTCAACTTTATCTTTAAATGAAAAGGCATTTGTTGAAAGCAATAGCATTTGAATACTTATTTTGGTATATATTTTGTAAAGCAACTTTAAGATAAAAAGAAAAAAGGAAAAATGAAGAAGAAAAAACTAGAGAGGGGCGAGCATAGACATAAGCTGGGATTGGGGGCGAGCTTTGCTGGCGTCGACCTCAAGCGAGCATTGACGGCGACCAGGGGTAACCGTCGATTGAGGTCGTGTGAACCCCGAGGCAACCCGACAAGTTACAGAGGCTTCACCGACGACCAATCTGGTCGATTCTAGGGTTTCTAATTTGGACATTGCAGCATCAGAGCTTCACTTCACCGGCAACTAATCTCGTCAATTCTAGAGTTTCTGATTCGGATATTACAACATCCAAGCTTCATTGGCAACCATTTTCGCAGACCATCCGAGCCCTTTGACCGTTTGCCATCCAAGCGACAGTCACCGAGGATGCCAACACCAAGGATGTACTACACTGAGGTCGAGGGTTGAGGTCAAAAGCCAAATCTGAGTTCGACCCTCGACCTCGACCTTAAACTACGGTAGCTCCGATGAATGGCTTGACAACACGCACGACCCTCAACCTCAATGATGGCGACCTTGACTTGGACCTCACCTCAATGACGAAGTAGCAAGCCCAAGGAAGAAGATAAACAGTGAATTTTTTAGGACAAAAGTAGAAGACATGATTATCAATGAGGCCAATATTGAAAAGAAAAATATCATTAAACCTTCAAAATAGCATATTTCCAATACTAACATTTGGCCAATGAGTCCCAAAAGCACTTGTCGGCCACCTTATATTTTTCCCAAAGGGCTGGGGGGCTCAAAGCCCCTTGGGGAAGGGGAACCAAATAGGGCATGAGAAACCAGTAGTCTTTAGTCCATCCAAAAGATTAACCACCCAGTAAAGAGAACTAAATAAACCAAAACCACCAAGCTATGGCACTGAAAATAGAACACCATTAACCTCCCAGTAAAGAGAACTGGATAAACCATGAATGATGAGAATAACTGTACAATATACACAAATTTAAGTCTTCCAATCCTTTTCCAAGAAAGATAAGACATTGAGTTACAAAGATGGAAACAAACCAATAAATATTCGCATATAGCTTAAACATGAGATATGGATATCTACTATAGAATAAGGGGAACTGAAATGCACGAACTCCAGACACAGGAAGTTCACGCATTCTGGACCCAGATACTAAATTGTGAGACGGCGCCATACGAACTTGTTCTTTCAGACCACTCTTGAAACTTCATACTGATGCTCCATACCAGTTGGCAGCTTTCAAGCACGGTGCTTTTGAGAGCAACAAAGATCCTGCTCCATGGGAAGGCAGCTTCTGCACATCACTGAAGAAATATTACAGGTGAAAGTACCATTTCATGAGTAGAAAAGCTCCTGAGTTCAGCACCAGAAAGCTAGAGAAGATACCATAAAAGCAGGCCTGCATCACGACCGATCCTCATCAGACCTTGATCTCATCAAACGTCTACGTCTTCTAGGGATTGGAGATGCATCTTCACCCCCATCACTTAGCACATGGATCCCATCATCACTATCATCGTCTTCGTCATCTTCATCATCATCCTGCAAACCCAACAGGTTCTCACCCCAAAGAAGCCTCCTTTCAGATCCTCCCGGGCGTCTATGCCTCATCCAAGCCCTTGCCCTTGATCTTGGCTCACCTGAAGAATCCATGGAGCCAATCATCTGAAACAAAAAGAAAGTAGTCCACCAAGGTCCATTGACTTCACCTGAGCCATTTTCCCTGTCAACAGCATATCTATCTCCATTTTCAATCACATAATCCCCTACAACTATAGCACCCGGCATAGCAGAACGTATGGCACTGACAATGTCACCATATTCTCTCTGGTGCTCAAGGCGTCGCCAAGCTCGCTCTCTAGATGGGTCAATATCAGAAGGTCGGATAGCAGGGTGTACCCTACGAGCATGCCTACGTAATTCTTGATAGTTCCCTTGATACGAGCATGCCTCACGTGAGCAATTTCTCTTCTTCAGGTTGAGATATCTTCTGGCTTCTTCAACAACCTGCCAGTCTAATATGGCTCCACGGCATAATGGGCATTGCATATCAAACTTTGATTCTGTTGAGTCTTCCACATTAGCCACTTGAAGATCAGGCCTCTCTTGCAAGGACTCAACATTACCATTCTCCAGATCACCCTCCATTTCAACTTCAACACTTGCAACATTATTCTGAATGTGATTTTCTCCATTGTTATCATCCCCATGCCCCTCAAGTGATCCACTAACTGTTGCACTGTGATTTCCATTTGTATTATCAATATCATTAAAATGAATTGCATTGTTTGACGAAGTCCTACCAGAAGCATCATTAGAATGGTCTGCATTTCTAGGCAAAGTATTAGGTAAAGTTGGACTGCACCTAGAATTGACTCTTAGTTTCTTAAACCTGTCTAGGCAATTTGAATGTCGGTAACTTGTATCACATATATAAGATCTGCATCCCTTTTCATGTGAGCTGCATAGTAGGAGAACAGCATTATGTGGATGGTCCATGCAGATAGGACAAGACACCTCATCCAACTCTTTGTGAATAGCACGAATATCTGAATCTTTATAAGCCCTTCTTTTCACACCAGCCATCTTGCATACACTGTAGTATTTACTCAGCATATTGAACTAATTAGAATGCCCATATAGAAGCAACAATTAAATATTAATTGCATAATACTACGTTGATAGTCTTGAAAGCAATGGTAAACCACAAAATGGTTGCATATGGAATCAAAGAAATTCCAGAGTTGATATTAAAATCAATCAGTTAAAGCTGTGGCGCAAGTTTTGTACTGTAAACGCTTCAATACAAGTATGACATCATAATTTCGGAAATTTAGTAGCAGATCCAATTAATAGATGATACCAATTATTGTTGTTATTCAACCAAAACTGAATCAGATTCCGCTTCTATATGTAAACCTCGTTAAACAAAAAAAACGCACACACTCCTATAAGCTCGTGATTTGTCTCTACTTAATCATCACAATCACATCTTTTTTTGTCAAGAACTCTGGCAACCAATTAAGAGTAGTCATGTTATAACCTGAAGAGTTCTAGTTACACAATCAACCTAATTCTGTGCCGTCTCAATCATCTCCGGTATGATCAGGTGAAGAACTTATCCATAGAAATATTATTTAGAGAATCATTGTCAGCTTTTGGTATAAAGGTCAAAGAAAGCTCTCAAGTTCACTGTGAACTCCAACCATCTCTTGAATACCAAGTAACTAAAAGATGACGCTTTCCATGGAGAAATTTAAATTATGGCAACTACCTCAACAGTATAGAAAGAAAACTAAACTAAATGCACGCCTAGGCTGCAATAACTACCTCAATGTGATGCACACCCATCATTTGATACCAATGTCATTTTGACTTTCAAATCAAAAGGGAAAGAAGAAGAAGAAGAAGGAGAAGAATGCCTATTGCTTTTAAGGCATGAGGTAGTTTAATTACTGACTATCCAAAGTTTGTTATATTGCCAGGTGGCAAGCTCTCCTCAGAGGCATTTACACCTTTTGTGCCCAAATTTTGACAATAACCATCTATATGATATCCATTTCTCTCTATATTCTCCATTATTAGTATGACAATTCCAACACAAACAATAACACATTTAGGTAAATCCATTTCCAAAAATGGTATAAAAAATCATCATTGATTGTATTCTAGTTATAGAAGAAGTTGCACATAAGCATACTTTGGCGGCATATGTCCTAAAAAGTTCATTTGATCCAATCCTACTCATAGGTTGATCACTATGCTCAATTAATATACCAAAATGCTGATACCCTTCAAATAGAATGACTTCTAATGAGTACCTGAAAGACCTAAGCCAAAGACGAATTAAAAACTTAACGTAAGCAGAGACAGCTACTCGGGCATTTATACATCGTACTTCCTGTAAAACTTTAATTATTCTGAATAATCTGGATTTTTCTTAAATGACTTACATTAACAAGCGTAGATACATTATTTTGCCATATTAACACGAACATGATTCTGCTTCTTCTTGATTTAGACCAAGGAAATTGTACTTATCATTCTATCTGAATCTGATTTCCAAATTTGCAAAAAGATTGGAATTTGTCTAGTACATGAAGTCAAATATGCATCAATTAATATCATACTGCAATTGAAAACATGCCGATTCCAACAGTGAAAAGCTTTAGGAGAGAACTCATGAGTAATCGCAAGAAACAGAAACTTGATATCATGAAGTACGTCACTGGATGATTGTAATGATGGCTACTTACCAAGACCAAGAAATCTGTGGAGTAACAACAATTCCTCTGAGTCCTTATAGCTTGTCAGTTTAATCTACTGTGAACAACAAATCCTATATTGAGCTTAAAGGGGAAAACAGAAGGCAAGCTATCAAGCAATGTTTTGTTTCGCAAGACAGGTAAGAAAAGATCACCCACGGACTCTACAACCTGCAGTCATCCAGTAAAAGAGAAGCATCGGTCACATTATTGGATTTGTATGTTATAGACGAAAAAAAAAATTATTTGAACGCAGTAAATTCCTCAAGGAGAATGTCCAATTTAGGGAGATACAAGCTCATTCCATTGTCTAAGTAAACCACTTCTCTACGGCATCAAGTTTAATGAGTTTTGATAAGACAAATAGCCCATTTAATTATGTACGGAACTATCTAGGATTAACTTCCGAGAGCTTATTAAACTAAAATATATATATAATAAAAGTGGACTTTGGGTGTCATTGCAAGCAAGGTCCATGAACAATCTATCTTCTGTCAGATCATCTCCTCCATTTCAGCAGATATAATGAGCGATGGTCAATCGGAATGATAAGTCTACCCGCGTAAGAGCAATACATGACATACAAAATATTTCGGCAACAATGCAACCTATAACATGTCAAAAACCTGTGTTTAAAGGCCACCCCAAATGGAGAAACTAAAGATTCATAACGAATTAAAGCCCCACAGATGATTTAATTTCTTGCCCCACAAAATAAATCCAACCCCCACCAGATCAATCAACAATAAGATGATTTCAAATGAAGCTAATCTTGGGCGTTCAAAAAAGAGTAAAAAATCAACCTTTTTACCAATTTACAGCGTATTATAATCAATTGATCTTTGATGTTAATCCCGACACTCGGATCTGATTTTCACAGACCCTCAAAACGTTCCCACGAGCACTGGCAAAGAAAAATCATCCGACCTAACCCTATCCTGCAATCCCCAGCAACAGCCACAAAAGAATCCCATCGTTTCCTCGTCCGCGACACCCCGGACGAAATCAAGCGAGATCGGACCCCACAGAACCCACAGATCGGACCAGATTTCGATTCATTCACAATCATCGAGCATCGAGAATCATAAAACAACTCGAAAATCGACAGTTCATCGCCGATCGGCGGCAAAAAGGAGAGGAAAAAACAGAGTGCTAGGGTTTACAAATGGGATCGGAACCGCTCCGTCCGCAGAGATTTGAGATTCGATCTCCTTCCGCAATCGCGTCGAGGGGGACTCTCGCTTGAGTTGGGGGAGAAATTGGGGAGAAATGAGAAATGAGGGAGAGACGGGGCGAGACTTGGGAGTTATCTGCCGTTTCATTTATAGCCCGTGAAAATATAAATGAATTTGATTTTTTTACAATTTATTTATAGAATGTGATCGCTGGCTTCCGCCGCCTACTCATGCTAAAATATCAAGATAAAATTTTCAAGCAAAAATTTACAGAGGATTTTATAAATTAAATATATGTCTACATACGCGGTCTAAAATGAACCATATTTTACCTTCCTTTTCTGATTCTTTTTGCAACCAACCATCAATTCCCGATTTTTTAAACTTAAAATCTACCTTGATTGTCCATGAAATCAACCTTGAAACTATTTTTTTTTCATTATCTAGTTTCAAGGTCTACTTGATAAGCTATTTTTTTTTCTTTTTTATGTCATTTTTATAATAAAATAATATGAGTAATAAAACGGTTCAAAGTAAAAGATGAAAGAGGGCGAATGAGTAAAGTGAGTCAAGAACAAGTTGGGAGGGCGAGCTGCAAGTGAGCAAGCCAAGAGAGTGAGTTGGAAGCAAAAAAGAGGGAGATAAAAAGAGTTGTGAAGCATTTGAATGAGGTTAAAGAGAATATGGGAAAATAGAGATAGAAAAAAACACGTTAAGAAAAAAAACTAGGGCTTTTAAACATTATGAAATCGATTCAAATTCGACTCAATTGATTGGTTTTGAATAGTTTTTCACTTTGAATTGGGGATCCGTATTAGTTTTCAAGGTGATCCAGTCCAATTTCAAAGTACAACTAATGTAATTGCACAATTCTAATGGCTAGTATTGTTTGCTAAAAAATGAAAGGATGAAAAGTTATTCACAAAATTATATAAACATGAACGGTCGTCAATAATAAATATATTTTTAATTAATTAATTATTTCAAACGATATAAATAATCATTTTAAAAAAATATATATTTTTCAAATGATTCAATTTACGTAAATTTCTTTCACAGTTGGATCTTCCCGCTACCAATAACCCGAAATTACCCACGAGCATAGCGCATGCCCGCCGCTGGCATTTGCTGTAAATGAAAGATCATTGGCAATATGGAAAAATAATTAAATTATTACTAATTGATATACGAGGGAATGCGCTTTGGATTCTGATATTTTATTAGATCGAATATTATGGTCCCCATCGAAATGTAAGCCGCGATTTTCTGCGATTGACGCCGCCCCACCGCCGCCGTCGAGTGCCCTAACCGCCAAGAACTCCGACGCCGCGAGTCCGATTCCGGCGAGGCGTCGGACGAATCCGATCTCCCCGATCGCGACGGGAGCCGCCGATGGCGTACTTGCTGAACGCTCTCACGAAGAAGCGGGAGGTGGATTCCGCCATCCGGGACACCATCGACAAGGTCCTCGTCCTCCGCTTCGGCCGCGCCTCCGACGCCGTCTGCCTCCAGCTCGACGACATCGTGAGTTTCCCGCGCGGCCTCCTTGCGCGGACGAGCTTCCTTCATCTGTCTTTCCGTTAGCGCCCTCGATTGCGCCGGCGAATGAGATTTTTTTTTTATGCTCGTTTTTGGTTGGTGCAGCTGGCGAAATCGGCGAGGGAGGTGTCCAAGTTCGCGGCGGTCGCGCTCGTGGACGTCGATTCGGAGGACGTGCAGGTCTACGTCAAGTACTTCGACATTACTCTGATTCCGTCCACCGTGTTCTTTTTCAACGCGCACCATATGAAGATGGACTCCGGGTATGCATGTCTCGTTTCCGGCAACTACTGTTGTTGTAGTTTTATTTCTATTTTTTGGCCTTTTTCAATTGCTTGTTTTCGAGGGTTCTGACAATTTTTGTGATGAAATCTAGCCTGTTCCAGTATAGGGTCGATCAACTTTTGCTTAATGCGCTCCTTCATGTTGTATAGTGTTTTTGATTACTCGGTGTTACTTGATCATGTTACGTTGGATTGAGTTGTTTCAATCAATGGACTAAGGTAATGAGGGCCAACCTTCGTTAAATGAAACCCCCGTGTCGAGTTAGCTCTTGCTGAATGAATGTTCTGTTTTGCTATGATACCTCTTTTACCATGTGCATTGTGGCACACAACTGAGTAGCTTTTGAGCATTTGCAGATCCATTATTCCCCTACGTGCATAAAATGTTAATTTGATTCATTCCATTCTCTCATCTTCTTTCATTAGCTACTTTGGAGACATTAGCACGCATGATTTGTGTGCAAATTGTTTATATTACCGATTTGTGCTTCATTCAAAGGATTTATCATGGCTTTTGTGAACTGATGTTTTTTGTTTACTCTGTGATGATATTTCAGTACTGCAGATCATAGTAAATGGGTTGGTGCGTTTCACAGAAAACAAGACTTCATTGATGTCGCAGAGGTATTTTATCCCATTCTGTTTTACTGGATGTTGCAATTGCAGCATTGCTTCTCTGACAGTAGCTTGTGAGGACATACCTCAAAATGTCACCAAACAAATGGATGATTCTGTGACGATAATATCATGAAGGAATAGTTCCTGTGGTCTAGCAATAACAATGATTTCACTAATTGAGTTACTAGTCTACCAGTACTGATTGAGAGAGAAGTTGTTGGATTGTGTAGAAAACGGAGAGATAAGAAAGATGTGATGCTGGATTTGTTTTTTCTTGTTTCTCAGTCAAGTTTTGGTTAATATAGCTTGCGCAGCTTATGTGGCATAGTCTGATTTGCTGCTTGCTTCCTTATCTATCTAATCTCTATAAGTAAACATGGGCACGTTAATCAGCAAGGTTTTGTTATATTAGATGTCTGTTAGGGGCCATTTAGGGCATGGTAGGTGGTGAAGAGGTTTCTCTATAATTTGAAGTGGAGATTGAGGACAGCTGTGCTTACTCTCTAGTCCATCATCAGCAGAGTGCCAGAGGCATGGTAGAGCCTGAATGCATGCTTCTTGGCAGTCAAACTTGAGTAAAGGTGATTTGTGTTGAAGCTTGTTATAGGTCTTAAAATAAACCTCATGTGTTTCTTTGGAGTTCATTTGGAAGATTTTGAGCTCCAGTTAGGATCTTTTGGTTTTCACATCAGCAGATTTAAGATGTGTCTGAAGTTTGGAAGTGATGATAATCTGAGGAAAGTCACACTCTATCTTGGGTTGGTGTACAATGTGTAAGCAAAGAGGGGGAGTCTGTCCACCAATCTGTTCTTGCGCTGTGCTTTTTCTGTGGACTAGGGTTGTTTGTGGTTCCATTTGAAGATAGTTTCAACCCAAACTGAGATCATCCTTTAAAAAAATCTCGACCCAAATCCCAAAAATCCGGATAGTTCAGTTTGATATCTTATTAAATCTGTTTGAAACTAATTGCGCCAACCCCTCACGCTAATGATAAGCTTTACCTACAATATCAAACTAGCAAAAAAAAGAAAAATATAAAATGAATTTTAGACAATCCTCCGTGATCATATGATGAAAAACATATAATAAAAGAACTGAGATGGTATTAATGTTTAAAAATAGTTTGACAGAACGTGCTAAACTCTAAAATAGGCCCTTGTATAGATTTAAAAATCCATCGGCAAAGGCCAACTCCAGCAAACTTCCACTTGCTATGTTCAAACCAAGTGATTTTTCAATCTACAAAAACTGCTTTATTTAATAAAAGTTATCAGTTTGGTTTCATGAGTCTATCTCAACCAATATGCCAAAACCAAATTGATGTGTTATACAATGCCCAAGAAAAGAACTTTAAGTTGTTAGGTGGAGGAAGATTATGTATATAAGACTCGTTGAAACACAGTGGACAAGGAATGTAAGATACTTTAACACTCCTCTCACACATAAATGGAAGTTAGAACAACATGTGGAATTTACAAAAGGGCAATCACACATGCAAAATAAACTGGGAAGGAATTCAGTTCTGATATCATGTTAGAATGTTTAGCAAAAAGACTTTGGCTATTAAGTGGAGGGAAATTGCGTGTATATATATATATAAAGGCCAGTGGAAGCCTGTAGACAAGTGACATTAAAACTTCAGTATCCTCTCTGATGTGCAAAATGGACTGACAAAGGCATGTGGGGATGATGAACGGGGAGCCACATATGCAAAATAAACGGGGACAAAACCTGGATCTAGTACTATATAAGAATGTTCAATTTGAAAGTTTAAATTATTAAGTGGAGGCACATTGTGTGTATTTAAGGCTCTTTGAATTCCCATATATCATACTTTGACACAATGAAGCGATTACAACAATTTTCCAACTCAAAATTGTGAAATAAAAACGATTCTATTAGGGTTTTGGATCATCAATTTTATAGTTTTTGGCACCTGTCCTATGGACCTTTAGTCTTGGTTATCTATTTGATTGGGAGTTGAAAGTGCTAAAGCTTGTGAAATTCTTTCTTATTTTCGGCGGTTCTCTAGAAGCTGACAAATTTTGTGTAGAGTATTCCAAATTTTGAGGGAGAATTTTCAGATATTGAAACTTAGATATGCCTAGAGCTAAAGGTGAGAGCAACAGCAGACATATTATATCGTACACCTCGTACATAATAAATTTTATGGTGGCTTATGGCGTCTGTACAATGATCCGTGGCTGATCTACGTTTGGGGATTGGCATGACAAATTCTAAATTCTTATGTAGTTATTGATGGGATATTGGATGATTGACCTTTTATATAAGTCAAGCTTAGAGTGGATGGAAAGAGGGAATTCACCTTTTAAATGAGTCAAGCTTAGAGTGGATGGAAGGAGTGGGATGGAGAGAAACAATTCCCCCTCTTAATCAAAAAGATGATATGGCTTGATAACATTCTGGACTACTAAGGTTTACCTGCTTGAGCATGGAGTAAGTACGTTTTAGGGGACATGTAAAGATGTATGTGGCCCTAAAGTTTCTCAGCTGATGACAGTGAACCAAGTGGACATTCATGAGGGCTGAGAGTTGAAGGACAGAAAGGTTGCAACTTAGATTATAATTGTAAATAATGTTGTCATGGTTTCATTGTTTTTCTTGTCTATTTATCATGTATTATAAGTTCCGCAATGATCTGGTGCCTAAAGGGTGTTAAAACCTTCTTTATCTATTTCAATGCATGCTTTAATGCAAACTTCAGTGGGTAAGTTGGCTTGAATAAGCAGTGTTGTACAGAATATGGTCGATCAAATGAGAAGTGCAATAGTTGCTGCCAAGAGTGAAATGTAAAATTTGTCTGTAGACTGTTTTTTGGGTAATAACATCAATAAGCTGCCTGATGTCGCCGCATTTCTCTCATTTGTGCATGGCCGCTTTTCCCATATTGTATGCAATCCCAATTCCAGTTGTCTCTTTAGTCATATGCGATGGTGCATCTCCTCACTGGAATTATTCTGCAATTCTAACTGAATGAGACCTCTCTAAGTGGTTCGGATGTAAGCACATGCTGATGGCAAAACTCTTGTCCTTCCTGCAGGCTATTTACAGGGGTGCCATGAAGGGCAAGCTAATTGTGAACTGTCCCCTTCCGCCAGAGAGAATACCGAGATACCAGCTGCTGTACAAAGACATATAAACAGCACATTTCATCGCTGTCCTTTTCTCATGTTGTATATATGTAGGTCGCATGTCCCACCTACGTTGTCGGTTTATAAATTGCAACTAACATTCACTATCTTGATCGTTTCACTGCTCTTGATAGCTCTGCTTTCCTTGCACAATCTTCCAAGATCCTGGATTGGTTAACCTTTGCTTTCAACGAATAAATACCCAGTCGAGAAAAATACAGATGTGTACATATTCTCTTTTCTCTGGACATGGTCTGATAAAAGAAATAGGTTTCTTGCACGGGTGATGATATACTCTCCGGACGATTAGACCGAATATGAAAGCTGACTGATGTGGATGTCGTTCGGTAACAAATCAATCTCTGTATCTTAATTTCCAGTTCGAGCAGCCCCTCACATTCTTCTTTCTTGGTTTGATGTCAATGAAGATGAATGACACGACGCATCATACCCAACTTAGAAAATACTAATCCCATCAAATGCGGAGGCCATCAAGAGCGTGAAAAGCTAAAAATATGGAATATAATGTGATGGAAACGTATGCAATACGTTGAACATCTATGCAACGATGCGCAGAATTTGCTGGGGCCGTTCAACTTTCACGTGATATTTGCTCGGTCAAAAGGGGAAGACGTGACGGAAACCAGCCAGCAGCAGCAGTTCAACAATAGATGGCTCAAGACCGAAGTAACTTACTAGTTTTCCATTGGCTCGGGGCTCGGAGTTCTTGCATGGTTACGCTTTGCTTGTAATTATGGGATTGAGTAAATCACGGGAAAGATAGATTTCTGTTTTGTGTTGTGTTTTACTTTCAGTTTCCTCGTCGGTACGGTGAGACAGGATGCAGAAACAACGGTATAACGTGCGATGTTCGTTTTCTAGCTGGTTTCGTTTTCCTTCACGAAAAGAACATATGCAGGGAGGCTGGATCACACACTGGAGAGGCGGAGGTGCACTGGATATGTACACAATCTATGTAGATGCTCAAGATGGCGTGAAAAATGGAGGTCTAGACGGCCTTGCTATGTACGCAATCTGGATTGGTAGTATTGTATTGTGACGAGTTCATATCGACTTGGGTTTGAAACAATTGATGCGATTATCTAGTTATGAAAGTGTGCAAGATCGAGCTTAAGGAGTAGGACCAGCTTAATGATCTGCAAAAATTACAATATTACGAAAGAGCGAGAATATGTGGCCTTACAGATCTCTTGCGCAAAAATTGACCTATAACACTATCTAACCGATGCACATAAATATATGTTTTCACAGACTGCAAATGCACAAATATTCCAATAGGTAGAGAGACTCTAAAAAATTAGGCCCCGTTTGATTCGGCATTTACAGTGGGCTTTAAGATTCTAAAATCCCTTAGCCAAATGCAAATGCGTTTGGTTTGTGTTTTTGCTGAAAATATACAATTACATCTCCAAAAGACTTTAAGAACCTTTAGTACAAAGCAAGTCCCGAGGTACTTTGAGAAGTTGCATTTTCGGAATGCAAGTCTTGGCGTCAGTTACTGTTCATCTTTTATGAAGACCGCCACACGAAAAAACCGATTGGAGGCTGATGACCACCAGTAAAGGGTCGCGCACACCAGCGACCGCCGCCTAAGGGTCCCCCGACCTTGGCAACCATCGCCGGACATAAAAGCAATGCTTGGATCGCACGACTCAAGTGACTGATGGCCTAAATCGCTCAACCCAAGTGACTGATGGCTTGAATCGCTCGACCTAGGCGACCCCTTGAGGTCGCACAACCTTAGGCGACGAGGGCCGCCCGACTCAGGCGACCATCCCCTGGGGTCGCCCAACCTAGGCGACCCTTAGGCGAGGCCATCCAAGAGCCAAATCTAGATGTTCGATAGCCAGGTCTGACTGTTCAATGGCTAGATCTAGCCGGTCTATGGTTGGACTTTAAAAATAAATATTACAAAAATATATATATTTTTTAATTTATTAAAAGTTATTTATAAATGTAATTTTACCAAACGGCATTTTAGCGAAAGTTGTTTCCCAATGTACTTTAAAATTACAATTCACCAAACACTATTTGCATTTCAGAAAACTCTCTTAACCCGAAAGTATTTACATTTTCCCAAAAACATTCCCCAAAGCCGAACCAAATGGGGCCTTAGTTGAGTTTGACAAATTCAATGCATATTAAAATTAGGGGTGATCAGTTCTTGGTTTGGTCCAGTTCCAAGGTGGAACCGAGAATCGATTCCCAATTTTGGGAACCATGGACCGGACCGTTTGGTCCTAGGACCGAACCGACCATCGGTTTCGATCCGGTCCAACAAAATCAGCATTTTTTTTTTCACTAAAGAACAACCATGCTCTGGACCAATCAATCCAATTCGATTCCCGGGCGTCTAATAAAACTACTCACACATGTTTCCATGTGCCACGTGCAAAATATTCACACTTCACTTGCGTGAATATCAATCACAGTTTATGTGTTTCATGCTTAATTTCAAGCATAAAAGCCATAAACAATTTGATTAAAGGTTGTGCTTGATTTAGGTTTTGTAGACAATCTCTCTTCTATGCTTTGAATGTTTAGTCGATGTCAGACTCTTTGAGGCTTGAAGTGCCTTGTCGTTTGCAAGTGAGGGGAGCAAGAGAGAGAGTGTGAGCACAAGGAACTCCTAGAGCCTTGTCTCACATCAAGTAGAAGATGAAACTAACAAATAAGTTTTCTCTATAAATAAAGAGTAACAACAAGAGCTTTTGTGGTCTCTTGGCCACATAAGAGATTGTTACCTCAATTGCAATTCCAATTGCAATAAGTTTCATATATAATATTAATATATTATATGTGTTTATATATTATATTTATATAAATTATATATAAAAATATTTGGTCCGGTCCGGTCGGTCCGATTCCCACCTTGGAACCGGGAACCGGACCAACCGACTGCCGGTTCCAAGATTAAGAACCGGGAACCGGACCACTGACCATGAGAATCGCCCAAAACCGGCCGGTTCGGTCCGGTCCCAGTTCGGGCGGTTTCCGTTGCACACCCCTAATTAAAATCCATGGATTACGAAACAACTCAAGTAGGATATGTTCATAGAGTTTTACTCCCAAAATGTTGGGCTTATAATGCCTTTCCAAATAGCTACATTCGAATTCTCTACTTGGTAATTTTAAGGCTCTATTTGGGCAGAAAAAATCACACAGCCTCTAGACTCTAGCCCATTATGTTATCTTCGAATTTTTTAATTCATTCGGTTTGATCTTTCAACTAATTCTATTGAATTTATTCAATTTAATCTCTAACTTAAAAAAAAAAAAAAAAAAAAGTCGACAGTCTTCATAATTACCCACTATTGCATGGATTTTAGAATATCTTTTCATTTCAATCCATTTTCTAAATAAATATATATATATATATATATATATATATATATATATATATATATATATATGGCTACATGTTATTGTTTCTCTTTTTTTTTTTTTTTTTTTTTTTTGGTTTTTATAAACATTACACATAGTTCTATTTAAATATATTTTAGTTAATTATCACTATAATAGCAAAGGTATAACCTCATTTAGAGTTGTATTGGGTCAATATTCTTACTATTTTAATTTCCTAATTTATAGGTTTAACAAAATTTAGAAAAGAACACACAAAATACAATAACTCAAAAGTTTTATCTAAAAAAGTAGGATCAAGATTTAGATTAATGCAAGGACAAGAAATCAATAAATAAATTAATGTCGTTTCTTAATATTATTATCAAAAAACTTATTTTTATGAATTTGATATGACTTTAAAATGAGGTCATATTTTTACTATTATAGCGATCGTAAATTAAAATATAGTTAAACAGAACTAAAACGATATCTACAAAGACAAAACAAAAAAAAAAGAAGTTAAAAGTAAATAAAAATAGCCATGTTTTTTTTCTTTTTGTTGATTTAGGAAATGGATTGAAAATAAACAAGGTATTTTAAAATATCGACAGTGATGTAATTATAAAAGCTCATGAATAGTACTAAATGATGAATTTGATTTTTTTTTTTTTACTGAAAATTGAGAGACTAAATTAAACAAACTAAAAATTTAGGAACTAAGGAAGTTTAAACATTTAGGAGATAACTTAAAAATCATATTGAACAGATTTAAAAATCTAATAATGACATTGCATGTCGAACTAAAATTAATGAACTATTGGTGTCATTTTGCCGCCAGGATACATGATGAAAAGAAAATGAAAAAGGAAACCTTAAATACCCCTTTCCTCTGTCCCAAACAAAGTGCAAAAGTCGATCTTAATATATTTTGCAAATTTAAGAAGTTTCGTATAAGAAATGTCTTGGTTTTCAACGTCATGGTTGAGATAAAAGCCAAAAGTCAAATCAAAGAAGATTTGAATCTGAGGTGGCTGGAGCTGGAAGTCCTAAGAGAGGTCCACCTGATCTGGAAGCATAAGAAATCACTTTGAATGTATATTTTTATTTTATTTGAGCTGATCATATAATTTACACATATAACAGTACACCCACAGTGACGTCAGCGACCAACTTTGTTTTTTTCTTAATCTTTGAAAAATTAAGATAAATATTTTGGCGAATAATACAAAAAAATGACTTTTTCATTCAAATTAAGGGTTCATTCCAAAAATACCCGATATTAAAATCTCTTCATCCTAGCGAGTTTGAGATGAAGACACGCCGCATCATCCATAAAGACAAACATCTCAAAGTACAACAAGCATATTGTAAGTTTAAAACGTGAACAGCTATTTTCATCTCAACCTTGTACTTCCCTATTTATATTATTGAAAAATGATATAAATAATTCTCAAACTTTAATCTAATATTTAATGTGATTATTGAACTAAAGTTCAAGGTGTATTATCATATTTAAATTTTGTTTTGCATGTTTAATTTAGTCTATTATTTATATGAAGATGTTCGTTATTGTTGTTAAACGTGAATTAATGAAATAATAATAATAATAATAATAATAGATATTTTTATATGGTATAGGAACTAGATCGAATATTTATAAAAAGTTTAGAGGTTACATTAATAAATTAAAAGTTCAGAAAATACATCGCGCATTGGCTTAAAATTGAGTGACTATTTACGTAATTATCCTTGATATTTGCTTTAAAGCCAATGACGCTGTCCACCCCAAAGTTTACTAGAGTGCACTCGACCTTTCCACGATTATTATAAGAGTAAAGTCTAATAATGGAAATTCGACCAAAAAATAAAGTCTAGAATGGCAATCATTATGTCTTTGCGTGGGTGGTTTTTCTCTTTTTTTCCCTGGGAGACGGCATAGCTTTTTGACTGCCGGTAAATCACTCCCACCCGACGTGTGTATGATCACGATATCAAAAATAAATAAATAAAAAGTGATTCTTTTTTTGCTTGGACGAAAATAAAAATGATCGAAATCACGAAAAATCGCCTCCCCTTTTTATCATCATTTTACACGTAAGTAAAAGCAAGTGCGGAAGACAGAGACCGGGGGCTCGCGAAATGACCAAACCGCCCCCCAACCCCCCGACGGTTAGCTCCGAGCACCTGAATTGACCAAAATGCCCCCCCCAGCTCCGACGGTTGGCTCCGGCGGACTCGCGGTGACGCTTTCTCCCCGAATCCAGCACCACTCGCCTCCCTTCAAAACGTGCACTCTCTCTCTCTCTATCTCTCTCTCTGTATTTTCTCTCTCTTCTGTGTAAGAATATGGAAGAAGATTCTCAAGAATTCCTATTTAAGCACCCCCGCCCATAGAAGCTCCAACCGCTCATCTTGTCTCTCTCTCTCTCTCTCTCTTTTTCTCTCTGTATCGCTGCGGAGAATCTGCACTGGATCTGGAGCGCCAGGACCGGGCCGCCCCGGAAATCGCCGCGGCGGCGATGGCCGGATCGCCGGAGGCCCGCCCGAGTTCCCCCGCCGCCTCCTCCGAAGCTCCGGCGGCGGCGGAGAACAACGGCGACGTCGGCGGCAGCGGGGGGAAGCAGCTGGACAATGGAGACGCGGAGGCTTCCAATGACGGCGACGGCAGTTTTCCAGGTGTGTGTTCGTGATGCTCCTGTCGAGTCTGGAACTAGTTGCCGCGATTAAGTGCGCGTCCGATTTGACTGTCTCCGGAGGAATCTGGAGGAGAAAAATCCGCCGTCGTGCTTTGTTTTTGCTCGATGAACTTCCTGTTGGATGCGTGTCGGTGGAGCCTCCTTTATCCGATGATGTCGGCGGCTGTTTTTGGGTTCGCCCTTATATGAATCTTAATTTGCACCGAAAGGACGTGGATTGATCCGTTGTATTGGCAATTCTACTAGAAAGTCGCGACTCCATTTCTGGGGTACAAATTGAGATTCATATAACAGTCAACTGGATGGCGAACAGTGACGAGTGACTTAATACTCTGAGAGAATAAGTTAACTGTCGAACTCGATTAAGTTGTCATCGGTTCTTTGAAGGAAGAAATTAAACCATCGAAGCAGCATAGTTCACGGAAACACCTCGCTTATTCCTTCAATGGCAATCAAATAGATGAAATGGTTGGAAATATAGCAAGGGGTGACTTTTGTGTGATCTAATCGTAACTCTTGCTTCTTTGTGCTTCACTCTGAGGCGGGATGCTGTCCTCCTTTGTGCGCAACCATGTTTGCTGTACCACTTTCGGGTAAACATGGATGAGTGAGCTTATTACAGTCGATCAATGAGTTACTTTGACATGCAACTTTCTACTACCTTTGTAATCGTAGAAATGAGCAATGGTTTGGACGAGCTCATAAGAGATGTGGAGTGCAAAAAGGGCAAATTTTACTGGGATATCATATGTGGCAGTCATTCTTGTTAGAAGACATCTCAACACAGATATGGAATTTACGGCAAATGTTCTTCACACATGAAAGCTATTTTCCTAGGATCGCAGATTTTGTAGCCATGGGAGAGCATCTTTTCTCTGTAGATAGCTGAGGTCTCCTTTCTTTGAGTGCGTGTGCAGGGGTTATGGGCAGAAGATCCCACTGAGTCCCTGTGAGAGTCCAACCTTGGTATCTGTGGGAGAAGGTGTATGGTGTGAGTATGTGTGAGTGTGGATGAGAAATAATGGAAGAGTCGTCAAGAGTGTGTTGGTAAGAAACTATCATGTGTAAATAGGTATAGGATTGTCTTATAGGTGTGTGAACATGCGGGTGTGATCAGAAAGAAAAGAAGCAGAAGTCTGAGATTGTCTTGAGTTGAGATTGAGAAAGCTCATATTTGCCCTGCAGTGGCATTATTATTGTGGTGTATTGTCGCATTGTACTATTTTTTTGATAAGTTCTTGCATCGCTTCATGGAATGTGTGTGAGCATTTTATAAAAGATAGCTTCTTCTGCATAATTTATCAAAAATTATTTTTATTTGATAAGTTCTTTTGTTTTCACGCAGCTAACTTTAAAAGGCCATTGCAAAATGCCTATGCATTTCCATATAGTCATCTTATTTTGGTCTCACACAGGCATATACTTGAAAAAGTTGGCAGTACTTGGTGGCAGGTTGCTTCCTTTTGTGAAAAAGAAAAGTTCTCTCTGATAAAGGAAATATGCTATTCTGATTTACTTTTATCAAGCTAGAAGAGATATTTTTTATTTTTCTAGTTTTCTTCCAAATGTTACATTAACTTAATCTGCTTGAATTTTTTTTTTCCTGAAATATGACAGCTTCTAAATCAGGTGCTTATCTTTTTTTCTTTATTAATATTGGTTAAGCACGTTTGATGTTACCCTCAGTTATGGCCTCCTTTTGAGAAAATTATTTTTTGCTGCATCAAAATTCAGTAATCGCATCGCATGCTTTTAACTGAAGAGTACCTGACCTCTTTGGAAAGCTTGAAAATAGGATTTTGGAATGTGTTCTCTGGTTGTTTCACCTTATTGGAGAGAATTAGTTATCTTTGAGTGAAATCACCTCTCTTATGCTTAGGAGTAAGATCTGTTAATGGTATATCTGAACTTCTTTCAGGATTTTCTCACAGGATTAAGTCTAAAGTAAACACCTTGCCCGTGGGAAGGTTAAATTCCGAAAGAGAGGAATCAACTTCAAACCAGGTCAGGTTGGAAAGAGCAAAGACTGAGAAATCAACGGCCCCTAATTTACGTGCTAAGGAAGCAGCCCAAATTTTTGATGAAAAAATTCCTGTCCAGCAGAAGGTATGATTTCTGTGCTACTTGTCACTCTTTTGGTATGCTTATTGGGAGAATGTTCATTGTGCAGTATGCTTGTTGCTTTGTGCTGTTAGTACAAGTGGGGGCCTTTCTGTGCATGGCATCTTTCATTTATATCCAGGAGAAGTTTGACTTCTTCCTATGAAGAAACATGTTACGCCTATTATGCAAATGGAAATGGGAAAACCTCTGAACTTTTTGGGATTTATCACTGTCAGTTTTTGTTTTAAAAGGTCTAGCATTGTCAATTTTCATTAGAATTTTAAGCTAAAACTCAGTCAACAATCGATGCTATCCGGTAGGAAAAAGAAAATCAGTCATGTTTCAGAGAAAGTAATTACGCTTCACTTTCATGCGGTAGGTGTGAAGTAAAGTGCATCCAATGCTTAAGCAACCAAGTTGACAGTGCTATAAAAATGGTTTTGCTTGTACATGTGTACTCAGAAATTATGTTGTGTATTGTTATTGTCCATTCTAAATCATGCACCTGAGATTTTCATTGAAGTGTTAAAATGTGCAGCTTCAACTGTTGAGCAGAATAGCTACCGTGAAAGATAATGGAACTGTGGAATTTGAAGTTCCAGTTGATGTTGAAGCTCAATCTCTTGATGTCCGACGCAAAGATGCTTGCAATGAAGTCATTGATGATGAGCCCCCTGATGCCATGGATATTCAGTACATACGGCCCTTGCAGATAGTTATGCTTATTGTGGGTACTCGTGGAGATGTGCAGCCTTTTGTTGCTATTGGCAAACGCTTGCAGGTGAACAGCTTGTGTATTTCTTGTTCTGGGGCTTCTACTTGATCATTTGATTTTATGATACCTACCACTCTTTAATCCAGCAAATTTAGGGAATCTTGAATTGGATTTTTCAAAGGTTAAATGTGTCTCTTGAAGATAGTGGGCATATACATTTGAGTTTGGTATCTGAGGCACCATAGAAGTAATTAGACTCTTAGGAAAGCAATGCAGAGTTGTCAGCTCCAAGTAAATTCTAAATGGTGAGTGTAAAGAGAGAACATAACCTCCTCTGTGGGAGAATCCTCAGCGAATTCGGAGACTTTGTGAATTTTTTTTCTCTTTTTGATGCTACTATAGATAAATTAGATTCTGTCGACTTCCCCAATTAAACTTTGGACCATAGGGGGAAGGTCACTGCAAAAGGGGAGCAGCCTTAATTTATCAGAAGTAATGTAGCTTTCTTCACATGACTGGTTTTTTTATCATCCTAATTGATTGCCTCACTTTCCCATTCTTGTAAAATTTCATGAATTATCTGGAATATGGGGCTTCTCAGTTGTCACTGAATGAAGCAGGATTATGTCAATTTTGTGCTATTTTATTGATCGGTATTGTCAAACTTTTGTTTTGCACGACATCTGCATGCAGGATTATGGCCATCGTGTTAGATTGGCAACTCATGCCAACTTTAAAGAGTTTGTTTTAACTGCTGGCTTGGAGTTTTTCCCTTTAGGAGGTGATCCAAAAGTTCTTGCTGGTTGTAAGTACTTCATACCTTTCTTTCGTGTTCTGTTTGCTGTTTAGCAGAATCATGATACTTCATAGGAGGACAGTGCATTTGATGGAGTAGATTTGGTCTCTCTAATCAATTTTTTAATTGCTTGCTGTTCCTTTGGACTTGTATGTAAGGTATATCTTCTTCAACATATTTGATGTTTAGTTCAAGGAAACAGTTGAATTGACGAAGTTGTGACTTAAGAATTATTTAGCATTTCTTAATAAAAGATGGTGATTGAATGCATACATTTCATTGTAGTTGTATACTTTGCTCTTTCCTGATGTGCTTGGCATAGTTTTCCTACATTAGATGTCTCAGAAGAGAAGCTCGACTTAAATTTTCTCTGGGACATCTTGGTCTCCTCCTTCCTTGCCTCTACCTAACCTGCATATGTCCGAGTACTTTGACATAAAAAATAGATTTATGATGAATTTTTTGTTGTGTGCTCTAGCAAAGTGAGCATAAAAGTGGAATTTGTCATCTATATAGTACGTTGGACTCTGTAAAATGGGCTAATGGGTCATAATTGTGGTTGAATTAATTGCAAAAGTGCAAGTCTCTGTTTCTACTTTTGTTGCAATCCTGAGTAGCTCTACACTGGGAAAGGATACATGACATGTATGAGGAAACCAAATTGTTTTGTAAGAGCAAAGCATATTACATAAAGGAGCAACATTTCAAAGTCTCTTGCAATACTACTTTGATTTTGATATTAGATTTCCTCTCATCAATCTATGTTCGAAACCATAACCATTAGAGGAAGAAAACTTGTTTTTTCTTGGATGAGATGGTTTTGCACCAGAACTCCTGTAGTAAGTAGAGTTACCTCATCGGTTCTAAGTCTGTCAATAAATTCAATATTTTTCCTTCCAATTTCTTCTCAATTGATTATTTTTTATTTTTGTTGAGCAGACATGGTTAAAAACAAGGGCTTTTTGCCATCAGGGCCTTCAGAGATACCAACCCAACGTAATCAAATGAAAGAAATTATATATTCGTTACTTCCAGCTTGCAAGGACCCAGATATGGATTCTGGCATTCCATTCAAAGCAGATGCCATCATCGCCAACCCCCCAGCATATGGTTAGATCTTGTCTCAGCTATTTCATCATCTTTTACTGTTGGGAGTGTCCTTATATAACCTTTTTTGTTTTCTGTTTGGTTACTGTAGCAGATTTGACTCGTAGCTCTGAACTTTATGTGCTTTTTTTTGGGTGATTCGTCTTTATTGGTCTGTGAAGAAGGAAAATGCTGTAAAGTTTATGTGCTTTTGAGCTGTTTCTTTAGACATGAGGTGACATTTTAGTGGAGAATTATGACATATATTAGTCTGATTTCATCAAGGATATATTAGTTCACTTTCTTCAGAATATCACAAACTCTGCGAAAACTTAGGATGTAGATGCAGCAAGGATGCTAAAATAGCTACTACCATTACACTTATGTGGTGGAAAAGTTCATTGATTCTAGTGATAAATTCCAAGTTTTTGCTGGATACAGGATGGTTATGACACTGCAATTTCTAAGATTTTGCATGTTTCAATAGTCATACCCCTCATTTCTGGTTTGTTAATTTACCCTATGAATCATGCCAGCTGCCAATGAATTGGATGTTATCGATTTTGCTCGAAATTGTGACTGGAAGTGGGCTTTTGAGTGTGTACAAGGACAAATGATGTGTACCTTGTTGATTCTGTTTGAATCAGAATGCATATTGCAATGGCATAATTGTTTGGCATATAAGACTAAGAGTTACGCTAGCTTCCCTAGTGACATATCTGAGTATGCAGCTTTTTTTAAATACTTGTTTCATTTGTAATCATTTGTTGATGTTTCTTGTATACTACTTTGAATATGCTGTTTCTTGGGGGGCGGTTCATAGACAGAGACTATGAATGTCAGCCTTATCTCAGATTGTCTGGCAGGGTGGTGGATGATGGGTTTCCTCTCACATGTACACATTATCTCTAGCTAACTGCGTTCTTTTTAATCTTCTTCCTGACCCAACCTTTGAGTTCTTGTTGCTACAGCAATCTACTGCAACGAAGTGCATTGCCATGGGTTATAATGCTTATTTATCTACTGCATGGAACAGTTCTACATGCATAAAGAACTTATGATTTCGTTTTATTGATTTCTATACTTTATTGAATTGTCTAACCTGGTCGATGCTTCTTTAGGGCATACTCATGTGGCGGAACATTTAAAAGTACCACTTCATATATTTTTTACTATGCCGTGGACGTAAGTCTTATTTGAGTTACATTTAGTCGCCTCTTTTGAAATATTCTGCACTTTTTTTCCACGGGATCTCAGTTGACGCTTTTTCACTTTTCCTTCTGCTTGTCATCGTTCAAGGAAATGGTTTAGAAGCTTCCTGACCTTATTTTGTGTGCATCATTTTTCACCAGACCAACTACTGAATTCCCACATCCTCTATCTCGCGTCAAGCAGCCAGCTGGATACAGAGTAATTCCATCAAGTGTCATTACCTTTGTTTTATATTTTTCTCATTATCTTTAGCTAATATTTACCTCCTCTGGAATTACCAGCTGTCCTACCAGATTGTTGATTCCTTAATTTGGCTTGGCATACGGGACATGATAAATGATGTTAGGAAGAAGAAGCTAAAGCTTCGTCCTGTTACATATTTGAGTGGTTCACAAGGCTCTGATACTGACGTGCCTCATGGATACATATGGAGCCCTCACCTTGTTCCCAAACCAAAAGGTGGATTACGTTTGTCAATGGCATCTTTAGTACTTAATTTGGTGATTGCTTGATAAACTCCAAGGAAGGATCACCTCACCTGATGCTGCCACTAGCTGTATCACTTATCAAATAGAGTAATCGTTGAACTGAAAAATAATTGTTGCTTGCTGCATGCTGTCTTTTCCTTATCTTTTTAATCACGTGTTTAGTGTCATATTTAGCAATATGTTCTCAATTATATGGTGTTTGCTGTGGCTGATGGTAGTTTAGGTCCTATGTCTGTCCTTATAAATGAACATCCATGCTGGTATTCTGGTGTGTGGGCACGTAGTTGGCAATGCTTGTTTCTCTATTGGACTTCTGAATCTCTTTCATTTTTCCGAAGCCGGTAGGTGCCTTTTTCTATGTACACTTATTCTAGCAACCACCCCCCCCCCACCCCCCCCCAAAAAAAAAAGCCAAAAAAACCCCACCTTCCCTCTTTTCATATCCAAATGGTTTTTTTAGTATTGTTGACATCTAATCTGATCCTAGGAATGATTCTAATTAATCTTGGCATTGCATTGTTTCTGCAGATTGGGGACCCAAAGTTGATGTGGTTGGTTTTTGTTTCCTTGATCTTGCCTCGAATTATCAACCTCCTGAGCCTCTTTTAAAGTGGCTTCAAGCTGGTGAAAAGCCTATATATATTGGGTTTGGTAGCCTTGTGAGTTTATTCCCTTCTCATTCCTTAATTATTACTTTTGTTATTTTCACATGAAACTATCCTCCATGACACTCATTCAGAGAAGCGAGTCATGTAACTGAGGGACTTCCTACCTTATTTATTGACGTTATGGTTTTTAATGGATAAATAATGTTTTCAATTAAATCTTTTAGATATCCTATTGTTTAAAAAGTTAACGAGTTGTGCTATGTTTATCGTATTTCGGAAGTCGAATCCTTGGGCCACTTCCTGACCTGATAGTTGAAACCTTGCTTTCACCTTCGTTTTGTGGATGTCAGCCTGTTCAAGAGCCTGAAAAGATGACCCAGATAATTGTAAAAGCATTGGAAGAAACTGGACAGAGGGGCATCATCAACAAAGGATGGGGTGGCCTTGGAAACTGTAAGTCGTTAGCCATTTGGCCCCTTCATCTGTGTTACAATCTTCTGTAAGAGTTCTCTGATGGCTTCGATCACTACCTTACGATCGTTTCCACCAGAGTGGACCTCGTGCTAGTTGAAATCACATTTCTTGTTAATATTTCAGTGGCAGAACCTAAGGACTTTATATACTTGTTGGACAACTGCCCTCATGACTGGCTCTTTTTACAGTGCAAGGCTGTGGTGAGGATTGCATACTGTTTCCTTTTCTATTTTATAGGCTGCATAAGTCTCAGAAATGCAGGGATGCTTTTGCATTAATACTTGTTTTTTCTGTCGTGTGTAACAGGCTTCTTGCATGTCCTTGTAGTTCTGTCTTGTAGCTGATTGATTCCACCTTAGTTTTTGCCCTATAAATATACGCTCAATTGAACATATGTACAGAATCTGGCCATCCAATCTACTCTCTGTTATGTGACCAAGGAAAAAAAAAATCTACTCTCTGTTCAGCAAAAGATGCTACAAAGCTGATCACTTCCTCTTAATGATTGCCTATAAATTCTTACTTAAAGATCCTTGTGCAAAGAGTCATGCCATAAAGGGATAAAGTTTCAACTGCCTTTTGGGAGCTGAGTGAAGATCTTTAGTGAAAACCCTCCTTATTGTGACCTCTTAATATGACTTCAACTGTTTGCAGATGCAAGTCAGATGTTCTCCAGGAAAGGCACCCCATAGACTTTTTATCATGAGAGATTTGTTAAAGTGGATTAAGGCTTTAATTGGTTGGCCTGGTCTCTGAGAACAATGGAATCACATTAAAAAATAATGAAATTCAGGATTTATGCCTCTTGAGATGCATTTTTCTTGTTTTGTTTGCCACTCTACCATCACTGAAGAGTTTTGCTGAACCTACTGCCCTGAGCTAGTCTTTGTAGTCGAACTCCTCATATCACCTGAAAATGTGATCATCTGATATAGTTGATTTATGTTGCTGCAAGTACTACCTGCTAATAAGATTCAAGTAGCAGATTCTTCATCATGATATCATCTTGGAAACTGTGGAATCTTCCATGCCTTATTATGTGTAGATCTTCTTGTTTTCCTTCTACAGAATAGCGTTTATTGACTCGTTTACTGTTCACTTGATTTTTTTCCTATCATTTCAGGTGCATCACGGTGGTGCTGGAACAACAGCTGCTGGTCTAAAAGCTGCTGTAAGTGTTTCAAAATTTATTATTCAGTTCTTTTAGTTTGAAGTGGAACTTTGCTCAATAATAGCCAATCCATTCTCTTACCATTATACAGTGCCCAACAACCGTTGTACCTTTCTTTGGTGATCAACCTTTCTGGGGAGAACAAGTACATGCCAGAGGTGTAGGTCCCCCGCCAATACCAGTAGAGGAATTCTCACTTCCCAAATTGATTGATGCAATAAAGTATATGCTGGAACCCGAGGTAAGAATTAATTGTTTCCATTTTGCCTGATATGATCAGTTCTGTGGCTAAATGGGGATGATCTTAGCTTTTTCAAGGATCTGGCATGTCTTAAGTTTAAGCTCTAACTTATTTCCAGCAAACAAAACAAAAGTTGCTTTAATTGAGCATAACTTCAATGCTCAATTCAGGCCTAGAACATTTCCTCAAGTGCCAAATTACTGGAAATTGTATTAAATCCTATAAAAAAAAGGACTTTAGTTTTGCGTCCTAGCTATGTTGAGAGGACTTCGATAAATTCACTCGCTCGAGCCTGTCCGGCAAATTTATTTATTTTTATTTTTATTTTTTTTCTGGTGGTTTGTAGCCCAATGGCCGTAAGTGCTCTTATAGGTTGGATGCCTCATGAGAAGCATGCAAATTTGTTGAGCCAATCTTCCTCGTGCTCTTGATAATCTCACATCCACCGTCCTTTTTACTCAACCACAGAAACAATGAAACGTAGAAATTTGTTGTTTTTCCATTTTGAATGGTTAGAAACCTTTTTTTGGAAAAGATTCTATGAAAGGAAATTATTGATGTTTGGTGCATACTAATGTTTGCGAAGGAAGTGGATATCTGCCATTGCATTAAATGCCAAAACAAAATTCGTAATGTGCTTACATGCGATAAATGCCAGGTGAAAGAGCGTGCACTTGAGCTTGCCAAGGCCATGGAGAACGAGGATGGGGTGACTGGAGCGGTGAAAGCATTCTTTAAGCATCTGCCCTCTCAAACACCTGTTCAAGAGCCTGAGCTGCCACACTCAAGTCTCCTCTCTTTCACTAAATGTTTCGGTTGCGCCTGAATTGGCAGCAGACCGGATCTCGGCTTTCTTAACAGCACACTTGCACAAGAATATGGTCTCCCAATGCCTTTTAGTGATGGAGAAATACTAGCCCATAGTCATGAATTCATTTGTACAGATCTAGGGCTCAAGTCCCGTTTGTTGTTGTAACTATTCTATTTTCACTATAGTAATTATTCAGTCAGAGCAACCGGTTCTTGCGTTTGTAGTCCATGCACTTCCGTCTCTGGATGTTCTTCATGTTTCTGTATAATGTGGATTGAGATGTTCCAGACAATGCGCCTGGATGTGATTACACAGGCGCATAGTTGTCGTTTCTTGCATCCGAAGGTTGGTTCTGAGAACAAATCACTAAGAAGAGACTTGAGTGCAGATTTCATGGATCAAAAATATCTTTCCCCGTCTCCTGCACCGCATGATTATTTGGTAGACCCGCTTGATATTTATAACACCGAAAGCTTGCAGATCAAAGCAGAATGCCTATGGGGGATTGGACTTCGAAGGAAGCGAGAGCTGCTTAGAGGCATCAAACGGATGGAAGCAAGGAGGTCGTCGTAGCTGGGGAAGCTTTCGTCTCTCCATTTTTGGGGGTCTCCGGGTCCATTCCTGAGTTCATTCATGGCACGTCAGGTTTGATTCTCTCTGAGCTCTTCTGGAACTCCACTAAAATCTAAAAATCTTAAAACCCACTTCTTGCAATGTGGCCACGTGTACGGAAACATGTGGCCGGAAACGAAACGAGTGCATTCATTGTCATGATGCGTAGAGACAAAATCGAACACAGGAAGTGGCGGTGGCGGAGATGAGGGCATGCAGGAACCAGTTGCCCTTTCAGTCCCATAACTCGTCTTCCCCCATTTATATCTAAGTTCGGCAGATTCATAAAATAGATAGAAAGAGAGGGAGGGGACCAAGTGCAGAGGACTCGCCGACGGTGGCTTTTAGCTCACTTAATCCTCCCACGTTGGACGTTGGATCTTCTCAAAGCCTCCATCATCGTCCGAGTTAGTCTTACTCCCCCATTCTTTCATTCTCTCTCTCTCTCTCTCTCTCTCTCTCTCTCTCTGGAGCGTGGACAAACACGAGGTCCCCCCACTGCTATTTCAAGAAAGAAATGGAGAGTTGCCCCTCTCTTTGCCTCTTTGAAGACTCGGAATCTTGATCCCAATTGGGGTGATGAGGGGTCATGTGACCCACTGCGAATTGAGTATACACTTGAAGTTGGTAGAATGATTGGACTCATCCCCCACTTACAAAAAACCAGGGGCATGAATGCGGGGAAATTTAAGTGAGAGATATGGAGAGCCTACGCACCTAGCATTACAACACTTGATGCTACAGAAAAAAGATAACGAAAGAAAAAACACCAAGTGCCCATAACAGTCGAAACAACAAGATGTGCTGTCAGGTGAAGAGATGAAGAGAGAGAGAGAGAGAGAGAGATGCCATTTCCCAATCCAAAAACCTTCTGTTTCCACCAATCGACTTCATCATGCAGAAACGGTTTTTATGAGCACGAACCCCCCCTCTCTCTCTCTCTCTCACTTATCTCTTCTGTTCCCAAGCCCATACACTCACTTGTGTCTTTTGCACTCTTATTAAATTATCTTCACTCAGAGACGCTTCCCGTTTTCCAAAACCCTCTCTCTCTCTCTCTCTCTCTCTCAAGAGAAGCCTTGAAATCCCTCTGAATTTCTTCTCCACTCTTCCATCAGATCACCTATAAAAACACCCACATTCAGTATTCAGTTTCAGTCCCATTTACTTCCACCAGTTCCTCTCCCCCACTTCTTTATTCCCCTCTTTTCATCCAAATTCTCCTACTCCTAAAAACCCAAAAAAGAATCCTCATTTTCGTGCAATGTTTCACTGACTTCTTCCCCCTTTTACTCGGTTCCCTCCCCACAGTCTGACATCAATTCTTTCCCCTCTCCCTCTCTCTCACACAAACAGAGACAACATGGAAGATGAAGAGAAAGCGGTCCACTCCATGAGAGAAGACGTAGGGGCCAGCAGGGTCTTTCCTTGCTTGTTCTGCTCAAGGAAGTTCTACAGCTCCCAGGCGCTGGGAGGCCACCAGAACGCGCACAAGAAGGAGAGAACGCAAGCCAGAAAGGCCAAGAGGGCGTCGGAATTCATGGCCAGGAACTTCTCCCCCGCCACCCCGCCCCTGATCTTCTCTCCGAACCATCACCACGTCGGAGGACTCGTGAGCCCTTCCATTCGCGTCTCCGCTCACGCCCATTCTCTGCCCGCCCACCACGCCACGCCTTCAGACATGTTCGGAGCCAACAGCGCGCCTAGGTTCGACGCCGGCGGCCTCGTGTACGGCGGCGTTTGCTCTGGTAACGGCAGGTTTTGTCCCGAAGACAGTGACCCCAGTTTGCTCAGCTGGCAGAGGAGTGTCGTCGGGTGCAATGGCGTCGACGGCGGCAAGCTTGCCCATCACGAAGCGCATCAAGACGAGGCCTTTGAGAGTCGTGATAAGGACAAAAGCATAAACCTCGATCTGTCTCTCCACTTGTAGATATCTCTCTACAGGCGATTTCTTGGGCAGTGGGGAGTGAAATTTTGGCGGATTCAAACCTTTTTTTTTTCTTTCGGGGTATGCTTTAGTTTCTCGAGAGGTCTAGGAGTTCGGTTGGGTTTCCATTTTGTTCTTAGAGAAGAAATAAGTCGTTTGACCTCCTCCTCCGTGCTAACACATCGGGAAGTTATCAGTTGACTTCGTGCTTTCAAGCTTTTATTTCCATTGTCAGCGTTCTAGGGACTCCTGTAGACCCAACACTCTGCAGAGTCCGGGGACTATCAGGTTATTAGGTAACGCAACAGAGAGAGAGAGAGGGAGAGAAGAAGAGAGATGACAATAATATGAGTTCTTCCCAGGTGTTCCGCTTGATGCGATGCATGAGGAATCCGCGCATATTCAATTCCCGGAAGTATAAAGTGGAGCATAATCTGTGGTAAGAAACATTCCGCTGTGTATACAACTGACCATAAAATTGCACATGCGAACTGCACATTCCCATACTTACTTGCGCACAGTCCGTTCTGTCTTCCACAAATGAAGCGAATCTTCATATGATAGAGGATAGTAGCAAATCAAAGATTAGAGAATCGCGAAAAGACTTGAATCACGACTCAACTTGAATCACGAATCATCTGGATCGACGGTAACTTATCGCACTCATGCTTTATATCTCGCATTATTAGAAAGTCCACGGATTCTAACTTTCAATGCCTTTTATGAAACTAGAAATTACAAGCTTTCTTACACATCAAGAAAATCAAGTTAATCGGACGCGGGCGAAGGAGAAATCGAGGGTAGCTGATCAGAACTACATTGAAAGTGCATTATGAACACAACTCACTCGCGGAGCCTCTTTGGTTCATAAAATTCGAGAGCCACCGAAGGCGCACCACGAGCCGTTCAAGCATTAGCGTACTTGCTCCGACCCACTTTAAGTTCGTGACCTTCAGCAGTTACATTGGAACCAGTCTCGGTGATTGCGATCCGTGTCAATCGAATTGATTTGAATTTAATTTTTATTTACTGCTCTTCATGAACTCTTTAAGGACACAAAAACCACTCTAATCATAGCCATTTCAGCAAAATTTCAAGCGGAAATTTGACAAAATTGACTTAAATCACGACGATCTGACATTAGTCCATGAACTAGAATGACAACCAAACAAACAACAAAGACCAACAATAAATCCCCCAAAAATTACAATGACCGGAAACACAATTCCCTTCTTTTTTTATCCCCGGTCATGCGACTGAAGCATTTTCCAGCACACGAGGCCAAGCCAACCACTCTGATGAAAATTGAACTAGTAAAGATGCATTTTGCAAAAGCTACATTACAATTTACCAACCACTTTCGATCCTATGACAAAGTCTGCCTTCACTATAACGGAGAAAATCACCAACAAACTACTGACGCCTCCTATGTAAGAAAACCATATTGAGATAAACGAAAATGTCAAATACTTATCATGAGATGATTCTGAAAGGTTTTATCTTAGAAAGGCGTGCCGACTTCGCTTCTCGTCTCGGTAGGGCTATACAAGGCTGACCTGTTCCTTGGCCTGTTCTCCTCAAGTTGCTTCACGACTTCATCCATGGTGGGTCGCACCAAAGCCACTGGGGCACAACACCCCATAGCAAGCTTCAGTGCTTGGACAAGCCCTTCTTCCATTGGGCTCCTGATCCCCTTCATGACCTCAACGTCGAAGACTTCCAGCGTCGTCTCCTCCAAGACCGCAACTTTCACCATTGAAGGCAAATCAACATAATCGCTGGTCCTACCGTTTTTCCCAGGTCTCTTGCCAATTAATACCTCGAGCAGAAGTATTCCATAGGCATAGACGTCTGTCCTGGAATTGCATTTCTTCATCTTCTGCAGCTCCGGCGCCTTGTAGCCGTCGGTTTTTGCGAGTGCCACCATCTCGTCAGCGACGGCAGGGACCATCAGCTTGTCAAGCCCAAACTCGGTGAGCCTGCCCACAAAGAATTCATCCACGAGAACGTTCTTCGATCTTATGTTTCCATGAGTGATTGGTACTTCAAGGCCTGTGTGAAGATGTGCCAGCCCTTTGGCTATGCCCAGCGCAATCTTATGTCGCCTGGCCCAGTTCAACACCGGCTTCCCTGCCCTTGTTTCTGAGTTCAATAATCAAGATTGAGATAGTTTCGTGAGTTTCAAACATATCCTACATGACATTGACATAAGAACCTGAACACAAAAGCTTTCAAAGATCATGTCGACATTCTTTTTCGCTTCCTATTAAAATTAGCTCTTCATTTCAAGATGCATCTATATCTGGTCCTATCCTTCAAACTATAATAAGTACTTTATACACAGCTACAATTTCAGACCAAACTCCAAATGTTGGTGGCACCGAAAAGCCGTATAGTGGTTAATTGAATCTATAGTTTGATGGAGCATCTACTAATTATGCCAAAAAAAAAAAATTCTGAATAGCTACAATTCCATTCCATGTGACCTAATTGCCCAAGTGCTCCGTTACTGGGGCAAAGAGGGCCTGGCATAACCAGCAACATATTTCTCAACCATAAAAAGGCCGATAGCTTTGTTAGGTGCCTTGCAACTGTCTAGGGATTCCCAATACTCCCAAAACTCAAAATGTTGCCAAAAATTGACAGAAATATGGTTTATCTTCTTTTATCGAGAAACTATCACAAGGATAAGCTTTTTAAGTCAGAAACTCCCCCAAAACAATATAGGGAGGCCATCACATCATGGCAATAGAACAACAAAGAGCAAATTTAAGAATGCAACATTTTTTCACCACCATGAGACTGCTTGTATCAGATGGAAGCAAAAAAGACCATGCTCAGGAAATCAAGGTAGTCCTTTAGTGATGGAACATCAGTTACATAAGGCTGTAGGATCAAACTAAGGTTGAGTAGCAAAGGGTCAAAGCTAGAAAAGCCTTACATAAGCCTCAATTGTCGATAAAGGCCCACACATTGTGAAAAAATTACCAAGATTAGGTTAGCACAAGTAATACCACATGGTCCTCTCCCCCTTCAGCTGATGAAGAAATTAACAGCACACTATATCATATTTGGGGAAATCAAGCTTTAGGTGATTTTGCATTTCAAAGGAAGTTAACTGTGCAAATTGCAGATTCTAGAATAGGTTTTATTCTGATTTTGGATGCACTTAGAGCTTAATTTTCGAAATCATGACACTAAAGAAAGATGAACCTTTGGCAAGAGTAAGGTGCAGGCTTATGCTTGACAAAAATTTTATGCCCTGTTCTTTAGTAAATGTCTTTTTTATCAAGGAATATCGGAAAACCGTGGTCATGTCCAAGACCCATGAAAGTGAATTAATCGACCAGGTAAATACAGATCGACAGCAAGCACATACTTTTTCTTCAACTAATCACAACAACTCCACTTTTGGATAAAGCATTTTTTGCCACCAAGCTAGACAGAGGCTGTTTCGTGTACAAAAGAGCAACGAGGCATTAGTTTTTACAGCTTACATATTAACTCAGTCGTCGATTTCATATAATTACTCACGTTCTCAAGTTCAGAATCATAACGGGACAGATCATAGATCACAAAACTCCATGAAACAGACAGCAACAAGATGAGGGCGTACCGTGCAACAGATCATGAAGAGTTCTAACAGGGAGATAATCATAGATGAGAAGCTTCTCTCCTCTCTTTCCCTGATAAAAAGCTCTAAGAGGGATCAAGTTCTCGTGCCGCACTCTTCCCAGCTGCTTAATCACCGGTAGACAAGAACTCCTATCCTTGCAGCTTCCCTCCCTCAACAACCTCAAAGCAATCGTCCCGCCATCGGCGAGTTTCGCCTTGTACACCGTCCCGTAACTCGTCTTCTCCATGACTTGCCCAGTGGCATTCAGAACATCCTCTAGTGTCAAGTGCTCACCGCCCTGAAACAAAATGAGCTTGCCTTCACCGCCGCCGCCGCCGCCGCCGCCGCCGCCGCCGCTGCCGACACTAACTCCATTTTCCTCATCCTGACCTTCCTCCAATTCATCATCGCTGTCGCCCCTACTCTTTTTCTTCCTGTTCTGCATATACCCAATGAACAATGAAGCGGAGACCACAGCCCCAGCCATCAGGCCAATCACTAGACCAGCTATAGCGCCAGAGGTCATCCTGGAACCCCCGCCGCAGCTGTTTAAGGGCAACCCACAAAGCCCAGGACTGTTTCCTTCGAAAGCTTCCGCGCTGAATTTCGACCCGCCAAACATAGGCAATGGCCCGGTGAAATTATTATGCGAAAGATTCAACTTTTCAAGGTCCAAACTAGCCAAACTCTGGGGAATCACACCCGCAAACATGTTGTTCGAAAGATCGAGCTCCTTCAGACCCAGAAACCTGGTGATGAATTCAGGGAACTCTCCGGCGAACTTGTTGCCACCCAAGTCAAGAACTTGCAAGCTACCGCAAGTAGAGTTAGGCAGAGCAGGTTCAGGGACAGACCCAGACAAGGAATTCCCATGAAGCCTAAGGGAGACGAGCCTATCACACAAGTTCCATATGGAAGGCGGCAGAACCCCATTCACCAAATTACCACTCAAATCGATGTCGGAGAGCGAAGTGCTGTACCCGAGCTCGAGCGGGACGGTCCCGCTCAGCGAGTTGACGCCGAGGTAGAGGCTCTGCAGCATCGAGAACTCGCCGAGCTCCCTGGGGAGCGACCCGGCGAGACCCGCCGACGGGAGCTGGAGGGAGAGGAGGTGGAGGGACGGGTCCCTGTAGAGGGAGGCATTGGCCCAATGAGGGGACGACACGTCGCTGCAGGAGGGAGGGGTCCCGTTGGAGAACACCCATTTGAGCCCTCTCCACTGGCACAGGGGAACCGAGGAGTTCCACGAAGAGAGCAGGATGTTCTCCGCATCGCCCTGCAGTGAAGCTTTGATCTTTCCCAGGAGAAGCTCCACATCAGAAGAAGAAGAAGACTGAGCAAAAGTGAGCAGCGAAACGAGCAAGGAGACCACAATGCAGGGACCATAAAGTCCCCAAACCGCCATGAATGAGGAAGCCATAAGCTTACACAGAGAGTAATAGAGAGAGAAAGTAGAGAGAGAGAGAGAGAGAGGAAAGTAGCTTGTGTGGTGGACTGCAGTTTTCAAGGAGGTTTCTCTTTCTGGGGAAAGCTGACAGGAGTGTTGACTGCAATGGCGGTGGGGGGTTGTCAAAGTCTACCGATTGGACGGCCACGATTTGACGGCACGTGACTCCAAACGGCGAAGTGCGGGCATCATGGCCCTCATTCATTACCCGCCGCTGGATCGACGGGGTGGGCCCCCCGCCAACCCTTCGCCGCATGATTCATGATGATCGGACGGTGACGATGATGGCGATGTCGAGGACGGATGGGAAGTTGATGTTTCGAAAATAATTTCCTTTTCCCTGTACGCTGCACCCATGTTTCGAAATAGTGTTTACTTTTTTTGGTCGAAACATGTTTCGAAATGGTCACTGTGAATTGATATATTTTTATTTTTATTTTTATGTAAAATAATTAAGTTTTATAGCGAATATATGAATATCAACACATAGATCAGCTTATAAATCTTCTTTAACATTCCGAATCTTAAAGAAAATTAAAAGGGTTGCATCTTCTTTCCTTACACAAAAAAAAAAAAAAAAAAATACACACACACACATGTAAAATGAAAAACGAGCTATCGCAATATTAATTTTAATTCATCTAAAAGGAGGGTGGTGGCATAGGCTCTTCCCAAAATCAATAATCATTTGTATTGCTTCCTAGATGTTAAAAATAGCACACCGTCACAAGACTTGTCAACTCCCGGTGGCTTATACCATGAAAATTTTTAATCATTGATTGTTAAGCAGCAAAAAATAAATAAAGAAATGTCAATATACTCGATATACTAGTTTCGACTGCGTTCGAAAAGATTGAATTTTCTTTTCTTTTAAGAATGTTTAATTGGAATCTCGAAATGCTGGTTAACCCGACAGATATATATCATTTTCAGATTTTTGAAATGCACAATTTCCATAATCTGCCAAAGGGTACCAATCAAAGGGTCTTGTCTTTCATGTCTGTATTTTCTTTTTCCCCCGCACGCTTTGTCCTTCGGAATTATAAATAAATAAATACAATAAATTTCTTTTTTAGCGAGGAGAGCTTGGTGTGCGCGGGACGCCAACCCCTCAGGTGCGGTCTTTTCGGGGGCCGGAAGCGTGAGGGCAGGCCCATCGGACGGCCGGTGCTCCTGCCCCAGCGACCCCACACGTGGCGCGGGCCCCGCACTCGGGGCTTTTCCGGATCGGACGGGGGAGGTGGGGCGACTAGGGTGGCGCGACTTTCGTGTCCGTGGGAGGGGGGTGGCACGCCGGTGGGGCCCCCGGGGGAGGGGAGTGGGCCCCACGGAGATAACCTGAGGATAGGGAAAGTCCTATCCTATGAGAAGTCTTTTGAGGTCGGGCATTATTAAAGTGGAGGAGGGTCCACCGGTACCTTCGGCGGGCCTCGTCCTACGAACTTAAGGAGTATCATTAAATTACTGGATTAATATTATGAAAAATCCTAAAATTAACGTACTTGTAATAAATTTATATTTCGTTAATTTTTATTAAGTTTGATTAATATCACAAAAAATCATAAATTAATGCATATCTAATAAACGGAAGATAAAATCCTTAACTGATGAACCCATTAATTGTCACGTGTTATTTAATTTAAGAATTTGATAGTAAAATTTAACGAAAATTAACAAAAAAATGAATTTGTCATAACTCCATCAGTTCAAAAAAAAATTATCGCAGGCATTAGGGGTGATAAATATCAGTCCGATTCGATCCCATCTAAGAACTGGAAATCGAATCAAGAGAATCGGTTTCTAGTTTTTGGGATCAAGGACCAAATCGATTCAGTCCAATCCAATATAACTGGTCACTTAGCAAAAAAATTAAAAATTAAAATAAAAACCACTAGACTTATTATTATTTTTGGGTTATTGCTATTTTTAAGAAATTAACAAATATTTTTTTTTAAAATAGTCAGTTCGATCCCCCTCGGAACTGGGAACCGAGCTGGCGCACCTAGGAATCGGACCAAATTGGCCAATTTGGTTCGATTCCAATTTGGTTCGATTCGGACGGTTTTTAGTTCGGTTGGAGTATTATGTCGTAAAATCTAACCACAAAAATCTAACAAAAAAAATGGCTACTTTGGCTAATGAATATCTTAAAATGAACATAGATGGAGAAATGGATTTCAATATTTTCGAGCAATTTTCAAGTTTACCCTGACCCCAGTTAGTTTCCCAACAAAAGGCAGCCCTGACTTTTTCAAATTCGTTCGAAATCTTTTGTCATCATTTGCGAGAGGAAATAACCCATTAGATTCCTCCTCAAATTCCAACTTTGCACTGCTTGTATATTTCCTTTGTTTGCGGGATTCGTCCCACTCCCTTTTTCATTTTTATCTTTTGAGCTGGAGAATATTTATGCCACTTTATATCAGCTGTTTTTATATAGTCAATTTTTAAATAAATGATAATTACAGATTAGGTTTCTTTCCCCCAATAAAAGAAAAAGAGACCCGAATAGGAATTTAGTAGACACATAATGCCGAAAAGGGTAAGAAAAGTAACTGAGGTATAGCTTTTGGAGAGAATATAATCTCGAGATGGATTTGACACGTGACAAGTGAAGATTTATTTTGATAACATAAAAAAGGTGGGCATAAATGTGAAAAGAGGAGGAAAAGGTGAGGATTTTTTTATTTTCGCTGGAACATTTTTATTTTACACCAAATCAAAAGAATAAATACATGCGGCATATGGACCGAGTGGGGACAATCGCAGGTCACCTAGACTATATGTTTGGGAATTGGACTGAACGGGGGGAAAAAGTTCATGTGAAAAACTTTTCTTGTTCACACTTTAAAATGAGCCGGAAAAAAGAAAAAAAAAAACCTTTTCGCCTTGTCATCAAAATCTAAAACATCATTTGAATTTCAAGAAATTATAAAAGAATTATACATGAATCTACACATCGATATTTGGGTGTTGTTAAATAGTATCTTTGTTAACCGATTGGATAATTTTGGATCTATAAGTGCTTGAATATTAGTTTCTTTCCATTACTTCCTATAGAGTTATTTTGTGTTTGATTAGGTTATAAGATATATACAATAGATTTACAAGGTTAAATTATTGTATTTGGTTTTATCACATTTGCATACGAAAAATATCTCGAGAGTTTCAAATTTAAAAAAACTAAAGTAAAATATAAAAAGCAATAATTAATCCGGACATATTTGTGAGATGGAAATATGTGGAGAATTTATCTAGAAAGCATTTTGCTTTCATCATATCACTTCTAACGCATGGCATTATTGCATTCATCTCATTCTGAGATGATTTGTGTATCCCACTTTAACACTTTTTCATATAAAAAAAACGTTTCAAGAGTTTCGAATTTAAATAAACTAAAGTAAAAAGTACAAAGTAAAAAGTAAAAATTAATCCGGACAAATTTACGAGAAGAAAGTAGACATAGAAATTAATTTAGAAAGCCTTTTTGCTTTCACCAAATTGCTTCTAAACATGGCATTATTGCATTCATCTCATTTCGAAATGATTTATTGGAGCTAAAAGATGAGGAATGATTACAGGAGACATAGTTGCACTGTGGGTGCTCATGCATGTCCGAAATGGAATGATTTTACCCGATTGACTTTAGGCTTAAAAGCTCTGAAATGATTCCCATGCTCGACCTGTTTTTGGGGGGGCAAAAGTGACTGCTTGTCTCGTGGTCCTTTTGATTTTAATACAATTGATTCCCTTAAAAGAGCTATTAATTAATGAAATACAAAAGTTATCAATTCTAAAGCACCTTTGATTGGATAGGGCATGTTTGTTCGTCATTGTTCATAAGCAGAAAGTACCTTTTTTTTTTCTTTTTTTCTTTTACTCATCCGATAAGATATGAAATATTATCTAAATTTTAAAAAATCGCAAAAATAATTATACATTGATTGATATATGTGGAGCATGAGAATTTTATAGGATGAAAGTTTTCGATAATTTGAATTAGAAAAAAAGCACGGGCCACGGGATTTTGATTAAGTGAAAAGTAATATGTAAAAATCAATCCAAATATTTCTTTTTTTTTTACTATAAATCCAACTATAAACCCTTTCATTAACATCACCGAAAGTAACTAGGTTCGAAATTTACAATCAAAAGGTGTCTGAAAAACTAAGCTACTCTAAAGCGAGAATTGACCAAAAACACCTATTTTTCTTATATAATGGACTATTTTGGGGTTGTCAATTCAAAATGTTTTTGGATAATATAACAATCGAACTTTTGCGAGTTGGTTCGAATGTATTAATAAGCACATTTAGAACATCACATAAGAATATCTTTTTATTTAAAAAAATTAGGCTATGCACCGTCAGTATAAAGGGAAAGAAATGAAAAGAGAGAGAAAGATATTGAAATTCTCTCTCAAAGCATAAACTGGTAATTGGTATAAATATTACAATTTAATTTTTATTTCGTTAAAAGCAGTGGACTGACAAGAAGTCGGGCATGGTGGAAGCACCATCATTAAAAGGTGTTTTATTCCCGTTAATACAATATCTCTAGTGGAGGCACAAAGTACTATCTCTCTCTCTCTCTCTCTCTTCAATGTTTTCTTCTTCTTCTTTTGCTTTTTGTGGCCGAACTTGGCCTAATTATTAATTAGGACGCTTTCCATGATTCTTCTTGTCACTTTATGGAATTTTTAACGATCCTGTAGGTTCCCACGAGCCTGCCCAATTCGATGGGATCCGATTTAGGGCTTATATTGCCTCAATTGAGGGCGTTCGGGACGCTTTTTCCTGATCCACATGGGAATTCGAGCAAGGTTTAATCGGGGGGAAACGAATATTTTCGGGACGAGGTTGCCTCTGCCCATCTGCCGGAAAGTTGGCACTCGACCGTCGCGTGCTCGTCGAATGGAAGTGTTCGGCGCCGGCGATGTGCTGGGGGGCCAATTGGAACGATGTGATTCACTTCGGGGTGTTTTAAGACGTGTTTGATTCAATTTTTCTAATAGGCCTTTAACCTCTTGGGTAAATGCTTGGATGTTCTTCTTAACCCATTTACGGATGAGTTAGAAAGGCTGAAGGCTCAGTGTCGAAACTAGTTTTCTTCTTCCAAAATTACCCTAATCAATTGCTAAATTTTCCGATTTTGTCCCTCGCGATTATTGATCTTTTTGGAGCAAGGGCAATTGGTGAGGCTAGATCAGGTCACCTAAGGTCATGCGACTTTAGCAAAGACTGCGTGGGGTGGCACGACCTTGGGTGATAAGACCTAAGGTCGTGCACCTTGGCCGGTCGCTTGGGTTGCAACGCTTAGGATCTAATTTTTTTAATAAAAAAAAAAAAACTAGATCCAAAAGCCATTTGCAAAAAAATATTTGCCAAACACTATTTACAATAAAGTAACCTTACAAATGATTTTCTTATCAAATGCAATTTGCATTTTTCCAATGAGTTTCAGGTCAGAGTCATTTGCATTTACCTAAAACTCATTTGCTAAGTCGGACCAAACCCACTATTAAAATAGGTCCTGCTTTGGAGGGTCTTTGGAGAAAAAAGGTGACCGAGTAGTGAGCTTTTGGGAATTTTTCTTCTACGAAGGATGTAAACTAATAGATTTGGTCACGTGAGATAGAATCCATACGATTAATCGGGTTGACTTCAGTCCACATTGTCTACGGCATCGTGGCATATTTTTTCCTATGAGACTTTGGACAAAATCTTCCCAAGAGAGAGGCGCGTGTATTTTTAAACTATCGTCTAGTCTATAAGAAAATTTCAAATAAGAGCTCAAAGTGCCATAATTTTCTTAAATAATGACTTGAAATGGCAATATTAATATCAAATAAGGGGATGAAATGGTTGTGATTGTTTCAAATAAGGGTCTAGCCTTATCGGCTGACAAAAATTTCGATCGATCAGGGGTATTTTTATTTAAATACAATTTAAATCGGATTAATTATTTTTTCTTTTAAAAAAGAAGAAAATATAGAGGCCAAAGGGCTCCCTCTCGCCCGTGACTGTTGCCCCGTCACCAGGTGGGGTGGCGACAATGGTCAATAGGCCCTTGTCAGAGATGGGAGAGAGTAATGACCCTCTCTCAAATTTGGGTGAGGGTTGCTGACCCTTGCTTAGGCTTGGCGGCCATTACCCAACACCCTTAGACCTCCTTGCCTAGGTTGGGAGATGTTGGGCAAGGGCCGCCAGGCTTGTGTGAGAGTTAGCGACCCTCACCCAGATCGGGGCTAGGGTGGGCGGCAAGGGTCGTTGGCCCTTATGTAGGCATCGACAACCCTATCTACCATCACCACCGCCCTGGGCAGTGGCCATGAATAGGAAGGAGCCCTCCCTCCTCTATGTGTTATTTATTTATTTATTTTTAAAAATTTAAAAAGAAAAAAAAAAAGAAAAAAATTTAAAAGATGAAATTGTCTTTCACCAAATAATGAGTCTAGGCCCTTTTTAAGACTAATATAGGCATTTAAGCTCTTATTAGAAACAATGTCCATTTTAGTCTTTATTTAAAAAAATGATGGCATTTCAAGCCATTATTTGAAATAAATATTCAATTCATGCCCTTATATGAGAAAACAAGGGTATTTCAAGCATTTATTTGGAATTTTTCTTTTGGTCTATACAAGCTTTTTCGAACTAAAACAGGATTAAATCATTAAATTGGATATTTGTCTTCGCGAAGTTATTTTATTAGAAGAGTTTAGGTTGTTATCGGACTGAGGAAATAATCGAAACTTGTAGATTTATAAATCATGCATCGTGCTTGTAATTCTAGCCTAATCCATGAGTAATTATACTATTTTAACCATTGCTTAATAAATTGCAATAATTGTCTACACTATCATATAAAAGCAAAGACAGCGTTATACTTTTCAAAGGATCTCAATCATTTTTTTCTTCTTCAAATATTCTCGATGAATTTATAACCCGCTTTGATATTAACAATTTGAGCTTTTTCGAGTCTAAAAGAACCTTCTTAACATAATTTCCAATCTTGAGACATTATTTTATCTTTCTACATGCATAATCTCTTTATAACTCATATACCATATAGGAGTATGCAAAGGAAACGGGACCTGCTCGAATCATTTAGAACCGGATCGGACCGGTCTGGAACCAATGGTTCTTAAAGGAACATGTACGGTTCCTAGTTCCATGGACGGATTTGCCCAACCACCCATCCGGATTGGATTGGTACTATAATAATATATTAATTTTTAATATTAAAAAAATTATAAATCAGTAAATCTAAAATTTAGGGCTCAACTCAGTCACGTTATTCTCTCTTAGTCCTCCGGTCCATTTGCTGTAAGTTTGAATCTCTAATTTTCAATCTACTCACTAAATCCCGTAAGTTATTTGTTTGTTTGGTTGGTTTTTACCTAAAACCCTAAATCCCTAAATTTATTTGCTCATGTCTTCCATCATTACTAGAGAAAACTACTGAGGAAGGAGAGCAAACCTTGGCCTTCGAGGAAGAGGAAAAGCAATTGTGGACATGATCTGCTGGATGCGGACGAGCTCAAGTACGTTTACAATGAAAGCGGACAGCAGTTTATTAAGGTATTATGCCTTAAAGGGAGGAGGTCCAGTGTTCTATAGGCGATGAGAATTAGATTACCTCGGTTTTGCATTTTCCCTCTGTCGAATCAATTAGTCTCTGTATTACTAACTGCCTTGTGTGTGTAATTCGCCCTTCATCACTTGTGTTTCCAGCTTTGCAATAAGTGTTCTTTTGTTGGGGATCTTTCGAGATGAAATCCATCACGTCTGTTTGGTAAAATGCACGATCTTACGGCAGCCTGTGGGATCAAATTTACTTTGGTTTCTTTATCACTAGGCTTTCTCTATTACAAGGCTCTAGGCCACAAAATTCTTTCTCATTATCTTGCTAATTTTGGTTTCCCTCATTTTGGTTGCGTAGACTTTATAGTAAAAATATTAATAATATTTGGTTGATGTTTGGTAAGACCAGTTTCATGGATTCACTCAAGAATTGGGCCGCTTGGTTAATGTTTGGTGAGACCGGTTCCATGGATCAATCCGGGAATTGGACCACCAATGGGCGATTCTCGGTTTCAATCTTGTGGAACCAGTCTTTAGTAGGCGGTTCTCGGTTTTAAGATGGGGACCATCCATCCAGACCATGCACACCCCTAATATCATATGAATAATTTTCTTTCCCTTTGTTTAAAGTAAAAATGGTCTTATTTAATCTTTCAAATATCCATATTTTCCATGCCTGCAGTGCTTGTGCATAATTTCGAGTTGCCCTTTTTTTCACAAGCATGGTATATGGTTTATAAGGGCGCGTGTGGGGAAGGGCACACTATAAGCGTTTTGAGGGGAAATCTCGAGATTGAAAAACTATTTTGGCTTTTTATAACTCTAGCAAAATAAAAATAGAAAAATACGCACAAACATAGGAGTGAATAATGGACAAAGGAATCAATAAACGAAGGGGAAAATACGAAATTAAAATTATATCTAGACGCACTCGTCGTTGATCACGTCTCGGGCCTGATGGGCCTACATACTGTTGGGCCGAGAAGCCCGGTCCGAACTTAAATGCAAATCCTCAACGCTTTGCAAGAAAGAGACGCGAACAGTAGTTCGATCGAACGGCCAGGATTGAATCGGGCTCCCGGACGCTCAGAAACCCTAGATATATATAAACAGACGTTCAGCGCCGGTTCTTTCTCTTACTCTCATTCGGGCATAAAGCAGACAGAACTCGAAGGCAGGCGCGCCGTCGCACGTCGTTCTTTCGTTTCGGAGCGAAGATGAAGGTGATCGCTGCGTACTTGCTGGCCGTCTTGGGAGGCAACACCACCCCCTCGGCCGATGATTTGAAGGACATCCTCGGATCAGGTCTCTCTCTCTCTCTCTCTCTCTCTCTCTGTCTCGCGGTTTAGTTTATGTTTCCCTGTTTTGATGATGGCTCTAGATGGGGTGGTGGAGGTGGTTCGCTAGTTTTAAGTTCTCTTGCATCGATTGGCTTAGGAACAAGGTTAGCTGATGTTTATGTTGGAGTGGAATAGCTGACCCCATTCAAATGGATGTCGATTTGTATTTTTGATCGCCTGATACGTATCTGGTCACGGATTTTAGTACTGGGTTTCTGGGTTTATGTCGAATACGTGGTGCTCGTGCCGTGTCGGTTTGACTGATGTGATTTTTGACTTGCTCTTCGGATGGCTCCGGCAAGCAGCTCTTTTTGGCCATTGGAAATGGGTTTTTCTGCCTTTTGATTGTTGGGTCGGGATGGGTTTTTATGGTCATGGTGGACGTGGGTTGCAGAAATGACCGGGATTACTCTGTTAGATTAAGCTTTTCGCCTTCTGATTTACCGATGTTTTGCCTTGATAAAAGGTTTTAATGCTTGTTGCAATGGCGATAAGTATTTTAGTGGACCTGCTCGTAGTAGTAGTTGCTGGTCTTCATTCTGTGGAGTTAGCAGGCTGCGGTGTATTGGAAAGAAAGGAGAATTTTCGGTCTTTAATGTAGTCGAGTGAGATGTAGGAGACAATTTGTTTCTAAGATGTTCCCAGATTTGTGGCCCTCCTGAGGGATCGCAATTCGCTGTTGTACTGAAGTAACGCCTTGTGATTTCGACAGTTGGAGCTGAGGCTGATGATGATAGGATCGAGTTGCTCTTGACCGAAGTCAAGGGAAAAGATATCACGGAGCTGATTGCTGCGGGAAGGGAAAAGTTGGCCTCCGTGCCCTCCGGTGGTGGTGGTGGTGCTGTGGCCGTGGCTGCAGCCCCAGGTGGTGCTGCCGCTGGTGGCGCTGCCCCAGCTGCCGAGGCGAAGAAGGAGGAGAAGGTTGAGGAGAAGGAAGAGTCTGACGATGTAAGCGTGATCCCTCGGCTCTCTGGTCTTTTCAGTGTTTGTTTTGTGCGGACAACTCTGTCTTTCAAATTCTATTTGATTCAAACTAACCCGGACCTTCACCATTGCTGCAGGATATGGGCTTCAGTCTCTTTGACTAAGGCACGGACGGCGATTTTTGCTTACAAAAGGAGTGTCATGGATATAGGCGCAATTGTGTGTGGTCTCCCTAGTCTAATAGTTAGAAGTTGTTCTTCGTTTTGTTACCGTCGGGACTCCTTGAATTTTATTTTTTCGGCTTACCTAATGAGATGTTTTCGGACGCGGGATTAAATTTTTCCCTCATATTCTTCTGTTTCGGATTCCCTCTTTGATTATACGGTTTATCTTGGTTTCATTTCCATTCTTACATTGCGAGATGCAGTCGAGAAGGCGCTGCTAGTCGTGCGACCTGGGTTTTCGGACCTGTGACGGACGGCTGCGGCAGGTTTTCTGATCATTAATCTGATTGATGCGCAAATCACTTTACTGTTATCGGTCGTTGTATGAGTGAAGTGTCTCGATGATGAAAGAAAGGATCTTTTTAAGGGCTGCGAGTCTCTTTCGCGTTCGATCTTGAATTGATCTGCGTCTATTTTTCACAGACCAAGTGAAGATATTGTCTTGCAATGTATCCTTGCAAGTCAAACCTCACCTGGGTCGTCGTCCCCATCGGCAAGTTTACTATCTTCGATTCGCATGCAAATGAAATAAAAAGTTACCCCTTTTAATTAATTACTAGGAAAATCAGGTGCCGTATATCTACTATTTTATCTAATTTCCCAAGGCGAAATGTGAAATGGAACTTGACTTATTGATTAGAGATTAATTCCAGAGTGGATAGCTGCTAGGCCTGAAATCTATCCCGTTAGGACTAGGCTTCGGTTTTTGGAAAATCGAAAATTTATTTTGTTTGTCTTGGAACTGACCTTGAAATCCTACTCTTTTCTTTCTCCAGGTCCACTCTAGAATTTATTTTTTTTGTTCCTTATTTTGTTTTATTTTTACGGCAAAATAATATAAGTAATAAAAGGGTTCAAAGTAAAAGATGAAGGAGAGTAAGTGAGCAAAGGTGAGTCACAAACAAAAGAGAGTGAACAACGAGTAAGAGAGAGCTGTGAAGTGCCCAAGTGAGGTTAGAGATAATAGAGAGAGTGAGAGATTAAGGAAAAAAGTCAAGAAAAAAATTAAGATTTTTAGAAGTTATAATTCGATTCAATCAATTCAGTTTCTGGATGGTTCTTCACTTGTAATTGAGAATTGGACCAGTTTTCAAGATGGTCCATTCTGGTTCTTGGATACAATAATCTGGTTGCAAAGTCCAAGTTCTTATTAACTTGATCAAGTGGGAAAAAACGAAAAACGGTGCAAGCCGAATGGTAATGGGCGTTTTAGTCTGGCTCGTGGGCATGGTGACCTCTCAAGTTTTGTGGCCTGATCCGAAAGTGGTTAAGAGTAAAATTGATTAATTTGATTTTACATCGCTTGAGCTTGGACCGCAGGCTCTTGCGACAAGGGCTAAAGGCCATCTCGGGCCAATCAATGGATTGAGCATATACCATCCAAATAGACGAAAACACCCACATGATACATGGTTCATACACCTGAATGGAAAAATCAATCCGTCTGCGTTGACGTTTTGTAAATATTTCTAGGAATACGTTAGCAGCACCAATTTACGGTTTCTAATGCGGTGGTTGCCCTCGTGTTATGCACATTTAGTGCCTCGAGAGAATCGAATCGTTTGAAATTAAGTAAACTTAACAAGGGTTTCGGAGTCATTCATTAATAATCCCATTTCTAATTTTACTTTTCGAGACCGGTTTTGGAAGATCCATTTGTGTTCTAGGAGCTTCTACCTAGATATCTCAATTCAGAAGCCAATTTTTCCCCAACTTTTTGTTTTTAGTTAATGCTACTTAAGCCGTACAACAATTTCCAAGTAGGTTGCAATATGTGGGTTCCACCCTCAACTTTCCTTCAAGAGTTCCATTGTGCAACTGGAAATTCCTTTTGCCGAATGGCCAAGAGAACTCTTGCTGTGCAATATGGCGAAATGGAAATTCTTCAGAAGGGTTGAAAGTGTCTTCTGCCGCATGGCCTATTAAATGGGTTATGAAATTTCCCATTCTTTAAAGAGAAATAAGCGAATGTTGGGGGGTGATTAGTTAGATTATTTGTCTTCTACTACAACAAGATTTGATATATCAAGATTAGCATTTTCTTTTATCCAGTTTCATTTCGTACTGATATATCATGTAACCTCCTTTGTCATTTTCCTTTTTTTCCCCTTTTGTGTGATTTGAATTTGATCACTTTATACTGTGCAGCCCTTCTCGTTTAAGTGATTTCCATCTTTCTCCCGGCTAATCCACCAGGGTCGTTCATTTCCCTAAAAGAAATTGCCGAAGAAAAATACCATTTTTTTTTTTATCATTATTAAGATCGATTAATGAAAAAAGAAATATACTCTATAGACAACGGATACATGAATCTCCAACAAGGACTTGTTGCGCAAAGGCCATGAAACTCGTTCGACATTGTTACCCGTCTCCGTCGCTACTAGTGAAATAGCCACCTCTAATCGAAGGATTAATAAGCACTGCCATCCGAATATTTCCTGCATGATCCCGGGACACATACGCACTGTTCGACGAGTTGGGTCTTTATATGGGATCCAGACCATCCAATGATGCATGTGAATTGCGCTTTCATTGACCGGGATTATGCAAGAAGTCTCCCTCTACTGGAGGGTTTCTCTCGCCAATATCACCACTATAGTTGCCCACAACCAATGTTGATGCAATAATACGACAAAAGAATATTAGAAGTGCTAAAAGTTTTGTATATTACTTATTTTAGTGTCAATTTTTTTTTTCTGAATCACTTAAGTGTTACTTCTTAAAAATTGATTAATATACTAGAAATTCTAAAACTTGTCACTAAAATGTAATTGAGTACTAAAACTTATAAAAAAATGCAATCAAGTTTTAAAATTTGTCAAAGAAATACTGTCAAGTCTTAAAGTTAACACCGTCAATTTATTTAATGGAGAATGTTGACGTGACATTTTAAAATTAATTTCACTCTCATAGTTGGCATTTTTTATCGTTTTTTTTTTTTAAATCACTAAAAAAAGCTAACATTTTATTTTTAAAAAAAATTGAGAGAGAGAGAGATGGGGGGGGGGGTTGGGCCACGCCAATGGGCACTACCGTCATTGCCACCCATCGCTAGAGGGGCCAGCATAGGTCGTTGGCCTTGGGCGAGGGTGGCCAACCCTTGCTAGCCCCAAGTGAGGGCAGGCGACCTGTGATGGCTCGAGTAAGGCGCCCAGATCTGGGTGACCCACACTTGGGCGATGTTGCATGTCGCCTGGAGTTGGGTAGCCTCGCTTGAGCACTAGCGTCGCCCAGATTTAGGAGCCTAAGTGCGAGCTTGAGCCTAGCGGTGTCGCTAGCCCCCAAAGAGGGCAAGGCCACACAGGTGGGCATCGCCACCGTTGCCACCAACACCGAAGGGGTCGACGACCTCTATCGGCCTTAGGCAAGGGTGGCCAACCCTCACCAATCCCAAGCAAGATCTTGCTAGCCCCAAGCAAGGGCCACATGCTAGGCTTAGGCTCACACTTGGACTTTTAGATCTTGGTGATGCCAGCGCTTGAGGGAGGCTAACCAACTCCAAGCGACAGGCGACATTGCCTAGGTCTGGGTGAGTACCTAGATCTAGGTGCCCTCACCCGAGCTAGCAAAGGCCACCTACCTCACTTGGGGTTGGCAAGGGTTGGCCACCCTTGCCCGGAGTCAATGACCTCCACTGGCCTTAAAAAGAAAATAATAAAAAAAATGCCAACTAGGATAGAGAAATTAATTTAATATTGCCAATTTATTATTAAATAAATTGACGGTGTTTATTTTACAACTTGATTGCATTTATTTGATAAATTTTAGGATTTAATTACACTTTTTGTAAGTTTTAAGACTCAATTGTACTTTCATTACAAGTTTTAAGATTCATAATTAACTTATACCTTTTAAAAAAATCACTTAAGTGACAACTTTGATTTAGGTTGACCATATTCCCTTATCGAAAACCCTAAGGATCAATTCAACCCAAAATCGAAACATTAATTTGATTTGCCCTAAACACGTCGCCTGAGATGATAGGTGTTGGAGAAAGGTCTTCAAACGAGCACGGGCAACTTCAAGCCTTCACGGCTGAGGAGTAGGTTGAAATAGAGCAATGGCGATTGTGATGAGAATCGATGGAGACGGCGATTTTCTGTGACCATCCATTGTTCAACTGGTGGTGGGGGGGTCCTACTGGCATCGTCACTTACAATTTGAAGTCAGAGGATCAGGACCAAATGAGTTGAAAGCACTTCGAGCTTCTTGGCTGAGAAATAGGGCAGAAGAGAGCCGTTCCTATGTTGCTTTGGGATGATGAATAGTGACGGTCGACAATAGCTCTGGCGGCTTGAAAACGTAAGCAAAGCTGTCACTGGTGGTCGATGTCATTAAACGAGCGTTGGGCAAACCCCAAACTCTTCAAGCCTCCTCAGTTGAAAAACATAACAGAAACAGGACAAACTGATTGCGGCTTCGCCGACGACTAGTGAGGGCGGTGAACGGCAAGCTTCAATCTATGGTCGACTTGAGATACTGTGATTGGTGTGGGTGAATAGTGGCCGCCCATGTCTCTTCTTGTGCTTGGTTGGGTGATATCTTAGTGAAAATGGCCAAGGTGGCATGGTGATTGATGGTGACCGTGCGTGGGATTAGGGGTGAGCGGTTCCTGGTTCCGGTTTGGTTCCGTCTCGAACTCGAAACCTACCCGCATACGGGTTCCTCATTTTTTGGAACCTGGAACCTACCCGTCGAATTAAGAACTTGGAACCTACCCTATCACAGGTTCCAGGGTCGGTTCCAGGTTCCAACAGGTTTTTTTTTTTTTTTTTTTTTCAGATTTTAACTATAATGAAGAAGGAAAGAGACAAACCAAAACTTCTATGTCCATAAATTGCCAAAATAGTTCCTTGGAAGCAAAAGCATCCAAAAAAACAAAAAGCACCTTGCTGTCCCTTTGACTAATGCCGCTCCATCAGCAAACTGAATTTTCATGCTCTTAGAATACCAAAGTTCGCAAGCCCAGACATTATCAAGCTTAGACCAAGTCCTGGGAAAATGTATGCATTCTTGGCCTGGAACAGGAAAAAAAAAAAACAGTGAAGTTAGTTGTCGAGATTTCATGTACTTGCATCTAGAGTTGAGTTGAGATATATGATTATGCTATTCGTTAAAAACCTGGCCAGGCACAAGAGTCATAGGTCCCAGAGTGCATAAACAAACAATTGGCATGGTATTCGATAATGGAGTGGTCCCTCTTTTCTGTTTAAAGTGCAGAGCCAATGGGGACTATATTACAAGCTGGAGGAACTTGTTGAACTCTTGCAGAACAGAAATGCAAATAGGAAACTCAAGAGCTTGAAGTTGCAAAGCTTTTCAAACCTTTCCCTGGAGGAACTCAAGAGCTTGTTGTTATGTAAATATACTGAGGCCTGCACATTCCTGAGATTAAAGCAACTTGTGAGACAGAAAAGCCATAACCTAGAGAAGATACACAAAATCAGAAACATGCAACCAGATACAATTTCATATCCTTCCTACATGATATTGATAAGTAAACTGGATTAAGCTTATCCGCTTCCACGATGACTTCACTAAATTTACCCAGGACTACAAAGGTTTTCATAATTCCATTTTCCAGAAAAATGATTATCATTGGCAATTAAACACGCCATGATAGCATGAGAAAAATTAATGCTCCGGAAGATCATAAAACAAGATAAGATATTACACGTGCATAATCACAAGCATTAGAGAAAATCAGTCGCTAAAGATTCACTCTAATGCATACAGAATTGTCAGATGAAAATGATTGATCCTAACAAGCATAAAAAATTTTCCTTGACCAAACACATACCTCAATCGATGGAATAAGTAGGGCACTATATCTAGGGTCTCTGCCGATCATCTGGACAACCTCTTGATCACTTTCCATTCCCATTGCCTTCATGACTATCATAATTGGAATATTCTGCAGAAAGCTCAACACAAAAATCAGAGACGTTCCTTTTAAGCATGTGAAAGAAACTAAAACATACAAAACCACCTTGGCAAATTGATTGAGTTGTAAGTACATCTTCCCTTTCTCCATCACCACTATTCATATAAGTTCTTTGGCGGTAGAACAGGCGCTTGCGAATCACAGAAGTTCTATAGCTTTGCAGCACTGATAAACCTTAACAGGACATGTAGGGGTCATTTAGGGACAAAAAGTCTTAATGTGCATGTGGCCACCAATTTAAGCATAAATTGCCTGAAATAGAGAATACGCAAGTAGGAAAGAAAAGGAGCCTTAACATGCGCATCACTACCAACTTTGCATAAGAGCTCAGAATTCCCAAGTGGGAAAAGAAAAACATGTGACCATTGAGGTTGAGAAGGAAGCAGACATGGCATGAAAACTATTAATGATGCTCAAGGAAAATGTACTTTGCGGCTAAAATTGGGCATAAGCAGTAAAACGTGAGTTTTTGAAGATGAATTTGACAGATGGGGATTACAATTAGGAGTCAACTTCCCTCAGGTAAAGCCAGTTTTGTCTTTTCTCTTTGTTCCCTGAATCTTAATAAGCAGTTATTGTTGTTTACTTTAGTCTGCTAAATTGTGAGTTCAGCAAAAACCTACTCACTTGTGCGAATGAATCAGAAGTAAGAGTGAAGAGAGACTGCTCGGTCATAAAAGGCATACATACCCAACAAGCCATATAAAACTCACAATTCAATTGATTATAAAAGTTGGACTGAAGATCCATATGTTGACGTGAGACTCTTCAAAAATTTTCACAACAAGAATCCTAACAAAAAAAGAGTGACATCCTCAACAGAACTGCTTACAATTCATCTCATTTCAGCTTAGATTTTAATGAGCTCTGCAGTGGCTTTACAATTGTTCGAGCAGGGGCAGGTCTCATGGCCTTCTTCACATCATATTTAATGGATGACAAGGCACAGGTCAATGCAAGCAACATCGTAGGATAAACATAGACTAACTTTGTAGGATCCACATTCACAAGCTTTCCCAAGATGCCCTCCTTGACAAGACCCCAGATTATTAGCAGCGTCCCAAACATGCTTATCCTCCCTGGTTTTAGCAGACCCACAAGTGCTCCTGCCACAGAGAAGTAGGTTCCAGCAAGAACCTGGAAGAGTCAACAGGTGGTGAAACAAACTATGTCAAGAACGAAATTAACAAGAAAAGCATGCAAGAAGTTCGGTTGTACGACATATTGGGCACTCTAAGAAACAAGTGACACTTCAAGCATTCTATCGTGGGTAGAATTGAGACACTTATGAGGAGACAGACTGTAGTATTCACATCAAGCGAAAGAACATGACTGAGAAAAAGTATCGATGCAATAACTGTTGCCTGTAAAGAGTAGACGCTGGAGTTTTCCCTTAATTGGGTCAAATTAATAAAGTAGCTATTATGTAAAGAGCGCAAATAATTTACTTCATCATCTCGCACATGCACTGCAGTGTCGGGGGGCGAGCGGCGTTGGAGGGCGGCTGGGCGAGCCCGAGTGGCATCGAGGCGGCTAGGTAAGCGGCGAGCGGCGCCGGGGGGGGCGGCTGGGCGAGCAGCGTTGGGGCGGCTGGGCAAGCGAGCGGCCTCCATCGAGGGATAAGTGGCGTCCGTGAGGCGAGCAACGTTCGGTGGCGTCAAGGAGGGCGAGCAGCATCAGCGACGGGCAAAGGAAGCGAACGGGAGAGACTCGATTCTGTGAAGTGTGAACGTGTGAAGTGATTTGGGGGTTTTTATTTGGGCCCTAACCGGTTCTCGGTTCCGGTTCCGGTTCCAATTCCATCGGAACCGGAACCGCCGGTTCCTAGAGAAAGGAACTGGAACCGAATCCGGTCCCTTTAGAACCGGACCCTCCGGTTCGGTTCTCCGCTCCTCTTCTATCCGTGCACCCCTATCTGGGATGACGATGGCTGTGCATGGGTTGGCGGTGGTTGGGAGTTTTTTCTCTAGGGAAAATGATGCAAATAGTCTTTGAACTTTAGCTTAATGTGTAATTTGGTCCATAAACTTTTACATTGTTCAAAGTGATCTCTGAACTTTAGCTCAATGTGTAATATGGTCTATAAATTTTTAATTTATTCAATGCAGTCCCTGAACTTTTGGTATATATTCAATTTAGTTCTTAAACTATATGAAAATGTTCAATATAATCATTTTTCATTAATTCAAGATTATGGACTACATTAAATATTTTCATACAATTTAGGGACTATATTAAATATGTACAAAAAATTCAGAGATTATATTGAACATGTATAAAAAATTTAGGGACTACATTGAACAAATTAAAGCTCATGGATCATATTGTACATTAGACTAAAGTTTATGGACCACTTTGAACAAATTAAAAGTTCAAGGGCTATTTGTGTCATTATCCCTTTTCTTTATGGAGGGGGGTGATGGATGGTGGGTAGCGAACAACGGATGATGGTGTCGTTCGGTGTTGAGGGAGTAACGACGATGGTGAGCGTTGAATGACAGCATTTTTCGATTGGGAGTGGTGTGGAAAGAGTAGGAATAGGAATGAGTCGATGCAGAGAGAGATGAGGAAGAAGATTTGAGTCACTCAGGACACCAAATTCAACATCGTTGAGGTCTGATCTAACCTCATCTTTGGATGACCTAGATCTTGGGTTGTTCGAGCCCCCTGACGCCCTCACAGTTACAAGGAGCTGAGGTCGTCGAGGGGTCAACAAAGGTCGTGGCATAGCTCATAGGTTCGAGTGGTGATGCGTGAGCGTCGATGAGAGTAGCCCGTCATATGAAGTTATGAACAATGTGGAGCGGCGATGGCACATAAGGGAGAAAAGAGAAGAAAAAGAAAGAAAAAAAGAAAAAAAATGACGTGGAGGAAGAGGAGGGAGAAATTGTCGACATAGAAATGCTACATGGACTGATTTTTTCTTTTTTATATAAAAAAAGGCCAACTCATATTAAAGTTTTAATGATAAAATTTGTGTAATATTTTTGGCAAGAGTTTATCATTGGATGCATTTAAGTGGTCGTTTTTTTTTATCTAATTTAGCATTTAAGTAAGCCGGCAAAAACTTTTGACATTAAAATGAACGTTATACGAAACTTTTGACATTTTTAGTATCTTTTTGCCCAAAGATATATAGTTGGTTCATATCTTCATCATCTTCTTTACCGGCAGCCTATTTTTTTTTATCCTTTCTTTTTTTACGGTCTTTGAGTTCTCGACATACTTTTGGGAGAGAACATTGAACTGTATCTAATGATAGAGCTGATCATTTGTTGGAGGATTACATTAACATATCATCAATATGTTTGATATTTGATTAGCTAAATTAAAAAATTTATGACTGAATTTACTGCCATACAATAAAATTTAGATTTTGTAGACAATTTTCCTTTGTTTGAACTATTATTGAGTTCGACCTACTTATTGATTAGCTCTACCATCTACAAGTCAAGTTGTTGAGGTGACTTGAATTCTCAATACTTTTTCAAGCAATAATTTGAGCATGGACAAGCACCGAAGCCGGAAAATGCGTGCCATGATAACAAGTGCCGTTGAGTTATTATTATTATTATTATTCTTTTGACATAAGGAAACAGTTCACGGTAACAAAGACAACCAAAGCCACCGACTAGTAAATGTTGCAATTTCTTCTCATGTGGTCTCTAATTTCAAAACTTCCTGCAATCTTTCACTTCCCTAGGACAACCGCTCCCATATATCTATTCCTAAACAAGCCAAGGCCAGCTGATGCCCATCAAACCCTGTTTTCACAACTTCCCTTCTAATTAGAAATGCTGAGAAAAAAATGATTTTTTTTTTTTGAATTTTGACAGAAATTATGTTACCGAATCTTTGGACTGCAAAATTTCATGGTACCATCAAAGTAAATAAATTAATTTTTTAATCGAGGGTTTTTTTTTTTTGGTCGAATTATTTGAGGGCCTTGACAAAAGCAAAGAAACGTGCACAGATTCTCCACAAGGGAAGTTCCCAAGGTCATACCCTAGAACTCTGAGCTCGATGAGGTGCTCCGTTTTAGTCTTTACTTTCACTCCTGTTCGTACATCAATTAGCCTATGTGATTTTCTTATGTAAACTTCACGAAATCCAACTATTTTCCTTTTCTCTCTCTCCTTAAAATAATTTTGCTTGGGTCATAATTAAGTAGCGCCCCTCGGAAAAGAGTGGGGTAGGTCATGTCAGTACACGCACCCCTGGCTGGAGAAGATAAGTCTCATTTTGCTTACATGACTTGCCTTGAAGTTGTGGACAAGCTTCGGCTATTGACTTAGTCTCGTGACATGATTCAAATTTAATGTTCTTGAACTCCTTTCACGGTCATTTTCTGTGGTGAACCGTTTGGGTGAAGTGATGGAAAAGGTCTTAAAGAATGAGAATTCAAATCTAGGGTTTTGCTGCTCAGAGTCAGTGGATGCACAGATGAGATGGATACTTATCTACCACCATATACCATGAGGAAAACAGTTACTATCATCGAAATTTTTTCGTGAAATTCATTGATAAATATGCATAACAAGAACCTGGCTCTTACCATATGCGCTGTATCCACAGTTCATTATGCTGTAGATAAAAGCTGACAGATATCTAGTAAGTCGTAAACCGAGTCGCAATTTGGGGTGCTTTTTGGCTAGATAATGATTTTGGCCATGTCTAATTGCACGGGAAATGAGGAAAGCTCAAAAGCAAGGCGTGGCTTGTAATCATAATAGTAATCTGCTGTAATAAAAGGAACAAAAAAAGAAAAGCAGTTTGAACAGCAATGCGCCGAGCTAAAGATTTAATAGGATTCTGCAAAAGCTCAAACAGCTCAATGGGTAAGAATTAGCATCTTATCGATTTCTGCATTTTTTTTTTTTTCCATTTCAAAAGTAGTTTTGGCTCATTGGGTCATGGAATTTGACTCTTATTTAACCTAGGAAGTACGATAATTTTGATGGGTCGTCTCCAGTAAGATTAAAAACCGCCAGTGGAAACAGAATCTTTCAAGCTTTGGAATAGGACTTGAATGGAGTAAATGCAACTGGCCTTCAAACTTCAAAGACCTAGTAGACCTGCTTTCAGAAAAGAAGAAAAAGACCTAATAGACAGTGGTTGAGGAAAACAATGCAGGAACACATGGCGCCCAATGCTAATGAGTAATGCCAGGAAGAGCTATAATGCACCAGTCTAATTTAAAAGAAAAGAGACTAAAACCCTACAGCAAGAATCGCAGAACCTCGAGGCAAAACGATTTCTTTAACTAGCCCATTTTTGACCCCTTTCCTTTAAACTATCTCTTCTTTTCTTGCTTGCCCTAGAAGGGACCGTGGCCATGGTGGCGTGTCACTAAATAATGCAGCATCAAAACGAGGGTTTCAAGAGACAAGAAAGAGCGTGCGAGAGAGATGAGAGAGACCCAAGGCAAAACCAAGAAGAGAGATATTTGGGGATTTTGAGGAGATAGGTTTTGGCAAGGCCGATGCGAGGCGAGCCTTGAACCTCTACAAACGACCTCCGCCCGATGTTGAGGCAGTGTTTCGCCACCCCAAGCCACCCCTCCCACCGCCGCCTCCGCAGCCATTATCATATGTTTAAACTCCTCCCCCTCCTCCTCCTCCTCCTCCTCCTCCTCCTACCGACACTTTTCTCCACCTTTGCTTGGGCTGCAAACAGCAACGAGGCCTTCACACTGTATTCATGGCTTCACTCCTCCGGCGCTCCGCCTCCCGCCGCCCTCTCCAGCTGGAACAGCCCGTCGGACGCCGACCCGTGCGGTTGGTCCTACGTCACCTGCTCGCCGCAGAACTTCGTGACCGAGATCGACATCCAGTCCGTGGAGCTCGCCCTCCCCTTCCCTTCCAACCTCTCCTCGCTCCCTTCCCTCCGGAAGCTCGTCATGTACGGCGCCAACCTCACGGGTTCGTTACCACCGGACATCGGGGACTGGGCCGAGCTAACCACTCTCAACGTCAGCTCGAATAGCCTCGTGGGAAGCATTCCTCCCAGCATCGGGAGGCTCAAGAATCTTCAGGATTTGATCTTGAACTCTAACCAGCTCACCGGGGAGATTCCTGGAGAGATTGGTAACTGCACTAGTCTCAGGAATCTTGTGGTTTTCGATAACTTTTTGAGCGGAGATATTCCGGTTGAAATCGGAAAGTTGTCCAAGTTGGAAGTCTTGCGCGCCGGGGGAAACAAGGACATTGCTGGGAACATCCCGGACGAGATCGGCGAGTGCCTCAACCTGAAGCTGCTGGGTTTAGCGGAAACTAAGGTTTCAGGATCGATCCCGGCTTCGCTGGGAAAACTGAGCCAGCTTCAATCGCTGTCCGTGTACACTGCTATGCTGTCGGGCGAGATTCCACCGGAAATAGGCAACTGCTCGGAGCTCGTCGAGTTGTTCCTCTATGATAATAACCTCTCGGGTCCGCTACCAGCTACGTTAGGCAAGCTTCGGAAGTTGAAGGGGCTGTTGCTCTGGCAAAACAGCTTCCAAGGGACGATCCCGGAGCAGATTGGCGGGTGTGAAAGCTTGGTGATAATGGACCTCTCGCTGAACTCATTTTCTGGAAGAATACCCTGGTCTATAGGGAACCTCTCTAATCTTGAAGAGCTCATGCTTAGTAATAACAACATAACGGGTTCAATCCCGGTTTCGCTGTCGAATGCTACTAATCTTGTGCAGCTTCAGCTGGACAGGAACCAAATATCCAGTCCGATACCTAGAGAAATCGGGAAGTTGACGAAGCTGACAGTTTTCTTCGCCTGGCAGAACAGCCTCGAGGGAAGCATCCCTTCGACGTTGGCCGATTGCAAGAGCCTCCAATATCTTGATTTGTCCCACAATGCACTCACTGGTAGCCTCCCTCCAGAGCTATTTCGGCTTCAGAATCTGACCAAGATTCTCCTGATTTCAAATGACATTTCAGGCACGCTCCCTCCAGAGATTGGTAACTGCGGCTCTCTCAGTAGGTTTCGCCTGGGGAACAATAAGGTCAGCGGAGAAATCCCAAAAGAAGTTGGGTTCCTAAATAACCTCAACTTTCTCGACTTGTCCGACAACCGTTTAACAGGGTCGATACCGGAAGAAATCGGAAACTGTACTGCTCTGCAGATGCTCGACCTCAGCAACAACGGCCTTGGCGGCGCTTTGCCAAACTCTCTGTCTTCCCTGACGAAGCTCCAGATTCTTGATCTCTCCCTGAATAGACTTACCGCTCAGATTCCACCGAGCTTCGGTCAGCTTTCTTCGCTCAGTATTCTCATTCTTCGGCAAAACTCGTTCTCTGGGCCGATCCCCTCCTGGCTAAAAAGGTGTTCGAATCTCCAAATGCTCGACCTCAGCGGCAATGGCTTCTTGGGGACGATACCTGTCGAGCTGTGCCAGATCAAATCTCTTGAGATCGCTCTGAACTTGAGCTGGAATTCTCTATCAGGAATGATACCACCCGAAATATCCGCTCTGGACAAGCTCTCTGTTCTTGACATCTCGCACAATCAGCTCGGGGGCAACTTGTTGGTACTCTCTGACCTGGAAAACCTTGTGTCGCTGAACATCTCATACAATAACTTCACTGGGTATCTCCCGGACACAAAGTTCTTCCGACAATTATCGTCGAGTGACTTGGCTGGAAACACGGGATTGTGTCCTACAGGTAGGGAAGCATGTTTTCTAGGTGACTCACCGGGGCTGTCCTCGGATTACAAGAGGACTTCCAAGCAGGCGGTGATGATCAAAATGGCCATCGCATTGCTCAGCACCTTAATCGTCGCATTAGCAATGGTTGGGGTGTTTGCAGTGATAAGAGTGCAAAAGATCGGTCGGAATGACAATGACTCTGAGATGGGAGGGGATAAATTTCCCTGGCAATTCACTCCATTCCAGAAACTGAACTTTTCGGTTGAGCGAGTCCTCAAGTGCCTGGTTGAAGAAAACGTCATCGGAAAGGGATGCTCGGGGATAGTCTATCGTGCGCAGTTGGAAAATGGGGAAGTGATCGCAGTGAAGAAGCTCTGGCCGACAACTCTCGCGGCAGGATACGATTTTTGTCCGGACAAAGTAGGCACCGAAGCGGGTGTTCGGGACTCATTTTCTGCAGAAGTCCGGACTCTCGGCATGATCCGGCACAAGAACATTGTAAGGTTCTTAGGTTGCTGTTGGAATCGTAGCACGAGGCTTCTTCTGTATGATTACATGCCGAACGGGAACTTGGGCAGTCTCCTGCATGAACGGAGTGGCAATTGCCTGGAGTGGGATGTCAGGTACCGAATCATCCTAGAGGCGGCGCAGGGCCTGGCCTATCTGCACCACGACTGCGTCCCGCCGATTGTGCACAGAGACATTAAGGCCAACAACATTCTAATTGGTCCCGAATTCGAGCCTTACATCGCTGATTTCGGGCTCGCCAAGCTGGTAGGTGATGGGAATTTCGCTCGGTCTTCCAACACTGTTGCTGGATCCTTCGGTTATATCGCCCCAGGTAAGTGAAGAATCTAAATACCAAGTCTAGCTTTGATTATTTCTTTTCGTAGCAACAGCATCAATAGCGTGACGAATTACAATGAGCGAGGGAGATATTAAATTAGGATCAAAACAAGTATTCGAAGATGTATCTGGTCTGTAAGTGTCATCAGTATAAGTGCAGATTTCTCAAACGTGGGCGAATGTGAATACTAAACCTCGATGACTCAAATTTAGTGTAGATAGAACCATAGCAATAGAAGATGTAAAATGCCCTTGAGCTTGAAAATTGTTCTACACAAGGTTATATTCCGAATTATGCTCAATTTAATTGTGTTCACGCTCTGCAGAGTACGGGTACATGATGAAGATAACAGAGAAGAGCGATGTGTACAGCTTCGGGATCGTAATGCTGGAAGTGCTGACGGGGAAGCAGCCAATCGACCCGACCATACCCGAGGGCCTCCACATTGTGGACTGGGTGAGGCAGATGAGAGGGGGAGCCGAGGTGCTTGACGCCAGCCTGAGAGCCCGGCCCCAGCCTGAGATCGAGGAGATGCTGCAGACGCTGGGGGTGGCGATGCTGTGCGTCAACCCGAGCCCGACTGACCGGCCGACCATGAAGGACGTGGCAGCTCTGCTAGGGGAGATAAGGCAGGGGAGAGAGGAGAGCATGAAGGTGGACAGCATGCTGAGGGATCACGGTACCTCGACGGCGAGGGGACGTGAAGATGGAGACGCCGGCGACAGTTCCTGGAAGAGGCCGGCGACAATGAGCCGACAGGAAGCGTATGCCGGGAGCAGCAACACCGCAAGCTTCTCCACTTCATCGCTCCTGTACTCCTCATCGTCTCATGGGCACGCATCATTTAAGTAGAAGAAAGTGAAACAGTTGTCAGAATTCATCAAGAGAGAGAGAGAAAGAGAGAGGGAGCGGAATGTGTTCTTGTAGAATCGTTGAGTTTCTTTCAAGATGTGGTAATTTTGCATAATCATGATCGCTCGTTACAGAGCATTGTTGTGCAGAATATAGGAATAATCCGGGGCTTAAACATCAGCTTCTTGCGTTGCAAGTTATTTTCAACAATTTGTGTGCTGTCTCCCTCTCCTTGGCGTTGCTATGCACAACTGCAAAAAGGTCTGCTGACCTTTATTTCTTACTAATTAAACTCACCAACATCTGATTCACCAGCAAATTGATGGTGGTGTGCCAAATCTGAAAACCACTTCAGCAACACTCGCAATTTCAGTTCACGGAGGAAATAAAAGTGCTAATCTTACATATGTCTGGCCTTGACCCTGATTAAAACTTTGAATAGGAGGCTTGGAGGCACATCGAGATGACTAAAAAGTCAAACACCTTGAAATCTCTCTCTCTCTCTCTGTCCCCCCCAAAAAAAAAAAAAAAAATTAACAAACCGAGTCCTCCAATCGCAACTCATACCGAGCTGAATTCGGCCTTAGCCCGAAATTGATTTGATGTGAAGGGGACGGCCCAATTGATGGAAAGCTCGACGATACACGAAACTTCAATTGGTGGCAAGTCCATGTAGATTGAACTAATAATATATGACCAATATTTGATCATTCACTAACTTATTAACACCTATACACATTGAATTTTACGGGGTAAGTAAACTATCAGTGCCAAAACTTGTATACGGCGCTCACTTTGGTGCCAAAGTTTTATTTTGGATCACTTAAGTGCCAAATCGGAGGAAAAACGATTACTTTGATGCTATCGGTGAGAGATTTTGGTCAAAATGATTACGTGGCTTTTATATTTAAAAAAATAAAATTGAAATGGCTTTTAAACGACGTCGTTTTCCGTCCTCCTTAAGAAAATGACGTTGTTTTCCATCCTCCTTAAGAAAATGACGTCGTTTTGCTATTTTAAGTGGATGGCCTCGCAAAAATGACGCCGCACAACTCATTTGGGGATTTTTTTTTTTAATTTGGGGATTGAAATTAGGGTTTTTGTCCGATCCTCGCCCAACTCCGACCTAGCTTGCTCGACCACCATCGCTCGGCCGCCGTCCCTTGACCACCGTTGCTCGGCCACTGTTGCTCAGCCTCTATCGTAGTTGCTCGCCATAGCAAGACAAAAAAAAAAAAAAAAAAAATTGAATAGAAAATCTCGAGAGGATCGAATCTTGCGCAACGAGACATCTCCTTGGCATGAAACGACAAAGGAAAAACACAGCACGCGAATCGGCCAAAACCAAACCCTAAGCTAATGAAATTGCGACGGACGACACGAATGCAAGAGCCGGCAGGGGAAGGGGAGGGACGCACACGACGCAATGAGATATTTCGGGGAGGGAGAGGGAGGTGTCGATGGTGAGGGCGGAAGAGGGGATGGCGAGGCCATGGCGGTTGCCATCGTCGCAGCTGGCTTTGCCGGCGACCTCCATGGTGTTCCAAATTTTCGCGGCTACCATTGGCCAAATCGCTCGTGCTTCTGGAGATTCTTTGAGCTCGTGCTTCCTCTATGCCCGGCGATATTCTTTGGGAAAAGGCGGTGGTGGAGCTAAGATTCAAGGATTTGAAAGGTCGATAAGGTGATTGAAAATGAGGGAAAACTACTAGGGAGGGCGGAGGTGAGCGCATGGTTTCTTTTCTAGAAAACTACTGGTGTTGTGTTGGTGCACTGCTAGTGTTGCTGTTGGCTGGTGCTTGTTCTTCGGGAAGAAGATGACGGGAAGCCCATGCCATGCCTTCTCTCTCAATTTAGGAATTTAGGGTTTTGAATTGAGGGAAAGACACTAAATTGCGTCGTTTTGTTGTTTAAATGCTGACTATACTCTTCGGCGAGCCACATCAACTTCAAAAATTAATAAAAAAGTGTCACATCGGATTTCTAGTTAATTAGATCGGCGTTGACATCAAAATAATCATTTTTCAAATTTTTTAGCACTTAAGTGATCCAAAATAAAGTTTTTAAAATTTTTTAGCACTAAAGTAATCTAAAATGAGCGCCATACATAAATTTTGGTACCAATAGTATACTTACCCTGAATTTTACCTTTATTTTGTTGTTATGGTCTGAGAACCCGTTGGATCATATGAATTTTGTTGTTGAGATTGACTTATTATATATTATAAACACTAGTGCAACCCCATAACTTAGTACAACAACAAGAGAAACCTACGGCCCTTTTTATTCGACATTATCTATAATATTAGAGTACAAATACGATGACAAGAACGACCTACGGAGAAAGATATCCCCGACCATCATCCAGCTTCTCCCTCCCTCCATCAAAGCACAGCACGAACCTTCTCAAAACCTAACACGTCACATTCTTCTTTTTACTCACAAAGAGAAAAGAAAAATGAAAAAAAAGGAAAAGAAGAAAAAGTGCTTCAATAACTCCTCGACTCCTCACTTCTCTCTCTGCATGCAATTGGTCGGGCTCTCTGCTGCGCCACCTTTTGCAGAGAACCGAGGGCCGTCCGATCGCCGCCCAACAACCCCTCCCCCCAGAAGATCAGAACCCTACATTCGTCCACCAACCCTCGTGCATGAAGGACAGACGGACAGATAGGAAGAGAGAGAGAGAGAGAGAGAGAGAGAGAGCCTAAAATGTTTTTGATCTTCGTTCTTCTTAATATACTTAAATATAAACACTCTGGCATTGCTTGAAACCTACTGCTTCTTCTGCGAAGAGCTCGCATGCACGCTTCTCTGCGACTTCTCGGGCCTCTTGTGCGCCTCCGGTTTCGTCCCCTCGGGTTGCCGTACCTTCACTCCTCGTATCAGCTACAATAAAAGAACGCAGTAACATCAGATCAGTCAGAACTCGGTTTCGTCAGCAAGTCCAAGAACGTGTGAAACGAAGCACAAATGTAGAAAGACAGAACACCGTACGTATTTGCCACATTTGACGTCCGAATATATGACTATGAAGTCTCCTTCCTCGAGCCCATTTGCTCTAACGAAATCTCCTGGAAAAAAAATGCCAGAAAACAGAGAAAAAGATTCATCGGAGCGCTCTACAAACACTGAACAAATCTTGGAATAATCGTGATTGAGAAAATTTGATTGGACGTGCGACACCACGTTAGCAGCATGTCGTATGCATAAGTAAATCAAACAAGCTCACCAGTGTTTTCGAGGAGATACATCCTGCTTTTGTTGTTTGGCCAGAATCTGGAACAAGAAAAAAAGGGATCAGTAATGAAGCCGTACATGAATGACCTGTTACAGTCAAATCCCAAGGGATCGTTGAATCTTAGGGGAGAAAAACTGAACAAGAGAAAAGGAACCTGTAACGCATGTTCCAGACTTTGGAGGTTCCAATGTCTTCCATGGCTATGGAGATCCCGTCCCTTGCCTCCAGCTCCGGCAGGTGGGTTTCGGCTTCTTTCTGATCAATTTATATCAATATCACGTACAACGTTATTTTCCTCATTAATCACTGGTAAATCAATCATCAGCTAAAACAAATGTCACTGATGGTGCCATGTGCAATGACAATTTTTTTTTGAAATAAACACAAGAAGAAGAGTGCGCTTAAATCTCTCAGAAGGGAATCGTTGTGTCTACCTTTGGCAAAACAATCCTGCCTAGATTTCCCACATCGCTCTGTTTCAACACTTTCTGAAGAAGAAACTTCAGATTGTTCTCTGGCTTCCAACCCTAACAAAAAAGGCATAATTTTCTTTTTCATCAACATCTATATTAATTAATCAAGCTAAAATGACCCATCAAACGATCCCCCCCAAAAAAAAATAGAGACCCACCTGCCGCCTCTCCGGCGCCACCTGCCGCTGATAATTCTGTTGCTGCATGGCTGGCTGGTCCGCCGGATGAGCCACCTGCACTGGATCCATCGCAAGAAGGGGTGGTGGCACGGCCACCTGCCCGGCATGAGCGGGGGACGGCCAATACACCCAGCTTCCTGGGTGGTTATGAGCTTGATGAGCAGCTTCTGGAACGGCGCAGTTCTCCCCCCCAAGCCTTGCATGTTGCTCCGCCGCCACCGCCATGCTCTGGTGGTTGCCCTGCTGGTTGCTCTGCTGGTGGTGGTGGTGGCTGCTCCGGTGGTGGGACAGGAACCGCCGCTGCCTTGCCATCCTCTTCTTCCTCGCCTCTTTCGTTGCCGAGGACCCTAATCTGATCAGCCTCTGGCCATGCCCGTTATAATACTGAAATGGGTACTGATGATGCTGGTAACCCCTTAAACCTTGCGCCTGCGGTGGTGGGTGAAAATTCTCCGGGTAATCATAGGGCTGTGCGGCCATCGAGAACTGTGACATGGGCCACGACTGCGCCGAGTTGATCATTTGGTATTCGGGCGGAAAAGGGTTTCCACTTAAATGATCAGGAGGAGCTCCATGGGAATACACAGGATCGCCCATATAACCCGGTGCTGGGCAGTAACCGGGTGGAGGCGGCGCCACTTCCATCATCGGGGCGGGACACGGAACATAAGGCGGTGGCGGCGGGATCCATTGAGGCTGGTGGGGGAAACTTTGGGGGTGGAGACCGTTGGGTTCTGGCGAGAAGCTCAAGTTAGGGTTAGGGTTTTGGTGGTGGTGGAACGGTTCTTGGTATTGGTAGGGTACTTGAGAGGCTGAGACTGAGGCTGCTTCTTTCAAGCGCTTCTTGTGGAGGTGGTTGGTTTGGACCCACTGAAGTATGAGCTTGAGCAGCTGCTTCATAGCTTCTCTTCCACCGCCTAAACGCTTCGCTGCTGTCTCTACTGTGGCCTTCTTGATCTTTATCCTCCTCAAATCATCAGGTGAAATATCGTCTTTGTTCTCTGTCAGCCACTCCAACAACACCGCCCCCATCTCGTCTGAGACTGGACCCGTCCGATTCCCGCTGTCCCCCTCAGCCGCGGTTGCTTGTGCCCGCTGATTTTGTTGATCCGCCACCTGGGCTTCAGGCTCTTGATTTTGGAACTCCTCCTCCAACAGGAGTTCGCTCTGAAATAAGGATACTGGGTCGAAGAAGTCGTTGCTCTCTAGCAAATCCATGTATCCAAAGGTGTCCATCGCATCAATGCATGAGCCGACTGCATCCGTGGAGGCCTGATCCACCGGATGCTCAAGGATGATCTCCATCGACGCTGTGGAGGACAGCGCCCGAGACGGGGCATCCGCTTCTCTTGCATGTTGAAAAATACGGTTGCTGTTGTCGTCACAATCGTCGCTCCTGCGACTATTCTTCCTATTCTCGATATTTTCTGCGGCGGTGTCCTCGGACCTCAAGACTGCCCAGGAGGCCGCAGAGGATGACGACGAGGCCGAGGAGGATGACGACGAGGAGCATGTCGTTGCCTTGACGGGGGCGCGGGTGGAGGAGGAAGACGAGGATGACGACATGCACGGGAAGTCCGAGAGAGGGAAGTCGGAGTAGAAGACCGAGGCCGCCTCGTTCATGTCGAGCAAATTCTCCTCTTCCTCTTCTTGCTTGTCCAGCCACATCTCTCCGCCGGGAGCTCCGCTGTTCGCGACGACCTGCTCCACCTCCATTGCGTGCTCGACTTTCGGCGCATCGAAAAGGGCATCGTCAAATCTCCGATCTCCGCCGTAGAATTGCTCGTTTTGCATGATACTCTTTTGTCCCAAACTCAAGCCTATCTCTGCTTCTGTTTCGGTTTTTCTTTTTTTCTTTTCCTCTCTTTTTTTTTTGCCTGTTGGTTCTGCTTCACATATGTCAAAGAGCTGAATCTGAACAAGATGGGAAGAAGAGCAAGAAGAAGGGGGAAAGAAGAAGAAGCAGAAGGAGAGAAGAAAAATGACGATTACGAAGAACAAATAGACGAAGGAGGTCGTTAGGGTTTGCACAGTGTACGGATAAGGGCAAGTTGAGATTATGTAGTTGATTAAGGAAACAAAGAGAGGCAAGTTGTTTCTGACCATCAGATTCTCAACCCAGACAAGCAACACAAACCATCTGGATCCATCAACGCCCCCAACCCTACCCCGCCCGCCCACACAAACTCATATAATAAAATCACTTAATAAAAAAAAAAAAAAAAATACAGAACCCGCATAGATCATCGAAGAAAGAAAGCGACCCCTCATCACCCCCAACTCCATACTCAAACCCTCCCCCCACAAAAAAACAAAAAACGAGAAGGCATTTGCATGATCTGCACAAAACCGCACACGGACAGAAAATAAGACCAGCAAATTATCCACACAAGAGATCGAAACCTTCTCTAACGCAGAAACATACGAAGCTACGGTCTATGTGGTTAGAGTCCCGCTTGCTTAAATACCACATGGAACTCGCTGGAACCATCATACAAGAACTAGAAGGTTCAGTTCAAGTCTCTAACCTCTCTTCTGGCTTAAGATAAGGATCACCAAGTGGACTTTTTTCTTCGGGACTCGTAAGTTCAAGATGGCGTTCTTTGACGAGAGAGAGAGAGAGAGAGAGAGAGTGGATGAGAAGAGAGAGAAGAAGAAGAAGAAGAAGACAGTTTATGGGGAGAGAGAGAGGGAGAGGAGGGAGGCCAGAAGAAAAAACAGGAACGAAAAGAACAGGAAAGATGGAAATGGTGCCCGATACTTCCTCGACTCACGCTCCGGATTTTGTGCCACTCGCCATACGTTCGTCACTGGATGGTCGGGCAAAGCGGTGCGGTCAGGCCTTTCAAAAATGTAAATGCGAAAAAACAAGGGTGACTTGTTCGCCAAATTTAATTTTTGCTTTGAGAACGTGCTCGGTTTTTTTGTTTGGAGCTGCGGTTTTGAGGTGCTTCAGGAATCCCGTTCATATTAAAAGAGAGAGCGAGAGAGAGACTTCTCTCCAACGTTTGTTTCTTTTCTGATTCATCTGGTTAACGAGTAAATTGATAAAAAGCATCGAGTATATTTTTTAAACTTGTATTTTTACCTATGACACGATGAAAAGATAAGATTTTTTCTTTTTCTACTTTATTTCGTGAATTATAGCTTTTTTTTTCTTTAAACTCTGGCTGAGTGCACTTACTGGCATTTCTTATTGAGATCCATATAATGGGTTTTGTAAAAAAGTGACTTAAGGGCACTTGTTAAACATTCAATTAAAGACATTTTACAGTTTTCAATGCATTGATTTTACTTGATCGGTGTTGAGAAACGAAATTTGTAATTTGCTCGCCCAATCAATGGTAATTGGAGTTCCTTTTTACCTAGGAAAGAGAGCACGCAAAACCAATATAGATCAAAGGGCCTTAATCCATTCACCATGACCAATAATGTTTCATTACTTTCAATGCCAATTTACTTACAAGCTTTTGTTAAGTGCGCTTGGGGCAGTCCTTAGTAAGATCTATACAGTAAATTTTGTAAAAGAATGTACTGAAGGCACTTGTTAAGCAATCAATTAAGGAAACGTTAAAGTTTCCATGTATCAAATATCCTCGTGTTATGTATAATAGGAATTTTGAAGTCAAATTGTTATAATACTTAACAACCTCGCGAGCATTTAATATATGTAGATTTTACATGGTCTTAATTTTTTCTTTTTCATTCGCTAGCCCTATCAACTGTGATTGGCGTCCCTTTGTACCAGGGGAAAGGGGGACACGCAAAGCCAATATAGGTCAAAGGGCCTTAATCCACCCACCCATAACCCATAACGTTCCACTGCTTTAACGTCAATTCTGTTTTGAACTCACGTCACGCGATTCAATGATAATAACGTTTATATTTATAGTAGTGATTCTCCAAGAGCATGAGAAATCAGATACCGTAGACCACTTTTTACGGATCACCAATTGTCATTCATGCCGAGATGACCAAAAAACAAATTTTAAATGAGTTCTCAATCCCTCTTAATAAAAATACTGCTAAAATATTCTTGATTTTGAGCTTTTAAGTTTGATCACAAAACATATGTTCAATTGGGGTGTAATTGAATCTTGCTATGAAATATAGTCTTGTCAATGAGCATACTTGGGACTCTTATTAATCATAACATTAAATGAAATATCTTGTTAATCAACCCATTTACCCAAAACCCATAACATTCCATCACTTCAACGTCAATTTTCTTATGAGCTCACATCACATGATTTTAATGTTAATAACACTTACATTTATGGTAGTGATTTTCTAAGAGCACGAGAAATCAGATACCGTAGGCCACTTACCACACAAATCACCAATTGTCATCCATGTCGGACGACAAAAAAAAGAGAGTTTAATTAAGTTCTCAACCCCTTCCAAAAATTCACATCCTAGGATGTCAACCTCCTAGGATGTCCGTGGTTTCGAGTCCGACGTTCAATCAAAACAAGTAGACTTCATAAGGGTGTAATCAAGTCTTGTTAAAAGATATGATCTTGTCAACGAATGTACTTCCGACTCTTACTAATCAAATCCATTAAATGAAACATCTTTCTTCCTAATGCATCGATTGTGCATAATACGAGTCAGATGTATTGAAAACGTAAGCTTTCTCTAATCAGGTGGTTAAAAAGCAGTCTGGTCACTGGTGGGTTATCATTGAATACACACAACTGTAGAAGCTGTATGAATTAATTATCCTTCGAGATAAGTTTTTACATTTTCCATACCACCCGCGAACGAATTTCCACGTTAAAAATAGAGGTGGACCGATTCGCTCCAATCGGGCGGATTAGCACGGCATTAACTCAGCCCGGTCTGGTCTCCGCCGGGGGTGTTTTTGTCCGGATCCGTGGGATTAAGCGGCGGGAGACGACCGTTTTGCTGCCACGACGCCTACGTGTCGAGCAGAATCTGACGTCATCCCCACCCTCTTTCTTCGAATCCGCCAATGAACGCGCTCGGGGTTTTTCCTTTCCTTTCGCTCCTTACTGCTGCGAAACTACCCGCTGTCGTGTATCGCTCGGAGTAGGGTAGGACGGCCCCAAAAAAAGACGACTCCCCCGAATGGCGCCACGTTTCGCCGCTCGGTGTGGCCAGTGGACCGACTCTTGCGAGTGGTGGCACGTGATGGTCGCGGTTTTTAAAAAAATTCATATTATCGACTTGTCGGGATGGGACGACGCGTCCTAGTTTTTGGTTTCGATAAGGCGAATGACTGGTTTCGATGTTGATATATACGAGTTGAGTGCGACGCGTCGTAATTCGATCTTCTATATGTAATTGGTGCTTTTCGTTACCTCCAATTAGTGGTGAGTAGTTCCTGATTCAATTTGAACTCACTTTAGAATTTGGAAACTGACCGATCGATTTGGTCTAGTTCTGAAAGGTCCAATAGAATTGATCGAGTTTAATGGAGAGAATGCCTCGAATTTGAAGACTTAAAAAATAAAAATGGAAAGATTGAAAGAGAGAGTAGACATGAGCATTCTGGGGTGAAAGAGAAAGACCGAAAGAGGAGAAGAGACGTGTGTGAGACATTTAAAAGATAAAAAAAAAAAAATTAATTGGTCTAGGCGGTCCAATTCTCTCCTTGAAATCGAGAACTAAATCGTCTGGATACTAGTTCCACTTTTATGGACCATGAATTGAATGGGCAGTTTTGAGAATTTGATCCAATCGACTAGTTCGGTCCAATTCATGCGGTTTACAATTCGGTCAATTCGTCTCATTCACTCCTACCTCCAACAATGATTGTGTTCTTTAAATGGGTATCCTTGATATTTCCTATTCGAGATAATTACACGAACAAGGTTCTTTGGAGTAGACTAAGGCAGCGTTTGTTTATGTTTTTTTTTTTTTTTTTGTTTATAAATCAAATTTCTATTTTTTTTGTTTCGAGGAACAAAAAAGAATAAAACGCATTTGTTTGCGTTTTTATTTCAAATTTATTTTGTTGTTCCCAAGAACACATTTGGAATGCAAAACAATAAACAAGAAAAATGTGTTTTTTGTTTAACAAATTTTAAGAACAAATTTTCTCTCTCCTCTCTTTTCTTTTTTTTTTCTTCTTTTTTCTTTGGCCGATTGCCGACCTCGGCCATGGCCGGCGACCGATCGTCGAGGGCCGGCGACCTCGTCGGAGCGTCGCCGCCCCCGGCAAGGCCGAGCCTCGCGTTGGCCGATGACACTCAGCCTCACCTTGGCTGGGCGAGCTCGAGCTCGCCCAAATTTGGCGCTGCCGAGCTCGCCCGCCAAGGAGAGGTCGAGCCTCGCCCAACCACGGCGAGGCTCGGCGTCGCCGAGGCCGCCGAGCCTCGCCGTGGTTGGGCGAGGCCGCCGCCCCTCATCGGCGGGTCGCTAGCCATGGCCAAGACTGGCTACAAGGAAAGAAAAAAAGAAAAAAAAAAAAAATGAAAAATAAAATAAAAATATTTAAAAATTAAAAGAAATAAAAAAGAATACAAATTTACCAAACATGTTTCGTTCTTTTTTATTCTAGGAACAAGTTTACCTAATGCGTTTTTTTTGTTCAAAAACTGTTTCCCGAAATAGAAATAGTTTTTATATTTCGTTCCCTAGAACAAAAAAAGAACAAAAACACAAACAAGCGCACCCTAAGTAAATTGAACATTTCATAAAAAATGCAAGATTCTATCGTGATGTCCAAGACGTGTAGATCTACTAGTCACATCTCCTCACCTTGTCAACAATAATATAAAATTTCCTAACTAAGTTCGCGAATTTAACATTAACTTGTGTGCAATGCATTAGAGACCTAACAATCACTATATAACTAATGATATCTAAAAAAATATTTCCTGTTGTCCCTCATTCTCGCACAAAGCTTTTGGTGAAAGGATGGTAAGAGAGAGCAAGACGATGAAATTAGGTTATAGCTTTTGCAATTCATCTAAAGATTTCATTGCGCAATATTACGAAACATGATACTTCTGATTTTTCGACGTCGTGCCATTCTAAGAATGCCCGACCTAGATAAAGTCGAGTAAAGATGATATTCTAAGTCATGAAATCTTGCAATTTGTTAATTAAAACAATTTATTAAAATCGTGGCCTTGTGTCTCCCGACACAAAGGCAATACATCCATCGCCAATTTCTCTAGCACCACGATTATATCCGTCAATCGTCCTAGCTCTCTCCCTATAGATATCTCATTATTTCGTTTTCATTCGATGCATATCTAGACTTCAAGACTTTCATTTGAACTGACATCGAGAACTCTCCATAATCGACGTCCTGATGTTCTGCTCGATCTCAAGTGTTTCGACACTCCTTTTTTGTCACCTGACATTCGAGTCTACGAAAATCATCAGCTCCTTCTCCCACGCTCTGGTCCGAGCAGACAAACCGACGGGCTTTGCCTAAGTATCGTGCATTGAAGAGACCTTCAGCCAATCTGGTTTCGAAAGCGAATCATGTTTCGTCCTTTTTATTGCTCTGCTGTCTTTTCCTTTTTCTGATTTCCCTTGGCTTTTGCGAAGCCTCTCTACTGCCGTTTTCGTCCTAGGAAAAGAACGCTGTTCGATTGAATTTCACGAGTTTACCTTCAACGGAAGACGAAAGATGCTTGGAATTGTTGTTGGGCTTCGACCCAAAGGAGAATTTTGCATTGGGATGCTGAGGGGGAAGTGTCCTTTCTGGTTCTTAGGGGGGCAGGCCCATGCGTAAACATCTACTTCCCTTACCCGTCATTTTCTCGCCATTACAGAAAGGGACTGTATCTCGAATACTAGAAGCCATATAATTCTGTAGTACTAAAGAGCTAAACGACACCACCGCCTGCGGTAGCTCAGTTGGATAAGCACTCCCATGATGTCTACCTAGGACAGAAGAGTTCTGTCGCGACCAGATTTTCGGGTGTGTCACTTAAAATTAGGCTAATAAATTGCTAAGTCTAGACTTAACTCGGGCTCTCCCAAGCACACACCAACTCGCGATTTATGTTCAAATTCTTAACATGCAATTGATTTTTAATTAAGAGTCGCCACTAATCAGTTTATGGTAGGTCGATCAGACACCTAAGTAAAATAAATGGGAGAATTATTTCACTTCTACGAACCAGAGATTTTGGGTACGGGGACTTGATTACACTAGACTATCTTAGTGCCATTTCAATACCTTTCTCTTTTTATTTCGAAAAAATGTTTTGCAGGCAGCTTAAATTAATTTTAATTCACTTTCCTAGGGCGATCATACAGATGCGCATATCACCAATTTAACACTCAAGAAAGCAATTAAATAATGCAGAACTTACCTTAAAGCAACGAAAACATCTGCGTTGTTAGATCAGAATTCACATCAACAATCATAGATATGATTTCTAATTAACAAGCAATCACTCAATTTTTGCTTTCACTTTTTAGCAAGAATATAGTCCATATGCAATGCAATGCTTCTAATCTAATATTAAATAACATGGCATGGCAAAATGTCCTATGAGTAAAATTTTTTGTGATTTCTTAATGAACATGCAATAGTTAAATATGCAATCTAAATTAACCAAAATAACCTAATTCTAATGACGTGCAATTTATAATTAAATGGACCTAGCAACAATAACTAGATGACGTGCATTTCATGAACCTAACTCTATATGACAAGTGCATGATTTTTTTTGTTTTTTTTTTTATGAAATTCGAAATTAAGGAAAATGCAAAAATTATCTAACTAGATTAAGATTCTATCTAATTTAAACTAAGAATTGGGTTAGGTCAAAATTAAGATGTTATCTTAACTTGAAAGTTCCTAATCTATAATGCAATTCATCTCAAAAGATCTATCTAAATAAAATCAAACATGCAATCAACCTAATATGTAATGACATGCAGAGAATGCCCTAATTCTAATTTTTTTCTTTTTTTGAAATTCGAAATTAAAATTGACACATAATTAAACGTGCAAACTAACATTCTAAATGAACGCATTTTTTTTGGATTTTTTTATTTAAAAAAAAATTCGAAATAAGATTGCAATTCTAGATAACCCTAAAACAAGAGATATTCTAAAGCAAATATAATCCTAACTCAAATATTATTTTTGGATTTTTCTTTTACGAAAACAAAATCGACTCAAACGACACGACAACACATCCAACAAGATAAGATCAATATCCATAAATTGACGAATCATATCCCGCGCATGGGATCGGATTAGTCAATTTCAAATAAACCGCGAATCGAATCTCGAGCATGAGATCGGATTGGCGATTTTTCGTGCGATTGCGAGTTATATTTCGGGCACGAAATCGGACTGTCAATCATATGCACGTTATGAAATTATGGATTAATCCCTAATTTAAAAGGCTACTCGAGATTATGGATACGATAGCATATCGAGAATTTAAATAATGTGCATCAACGATATTTCAAATAAGGAAACGGAATATTCGAAAATCGAAATAGATAAAGTTTTCACCTAGTTCGAATATTGGCCTTCAAAATTTGGATCCTCGCGACTCGACGTGGTGGTGCTAAGCTCGGTGGCTCGCGTCAATGCTTGTTCCTCCTTTTACGTTATTTGTTGGTGGAGAATGTGGGATCCTAAGAGCATGATGTTGTCTCCTTCAATAATAAACCCATTAGCCACCAACTACACACGGATTTGTCCTCTTGTGAACTTGCAAACAAATATCGTCCGAGCCAATATGATACGGATGGACCGCAGAGAACAAGCGAAGACACCAGCGAGCAGCAAGTGGATTCGGGATAGCTGCAGGTACGGGATCAAGGTCTCACTATTGTGGTTTGGTTTGTCGGAAGAACCAGAATTGCTTAGCCATCACCGGACAGCTTGACTTGGCTTAATTAATGGTGAATCAACACTTGGCAACCTGCAAAAAAAAGGTCAAGAACAATAGGGAAAACAAAACAACAAGCGATGATGGGGGACTAGCAGAGGTGGAAGCAACATGGATGCCAGGTTTTTTTTTTTTTTTTTTTTTGGTCGATCTACTTTATTCCTATTCTATACTTCACTCTCGACTTTTGCCCTGCCTCTTTGCAGGCATGGGAGTCGAAACCCACTCTTGAACTTACGCGTCCCCACCCCATCCCCCCTGAGAAGGTGAGAATTTGAACCCCTCACCTCCCCCTTTCCATGTTGGAAGGGTGGCCACTAGGGCAAATCCTAGTGGTTTGGACGCCAGGTTTAGGAGCCACAATTTGTGAGATATGGGCTTCCTTCCACATTCCTTTTCCTTGCACCATCTATCTCGCCACGTTGCAGAATGTTCTCTCTCTCCATTGAAGCCTTATACAATTTCTACTCTCTACTCTTTTTGGTCGAGTATCTCTCAATTATGCTACGAGTTTCTAATTGCTGACTCTTATCGTGGAGAACGTGAGTTCTTTTTTTTTTTTTTTTTTTTTTTTTTTTTTTTGGCCGTCTATTCTCAATTGTGTGGCCCCAAAATGCAATTGCACGCGAGGTATTTTATAAGTCTAAAAAAAAAACGTATCTTCGCGGTATATATCTTTTCTTTTTTGTTTGTGCATGATATCCCTAAATATATCATTAAAATATACTCACCTCACGCGATATTCCCTTCTTTATTTTTCACATGTTCTATCCAAAAAATTCCCTTTTTGCACAAAATAGTATATGTGAAAAATCTTAATGGAATATGTAAAAAATATTTCCTTCACTGACAGTCTAAAATAAAACAAAATAAAGAAAAAATGTTTCTAAACTATATGCCATGTGTATTTTTTTTTTTTTTTTTTTTTAATTTAGCAAAAATCAACTCCAAAAATTTAGGTGTCAACAAGTTCGAATCCCGCTGGACGCACGGGATCGTAAGCGCGACGTCGGGGTGGTGGGTCCTCTGCTAGCGTTGCTCTAGAGTTTACTCGCCGACTACCGGTTGTACGGGGTTCCTTGGGTATCAAAAAAAAGAAGAAGCTAAATGACTAGCTTTTTCATTCGGCAAGTGCATGTTATGGCTTCGTTTTCCTGTTCCACCAAGTGAAGTTTATGGATTTATGGAGGGCCTCTTTGTTAACATTATATTCTAATCAGTCTCTTTGTTAGCACTTAAAATTACAAGTAAAATGCACCTTTTGCATTCCCGTGAAAATTAAAATCATAATGTTCAAATTTTCAGAAAACCATGAAAAATTATATGTGAGCATCATGAAAATTTTAGGAATTTTGAATGTGATAAAAGTCATACATGTGAACCGCAAAGTTTAATTTAACGAGCTAGTAAAAGGCAATTGGTATCGACCATCTCTCTCTGTCTCTCTGCGTGCCCGTGCGTTGTCAAGTGGCCTTTGCAGAAGCCCCGACACCATCGCCCCCTCCAGCCACCTTTTGCCTCTAGCCGCCCGCTTTGGAGAATCAAGCCCAACGAGGATCTCTCTCTCTCTCTCTTCCCGAGACATTAAAGACAAGATCTGGTCGTCTCCCTTTCCGAAGAGACTACGTTTGGCCAATTTTGTTGACAGATGAGAAAGATGTGGTCGGTGGGAGAGAGAGAGAGAGAGAGAGAGAGAGAGAGAGAGAGAGAGAGAGGAGAAGAGGAGCGACGACATGGGAAGAAGGGGATGAAGGTAGCTGTGGACGCTCCGAAAACGTGGGGATGGTGGCCTCGCTGGTGACCGGCAGTTTCTGCAATGTCTGAGCAGCATACAACACGAGAGAGAAGAGAGAGATGGAGAGCGGGGGTGGTATTCTCCACTAGGGTTGGTTGCTTTCAGGAGTAAATGGTCATACATATGAATGAACATGTCAATTTCTTAATCGAGGATTTCTGAAAATCTGAGTAAGCATAGGATCACGCAACCATGCGAGCAATGTTCTTAGGGACAAGCCAGGAATGAGTCATTTCATTGCTTTGAATTAAAACCTTATCATCAGGAAACTGTTCCTTCTTCTTGTTGAAAGAGTTTGCAGTTTTCTTGTGCATGCAAAACTTCATGAGGGTGTAAATTACTTCGTTCCAGGATAAATTATATTGGTGTGAATGCAATCAAATCACTACATTTTAGTTTTTCAAACACTAAATGCACTAACTATTTCCGTGCTTATTTTTCTTTTCAAAACCATTGTGCATTTGTGGTATCTCTTACACAAAATGTCATACTTCACAAATACTCCAAAAAATTTCAGTGAAATCCTTAGGGTGTAGAAGCGCCCTGGGGACGGTCATGTCACACGACTCTATCACTTAGTCCTTATCAGCAGATTGGAGAGTGTTGTGTACTCTAGTTTTAAGTCTTGGCTAGAGATGATGTTGCATCTAGTTGATACCACGTTAAGGCTGTGAGATCTTGGTAAGACACCACGGAGTACTTTATGTTAGTTCTGAAAAATTTAGTCAAAAAGTGGTCATGGCACAATGCATCATTTACAAAAAAGAAAAATAAGCATGTGTATACTGGAAGTCTTAAATGTTATAAGAAAGTGCAATCAAGTTTTCGTATTTCCACAATGTGTAGTCAAGTCCAAAAACTAATTCAAAAACTAAAATCAAGTAATTTTGTGATGTCTATTTATCTCAAATAATGAAAAAAAAAACTGCATGAGTGAGTGAGAAAAGGCATGATATATTTTTCCATTAGTCTTGTAATTGTGAATGGATTACATGGTATTTTAACCTGATATATTTCTCTTTTTGTCTCACAATTGTGAGTAATTACATTGTTTTATCGAGTAAGAGTTTGTGGATAGATGGAATAACACGTGAGGAACTAATTATTGCATAGTGTTGATGTATATTCTTCAAGGAGTAAAGTATTAAATTATGTCTCAAGTTTGAATTTTTTATGAAATCCAATATAAATATCGGAATTCTTGACTGAATAGTCCAACCAATATAAGGATTGTTAATTTGCTTTACCTATTCCTTCGGGACGGCGACAATTCCGTAACTATTCAAGTTTGACCAAGAACGAGCGCTGTACTTCTCCGATTGCCGAAGAGGAAAAGTGAAGGACTTCAATTTTGGACGTACAGAAAGGGGCTTAAATATGCTATGCACATATTTGAACATTTGTAACATTTGTAGGGTCAGTAAGTTTTCGTCAGAGGAAGAGGACGCGGGTAATTACTTTTCTGCTGTAGACGGCCGAAGACCCGAGAAGGAGCGTACGAAGGCCTGTGTTCACCGCGGTTTTGTACTTCGAGTTTTACATTGAATTGATTTGTTTATTTGTAAATACTTGAAATTTGAATGTAACACGAGGAACACTGCAATTTCAATTTTCCAATTATTAGTGAATTATTATTATTTACTATGAACTCTCATCGTGGAGTAAATACCATCACTTGGATTGGATTACGTGAATCTTTGGTGTATTTTATTGTTTGTCGTTTATTTCTTTGGGCGTTAATTTTACAACAAATTCAATCCCCTTCAAATACGAAATAGAACCACTGTCGGCTCTTTACGTGAACCAGTTGCAGAAACACAGCCCAGATCAGTTCTTTTTATAGGCAAAATAATTTCGCTTTCCTCCGTCAGCTCTCACTCCCCTCACATGTACCAAATGCGCAGTAGCTAGGGTTTTAAATTCTGAGCCACTCACAACTCGAACTGGCGGATGAGATGTGTCCTCAAGCATCAAATGCTGCAAATGCTCTGTTACAGTTCCTGACATGACATTGATCTCACTGGCGCACCGGTGGCCACAAAACTACTTTCTCTCTCTCTCTCTCTCTCTCTCCATCCTCTACTCACCACTTGGTCGTGCTTTGTCTGTTTGATAACTCATTTGATTAACTCCAAACGGCAAAGAGCCAGTTTTGAACGTTAAACCGTGCGCTCAAACCATCAGACTTACAATGCTTTTGCATTTGTAGTTCCTGGGTTTTTTAGTTCAGTGAGTCTGTGACCCAGGTACTCGGTAAGTTCCTGGGTTTTTTAGTTCAGTGAATCTGTGACCCAGGTACTCTCTCAGTTAGGACAGACACCAAAACCCCGAGTTCCGCATTTAATCCCCCATTTACTGCCGGCAACTGTCTCCCACCGCTCACACATGCCTTTAAAAGGACGAACCCAGTCTCGCTCCATATCGCACAAGCCCTTGTAGCAAGAAGCTGAAGTGTGTATTGAGAGAGAGAGAGAGAGAGAGAGAGAGAGAGAGAGAGAGATGGCAAGGTACTGTGTTGTGTTGGTCCTTGCTCTCGTAGTAGTCCAAGCTACAGCTAGAAATGTGCCCAGCGATGCCGGCCTAAATGACCAGAAGAACTTCTTCGGGTTCGGTGGAGTTGGTGGTTATGCTGGAACCGGTGGTGCTGGAGTTGGCGGTGGAGTTCCGGTGTTTGGTGGAGTCGGAGGGATCGGAGGGATCACGGGGCCAGGCGGTGGAATTGGGATTGGAGGCGGTATAGGAGGTGGTGTTGGCGGTTTAGGAGGTGGTGTTGGCGGTTTGGGCGGTGCTGTGGGTGGCGGCGTTGGGGGATTGGGTGGTGGAGTCGGCAGCGGCGTCGGAGGTGGCTATGGAGGGGGCATTGGTGGTGGCTCCGGCGTATATCCTTAAGCTTCTTCTGATGTTTTCCATGAAACCCTAGAGTGTGCAAAAATCATGCAGGAGACTCATTTCCCAGTGTCTTTGTTCGTGTATTATTACGTCGAGTATGCGTGCGAAATGTGTTTGTGTCGTGTCCATTGACTTGTTCTCATGTCCTGCCTTCTTCATATTGTACTTCTTGTTCTCTCGTTTCGTCGTGGAGTCTTCCATACTCAAATGTACCATGCACTCGCCTAGCATGTGTTTCATGATGTTATGAGCAACGTATTTTCTTCATTCTTGCCTATTTCACTCACTTTCTTTGTTCTGTGTTTTCATTGGCCTACGACGGACACAAGATTTTCGTCGAGCATGTGATTTGAAGGGGCGGGACGAAATTATAATTTGTACCTCAGTAAAGATATATTGCACGCAAGAAGTTAACCAAATAAAGTTCCTAATAGGGTCGTTCATTAAGAATTTAATACAAATTACGTGCTCATGCAATTCCTCAGGTAGGGTTCCACATATATATGTATATATAGGGACGTCCTTTGAGCTAAAAGTGGTCCATCATGTATGTCAAGGAATGAAAAGGAGCCGTATGTACAAATATGCATTTATATACCCATTATAAGGGAAAGAGTAATGTCTATCTGCTTCTCAAATTCCCTCCATGTTAATCATAATGCATTTCCACTTTTTCCGGATACATTCATCAAAACCCTAATGGTCCACTCGAGTCCCTTTCTTCAAATATTATTGATTATAAGTTTCTCCCATGGTGAAAATGAAAAAAAGAAGTGAAGATGATGGAGTGAAAAACATGACAAGAGTAATGGATAAGTTTTTATATCCTTCAGATCTCATAAACCGATGAGATATCTCCGAGGCGAGGATGAGATATCTAAACTGAAAATCGAAAATTCATCTAGGAGAAACAAATTAAAATTCTTATTCTTCTAAGATTTGAACTCCATATGTATGTATCTCGAATATTTACTCTATGCAAAGCAAATCTAGATCAACCATCGAGATCTTAATGTTTTTTTTCGAGTGACTTTCGCTTCATCCGAGTACCTGAGTACTAAAAAGACTAAGTATACTTGAGTACTAAGAAGACTAAGTGTAGCTGAGATGCTCGTCAAGACATAACATGATGTCGATTATACCACATATCTATGCAATTTACAATTGTCATGTAATATTATGGAGAAACCAAAGAAAATTGTCCAAAAAGTCTTAAATCGATTATACTTTTGCCAATCTAGTCATAAACCTTGCAATTTTACCAATTTAGTTCTAAACCTTTTCATTTCTTGCCAATTAAGTTTATTTAGCCAATTTTAACCAGAAATTACTGACATGGCTGGCTGACGCTAACATGGTGCTTTTAAATTATTTTTTGGGTTTGGCATTAGGGTCGGTAAGGGTTGTCGATTGGCCCTTGCCCACCACAGTCGAGGGCTCGCGCCTCTCGCCAACCATAGGTGAGGGTCGCCTGATCCTCGCTAGCCCTAGGCAAGGGCCGCCATGCCCTCGCTGGCAAAATCGAGGGCTCACGAGCCCTTGCCTTGAATCAGTGAGGGTCGCTAAGCCCTTGCCAGATTTGGCTAGGGGAGGGCAACGACCTCGCTTAGGGCCCTCACATGGGGTCGGTAAGCCCTTAACTGGCTAGATTCGGCAAGGACATTGTAAACCTTGCTGATTTTAGGCTCACGACCCTTGCCTAAGGCCATCGAGGGTCGGCCGGCCCTTGCTTGTGGCTAGCTCGGCCCTCAACTATGGTTGGTGAGGGTCAGCCGATAACTCTTGTTGGCCCTAACCCCGAATCCAAAAATAATAATAAAAAAAGCAAACAAATTATTAAAATATTATCAAAAAGTGTGACATTAGTGCCACTAGCCACCTTAATAATTTTAGGTCAAAATTTGTTGGATGGATTCAATTGGCAAGAAGTAAAAATATTTAGGACTAAATTGGCAAAATTGAAAAGTTTATGACTGAATTAGGCAAAAGTGTAATAGATTTAGAATTTTTTGGACAATTTTCTCAAAGAAACCGAAGGGCTATATTTTCTAGGCAATATTTTCTTTTTTTAGAACTAACCTTCTAAATTGATGGATTACAAACATGAATATCACCCATATGTGCAATCGTTTGAGTTTGAGTAGGGTAGGGCCACGCCACAAATACCTTGCCAGCGAGTGGCGACATCACTCAATTGTCTATTAAGCTATCAAGTGATTGACAAGATTGCTTAAACATGTCAAGCCAAAATGCAAAATGCTAAAAGAAATCAAAACGCTTACTAAAATATGTCAAGCTATCAAGTTATTGACAAGATCACTCGATTTTTGCGTGCGCCCCAGTGATTCAAATATCGAATGAGACTTTGTAGTGCTATTTAGTAAGCGAGGTGTAGTTAGAGATCTTAATAACATCTCTCAATAAACAAATTTGAGGAGCTTATAATTGAGCAGTGTTGTCAATAGGTGCCTGATCATATCTAATAAAGAAAATTTTTCAATTTCAATATATCGATCGTTACTCACACGGCAAGAACAGTGTTTTGGAATTGACAAAGCATTGAATACGGGAATGTTCGACCATAGAATTCTCTCTTTCAAGTAGGGAGTGACATAATGAATAACCAAAAGTTCGAAGCTACCAATGGCGCAAAACACCAACCAAAGGAGGAGGGCACACTTCCTCGTGTGGTTGCATCCGAGTTAGCTGGGGGAGTTGACGTGCATGGAATGGAAGTAAATGAGGAGAAGAGGCTTTACGTGACCGAGGGCGACCCACCGTTCATTAATGCATGTAGGTTGTGTAATGAACGCACTAGGAGTCTAGTGTACAAGGCCAATTTACTCCCAAGTGTCAGGTCCTATTGAACAACAGTTCATCAACCTCGTGCTAGCTAACATAAGAAAAATTATAAAAAAAATCTTAAGTTTATTGCATTTGTAATAATTTAGCCATAAATCCTTCAATTTGGCTAATTGAGTTGTAAACCTTTTAACAATTTGCTAATGCAATACATTCAATCAATTTTGGCTGAAAATCATTGATATGAACTCCGGCTGTGCACTATCCTATGTGGTATGGCTGATGCTAACGTAGATTTTTTTTTGCAATTTCTTTACAAAACTTACTTTGAACTTGTTGGCCACAATGAAAAAGGAAAAAAAATATTATAAAAAAATCATTTTTATTCTAAATGATTGCAAAAATTATCCGTGTCAACGATTATTGGTCAAATTTGGCTGGAATGATTATATTGGTAAATTGTCAAAATGTTTAAGATTAAATTGGCCAAATTGAAATTTTTGGGATTGAATTGACATCCATACAATAATTATCCGTACTCCACATGCGCTATCTTTCAAGTTCCCTTGGTGGTCCTGAAATTACAAGGACATGATCCCGGGGATGGTGATCAGAGGAATCACGAGGGGTTTTGGACCTAAATAAAGAGTTCTTCTTTCAAATCGAACATGGCTTAATTTGTCTTTAATCTGACTGGGAAGTTGGATTCAGCTTGAGCAGCAAGAGCTGGGGAAATATGTAATACTATTGTTCCGCCCTCGCATAAGATATATTTGAGACGGGAGTTAATGATTAAGTAGTGGTGATACCTAGGGGCGCGATTTTTCTTTATAGATCAACTCATCAACCGCATATAGATTTAATTTTTAAAATTTTATGTGGTAGTGAATCACAATTCGGCAGGAGTTATTCAGCTCTTGTCCAGACACGACCTAAAAAATTTATCCTCCCGTGCAGATAAGGGAGAAACTAGCTCCTGTGTAGATGGTCTGTTCTCAATTAGAAGTTGAAGTTGTATGTGTTTGATCAAACCACATTTTCTAGTTTTGGTTGTTGCATTACTGCCCACCTTGCGTCTTTTTGGGCAGCTAGATGCAATCTTCCGTAGTACATATATATCTCCAATGGGCCTTGAAGTTTCTCTCAGGCAATGAATTCTATCAATGCATTGCTCGCTTCTCTTTTAGAGCCCTCTGCCATGTGATCTGGAAAACACAGAACAATATTCTTTTTTGAGAACAAGCTTTGGTTCTTCCGGCCTTGAAGAACCACCTCGTCAAAGTCATCAAAGACAAAGCCTTGACTTTCAGTAACATTGCAGGCACTTCAAGAAATAGGAGGATTCAACGCAGCAAGGGAATTGACCCGTCCATTTTCTCTCTTGTGTTGTCTGATATTTCCCTGTAATTCGGGCTGGTGGTGCCGCCGCTGCTTTTTCTCGTGCAGCGTTTTTTGGTGTCAAGTCCTTCCTTTGGCTTAGTTTTGAGGGTTGCCAATGTTTAGGTCTTTCTGTCCTTTCTTTTCTCGGCACCCTTCCACTCGGTTTGATTTGTCTGTCATCCTCGGTGCAAGTTTTTGGTGCTGAGTCTTTGCTTTATAGTTTCTTGGTTTAAAGTCTTTATATATCTTACCTTTACCAAAAAAATAATATTCATGAAGCTCGAACTAAAAACTAATAATTAGGGAAAAGAAACAAAATATATACCTATATATTCATTAATTTAGCCCGTATCCTCCTCTATCTGTGCAAATGAAAGTTTCCTACCTCAACCCGGCCAATTGAAATCTCTCTCTCTCTCTCTCTCTCAATGATTATTCTTGATAAGCCACCATAAATGCAGCCTCGGAGCGAGGTCACGGTACCATCGGCGGCCTCAAACTGATGTCCCTGCAGACGTTGCTGTCTCGACTAGGTTAACAACCACTAAGAGGTTGTGACGCCGCGAGCACCCTAAAATCGAGGTTTTTTCAACATAGCAACGTGTCATGCGCTGGTCACGAAGGATATTAACATTCAAAATCATTCTTGCTATTACGTGCTGAACCCAGCCCATATCAATCGTAGAGACGAAGGATGACCAAGGTTTTTAAGAGCCCTTGGATTGGATTTCGATGGGCGGAGATGCGTAATTCAATGGTAAGGCAGTTGGTTGCCATGTGTCTAGACTAAGAGATACTGCTAAAGATTTAAAATTCATATAGAATTGGTGTCAAGATTTAAGTAGGAACAGTTGTTGCAGTGCGCAAAATCAAATGAGTAGTTATTACTTGCCGGCCAAGTCATGCGAGCATTGTCGACAAGTCAAGAGACAACAAGATGTGGATAAAGTGGTTAGGCAAAGATCATGGGAGAAATTAGGAGCGATTTTCAAGGATGACCAACGATTACTAGATTGTCTTATAAATACCGTATATAATCCAACGAAGAGTCCCCTCAACAACACATCAAAATCCTTCATCTTATGCTTTAGTTATCTTAGCCTAGCCTAGTTTAGCTGTAGTTTCGAATTCCCATCTTTGATTCAATGCCGATGAGTGTTTATATTGTAGGTAATGCTTTTGATTAAATTCCAGTGTTGTCTTACTACTCAGCGTTGTCGATTAGATTCCGATATTGTGTCTTCATATCCATCTAGGAGTAATAGTTACCTAGTGTTGTTTCCACCGTTTAGTGTTGTTGGTTAGATTTCGACATTGTGTCATTGAACCTATCTAAGAGTAGTACCTACCCGGTGTTATTTCTAGGGTGCAATTGGTAATATTTCTCTTATGGGAAATAATTTTTTTCGGAAATAGTCTTTTTCTATTTCTATTTCTTAGAATAATTTTTGAGTAAAAAAATACGTTTGACAACTATATAAAATTTATATTCTTAAAATAGAAAAAGAACAGGAATGCATTTGGTACAATCCACAAATTTTTTTGTAACGTAAAATTTCGTTTAATATTTTAAGATTTTTTTTTCTTTTCTTCTTCTTCATTGCCGGCCATCGATGGATGGTAGATGGCAGGCATCAGCAACCACCAATGGCGGCAGGTGGTGAGCGCCAAGGAAGAAGAAGAAAAGGAAAAAGGAAAAGAAAAAAATGTTTTATTTCTGGAAATTGTTTATGAGAACAAAAAGTTATTTTTTATATATTTTGTTTTTGTTCCAAATCTATTTCTTAGCCATTTTTCTATTCCGAGGAATAGAAAAATTAGCTGACATTATCAAACAGATTTCTTTTTATTTTTCCCCTTATTCCGGGGAGCAAAAGAAAAAAAACAATAAAAGAAGTGAAACATTGCCATGTGCACTTTGTTGTTCAGCATTATCGATTAGGTTTTGATATCGTGTCCTCGAACCCATCTAGGAGTAGTGCTTTCCCGGTATTGTTTCCATCGTCTAGCATCGTCGAATAAGTTTCGACGTTGTATAAACCACTTGATCTTAGTGGGCTTTCATTAGCGTATTGAAGTGTGCTTGACTTAAGCTGTTGATTAAAAGTACTGGATCATAGAGAATAGATATAGAAGATGGTTGGATACGACCCTGACAATGACCAATATGCCTAGTGATGAGAGACAAAGTTGACCCTTTACCAACATATTCTTAGTGCCATTTGAATCTCGATATTCCTCTTAGTTCGAGAAATGAGGCTCGCTAGAGTCAATATGGAAAGATCTCATTGCATTGATTTACTTTTAAGTAGATTCGTCAAATGAGTGGGTCGGGTAAAAAATGGGTCGACCCATATTTGATCAATTTAACCCGTTTTGACCCATATTCATGTAGTGTAAATCTAGTGACCCATATCCGACCCGACCCATATTGCTATTAATATTCTAGGAAAACTCACACCTACTATATGCTAATTGGATTAAAACTTCAAATTAAATTAAAAATAGTAAATAATTTTAAAAAAAACCTATAAATTGAAATATTTCTAAAGAATTAGACCATGTACATGCTTCTCTTGAACATACTATTAAGTAACTGAAAACCGTAATATGAAAAATCTTTAACTAAACCTATGAAAGCTCGTTTTTATGATATTTTTATAAAAAAAAAAGTATTGCTAAAACACTTTTATGCAATACAAATTAAATGAGAAATTTTATAATTCTTTTTAAAATATTTTTTAAAAAATCGATTTTTTAATTATTTTTATTTTTTATTTTTAAAATATAATTTTTAATTATTATTTTTCTTTTTTCTTCTTTTTCGATCGATTGTTGGCCATGACAACGGCCAGCAACTCGGCCACAAGTGAGCTTGAGCCTCACTGGGCTTGTTGCTGGTCGTCGCCGTGCCAGCCACCGGCTAAGGAAGGAGGAATAAGAAAGAAAAAATAAAATGAAAAAAGAAAAGAAAAGAAAATTGAAATATGAAAAGTAATTATAATTTCAAATTTTTATTAAAAAATATTTTTATAAAGTTAAATAGGAAAATATTGTGTGGGGCTTAGGTTGGAAATTTAAAAATGGGTTCTAAGGTTCTAACCCACTTGATATTTTAAATGGGTCATAAGTTTTGACTCATTTTCGACCCATTTAAATTAGACTCATTTTTTTGACCTATTTTTAGTTGGGTTTTTAAAAATCTCTGACCCATATACAACCCATATAAATAAAATATGAGTCCAAAAATGGGTTCATGATCCATTTGACACCTCTACTTTCAAGAGACCGTTCGATATAATTGCGGCTGTTGCTATGTTATGAACTCTTGCACTTTAAGTGTTTGGTGATAACATGTTTTAATGTTGCAGCACCTTAAAACAACGCGAAATGACTCTAAAAGATGCGGTAAGTAGTTGTAGCTATAACGGAAGTTCTACGAGGCGATGTGTTCGATAGACCTCATAAAAGCTGCGGCACATCTTTTATAGAAAAGTTAGAGCGAAAGGTATGAAAGTGTCCATGAAGTTGCTCCATCGATAAATAATGGGGAAATGTGGGTGCTCCAGCTACGGTCTTGATTGCAAACCTAAACCGAAGAGAAGTATATCCTTCCTTAAACAATACAGTACGAAAAGCTTTGTCTCAGAACCGCGTCGAATATTCTTCCTATTTTACTTAATCAAAACATACATGTGACAATGTTAGTGAAAATCGAATGCATGTCGCCAGATAATTAATCAAAAGCTCGGGTAGCTCGTGCAACGGAAGATTCGGATTTGCGACCCCTATTATCCCAAAACAAAGAGAGATTAGCTCGCAATAAAATTCTCAACACATGGTACTAATCCTACTAAATTTCCCAATTCAACTAAACTAAATAGAATGCAAGGTATATTTGCGACAAATGTACTAATTTGGGATTTTTAGTAATTAAAAAAATTAATTCGAGATAAATTTATCATATGTATATCAGTTTTGGGTTTTCTATAGTCATTGAGATAAATTTAGGATTAATACCTTAAAAAATTCCAAATTTGTATACCTATAACAAATTTACCCAAAATTATTTTTTTGACCATAAAAAACCTTATACCGGTACACTTGTGATAAATTTACCTCGACTAACCATAAAAAACCCTAAACTGGTACATTTATGACAAATTTATCAAAAACTAATTTATTTGACCACAAAAAACCCAAATTGATAAATTTATAACAATTATACCCTCTACTAAATTGGATTAATACCACAAAAAAATCACAAAAATTGTAAATTATGACAAATAGAGTGTAAAATCTCAAATTAGTATATCAGTCAACTATCAAAATTAACAGAGGGTAAATTTGTTACAAGTATACTGGTTTGGGATAAATTTGTTAAAGGTATACCTGTTTTGGGTTTTTGGTGGTCAAAAAAATAGTTTGGGGTAAATTTATCACATTTATACTAGTTTGGGGTTTTTTATGGTATTAACTTATAAATTTATCATAAGTGTATCAGTTTAACATTTTTCTTGATATTAACCTTATTTTAAAAATTATCAAAATTGCCCGAAACAGACAAAGGCCCACTACAGATCCACAGAAACCAAGCCCAGCCCAGCCCAGCCCAACAACTCTCAAAAGCCCAGCCCATTCTCTCTCCTCAGAAAAACACACGCCGTCCCCCTCTCTTTCCACACTCGAAAGCAGATATAACATTACTTGTTCCCAAAGCCAGCTTCCCGATTGAAATCGCCTCCGATCTCTCTCCCAAGACCTCGATTTCGCCCCCCTCCCCCAAATCTCTCGCCGGAAATCCGCCCTAAGCAGCCATGGGACAGGGCACTCCGGGCGGCCTCAACCGCCAGTCCGGCGACCGCAAGCAGGACGGCTCCGACAAGAAGGAGAAGAAGTTCGAGCCGGCCGCCCCGCCGTCCCGCGTCGGCCGGAAGCAGCGCAAGCAGAAGGGCCCCGAGGCCGCCGCCCGGCTCCCGACCGTCACCCCGCTGACCAAGTGCAAGCTCCGCCTGCTGAAGCTGGAGCGGATCAAGGACTACCTGCTCATGGAGGAGGAGTTCGTCACCAACCAGGAGCGGCTCAAGCCCCAGGAGGAGAAGGCCGAGGAGGACCGCTCCAAGGTCGACGACCTCCGGGGGTCCCCGATGAGCGTGGGGAATCTGGAGGAGCTGATCGACGAGAACCACGCCATCGTCTCGTCGTCGGTGGGGCCCGAGTACTACGTGAGCATCTTGAGTTTCGTGGATAAGGACCAGCTGGAGCCTGGATGCGCCATCCTGATGCATAATAAGGTTTGTGAATTCTAGGGCTTTTTGTGGGATGCGATGTGGACTGATTTGCTGAGTGGATTGCGTTGTCTATTGAGGAATGCGTACGAAAGGTTAGGGCTTTCTTCAAGATTCGGTGTTTGGATTCGGAAGATGTTATTCTTCGATGGGTGTAAAACTTTTGGCAAACTAAGATTAGACTTGAGGAGCTGTTATCTGGGTAGGGAACTGGTTAATAGCTTTTAGATTGCATAGTGGAATGTGAGAAGGTGTAAGGTACGCGTCAGTTGTATTAGTTGTGGTGGCCTTTGGGGATTCCAGAAGAAGTAAGAATTCTTTTCCACAGAGTGGTCACGTCCACGTGTTAACAGACTTGTTTAATGTCCATGAGCATATGTGCGAGTATCCTTGTTATGGCCTGAGGGCGAAAGGATAGGGTTCTTGAAGGCCCTATCTTGGTTTCATGCCGAATTTAACATGTACCTTTGACCCTTCTCTTTTGGTTTTGATAGCAGTTGGCAACGCTTTAACTTCTTCAATGACCCATCAACTGTATATCCCAGCAATATACCAAATAGATTACTGAATCATTGATATAGCTTCTTGTGTTGTTACACTAAATAGGATCTAATTTTATGGATGCCTTAACCTGTGGGCTTGACTTGATGTTGTTACTGTTTCAATCAGGTGCTTTCTGTGGTTGGGCTTCTTCAAGATGAAGTTGATCCCATGGTGTCTGTAATGAAGGTTGAAAAGGCTCCTTTGGAGTCTTATGCAGATATAGGTGGTTTGGATGCTCAGATTCAAGAGATAAAGGAAGCTGTTGAGCTCCCTCTTACCCATCCTGAGCTTTATGAAGACATTGGTATTAAGCCTCCAAAGGGAGTTATACTATATGGAGAGCCTGGAACTGGGAAAACTTTACTGGCAAAGGTATATTACACAAGCTTTTCCACTACACTTAAAAGATTATGTTGGGAGGATCTATACAATAATTACAATGGAACAGCTTTATTCTTGCAGTGACCCTTCACACTTCGAAAGAACATGTTATTTTGTCTCTGACCCCTATTATGTACATCATGTAATCATCGTGATGTTCTTTTGTTTTGTGTGACCATCTTATTTTCTTAACAGTAGCATTGTGTATTGCACTTTCTTGGTGCTGAATCCTTTTATGCATGCAGTTTATGAATTGGGAACCTTGTTTCCCTTCAGTCATGGTGCTGTGATACAAGAAACTAAAGTATGGATTATTGTACCAGTTATTTTACTAACAACCACATAGTCGATCTGAAGATTAAACTTCTTATCTGTCATTAACATTTCCCTTTTAAAATTGTTTCTGTAATTGATAATGAGACAGCATAAGGAGACGCATCTTAAGAAGAAAAGATAAGAGTGTTGAGCATCAGTCAAGGGATCACCTATTGGAATAGTTATTGGTAAACAACTGGTGCTAGGAGGCCCCTGACAACTCCAGAACTTCAAAAATTCTCGATTTGTAATCCACATTCCTGTTTGGTAATTCGTGATGTATGAGTGGTGCACCTCATATTTATATTCACTTGTCCTTGCATATGGCCTCATTTTCCTGCTTAATATGATTATTGTAATTATAAATTCCAGTATTGCTGAAGTGAATTTTTATTCTATAAGTGAAGCTTTATAAAGTTCTAGCTTCTAAAAATATGTTTGGGCTTCTAGGCTGTTGCAAACTCAACATCAGCAACATTCTTGCGTGTTGTTGGGAGTGAGTTGATTCAAAAGTACTTGGGAGATGGCCCAAAATTAGTGAGGGAGCTCTTTAGAGTTGCTGATGAGCTCTCACCTTCGATTGTCTTCATTGATGAAATTGATGCAGTTGGTACAAAGAGGTAAGAAGAGGCTCTTCTTGTGTTTTGAAGTATATTGTTTTAAGTTATGCTTTAATTTGTGTCTGTAGCTTATATTGATAAACATGGCAGGTATGATGCACACTCTGGTGGTGAACGTGAAATTCAGAGGACTATGTTGGAATTGTTGAACCAGTTGGATGGTTTTGATTCTAGAGGAGATGTTAAAGTTATTTTAGCGACAAACAGAATCGAGAGTCTAGATCCAGCTTTGCTGCGACCTGGTCGTATTGATCGGAAAATTGAATTCCCATTGCCCGATATCAAGACCCGAAGACGTATTTTTCAGGTACTTGTCATGTCAATTTTAAAGCATTCTGAACTTGAGTGCGTTGTTTGTCTTGCAAATGGTTCTATTTTATTTTTATCCTTTGAGTGAAAGTCCTTGCTCTCGTCATTCTGCAGATACACACATCAAGAATGACCTTGGCTGATGATGTCAACTTAGAAGAATTTGTGATGACCAAGGATGAGTTCTCTGGTGCTGACATAAAAGCAATTTGTACCGAAGCTGGCTTGCTTGCTTTAAGAGAACGTCGTATGAAGGTAAGTTTTTTTTTCCTCATTACCAAATAGGCTTCTTTAACAGGGAATTGCATTGTCTGCCTAGCTTTGTATGGGGGTCCTTACTGTCTTTTTCTTAACCTGGAATATTCTATTGCTTCAATGAGGTTTATATTTTGGTTTCATTAGTTATCATCCCGCTGGCCCCCATCCCAAATTTTTTGTCATTTCTATGGTTGGGTGGGATGGGGATGAGGAGATCCTTAGTATCTCCTACTTCCTGATTATTCTGCTGTTAAGTAAAATTGGATCCTTTCTTGTTTGGCTGGGGGATCCATCTGAGTGAATTAACTCTGCAGCCAAAGCAGTTTAAATGGTGCATAAGGAAAAATAACTTACATTTTATATAGTTTTTAAGTCATCAATTTCACAGAATAAATTGCGGTAGTTGCATAAATTATCCTTATGAATTAGTGTTGCAAACTTTGCTTGTAGTTCCAAGAAGACGCATCTTCTCTGGGCACACATTAAACTAAAAGTGTCCATTTTTGTCCCCACAAAATTTAATGGGACAACAAATTAGAGAGCCATTCTTTTATTTTTTCCACTGCGAGACGTTCAAAGGAAGATAGACGAAGAGAGTTCTCATTTGGTAGGCATACACCAAATAAGTGGGAAGGAGGGAACAATTTATGTTCCTTGGTTCTGAACATGTGAAATCTTAAGGACAGCATTTTTCTTTAGTTAATTTGAATCTAGCAGTGTTTTGGACTTTTTAGTGGTGGATTTCAAACTTGAGTTTTTGCTTTATGTTTGTGTTCTGCCAAGTATTTGATGACCTGTTGTCTCTAAAAAAATGGTTGTTTTTATCACACTTAGCATCTTCTTCAGTGATCTTTATAATGGGAAACACAACAACATTCTTAACCTAGAATTGGTTTATAAAACTAAAGTTTAAGCAATCTTTTGTGAACATCTTCTTTTTGATGATTAAGTTCTTACATGGGGTAGTAGTGGCACTATAGGTCCATGGAAAATGAGGTTAAGCTTCTAAAGAGGTCGTGACATGTTTGGTGTGAAAAGAAGTTTGGCTAAAGAAGTTCATGAGGGATTTGTCAGGCCCTCAACAGTGGCTTGGGTTAGGGAGATCTTGCAAGGAAACTAGATGGAGCGCCCTTATCTTTTGTAATTTTCATCTAGTGCTGCTTTACGTCAGCCTTATTGTCCAATTTATGTGGCAACTGGCTATACTTCACTTATTGGGTGACCTCCTGCCTTGATATATAATTTCTGATGTCAGAACTGGTTCTGTGGTTCAACATTTGGCAACATCTATTACATGGCCGTTTTCCCGATTTGTCACATACTAAGCTCCTGCTTTTCCGAATATAATTACGCAATTTAGAATCTTATTTTTTTTCCCTTTTGTAATTCGAATAAATTAATGTGTTGTTTAATCCATGTTCTCTAGCCTTATTTTCATCAGCTCAGCAAAAAGTTTTCCCATTGTTTCTTGTTCATTTAACAAGTCCTTGATGAGTCATGACTTTGATGGAAGTAAATTCATGTATTTTCTTCTTTATCGATTGCTTTTGAAATACCAAGGATTTTGTTGGAATATTATTGTAATAAAGACAGCATTTGATCTTGTTGAGTTGTCAATGTTCCTTGCCAAAGCTTGTCAATTTTCAAGTATTTATGGTGCCAATATGTTGAGCCGAGAATGTTGAATTTGCCTATGAATAGAATTGCTTACAGTTTACAGTTCAGGCGGGTTTCGTGATCAGTGAAATGGGACATGTTTGCGGGATGGCTGAAATTGGTTAGATATGGTTGGGTAACCTAACATGGCAACTCTCACATTTCAGGTGACACATGCGGACTTCAAGAAGGCGAAGGAGAAGGTTATGTTCAAGAAGAAAGAAGGGGTTCCGGAAGGACTTTACATGTGAGAGTCCAAGTTCACTCATTTCTGGGATCGATAATGTCGTAATTTATACTGTTTGTTTCAAGTTTAGCCCTCAGATGATGAATGGTCCTTTGTTTGTAACGTGCTCTCTTTTTTTTCTCCGGAGAAAAAAACCAGTTATTGATGTTTTCCTCCTTATATCCTAAAATTCCCTTGGATGCGTTTAAGCCTGGCCGCTTATTCTTGTGGTCTGATCACAAGGGCCATTGATTATTTTACTAGAGAGAGAGACAGGCGGGCGTGGATTGTACACGGGGCGCTGTTCGTTGATCGTATGAGAGAACACTGGACTACATTTCATTGACCTGTTGTCACCCGAGTTAGCCAGGAATCTCCTTGACACCGGTTTTCATTCCCCTTAGGTGAGGATATACATGGATATCAGGCTTAATGGAGCCAATCCTGTAAGGAAGCACAGAACTTTCACCTCGACTCTATTTTATCAACCGTATGAGAGGACACCGACCTATATACTTAATTGATCGTGCATAAATAACCTGTCGTTAGCTGAGTTTAGCCAGGGATCTTCTTTAGAGGGGTTTTCATTGCCGCATGAGATGAGAATTCATGGATGTTGGATGTTTGATGGAGCCAAGCCTGAACGGAAGCACATAACTTTCGCTTAATTGACTCAGGTCGAATTATACATTACAAGAAAACTGCGGACCGTGGCATTTTGTTCCTTTGGTGTAATCCAACACTGAGTTCGATTCGACATGGTCGAGAAACAACAGAAAACTGATCAAGTGAGGAAGGGCCTCCTTTCCTGTAATCAGGCACCTAAAATAGAAGACAGACCATATCAATCAATAAACCAAGAAAAAAAAAGCATCGCAAATGTAATGATACCGATAAATCTTCTCTAGCAACTCGTTTCTTCCAAAAAAAGCTCACTTTGACCTCTCTCATTCTCCTTGGATCAGGAGCATGCATTGACATGACGATCATCTAGGAAACGCTGACACTTTTTGAGAGCTTTTATATAATATCAAATATTCTGACACGTGTCCGACACTCTCTAACACTCTTTGACATTCCGACACTAGATCAATAAGTATTGGATTTTTCTGATACCTAATCACCCTTTGACACATGAGTTCGGAATTTCGACATGCAAGTTTGAAATTCCAAAAAGCATGGTATCAATTTTTTTTTTTTTTAATAAATGAGGCGTTAAAATGTAAATATGTGAAAAATAAACAATAATAAATGGAGAAAGATGAAAAACTTAATATTCTCTTTTCTTTTGACTTTCACTTTCTGTAATACACAATTTAACCTTCAAGTTTATTCTTTTCTCTTTTTTTCCGATGCATTTTGACAAACGAATCCATAATGTAGATTGCTTTTTTTTTTCCCTCCAATTTTTTTTTTTTTTTTTTTTTGGATTATTGGAATGAAGTTAAACAAAATGATAATTTATCATGTATGTATACAAATATACATTTAATATATAACGTGTGCCAACATGTCGGAATTTTCTATTTGTTTTTAGAAATGACGTATCGACGTGTCATGTCGTGTGTTGGTATTGATGCTGTTTAAATAATCACGGTTCACAACATCACATTGCATAGTCTGATCAATGATCATTTACAGAGTTTGATATGAGAATTACATGTTGAGTTCCCTTTCTGAACTCCCAAAACTTCAGATTGCTCGGAAATTGAAGTTGACTGGGAAAGAAGATGAGTTAGCTGACCTGACACCGACCTCCTCCGCTCCTACTCTGGCTTGGCAGCACCAGGCTGGATCATCAGTTGGTCCTGTTCACAGTAATAGGCAACTCTCAATGTCAATCCGAGAAGAAGAGCAACCGAATACAACCAAACTCCTGAGCACACTAAATTATGATTAGCGTACACAAACCAAAAGTTAAATATGTGTTCGTATCCTTGTCCAGGTAATACGTGCTCTCAAGCATATTCAGGCTTTAAGACTGAGCTAATGTTACAGCGAATCAAGTAGTAAAAGGTTTCTTCTCCACCTTCAAGATGCTGCTGTTTTTGGTTTTTCTTATCGAACATTTTGCTTTGCCGAAGACATTCAGAAGAAATAAGCAAACTGGAATGATGACGTCCTCTTTGAAGCAGAGAGAGAATTGTCGCATGAAAGCGGTAAAACAGTTCATTACCGCATTGCATATAAGTTTCAAGTGTCGAGGGACTTAGAGAGTACCTTTTGTGATGGTTGCTGTATATAAGGAAGGTCCAGATGCTGCTGATAGGAATTGGCATTTGTGGAAAATTGCTGGCTCAGGTTTTTGTTCATCTGTGAGCTTAATGCTGGATCCAGGTGATTAGTTGATTGTGTTCCAAATTGATCAGCAGTTTCTTGCTGCGTGCTAAAGGTGGGAATAGGGAACCCAGGGCCCAAGTGAGCTCCATTAGCTGACGGTTGCATCATCAAAGTAGGCAAGACATTAGGAAATAGCATCATGGCGCGATTCATGTCCGCATCCATTGCAGTACCCATGTTCATGCATGGCATGTAGGGTGGTACACCAGGAAATACACCATGGACCAGGCCGCACCCCATGGACATCATCTGAATGGAGTGTTTGTTTTTTGAAGTCAGTATCAGACTCAAGAAAGATGACGCAAGAAATGAGAAATATAATCCATTTAAGCTAATGTCTCAAAGTTTGACAAGAGTGCTGTAGTCCAGGAAAGTATTTGACAATTTATTCTAGATGAGCTCAGGCTCACTCTAATAGTATTAAAATATCAGGCTCCTAAGAATGATTTATTAATTCAAAAAGATGAATGTAGGATTGTGTGTTTGAGAGTGGAATTTCGGAAAAGAATTCACAGTAAACAGACTTTTGTTAGCCCCTTTTAATGCTTAACATTTTAGCAGTATGTACTAAATGAATAAGATCCCACATCAATTTTGCAACCAATGGCTAATGACCATACCCATTTCTCTATCTGAGGTAATTCTACTAGCAGAAGTACTCTGGTCTAAAATAAATGCAGTGAGGGAGACATCACGAGCTTCAGAATGAATGTTCACGTACACCTTACTTAGTTCTAAGTTAAATAGCAGGACCATCTAAAGAGCACTTGGGGACTCTACCTGCACATGCGATTGAAGTGACTGCACTTGCAATTGAAGTGACTTCAAGTACTCAATTGCTTCATCCAGCAATGACGCTTTATCAGCCTGAAGAGAAGGGAGAGGCAAATTTCTATAAGCAAAATGCTTATAACAGAGTGGGAACGTACGGATCACAATCAGAAATGGTAGTTAAATGTACAAAACTCTTAGATCTGTCTGACAGAACAACCTTGGTGGACCGAGGAATAAGTTGTCGCAAGGCCCTCATCTTTCCATTTATTTTGTCTCTACGTCTCTGCAGATGAATCAAATGTACCAGTTCAGCAAACTACAGACTTGAAAATATAGTCGCTATCATTATCTAAAAGTGGTAGTAGTTAGGGTGATCGATTCACACGGAGACCGGTTATATTTCTGAGCAAAACACTGGGGACCGGCCCTGACCACTATGCCACAGATTGCAAATACGTCTTAATTCCTAAAATAATAGTTAAAATACTCAAAGTTTGATAGGGGTTTGTGGGTCGACACTAGGATCAGCCCTATTCAGTTCCAGGTCCGTTCCTAAGGGATTCCAGGCTCTGGAACCGATCACCCTTAGTAGTAGTACTAACCCTCTCTGATAGATTGTGAGCATTTGGACGCGGAGATCTCTTTGCAGGGGTTGATTTAGCAACTCGCTCCTTTGCATTAGCAGATTCAAAGTAAACGTCCTTCTGAAAAAGCATAGAACACAAAAAGGACAAAACAGGGAATATTCGAAAGAGTGAACATCCCAGACAGGGAAAACAACCTCAAAACATATTTGTGTTTCTAGTCAATGCTAGTCAAGACCGGGCAATTGGGTTGATACATATCAAGGCATTGTTGAGAAAGCATAGTTAGTTGAGTATAAGTGAAGCTCAAGTAACCCTATCCGGACAAGGGACATCGAATGGAAATTCTATGATTTCACGAGGTTCCAACTTTCCACTAGACATAAGCTTAAGTGATGGTGGCGACCTAGACAGGAAGAGACCAAAAATCTAAACGGGACTCGCAAGTACCTTGTCACCGAGCCGCTCGCCGTCCTTCCTTTTCTCCGTCTGCATGCGCAACTGTGACGCCGCCCTCGTGGGAACTAGCCCCACTGTGCCAGCTGTGGTGGAGGCAACGGGCCATGATGTCGCCATCATCTCATGACGTGCCGCCACCTCGTCACTGCCGCCTGCTGCTATTGCGGCGTCCTCGTTCATGAACAGCGGAGATTGCGTCTTGTTCAGTCTCTGGCATCCGTCTTGCCAGAGCAGCGCCATGATCTCATGCTCAACCCTGAAAATTCATAATCATAGCACGGGATGCTGAACAACAAAGTCTGACTTAAAAACACCATCATCATGGAAATGCAAGCGCGGGAGAAGCACGCTTCAGTTTTCTTCGAATTCAGAGGAAAACTCCAGAGAGAACCGACGTGCTTACATGGCTAGTCTCGTTGAGGATGGAACTGAGAACTCATCGTCGTTGTCAATCAGGAAGTCAGGGACGAGCGCACTCATCGTCTCTGTGAGTTATCTGCCCCTGCAACGGGCGAGACTCGAAGGTGAAATTCACACTTCGGTGCGTGATGCAACTCCGTGACTCAAAGCGCGAGCGAAAGCTAGCCAGACGAAAATATTGAAACAGAGAAAGAAAGTGATAGGCGATACCGACTCATACCTCGCGCAGCAAGAACCGAAGTTCGTCTCCGTGGTGGGTACGTAGGAAAACGGATGGAAATGGAACCAGCGATGGCCTCTCTGGAGTCGGTTCTGTGCAGATAGTTGGGGAAGTTGAAGTGGTGTTGAAGAGAGCGTGGGGAAGCTGGCGAGCTATAAATAGCAGCTCTCTCTATGGTTATCTTCGGGACTTGCCTTAAGAAAAGATACAAAACTTGTCTTGTACACAGCTGATGAAATAACGAGTTTATCGCACGCGGTATCAGAGCTTCGTATGCTGTTCCTAGGTTGATATACTGTGTACGGCCAAAACATCGGTGTCTGCACCACCACACCACCGTTTCTTTAATACATCTTTGGGAGTTCCCCTTAATAATAATAATAATAATAATAATAATAATAATAATAATAATAATAATAATAATAATAAATTTACTATTGTTTTGTACGCAGCCGACGAGATCAGTAAAGCTTCTCGCACGCAGTACCAAGATTTTGGTCTACTGTCTACGATCGGCGTACTGTGTACGGCTCAAACATCTGTATCTACTATCTATACTGTTCTTTCTGCTCATGCTGCATCAAGATTTGGTAATACCATCCTTTCTTTGAGAGAAGAGGGAGTTATCATCTCAAAATTAGATTATGATAATGGCCTTGAATCAATCATCGACTATTTTTCCATCATATATTACTGAGAAGTGAAAACCATCACTCACTGAATTTGCAGAAATATTCCAAATGCAATTAGACAATTGTAAATATGAAGGAAAAGCTAAAAAACTAGGTGCACAACAGAAGGATATGGTCAATGTTCCATCGTTAACACTAGGTTAAAAATATCGCATCATTTAGCAGGTTCAGGGTATCGCTCACGGGGTCTCGCCCCGGGCGTAATAACAAGGCTCCATCCAATGTTGCCCGATACGGCTCGGGTTCTTTCCATTTTCCGTACCTGCGCTTAATTTGCTTGCGCTTATAATGGTGTTGGGATTGTCGGGTTATGTTGTTTTGTGCTTATGTTATCCTCGAATGCGAATGCATAAATTATCCATGCATGGTCATTTGGATTAATATGCCTGGGACCTAAAATGGACAAAGATCACATGAAAAATATCTTCGAAATGTCAAGAAAGAGTACTGAATGGGTGCTAATTAGAATTAGTATAATTCCCCATTTCTCGAATCTCTAGTTTGTGGAAAGTGAAACAATCTTTTGTATTTCGCTTGGCCTCTAACCAGCCTCCAATTGGAGACTTATAACAGAAAGGGCATGATATTTATTATTGATCAAGTCGACAATGTCACGGTCGATAGGGTTTAGGAGAACCTGAGCCAAGTGTTCATGACCCTCGTTTAAACCCTTTGCTTATCCCATGTGTATAATATACCACACATGACAGAGAGAGAGAGAGCGCGCCAAATTAATATTTCATTGATCTTACAAGTGAACAATGAACTGAAATTCATTGATCGTACACAATAATCTTCTGTTGCCAGCTGAGTTAGCCAGGAATCTCCTCTAGACCGGTCTTCATTGTCAGCATGAGATGAGAAGCCATGGACAGCAGAGCTCAATGGAGCTGAAACCTGTAAGGAAGCGCAAAACTTTTGTCTCACCGACTCGTGTTGCACTGAGAATTACCAAAAACACAGACACGACATTGACACCGGGTTCAAATCGACTTTATAACTGCACCCAGAAACGACAGAGAACTACTCAATTGAGGAAGGCCTCCTTTCTTGTAATCAGGCTCCTACTATGGAGTAAAAACAGAGCATTGCCTTAATGTTTCAAAGAGGATATCAGACCATATCAATCCCAGAGTGATTTTTTTTTTTTTTAAAAAGCACCCCCAATGTCTAATATCGATAAATCCACTAGCAACTTGCTTTGCCTCAGATAAACTCACTTTGACCTCGATTCTTCTCCTTGTAAACAATCATTCATGAAAAGGAAGAGTTTTTCAAATTGTGGATCAGCAGCATGCACTGACATGATAATCAAAGTTCGCATCTTCACATTGCAGATTCTGATCAATGATCATTTACGGAGTTTGATCAGAGAACATATTTGGTGCTCCCTTTCCAAACTCACAGAACTCTGAACTGGTCAAAACATTGAAGTTGACTGGGGAAGAAGAATGAGTTAGCTGACCTGATACTGACCTCCTCTGCTCCTTCTTGGGCTTGGCACCACCAGGCTGGATCATAACTTGGTCTGGTTCCCATTAATAAGGGAATGTTAATGCCAACCTGCGAAGAATAGCAGCCAAATACAATCAAACTCCCGAGTGCATTAACTTAAGATTGGCATAGACAACCGAAAGCTAATATGCGTTCTTATCATAGTTAGGCCTCAGTAGTATATGCTCTCAAGCACATTCAGGCTTAAGACAGAACGAATGTTACAGTGAAACTAGTAGTAAGAAGTGTCTTCTCCCCCTTCAAGAGGCTGCTGCTATTGATGTTTCTTCAAATTTTTGGCTTTATGAAGACATTCAGAATAAATAAGCAAATCAGAATGATGACTTCCTCTCTGAAGCAGAGAAATTATGGTAGCATGATAAAGGGAGAGTTTATTACTGCATCACACATACGCTATAATCATTCAGGGACTTAAAAAGTACCTATTGTGGTGGTTGTTGCATATAATAAAGGCCCTGCTGCTGCTGAAAGGAACTGGCATTTGCTGGTAATCGCTGGCTCAGATTTTGAATCATCTGTGAGCTTAATGTTGGATCCAAGTGATTAGGTGGTGGCGTTCTACATTGATCAGGAGTTTCTTGCTGCATGCTAAAGTTTGAAAAGGGCCATCCTGGGCTCAAGTGAACACCATTAGCTGACAGTTGCATCAGCGAACTAGCCAAGATGTTAGGATTTAGCATCGTGGGGGGATTCATGCCCACATTTGTTGCAGTGCCCATGTTCATGCATGGCATGTAGGCTTGCACACCAGGAAATACCACAGGGACCATACTGCACTTCATGGACATCATCTGAATGAATTGTTTGTTTTGTGAAGTCAGTATAGACTAAAAATTGATGATGCAGTATTGTAAACTAAGCTTTACACAAATGAAAAATATACTAAATTTTAAGCCAATATTTCGATGATTCACAAGAGTGCTCTAGTCCTGGAAAGTATTCGACAATTTATTCTAGATGAGCTCAGGCTCACTCTGATAGGGTCAAAATACCAAGCCCCTAAGAATGATTTAAAATTCAAAAAGATGGATGTAGAATGGATGCTTGAGAAAGGAATTCAAAAGAAGGATCCACGCTAAACAGACTTGTGTTAGCCCCCCTTTACTTCTGAACGTGGAGCATCATGTACAAAATGAATAATATCCTACATCAATTATGCAAGACAATGTCTAATGATCATCCCCATTTGTTTATCTGAGGTTTTTCTACCAGCACAAGTACTCTGGTCTGACCTTTATGCAGTGAGGAAGATACCATAAGCTTCTTCAAAAGAAATCTCCACTTGCAGATTATTTAGTTCTTAGTTAAATAGCAGGACCATCTAAAAAGCACTTGTGGAGACTCTACCTGCACTTGCAATTGAAGCGACTTCAAGTACTCGATTGCTTCATCCAGCAACGATGCTTTATCAGCCTGAAAAATGGGGAGAGGTAAATTTGTATCAGCAAAATGCTCATCACAGAGAGGGAACACAAGCATCACCATCGGAAATAGTAGTCAAACAACCTTGGTGCACTGAGGAATGAGTTCTTGCAATGCCTTCATCTTTCTACTTATTCTGTCTCTGCGTCTCTGCAGATTGAACCAAATACACAAGTTGAGCAAACTAGAGACTTGAAAAAACAGCCGCCGTCACTATCTAAAAGGGGCAGTAGTACAGACCCTCTCCGACAGACTGTGGACATTGTGGACATTTGCGCGACGAGATCTCTTTGCAGGGGTTGATTTAGCACCTCGCTTTTTTGCATCAGCAGACTCAAAACGGACGTCCTTCTGCAAAAGCATAGAGAACACAACAACAGAGATAATGAATATTCGAAACAGAAAACATCCCAGGCATGGAAAGCAACCTTGAAACATATTTGTGCTTCTACTCGACAAAGAAGTACAAATTTAAAATAAAATGCCATGACTTTACCGCTCGACGGTTAAAAATGTAATGTGACCTCTCGCCAAGAAGACCGAAAATCTAAACAGGACTCGCGAGTACCTCGTCACTGAGCCACTCGCCGTCCCCTGCGTCTCTCCCTTCGCGCTTCCTCTTCTCCCTCTGCATACCCACCTGCGGTGCCGCCCCCGCCGGAGCTACCCGCCCCATGCCGGTTGTGGCGGACCCGACTGGCGGTGACGTCACCATCGTCTCATCACGAGCCACCCCCTCCTCACCACCGCTGCCGCCTGGGGGAGCATCCACCGCCGCGCCGCTAGCCCTCTCCCGCCTAATGTCGCCTCTCACGCCTCCCGAACTCGCCGGAGGTGTAGTCCCTTTCGGCTCCGCGGCAGTCGATTCGTTCGACACGGACGGTCTCAATTCCCCCATCGCTGCCTTCGGAATGAGCGCGGAGCCCGCCGACGCGGCCTTCTCGCTCGTGACCTCGCCGGACTCTGAGGTTCCGAGGTCGCAACCCGCGTCGGAGATCGAAGTGACGCAGGGCTTGGGCGAGTGCGGGAGGTGGGAGCAGAAACCGCCGCCGTTGAAGACGTCGAAGGGGTACTGCAGCCACGAGTCCACCTCGTCTTCCTGGACGAAGAGGCGATGGCGTCGCGGTCGTTCCCCCTCGCGGGACTCCCCACCGCCGCCCGCCGCGATCGCGGCTGCTCGCGTCATGGCCGGTCTCTGGCTCTGAACGACGAGCCGTCCGTCTTCCCAGAGCAGCTCCATGATCTCATCTTCGACCCTGCGAATTCATACCCAAGCACCCTTCAGCTTTCCCTTCGAACCCAGAGGGAAGTTCCGGAAAAACCCATCTGCTCAAATGACTAACCTCGTCGAGAATGGAACTGGGAATTCGTCGCCGTCGTCAACAGGGACGAGCCCACTCATCGTCTCTCCGTGTTTATCTGCAGCTGCAAATGGCGAGACCGCAAGTTGGACAAAAAGATAGAAACAGAGAGAGAAGTGGGGAGAGGTGACAGCGACCCGTACCTCGCACGGCAAGAACCGAAGCCATCTCTTTGGGTACGTGCGAGAGGGATGGAAATGGTGTCTGTACTGTGCTGCGTAGATACTGGTGAAGTTGAAGTGAAGAGTGACGAAGCTCGCGAGCCATAAATAGCAACTCTCCAACTTGTTTTTACGCACGCAGTATCCAGATTTGGTGTTTACTAGGTACGGCTGAAACATCCGCATCTGTACCATTCTCTCCTCGAGAGGGGGGAGAGAGACAGCCTTTTACTATTTTGAATCTTCCCGTCCACAGAAATTTTATTCTTGCACCTTTCTGTCTACATTATTTCAAAGCTAAATTATGAAGTATCCTCCTCTGTAGCCTAGGATCCTTAGCTCCAAGGCAGGGAAGTTTCCTCCTTACAAGGGTCTCTTACGTGCCTGTGTCTGGTAATTCGAAGACTACAAGGATGCTTTCCTTATCTTAATATATTAGTGCTTGCGTGCTCTGCACTCCAAATTTCCATTATATCTTTTCTTTTTCAAGAAGAGATAATATCCTTTATGTGCTTTACATTTGAAGGATGCTGAAATCCGCGCGAGACCTCATATGAAATTGTTTAAAGACTTACTTGGATCGAACTTTCTCTATATCATTTCAAAACTAAATTATAATAATAATTTGAATTGATTTTAAATAAATTCAGGAGCCATTTCCGTCGTATTGTACTCAAGAAGTAAAACCAACCTCATCGAAATTAAAAAGTAATTATTACATATATTTAACGAGGGAGCTGTTTAACATTTGAATAGGTTTAATGAGCATCGCCGGGAAATGGCGCGTGCAGCTCATGCGTTGGGTCTAATCAATTTTATGGAAAAAATGGGTTTTACCTAGGGGTGAGCATGGTCCGGGTTAGTCCAGGCCACCCTCTAACCCTAGGACCAACCCGTACAGTGTCGGTCCTCAATTTTTAAGACCGATGACTGACCCTATTGAGCCTGGGACCAAGGACTGGATCGACCCAATGGGTTCGGTCCGGTTCCAGGTCAACCCGGGGACCGATCGATAAATTTTTTTGTCTTGTTTTTTATACTCCCTAAAAAAGTAAACCTACAAATTCAAATTACACATCCATCGACAATGCGGTATTATGCAACTAAACTATAAATACCAATACATATTCAGCAAATTTAAGATGACACAATAATAGAAATTTTGTACCTGCTAACTGTTCATCGAGATATGGGACAAGATGGAAAGTTCTTGTAATCATCTATCTTTAATATTCATAACACCATATGCAAAAGCGTTTTCCTACATTTGATCAAGTAGAGTCCACTCAACCAAAAAATGAGCTTCACACCACTTGACTAGCATTTGATCATGTAGAGTCCACTTAACCAAAAAATGATCTTCACACCACTTGACTAGCATTTGATCATGTAGAGTCCACTCAACCAAAAAATGAGCTTCACACCACTTAACTAGCAAATCACCATAGCAACTGCAGTACTACTCTACTCTTCAAAAACTTCTACTATTTGACACAAATTGAAAAGCAAAGTGTAGTTGAAATTCATTAGTAAAATATAATTAAAAACCATAAAAAGTTCAAAATACTTAATATAAACCATAAATATATAACTTCATATCTTATTAATTCACTTGAACTTCTAAACACCTGAAAACAAAACAAACGACACATAATTAATACTCAACAAAAGTTTTAAATTGAAATTAGTGCTATTGATAGAATATCTCACCATAACTCTTATGTTTTATAACATATTTTACTTAAGTTTGAATATATAAAAGAATTATAAATAATATAATGTAATATATAATATATATATACAGGGTTGGTTCAGGGTTGGACCGACCCAAAACTCTTAGGACTGAGGACCAACCCGTATAGTGTCGATCCTGGAATTTTAGGATCAAGGACCGACCCAATCCCCTTGGGAACTGGACCAGGACTAGCAGGGTCGGGCCGGTCCAGGGTTGGTCCAAGGTCAACCTTAGACCGCTGCTCACCCCTAGTTTTACCTCACTTATTGGGTATCTTGAATTATCATTTTACGAAATCATAGAAAGCCAACAAAATAAAAATAATAATTGACACTATTAGTAACCTCCCACTCCATCCACTTGTACGGCCACCCATTGTTTCTTCCTCAACATGCTTATCCATTTGCCCCGCACGTGCTGCGAGCGTGCCCATACAAAATTAGTTTGTGCATAATGACATTTTCATTGTATTTAGCATTAAATTGTAGAATCTCACAAATAAATGAAATACATGAAAATGATGGGATCATTTTCTTATCCCTTCCTCGTCTCGAGAAATTTCCGTCATTTTTAGTCTTCTGATTGATACCACACATGAAGAATATTGTAAACGTTTTTATCTAGATAAATTTGCATGAAGGCGATGTCCGTAATTTACAACCTATCAATTATAGATATGATTTCTCCAATCATGGGTGGAGGATATAAAGTCCATACTCAGGGGGATTGGGGTGGGGACGATTTCATTTTAGGAGTGGATTTCGACTCCTACACCCTGCAAGGAAGCATGACAAAAATCTGAGAATGAGTGTTAGAGTATGATTAGCGGAGGACCGACCAAAAAAAAAAAATACAAGGGAAGATATCATTTCTTCATTATGTTATAAATCAATCAAATGTATTACGAATGTTCTCATCTCATCCCAAAGTTAGGAATTGCACTACTTTCCATCAATTTCACAACAAATTAGTGATGCGAGTCCGCGACAAATTATCGATAGACAAAAAGCTCATAAATAGAAATGACGCTCCCCTGTCGGACATTTGAATGTTGCAATGCCTTGCTTCAACATACTGTAGCAACATTTATACTTTTGATTATGACTTTTTGAGGACACCATTGTCCCTAATATTAACTCGCCGGCATGATATTAGGTTTCATTAAGACGTGTTTCAATTATGTTCATCAAATCATCTATAAAACGACGTGGTTCATTGATTTTTCTTCAGAAAGAAATTTCTGTTGGCTGGTTTTGTGGCTGCTGTTGTTTTTGCCTGTTGGGGTTGTGAATGCGATAAATGCCCAACTTGGATGTCATGTTGGGGATAAGGCCTGTCCCTCCCTCCCTCCTCCACGCGCCTCCTTTTGCAACTTTTTGGACCATCAACCAATGCTTCTGCTTCTTCCGACACTTGCACGATAGAACGCATTATATTTCGTCCTCGAGTTGATGGAAGATTTTGTCGGTACGTGGCCGGAGGCGGTAGTCGAGCAATCGATTAAGGAAGTTTTTATGGGATGACTTTGTTAGTAAATGTGCTTTGGGGATGCCTGAAGACTTTTGGTTGACACGTTCCAATATTGAGGAATTCGGTTTTCCAATACACGAGTTTTACGAAGAGAAGTCCCTGAGAATTTCCTCGCAAGACGAGATAGATAATTGATTTGTTTAATCTGATAGTATCTTTGAATGCACTTTGAAATTCCATTCGATTTTGAGTAACAATTTGGATTAAGGGTCCGTTTGTTTCGCGGAAAATAGGCCATTTTCGGAAAATATTTTCTCAGAAGTCATTTTTCAGGAAAATGACAATATTTTCTGCAGTGTTCTAAAAAGCTTGAAAATGTTTCGGAAAATATTTTCCGGTATTCGGTAAGGAAAATATTTTCCGCTCACTAGATTAGCGGCGCAAGCGTCGAAGCTCGAGGTTCGCCCCGGATCGACGAGTGATTCACGACAATTCACCTAGTGATGGCCGACGACTAGTCGAAAGAAGAAGATGGGAAACAAAGAAAAGAAAAAGAAAAAAAGAAAAGAAAAGAAAAAGAAATAGAAAATTAAAAATAATTTGAATAAAAAAAGAAAATTACAATTTAAAAATAATTCGAATAAAAAAAGAAAATAAGAAGAAGAAGAAATGTGAGGATTAAGTGAGGATTTGTAGATGTATGAGATAAGAGAGATTAAGTGAGGAAAATGTTTTCCATTTTTTAAAAGTGGAAAACATTTTCCCCAAATTTGTAAGACTTTTTTTCCTCCCACAAAACATTTTCCCTTAGGAATTCATTTTCCGTGAAACGAATGCTTGGGAAAATCCTGGAAAACATTTTCCCTGAAACATTTTTCGCGAAACGAACGGGCTAAATGAATCACGGTGGATATATAGTTTAGAGTTTTGGTGGATTTCTCTTTATTTAAAAAGATTTATTTATTTTTTTAAATTTCAAAACAACGTTTATGAAAGAAAATCTTATCTTGTCCTCTTTCAATGAAGGTAACCCTGCTTCCTATAGTTTGCTTCCTCAGTTTATTTGGACACATGTTTCAAAAACACAATCAATACTTTTCATTAATGGCTCCCTTACTAACTTGACCTCCGAGCTTCCTCACTAACTCAATGAGCCAATTTACAGAGTGACCCATTTTTGAAAAGCAACAATATAAATAGAAAAATGCTAAAAATGAATCTCCAGATGGATCGGGTATTAGTCAAGAAATTTACATTGCAAATATAATTAATTATAAATGGGTTAAATGGACTGATTTGAGTGAGATCATTTATGATTTATGATTTTACTGGACAAAGGTATTTGGGGGAAATAACCCCACGCAGGGAAGAAGCTTCAAAGAGATGTCCACCGTCCGTAGGTGAGGAAGATCTACGTATATATGCCGAGCGTTGCGTGTGTCGGTCCGGGACAAAAGTTGAAAATCGACCATCGAGTGTCTGTGGACAACATCCGACTCATTCGGGGCACAAAGACGACACGATTGCAAGTTGCAAAAAGGAAGCGATGCTGATAGAAAGTGGAAGGCCAGATATTTCCGGGAGTCAATTCAATTATCATTAATATTATTATTTAGTGCCCCATTAATTACTAGAGGCCAGCTTCAAATGTGTACTTGTCCGACAATGGGACCCTTTAATTAACAGAAAATATCACACCAAGGAAGCTGTCTTATCAGAAGAAAAATCGAAAATATAATTACTAAAATTCCCTAATAAAATATTATATTTTCTCTCGGAAAAAAAAAGCAAAAGATAATTAATTTTATGATTAATATCCTGAAAAATCCCAAATTGGTTGTGACAAATTTATCCCAAATTATTTTTTTGATCACTAAAAACCAAAAACTGATATACCTTTGACAAATTTACCCAAAACTGGTACACTTGTGATAAATTTATTCTCCGTTAGTTTTCGTTAAATTTTACTGTTAAATTATTAAGTTAAATGACGCATGATAGTTGACTGGTATACCGATTTTGGATTTTACGCGTCGTTTGTCACAGTTTACAATTTTTTTATGATTTTTATGTGGTATTAATTCAATTTAACAGATGGTATATTTGTCACAAATTTACTAGTTTAGGATTTTTTTGCGGTCGAATAAATTAGTTTAGGGTAAATTTGTCATAAATGTATTAGTTTAGGGTTTTTTATGGTCAGTCGGGGTAAATTTGTCACATGTGTATTAGTTTAGGGTTTTTCATTATAAAAAAAATAGTTTTGGATAAATTTGTCACAAGTGTACCAGTTTGAGATTTTTCCGGGTATTAAGTATTAACCCTTAATTTTATGGGGGTAGCTAGTATCAAATTCCCAATCCCTATACTAACCTTATACTAACCTTTGCCTGTATGTCTTTTATAAACTCGCTTTATAATTTGATGATTTTTTAAGATTCGATACAGGGCACATTTCATAAGGGACGAACTCAAATGGGAACTTTATTAAATGGGACAAAAGACTGAAATAGCTATTTCTAAAAATCGCGGTTAAGGTTTTCAGCTGTGTATCGTTATTCTTTATTAAGGTTTCGTTCAATTCCTATCGAGACATGTTGAGTCCTCCATTGGATGGGAGATGTCCGGAAAATGACAGAACTTGATCTATCTGAAAAGGTCAGGCCATTACATGTCCTTTATGGATGGATGGCGACCGAGCCTCTATTAAGTGAAGCATTACGACTAAATGGGTCTATTGTAGTATTTATCTTAAAAGCTATACAACATTATATGTCGACACATCGTTTCTCAGAAAATAAAAAAATTCTGATACTTTGGGACATGTTGTATATGAAATGTATATTTTTATGTATAAATGATAAATTATCATTTTTATAATTATTTTAATCAAATTAATTTGATTCAAATTCACAAATAAATAAATAATAAAAAATGAGTATATAATGAATTTACACAAAAAATAATAATCCACCATTTGTTAATATTATTCATTATTTCAATTTGACAAATTCAACTCTATTATAATAATTCATAAAACTTGAAGGGAAAAAAACAAATAATCAACATTTTGGACTCACATGCCAGAGCGTATTGAAAAAGAAGCGAAAAAAACTTAGGGGGTGAACTATATATCACGAGAAGTGAGAGTCAAAAGAGAAGAGAAAACGATATTTTTCTTTTTTTCCCATTTATTATTTTTATTATTTTTAATTTTTTTTAATATATTTACATTTTAACATCTCATTTATTGAAAATTTTAAAATTTGACCCGTGCATGTTAGATTTTTGAACTTGCATGTTAGAATCTCAGACTTGAGTATCGGGAGAGTTGACTAGGTGTCGCAAATCCAACACTTAATGATTGAGTGTCGGAGAGTGCTAACACATGTCAAATTGTTCGGCACGACATGAAAGCTTTCGAAAAGTATCACCGCTTCTTAGCTTAAAAGTGCCTTCAATGTTAATCACACACCAACTCACATTAATTAAATTAACTTCCAAATTGTCCATGAATAATAGCCTCAACATGTTATTTTATTAATTATCCAACACTACTTGACGATAGAACTAAACTATAATCACTGAGTGTTGTCCTTCAAGCTCATGATATTAGATATTAATTTAAATCACTAATCAATTTGGCTCTAATTTGGACATCTGACGCGGCGAATAATTAATTTTTCACGTTAATTCTCCTATTTTCAGATTTTGTTAGCTTAAAATTCCTTGTTTCCTTTTTTCAATAATGAAAACCCAGTTAAACTGATAAATTCTAATTAGTCGTCATCTAAAAAAAATCGAAATTAATCTCTAATTTTTCGTATATTAAAAAAAAGTGATATAATTGGGAAACTATCTTTGCAAGAAGTGTCCTTAGAATTATAAGTCTCTTTTGAATGTCCCAAGCATTAATAAAGTAAGTCATGATCATGCTCTGTTAACCAGGGGAAACAGAGCAAAGGGGAGAACAAAATTGCTCCAAATGAGAGAACAAAATTGCTACTTTTTATTATGCAATACGATCAAGCTACATCCTCAGCAACAACTCAAAGGAGCAACGGTTGATCGGTAGCGCCCGACGACAGTTCATGCTCTGCCTGGTGCTTGATCTTGCTGATGGCAGAGAGGAGCTTAGTAACTGACAAAGGCTTCTCGTGATAATCATCGAGACCTGCTTCGATGAACGCTTGCCTTTCCTGTGATACTGAGTGAGATGAAACACCAGCAATTGTGCTCCTAATGCCCATTTCTCGCAGTTTCTTCGTCGCCTGTCAAAACCCACAACGTAAAATGTCCGGTGGCTCTTGCTCGGTCCAATCTTTAGTTTGCTTAGCTGATCATAGGAAAAGTTAGTAGTACCTCTATGCCATTCATGACAGGCATGTCCCTGTCCATGAGAATGAGGTTGAATTTCTTCCCCGATAGGTGGATCTCAACCGCTTCTTTCCCGTTGCCAACGACATGGTTCTCGATTCCTAGGATGTTCAGGAGTCGGTGGTGAATCATTTGGCTCACCTTGTCGTCGTCGACCACGAGCGCAGTGACCTCGCCCTTCAGGCTAGTGACGCCGAGTGCTTGACTTGTCGACATTCAGTTTTCTTCTCTTTTCGAGTTTTAAAACCTCAGGACTATGTTTTAAGTACTTCAGTGGTTGTAATGGCTAGTAAGTTTGTTGCTGTCAAACGAATGGGAGTCCTATAAATACACCTGTGTATGAGGTGGTTGAAATCAATGTGAGGAAGATAACCAGATATGATGAAATCACACTTGGATTTCGTTGGATATCATGTAATCCATGAATCGGATCTCTTCCATTTCTGGGAAATAATCACAGAAGCAGATATTGTGGCTTTTTCGTGGAATGGAATGAATGTTGAATTTGGCTGGAAATGGCTAGAAATCGCACTTCAGCCAATACATTCAATCTGCACCGGCGATGTCCTGTGATCCCTCTTTCTATAAACTAATAAATGTGACGTCAGTTTTCCGACCTTTTATAATCAAAATAGACACTGAGCTCGGCATACTGTTTTCAAATTCATACACAATCCGTTACCTTTAAAAAAAAAAGGATTAATACCTTGAAAAACCTCAAATTAGTACACCTGTGACAAATTTACCCCAAACTATTTTTTTGACCATCAAAAACCCAAAACTAATATACTTTTAACAAAGTTACCATAAACTGGTATACTTGTGACAAATTTACCCTCTCTGTTAGTTTTTATTAAATTTTATTATCAAATTATTAAATTAAATGACACTCGACAATTGACTAGTATACCAGTTGGGGGGTTTTTTGCAGTTGAATAAATTAGTTTGGGGTAAATTTGTCATAAATGTACCAGTTTACGGTTTTTTTATAATCATTCGAGATAAATTTGTCACAAGTGTACCAATTTGAAGTTTTCATGGTCAAAAAAATAATTTTGAGTAAATTTATCACAAGTTTACTAATTTGGGATTTTTCAATATACTTTAACCCAAAAAAAAACCATGATCAAATTTGGTAATATTGATAGAGAAAATAGAGTCGTCTTTTTCTTCTTCTTTTTTTTCCGGATTGTTTTTTGCCTCACTACAACCATATGTTCTTGGCTTCTAACGTTATTTTCTATATAAGACATTTCTTGCTTTTGTCAGATCCCCAATATATACCTCGAGATATCGGTGCTTTCGTGTGGTTTGAAAACAAATATCAGAAGCCAAATTAAAACTGAAGAAAATTTCTGAGTTCTGACAATGCTTAGGCAATATAAGATCTACAAGAATGAAATCTCTGATAGCTGTGTAAGTGAAAGTCGAAAGGATGTTAACTTACCGTCTAGCACACAAAAATAGAAGATTGTAGATGACTTGAGTTCATGGTTAATTTAAATAACGTCATCGCTGCAACAAATATCAGTTCCACGAGCACCATTCACAAAGCATTTACAAGCCAAATCAAAATTTTTGCACGATGTTTATGTCACACCCCCAAAACTACAAAGAATAGGGATGACACGGCCGTCCTTCCACACAAATGACGCAACCTCAAACACAATCAACAACCTGATATCAACTATATATATATATATATATATCTCAAACCATATATATACATATCAGATAGATTAACATATTGGTTGCAACATCAGAATTTCTATAATCCACTAAAAAGAAATATACAAATAGAACTCAGACAAACCAAATACTAGCAAGGAAAGTGCACCGCTTCCTTTGGCCATACCCAAAAAATAGAACTCCCCAAAAAGTTTCCACCGACGGTGCACTCGCTCTATTCGCCGCTAATCGAGGAACCTGAAAAGATTAAAGGAGGAGTGGAATGAGAACAACTCCTCAGTGAGTAGTATATATCTTCTAAGCAGATCGAACAACCACTATGTATGTATACAAAACAATACCAAACTTCATAATGCCAATTCAATATATAAAATACATATTAAATCATAAAAGAGTTATTTGATATCATCAAAGCTTTATACTAATATGGAAAACTCATTTAAATCATCATCAAAAGTCAAGTATCAATGGTCAAGTCCATTGAATAATCTCTCCATCAAACGTCCATCCATTGATTAATCTATTGCTTAATATTCCACCATGGTCACGACGCAACGCCTTGTGACAAGGTGACCAAGCTTTTCCTCTTGGCAAGGTCTCCACCTACAAAGCTGATGGCTGGACCCAGAAGGATATCCTAAACCTGGTATGCATACCCCAAAAACCCCTCACTGGGTTCACAGTCATATTGAGCATAAATAACCATCCTCCAATACCGAAATCCAATCCAAAATCAATAACTTAAACCAAACAAATAACATTTGCTACATAGCCCATATCTATTTCATATCAATTTCTCAAATCATTATAAATTTTTCCATAAATCAATATAATATAATTTCATATATATATATATATTTCTCCACTTACTTTGTATAACCTGCTTTTCAAACATTCATAATCAACTAAAGGGTAGCAATGGCTCGATCCGGCTTTTATGCAATAAAAATACTCCTCTCTATTCAATATATATACACTTCAAGACATGATTTTATAAAACCAAAGAAGATATAGTACCACTCACTTCGTCGTCTACAACCAAACGACGAACGATACCCGTATCGTCGAACCTATCAAAAAACCGAAGAATAATGTTAAAATCTAATAAAACTCTTATTTTAACTACGAAATTACTACTTATGCCTTAACTCTAACAAAAGGACTTCTACGAGCTAACAAAACGCAACACGGAGTTTAAACGCAAAACTTGATCACGCCCTCACTTTCTCCTCCGAACCCCGATCCAAATGAATTTATAGTCAATAGAGAGCCCTTGACACATATTACAAGAATCCCAACTTCACTGTCCCAAAATCAAGCCAAAAGGTGACAAAATACAGAACCAAAGCTGCTGGACGCTACTGTTCACTGCGCGCGGGAACTTTGAAATTTTGTTTCGGACAAACCACAAGCTCAAATCACGATCCGTAAAATCCCATGGCTTCATAACACCCTAAATTATCATTCCTATGAAAATACGCGGCTCAACGACTCCAAAATCGGACTTTGCCACTCGATTTTTCAACAATTCCGAATTTGAGCCCTAAACCCAAAAATTACTTCAATTGGACAAACGGGGGGTCTAATCTCTTACCGGGTGCCGTGTTATGGAGTCAAGTCGGCATAGCGAGGCATCCGTGGCGTGCACGTGCCAAAACCCTTTTCCTTTCTTCCCCTTTCTCTTCTTTTCTTTCTGCCCGAACGTGGGCTTTCTTTCCCTTTTATCTTTTCCCCTTTTTCTGTTTTCTTTTTCTTTCTTTATTTAAAGTGGGTCCCACCACATTTGCTTTTTTTTCTTTGATTGGGTCAAAACCCATATTTTACAGTTTCATTGCCAGGTGAAACTGGAGCCTGAGCTTATGTTAGACAGCAAGCAACTGAAATGTGACCACACAATGACTTCTAGACATTGGAAATGGAAGCTCCTCATTTTAAGTCACTCATCGTCCATGTCCGGTAATTAATTTGAGAACCGGGTGCAAATTACTTGTGTGTCAGGCTGACAGCAGAAGAATTTGACCTCTTAAGGAATGCCTTTCTTTTTCTTGATGAGAGAAAAACTAAGAAATCTCTTCTCCATTCAATGCTTAAGAAATGAACAACCTATGGTTAAGACACTGATCTTGCATGAACAGATTTTCTGTTGGATTTTGTTTCCACAAAGTTTATGTACTCGGTAGACAGGCTAATTATGCGCCAAGCTTCCAAAATTAGCATCCTTTCCTGTACTAAACTCGCACTTGGGGTGGAAAGGATTATTAATCACCAAAAAGGGAACATTGGGGTGTCTGCAGCACAGAGCCTCCTAATGCATCATTACAATTAAATGCACAAAATTATCAACACCTTTCCAAAATAGAAAGAAACAGGTTAAATTAATCAGACTTTCCGAAATGCTTACACGTGATGATTATTATGAAAAAAATCAGAAATTTCTGCATTATTACTGCTTAGCGCATCTCACTAGTCATCTGCACTAGAGATGGGTTTCTGATCAATAATTTACTCAGTCCATCAATATCAGCAATGAACTCAGTTTAGACGCTGAGTTCTCCACGCTTCAGTGACAAACGCAATGCCTTAGTCTCCAGGATTGAAACCGGAAGGAGACTTGCATTTGGATTCAAATTGTTGATGTGAACTACATGTCAACCTCCTAGAGATATATAATGCGTCTGGTAGGAAACATTGTGGATATGCCTGTATATTGTCTCATATCTTTTCTAACATTCCATATGTGAAAATATACAACTGAAACACTATTCTCAGCAGAAGTGAAGTATAAGGTGAGTCCTATTTCCCTGAGCTGTTAAAATTGACTGGAAATAATGCCAAATAAATTTGCAACGAGGCCATTCAAGTACTGGTGCTGGCTATGCAGGATGGAACAAATATGTTCCTTAAGCGCAGAACATACAGGAACTATGAGCTCATTGTGGTATACCATTTTACTATCGGACTCTTTTTCCGCTATCACAACGCTTGACCGACCAATACGCAATTTATCGAGTTTTGGCAAAAAGGGAAACTTGTCTAACGATCCTCCCAAACAGTATTAGATATTCATTTACAGTACATGCAGTTATTAAGTCTACGTGCATGGATTAGATTTTAGATTACCAATCAGTTTGGTTCTAACGTGGTAACTAACTAATGGTCATGCTGCTGCTTCAGTTGAAATGAGTGGTTTTTTTAAAAGGATAGGGCTCTGTGAAGTACTTGCGCTTGCCTTTGATTCAGGTAAGCTAAGAATGGAAAGCATAGGCCAGCGGAGAGGAACACATCCAGATCTAAGACTTGGACAGTGAAGTACCTATTCCTTGCAGGGACAATTCAGTTCATCAACTCAGTGATTTATAGTTCGGTCAGCTATTAGTGCCACAATTAACCAATTCAAATTTATCGAAATGCTGGAAAGAAAGTGTACTAATTTTTTGTTCAAAGGAGCCTGAGAATGCTAGAGGGGCCAAGGTTGCTTGGGAGGACATTTGTCTACATTTATGTACTTTCCACCACTGAAATCTGATCCAACTTAGGTTGGCTGTTATCGATAATAGAATCAAATTTAGAGGAGACTTGTAGTGACAGATCCTGGTGTACATATAACATATGGACATCATAAATCTTGCTTTTGAATTTTTCAGAATATAAAATGCTTGGGACACCCATTTTTGCTAGAACTATCGCCGTACATGTTGAAGTTCAATCTGGTCCTTTTGTAAACAGCCCAAGCTCTGATGGAGGTTTTGACATGCACCCACGGATAACCGATTAAGGCATGTGGTGCGACTTGGATTGGCCTTCCGATACGTGAGTCAGTAAGTGCAGAGAATGGGAGGAATAGACTCAGTACTTAGAGAACGGAACAGACTCTTTGCGTGCCTGGGCATGAAGAGCCTGTATTTACAGGTGGACTTACAAAAGAGCAACCCGTGATGAAAGAACTATAGATTTAGCAAGACTTATTGACTAAGCAATTTGATAAGTTCGTAGACATTGGTCATTCAAATGAGCTAACCACTTTGTATCTGGTAGCAACTTATCTGAACATCTATTTGATATCTGTTATAAGTTTTGTTGCAAAACCTTAGCATGTGATGAATCATGATCATGCTCTCTTACAGGAGAGGCAGAGCAAAAAAGGAAAACTTCAGCATGCCCATAAAATTCTTTATTGAAACATATGAGAGGGGAAAAAAATGCTACACTTTCTGAGGATGTACATTCAAGCTGACATCACTAATATCTCGAAGGAACAACAGTTGATTTGGTAATTCTGCGCAAGTTCACACTATTCCTTGGGCTCGATCTTACTGACAACAGAGAGGAGCTTAGCAACTGTCAAAGGTTTCTCATGATAGACATCAAGACCCGCTTCAATGAATTCTTGTTTTACCTTTGAGGACGAGTGAGACGAAACACCTGCAATGGTGCTCCCAATGCCCATATCTCGCAGTCTCTTTGTTGCCTGTCAAAAACCAGAACACAAAATTATTAAAGGATTTTTCCTTGTTTCAAGCTTAGGTTTTCTTTAGCTGTTAGTTAGATCATAGGAAAGCCAATAGTACCTCTACACCATTCATGACAGGCATGTCCCTATCCATCAGAATGAGGTTGAATTTCTTCCCAGATAGGTGGATGTCAACTGCTTCTTTTCCGTTCACGACAACATCATTCTCGATTCCAAGGTTGTTCAGGAGCTGGCGATGAATCTTTTGGCTAACCCTGTCGTCATCAACCACGAGCGCAGTTAATTCGCTCTTTGGGCTAGAGAACCGGTGCGATTGACTTATCGCCATTCTGTTTCTAAGTAGCGCTGTATGGGACCTCAGGACTAACTCTATGTACTTTAGTGGTCGTGATGACTAATGAGTTCGTCAATTTCAAACAAATGGCAGGCCTATAAAAAGGCCCATGTGTGAGGTCGGTAGAGATTAATTAGTGAGTAAGAGATCAGAGATGATGAAATCACTTGGATTTTGTTGGATATCATGAAATCCATGAATTGGATCTTTTCCAATTCTGGACTATACTCATTAAGAAGCGGCTTCTTCTTGTTGGGCAGCGAATGTCGGATTTAGCCAGAAATGGATGGAAATCACTTCAGTCGATTCATGAAATCTAGACTGGCATTCTCTTGGTGATCACTCTTTCTATGAACAGATCAATTCGGCATTGAATTCTACTTTTTTGAATGGAATCGCACACAGAGTTGTTCTTCAGAGGCTACCCTTTAATATACCTGTAGAAATGCTTACATTTGCAGGGTATTGTTTCCAAATACGTACACGATATGTTACTTTTCAAAGAAATAAGTGATCAGATTTTGTAAGATAGACAGAAAAAGAGTCATCTGTCTTTGCAGTTTTCCTGTTTGCCCCGCCATATCAGAATACTCTAGGCTTGTAGGTTCATTAAGATATTCCTACACTTGCTTTCATTCATTCCCAACAAATTCCTCACGATCTTGGTGCTTCTGTATAGTTTGGAAATCACATGTAAAATTGGAGAAAATTCCTAAGTGGTCCGAAAAGAGACGGATTATCCATAACAATGTAATCTCCCATGACTGCATTGGTGAATGTCGAAGAATGTCAACTGCACTGCTGGGAAATCAAAATGTTTGGATAAAATAATATCGCTCTTAACCTAAATTACGGCATCGCTGCGGCATGCAGCTTGCAAAGTTACCATCCATAATGCTCTTACTAAACCGAATCAAATTTTCTCATTTTTATGTTGTGAGGTCCACCTCAAGATGAAGACTCAAATGAACTAACGATATTTGAAATGCAACATTTATGTCTAGTCAGGCATCTTTCATATCCTGGAATTTATTTTAGAACCGGGTTCAGAGAATGCACGTTTAATAGAAGAAAAATATGATCCTTGAGAGAGTGTCTTTCTTCTTCTGGATGAAGAAATGATAAAAGACATCTCATGAATGCATTTTGAAAATATTTTCTTCATTTAATACATATGAAATGAACAACCTATCGTTAAGACTTAAATCCGCTGAATTTTTGAACATGCATAGACAGCGTAATTATAGGCAAAAAATTTTCCAAGCGACGCCTCCATTATTATGTTTCACAAATTGCGGAGAAAAGGATTTACTTAATCACCAACAAAACGAAAATCTAGCTTAAATGTAACATTTATTCAGGCGAAAGTAATCGGCACCAGTCGAAAAAAAGAAAGAAACAGTTATTAAGTAATCAGCCTTTCTGAAGCATCTTCTAACGACGTATTATTATAAAAAATAATCCAAATTTTCCGCTTTGCAATGTTAAGAAGGGTATTTTAGTTGCACTTAAAACTGCTCATCACATCTCACCTATCATACATGCAACCAGATGGGATCTGATATATAATTGGCTTAGTCCTAGTAGTATCATCAATATACTGAGTTACAGTAACTTCTCCATATTTCAGATATGAGCACTAAAAAATTAATCGCAGGGTTTGCTATCAGATGGAAACTTGCATTTCAGGTTCAAAATTGTAGAATTGAACAATACATCGAGCCCCTAGAGATATATAATGTGCATCTGAAGGTACCTGATCGGAAATAGAAATGATATGTCAGAAAATTATCTCACATCATTCCTCGCATGTCATATATGAAATATACAACTGAAACACACACACAGAGTACAAGGTGAGTCCTATTTCCTTAGGTTGTTAAAGTCGACTGGGAATTATTTCAAGTAAATTTGCAATGACACTTTGTTCCAGTACTCGTGCTGGCTATGCAAGATGAAAGAAATTCTTTCCTTGAGCACAGAACATGCAAGAACATTGAGCTCAAAAAAGTTCATTGGGAAATCCTCAATTTCACTTGCTGACTAAATAGGGCATGATATGTCGAGTTTTGACAAAACAGGTACTCTGGTTTTCCAGGAAGTTGCATGAAAAGATCTGTAATGTCTGAATGACATTAATAAGAATGCAGATGTTCCAGTCCAACTTAAAGTGCACTTGGTGAGTGAAACTTGAGTCTGTAGGCACCAACTTTGTGGGCGAATTAACAAAAAGCCGTGTTTGGAACAGCGACATATAGTTGGAATCAGATAGAAATGGAGAGATATATAAAAAAAAAAAAAAAAGAAGGAATACTTGTTAAACTGACATGGACACTGATGCATAAGAATGTTGTAAATATATCCATGCTTATTATTGAGACTGGCACTTAGTACGTAACTTCAGAGACACCAAGGACAGCGGAGCCCCAGAATTGCTCATCAGACACCCATTAATGGTTCTGCCGCTGTCAATCTTGGCCAGGATCGCACCAAAGTTTCTAGGTGCAGCGGCCTCTTGATGCAGCTGTGGACTCCCCCATTCATCATTTTGCCACCAATACTCATCAGGACACAGGAGAATCTTGAGCTCATTGTTCTGTCCCGTTCTACCCTTCAATTTTCCATCAGAAAGAAAAAAAAATTCATCGTGCACTCTTCTTTTGCGATTACAATACTTGACCAACCAGAAGGTGATATATCGAGTTTTGCCACAAAGAAAAACTTGCATAACAACGGGTGTCTGATGAACAATTCTCACAAAGGGACGTCATCATTTCTCATCAAGTTTTCCAGGAAATTGCATGAAAATATCCATGATGCCTACAAGAACTCATAAAAAATTGCAGCTGTTGCCGTCCCAACATAAGTGCACTTGGTAGATGAATTTTAGTGCAAAGCTTTAATATCACTAGCATTTGATTTAGTCTAGGTCATGCGCTCTCAGCAAGAGAGACAGAGCAAAGCAGAAAACTTCGGCAAGACTCGTAAAATTCTTCATTGAACTAAATGAGAGGAAAAAAAGGCTACATTTTCTCATGCAGAACACCCTATCTAACAACAGCGGCATCTCAAAGGGACAATGATTGATCAGTAACGCCAGGAAGTTTCACGCCTTGTACTTGATCTTGTTGACAACGGAGAGGAGCTTAGCAACCGTCAAAGGCTTCTCGTGATAGTCATCAAGACCTGCTTCAATGAATTCTTGCCTCTCTTCTGATGATGAGTGAGACGAAACACCAGCGATTGTGCTTATAACGCCCATATCTCGCAGTTGCTTTGTCGCCTGTTAAAAGTCGAGAAGAAAAATCTCCCTAACTGTCCAAAAAATTAATGGTTCTTGCTTCAACTTAGGCTTATCTAGCTCTTAGTCATAGGAAAGTTGACAGTATCTCTATGCCATTCATTACAGGCATGTCTCTGTCCATGAGAACGAGCTCAAATTTCTTTCCCGAGGAGTGGATCTCAACGGCTTCTTTTCCGTTGCCAACAACATGGTTCACAATTCCAAGGACGTTTAGGAGCCGGTGGTGAATCATTTGGCTCACTTTGTCATCGTCAACCACGAGCGCAGTGACCTCACCATTCAGGCTAGGGACTCCGAGAAATTGACTTTTCGGCATTCCCTTCCTGTGTATGTATGTACTGGATCTTCTTCTCCCTTTTCAGCTCCAAACCTCTTGATATGTACCCTCTGTGTGGAGGGTTGAAATGAAAGCGAGGAAGAGCGCCGGACATCATGAAATCACTTGGATTTTGTTGGATAACATGAAATCAAGAATTGATTAGTTTCCACTTCTGGGTAATACAAATAAAAAAGCAGCTTTTTCGAGTCCAAATGAACGTTGAATTCAGCCAGAAATGGACAGAAATCACACTTCAGCTGATGCATTCAATCTGCACTAGCATCCTCTTGGATCCTCTCTTTCGAAGGACTCGCTGATTTGACATTGATTTTCCTTTATGGAAACAGACATCGACCAAGTCGTTATTTCAGAGGCAACTTCTTAATGTACCTTTGGAAATCATTACATAAGCGACATGTCGTTTTCAAATACATACTCGATCTGTTACCTTTCAAGGAAAAGCATGAAAAATATGGACAGAGAAAAGAGTCGTCTTTCTTTTCAGATTCTTATGCCTCACTTAATCCACCAATTTTTGCTTTATAAGTTTATTTTCAGCATATACATTTCTTGCTTTTGTTCAATCCCGGATATACTACTTGAGATTTTGGTGCTTCTTTATGGTTTGGAAACAAATAAGCTAAATTTAAAATGAGTTAATACCAGGAAAATTCTCAAATCGATATACTAGTGACAAACAAATCTTATGATTATAGAAAATATGATCTAGATTGCGTTGCTAATAGAGATAAAGTGTTTCCACCGCTGAAGCATACTATAATTTTCTTGATATTAGTTCCAACAATAACAACATGAGAAATATCTAATTTACCCAATTTGTGAGAAATTTAGGGAATGAGACGAGAGATATGTTGGCCATTTTAAATTACCATTTGTTTGGTGACGTTCCCTATAGCATAGAGTTTATCAACACTATTAGCAAAAGATCAAAGTCAAAAGACGACTTAAGTTTTTAAAAAAAAAAAAAATTATAATGCAGAGATAAATCTGATGATCGGATGCTTCATGCATAATTTGTTTCATAGGTGCAAGAAATGAAAAGAAAAGAGAGAGTTAAAAGGGCAATGCGGAGTGTAACAAATAGTTCTTTTCGCCCATAAGGTCAATAAGAGTTTGACATTTTATTATTACCAGACGATGATATACCATAGGAATATTAAATTTTATTTATCCACGACCTGATCCTCGGTTTTTAGCGGAAAAATTATATTATGTACCTGAGATACTAGCAAATGGCAAGGCCATATTGATCAGCTAAGGTCCAAAATATGGAAGAAATAGGTGCTTTCGTGACTCTACCACTCAATCAATCCTATTCCACTTAATCCCTATTTCATGGCCACATATTTTTCTGGTTAGATAATGGGAAACCTTTCTACTATTACATGAATCTAATTTTCATTTCATGACTACTGTTATGGTAAGACAAAACCCAAAAATAAGAACGACCCAAACAAGAGGGGCTTCTAGACTAACCACCTGGCCTTAGATTCTAAAAGTTATGGGGTCACATGTGCTCAACAAATTTGCCGGTGGTCCTATTTGCAGTTATATAGTCCAGAAAAAATGGAGAGGCAAGCTCCTCTAATTCTTGTTTGATGTACCGCTCTTATAACACCACAATATTTCGACCCTTTCGGGTAATGCTCTCAGTTGTGAATCGATCGGGACAGAGCTCAGAGACAAGCTGAGGGAAGAGGACAGACAAGACAAGGAAGCCATCCGCTGATTGTACATTTACGCCTTGTCTGAACAGCTTCGAATGCATTTACTCTTTTCTAGGCCACATTGATCAGAATCCGCCTATGGGACAAGTGGGAAGAAAATTTTTTCAAGATGGTAACAATGTATGTGAGGTTAGAACTAAGCTTGAGGGGAAAAAACTGCGTCAATGGGATGATTTAGATACAAAGAGGACCAAGCACTAACGTTATAAAGGTCACAAACGGCCTCAACTGCCGTTCCCGAACATCACTCCCGTTTTGCCCCTCGTAAGCAATGATGGGGCAAGAAACATCGGATTCAGACGCAATACCGTATTTAACCAAATCCCAGACAAAGCCATTTTCTGCTTGGTTAACAAAGAATGCTCATTCACAGAACGCTGGTCGTTGTTAACCTTAGGTGGTGGACTTTTTGGCGTCCAGGACCCTTGAACGTCATGGGGAAACTCAAATAGCCAATGTAAAAAGTCTTCAAGAACGATTTTATGTTGGTGCCGAGGAGAAATAAGGGCAACGGACAGGATGTTGGCACGACTAGTGTAAAGCTCCGCAATTAGCATAGCATTACCAGCGATGTTAGCCTCAAAAGAGAGAAGACAGAGAAGAGACTACACGCAAAAGTAGTGATGATGCCTTTGAGCACTCAAAATAGCTCAATTAAAGAGCCTCTGGTAAACCACTCATGGACTGGAAAGCACGTGACTTTTATGGAGCATCGGCTTCTTAATGACAGAAAATGGCAACAATATAGAATTTAAAAGGGCCATGTCCTCTCTGATATAAATAAGCAACCACATCAGAGAACTTCCCTCCATTACTATGTTCGAATGCCAACGTCCAAATACACAACTTTAACCCAGAGCTATATGGAAAGCCCCAAAGAAACAAAGATCTATGGCAGGAGATAGGTGTAGAACAATTTCCTCCAAAATCACATTTATTTTTCATGTTCCAAGTGCCGCTCTCCAAATAAAAATTACAACTCTCTCCCACCATTATCAACCACACAAAAAACCAAACAAATTAAAAAATAAGCAAAAGCAATATGTACGAAAATATACATACCTACAACCCATTTCACACAAATTTACAAAATACACAACAATGAACCATAGAACCTCATGGTCATTGTCTTTCGCACCCAGAAAAGGAGAAAGAAAAACGAACTAAACATGATTAGTGTCTATGGCAGTACCTGTCCTGGCTTGCGATATACGATTAGCATAGATAGTCACCAGGCGCAATTGTGTACTGTTAAGGCCTTCCAAGTATGGCAAGAATGCCTTCCCAAGCATGATATATATATCCACCAGACAGAAAACTACAGTCTGCACCAATAGAAAAACAAAACCAAGCTGAGATTGTAAAACACAGTGCAACGGCAGAAGGTTGTGATCTACTCAACTTCAATGATGTGAAAATGCATGAGACTGAGCAAAAAGAGTCAAACGCCATCTACCTTAGAGATGTCGTGATGATCAAACAGGTATATAGTATCTGAAATTGACTCAACACCTTATTTATTCTATTTGTGTCCTTCCACATCAAGCAAAAAAGAGAAATAATCTGAAAGAACTATGACATTCATCAAGATTGGCAAGGACAATACAGCAAAAACTCGCAGGAAGGCAAACATGTGGAAGCACATATTATAGTACAAAAGCTCAAAGTAGGATCTTCACTCCTGCTACAGATCACAGAGATTATGTCTATCACAGTCTCAAATATAATCCCAAAGAGACAAGTCAAACCAAGACTCAATTGCTCAAAATCAAAGCATAAAATGTGCGGATTGTTTTCATCCTGTCCAATCCACAAATTTGCTGAATAATCATGAGACCCTCTCTACCCAATGATTAATTCTTCCTTTCCGCCGAACTTAATAGCCACTGTCCCACTATTAAGACAAAGTCATAAAAACATTAAGAATGCTACCTTGCGAATGTCAGCACTCTGGTTCCCAAATGCTTCAAAAAGAGCAGGTAAAAATGATGGTAACTGAGCCATCAGCTCCTCTTGTGATAGCCGTCCCACAAGCTGGAGATATCAGAGGAAACTTTCTATTAGATAAAAATAAGGAGCCTTGGAAGGTAAATGTCTTCAAAATGTAAGGAGAGAACTGGTTTCCAAAATTAGCATGAACTATAGGCCGAACTAAAGGATCTTGATAATGTACAGCCTAAGACCATGCAAGGATGGAAAACTATGTAAACAGCTTTAGAAGACACTGAGTGTAGATTATATCATCGTAGTGGACATGACTAAATTGCACTTGAGTCAAACTGAAGCGATAGTAACTAGTGACAACTTTGAAGATGGAAGCATACACAATTTTTTACATGAATATGCTTCGAAAAGAATATAGATGATAAAAATTGCTATAGAAAGTCCCTAATGGTAAAAAAAAGTCCAAGAAGAACCTGTTCCAGCAGTCTGTGGACATCATAACTGCTCCTAAATCCTAATTAATTACGTCTACGATTGGTAAGTTTATTTCATAAGTAACCATCCAAAAAGAACATGTACTTTGCAATGAGTTGCTACAACAGAGGGAACCAACATAAGCCAACTGATACAGCAAAACAAGCATGCGTCAACATTATCCAACAAGCAAAAATTCTGCATATGTTCTTTGTTTCTTTTCTCTACTCTTCCTTGGGAGGTTGGTGGGGGGTTTAGGAGAGGAGGTACTATATAAGGTCGGATTGAGAGTAGAAAGCAAGGTACCTTCGTTAAACAATTTATGCAAGTAACAAGCATTTTCTCATCTTCAGTGACCAATAATGGAACAATAACCTGCTCCTCAAACAATCACACCACCAACAAATTCAAAAATTAGTCTGCTAGCAACCTCCACTTCTCTTAAAGAAAAGAGCACCAGAAGAGAGAGAGAGAGAGAGAGAGAGAGAGAGAGAGAGAGAGAGACGTACACTTAGACATCTGAAGGGATCATACTTGGACAATACAATAGATAAGCAATGCTCAGCTTCATTTGAAACCTAAAAGCAGAAAAATAAAATATAAAAGGTGGACACAAGGGAAGCTAATGATATACGGTTGAAAAGACGGGTCAAAGAAATTACCTTGGCAACGTCATCCTTACCAGCATGAAGCAGCTTTTCAATTACAATCTCAATAGACTCTTCCATCATATCTTTCTGGAACCATAGGAGGAATGTAGAATTTACCTCAGATTAAAATTATGCAAAGCATGAGAAAAACACATGCAAGCATTTGTGAAAAGAAATGTTTCAACACAAATTTAGAGACACGGTACTATTTTAAAAGCAAAATGATACACAATGCACCTGATTCTGGAGCATTTCAGTAATCGACAAAAGACCCAGTTCACGGATGAGGGAGTCAGAATCATCCAACACCTCGAGTACAATTGTCAAAATTTGATTGAAATACTGCATAAAAGCCGGGTAACCGTAAGTCATCATAGAGAATAACATGCTGCAACATTAATCTAACCAGACGTTCTCAAATAAGGTCTCCTCCCTGATGGAAAAAATTAACCATCACTATAAAAAGAGATTAATACGACTCAATAGCTTCCGGAAAATGGTAGGTTCCACTTCATCAAGGAAAGACAAGCTAGCGGATATACTATGATGGGTGGACATATACAACAAATGGAATAAGTAGATAAGATACCCAAGAATATCGATTGTCTTGTTTCAACAAATAAGAAATCAGTTGCCTTTAACCAGTGTTCTTTTTCCATTGACACCATTTTACATAGTTCTGACAGTTACGAGGATTACCCTGATACACAACTGTCACCATTTTCAATGAACAAGCCATAACAGAACAATTAGCTTCTGAAGATATAGGCAAATGACATGTACCCTATAAACTTCATAGTAAGCGCACGGCAGAATTGGCACTGAGTTTCTACTTAATTACAATGCCATGTTAGGGTTGCACAGGGAAGAACATGCATGGCAGAAGCCTTGCAAAGAAGGGGGAGACTGAGATTTGTCATTGCATACCTTTGTCCAAATAGAAATATCACTGGCCTGAGATATTTCAACCAGCTGCTGAAGTCCAGTTCTTTTATTTGAAGATGAAAGATCATCATTGCCGTTACCGATCTACAAAAGAAGGATTCTAGATTCATTACCCTCAATGAATATTTTTTTTTTTTTTTCACACTTCTAATCATACTGTTTCCCAAAAGTAACAATCTTACCATTACAAGCCACTAGAAACTAAATGATATCTTACCATGTGAAGAATTTGGGGAATACTCAGCTCGTCTGGCAATGAATTAACCTTAGAAGCAGAGAAATTGCGATTGTCAAGGTCAGCCTCAGCGGAAGGCTCAGCATCAGGACCTAAGTTTTCAGCAGCCCCAAGGCCAGAACTGCTCATAATATTGATGTCCACCTGGGGACTGGACAAGCCCTCTAGACTCATGGGAGATGTATGTTCAATCCGACCAATCTGGGAATCTATATTATTGTCAGTGAGATTTATAGTGCAGCTCAGATCTTCAGACTTGAAATCAGAGAAGTCATGGTTCAAGTTATCATGTGTTTCATTAGATGCTACATGAATCCCACCAGTAGGCAGGGAAGAATCTTGCATAGAACTCCACTTCCGGCCCCCATTACTGTCTAGGGAACCAGCAGAATACCTGCCAAAGAAATTACCCACCCTTTGCTGACCAATATATCCATCTTCAGATGATGAGCCCACAACATCAGAAGGATCATAACCAGACTTTGAACGCTGCCGCTCTCTCTTGCTTTGCAAAAAGTTCATCAGATCGACTTCTATACGAGGAGTGTACTGTTTAAGAGCTCGTCTCAAGGAATTCTGTTCCTCAACAGATAAACTCAGGATAAAATTGAGAAATGCAGTTGAATCATAGTGGGAATAAATTGATATGAGACAAGAAATAGCTGCTTCCTTGAGCTTTGTATTTTTATCATGGGCTAGGGGAGTCAACTTAGCAAGCCATAGTTTCAATATACCAATATTACCAGAACCTTCAGAGTTTGCCACATGCTTGCTAAAGGAATTGATGGCAAATTCTATCACTGCCAATTTTGCCTTGGGAGAGCGTTGTTCATCAAGTGATCGAAGCAAAGCAGGTAGAAGAGAATCCGTACTGTATGATTTACTCAAAATCTCTAGTGTTGCTGAGCAAGGCTGCCGAACTGACTCTTTTGGGTCAATCAAACGTGAGAAAACATGGGGTACGATCCTTTCCATGTAACCCTCAAAGGGTTTGCGGCAAGATTTAATGATGTCAGCAAGAGTGGAAAGAGATGCCTGTGCAACTTTATGGTGTGGATCATCCAAATGCTGGAAAAATAGCTTCATGACCTTCTCAAAGTTTTGGATAACTTCTTGAATACCTCTCGGTCCTTGCTGCAGCAGAGACTTTATATAACTAAACGCAGCAACTCTAGTAGACCAGTCAGAAGTTGAACTGAGACCTTCGCTAAGGGCATCGCTTAGAGATGCTGGACCATCCACGAAACTTGATAAATCACTCAGCACTAGCTGGCTATCATCAAAGCTTCTCCTCCTGCTTGCAGACATTCTTCCCACCACAGCCTTTCTCGAAAGTGGCCTCTGGAAGTTAGGGACATGACTGCTATGTAAATCCCTTAAGCTTCCATCTCTGTGTGGTGTGTTCATATATTGCCTCTCCATGTGCAGATTCGTCGATCGCCTAGCTTCCCTAATGTCACTTTTCTCCTCAATTGCACCCCTTTCATGCAGCTTCTCTGAAGTTCTCCTTGCTGAATAGGCAGAAAATGCTGACAAAGTCTCAGTTACCGTATTACCATGATAGGATGACTTGACAGAATCTTTGGAAGCTTGAATTTGAGAAATGATATCAGATAAACCCAAGCCACCATTTCGGTTGCTACCCCTGCCGATAACTGATGTGGCTGAATCTGAGGCTAACGAGCTCTGGTTAGAAGCTGGAATTGCATGTGGAGATGGCGGATCACGGGAAGATGGACGGTCAACTCCTGCACTAGGGGCAACATGAGAGATATTTAACTGCTTACAAATGATCGAGAGTATGTATCCAAAAACTAGGAATATTTACTTCAACAGATTGGAAGAAATAACTTGAATCCATCTTTACCTAAATCCAGACTAGATGAATGGAGAGCCAGAGGATTTCGCTTATCAGATACATCCAAGCCTCTAAGCATGCTTTCAATGGCACTGACCTTCTCTTTGCTTGAATGTAACACACTTTCAAGACTACGTTCAGCACCTTTACCAGCTGCTTTTGTCTGAGACAAAAGCAGCCCCGAAGAAAGAGAAGTCCCTGAGGATAAAGTAGATGTTCTATCCATTGCAACAATAGCAGAAGTTCCATATCCAGGTAGACCTGTATGAGCAGAGGTATGAGTGGACGATATATGTGCACTTCTCTCACGAATCGAAGGAGAAGCGTGTCGTCTGTGCAAGCCACCATCTTCTTCATTTATTATCTGCAGAGAAGGAGGGATAAAAGAAGCTTAATGGAGGAAAAAGATTAAAAATAGGCCAAGGATATCCCTGTTCATAAGAAGCATTTACCCTCTGAATCACAGGATCAAAAGACAAAAACAAGCGCCGGGAGCGCTCTGGCCAAGTTTTTGAAAACATTCTGTAGCACATTCTGGCTGTGGATCGAACCTGTTAAATTTCAAACATCACTTAACATTTCCATTGAAATGAGAAAGCTCAAAAATATAAACAAATTCAAACAGCTTTACCTCACTCATTGCATCAGCGACACAACATCTTATAAGATCCTCAAAAAGATCTGCAGATCGCTGTATTTCTGGCGCATCAGGCCATTGTTCCAATACCAACAGTGCATACTCGCAACACCTGACATTCAACAAACGTAAAAGAAACAATGTAAAAGAAGTATCAATTATATTAAGAACAGAACAATATGCATCCTCGCCTGCTAGTAATGTTTTCAATGAGAAAAAATTAACGGAACATTAAGACTTTTTCAGCACCTTGCACGAAGTACTGCATTTCGGTCATTCTTTGCACAGTCGGCTAAGCAAGGAAGAACACGTGAAACCTTGCAGTTACGCAACATCTGTAGATAAAAGCATATAGTGTGAAAAATTATGAAGTTAAAAATAATATCAGAATTTTTTTTTTGGGCTAAACATGCTGATGAGTTAATTTACCGTTTTTATACAATTATCAGCAGACTCTGCAATAACAAGGACAGTGATCACAACTAGCTTGAAAAGAACCTGATGGGAATAATACATTATCAATAAACGGAGATGAAAATGAAAAGACCAAAATTAAAGAGAGTTTAGTACATACTGGAATGAACGACTCAGCACAGGCTTCAAAATCTCCCAGAAGCTCCTTGGATAAAAAGCATAGCAGGTGGCAAGCCTTCAAAGCACATAACACAACCAAAAAGCAGCTTATATATAGTATTTTTTTTTTATAAAGACTTAATACATTGCTTGCTGCGATATTTGATTAGAGAAGCGATTTTACTAGTGATCTAGCAAAGTAGAACGAACCTTCTAAACGCATAATACAACCATAGAGGCTAATATACTGTATGTTTTTTCTAGACTAATATGCATTACTTGCTAGGATGTTTGATTACAAACAAGGTTTTACAAGTGATCTAGCAGAATAAGGTCCTCTTTTTTTACCCATGTTTTCAGGGCAAGACTAGCTAAATCCCTACAATTGATGAATCTGAAAAGCCACAGTTTGCTTGGCACATGTTACTGAAGTTCTGGCATGTTGGCAACCAACAGAGATTTATGGCAATTGTTTCCTTAATCCTCAGTATAGAAGAAGTAAGAAGCTTTACAAGCAACAGATGCGGAGAAAAAACCATGCCAAAATAAATCTGTCATTGGTCATAATAAACATGACACAGAGACAGGAATGGTATTCAAGCAAGGTAGGAGATCTCAATAACAACCATGCCTTTGTCTTCTTTTTTTTCTAATAACCAACCACCATTTTTTTTTTTTTTTTTGGGTTATTCTCCAATAAACACTCTTTGGAGGAATGAGCCAGAATCATAGCATTGCAGACGGGCACTTGTGGAGACAAAAGAGCCCACATTGCCACAAACCAGATTTAATTTCAAGATTAACAACTTAAGATCAAAGCCAAAGCAAGTCTGCTTGCCAATCCGCCAGTCATGAACCAGCCTTAGGAGCCTTTAATTGGATAGTTCAAGAACCACTGGTAGCAAAGAAAAATATACAAACAACAAGGGCAGCACTAAGCCATGAAGTTGCACCTGCTTTACTATGCTGGACCTTCTATCAGACAACTGTGTGCTCAGAGGGCCCACAAGTTGCTTCAACAGTCCCTTGAAACATGGATAGTCAGCAGCACCTGGTAACAGTATGATTGATGACAAAAGGACTTGCATCAAAACATGGTTTGTAAGGCTTCAGCTAATAGTACCACCACTATAGTTGCATTTATGAGCAATGTCAAGGATCATCAGGTAAAATAATCAAGAAAGATATAAATAGGAATTAGATGATAAAATCATTGAAATGGGTAACTAGTAGATAAGACAATAACACATGTATACAGTACGAAGATTTTGTAAGTTAACAGTAAAGTGAGGTTGCACCAATACATTTTTGATTAAATCAATTTTATCTCAAAATAGATTATTCAAACAGACATCTAGATATTCACAAGGAAACTTGTAAGTGCTTCTTTTGGTAATCGTCAGAGAGTCTGTCCACTACTGTTGTTGCAGTGCAATGATGTCTGATGTGCAGCGCATGTGTTTGACAACACGGACTAAAACTGTAGCACCCTAAAGCTAAGAGGGGGGCAACATTGGCTCCGAGGAGTTCACTAAACACCTTTAAAAAGCTTAAGCACCCTTTTAGGAGGTACCACTGTGTCACCAGATCCATACCCATCTCAGTTGCATTTGGCATGGATCTATCAATTCAAGCGAGGTGGCAAGCATGGGATCTACTTTCAATGAGGCAATTAGAATTGTTTCTTTGAAATATCAACATAAAATTGCGAGTATCATAATGATGAGAATGATATAATCCCGTAAGAGAGAAAGAGAGAGAGTAAAAACCTCCAGAAGCTAGTGCTTCGATTCTCTGCATGGCACCAATGCGAACCGACCAATCTTTCTCTGGTACAAGGGTAGAAGCAATCTTCTCAAATTCCCTTATCAGCTCTTTCTCTGAGTATACTGTGATTGGTTCTACGGGTTTTACAGTTACATCACCTTCAGCTGCACAGAACAGAAAAGATAACACCGAACGATTAAACTGAAGCACATCTTACAAATTATGTCGAATGTGTCATGGTCAGAGTAGGACTGGAAGAGAGAAGTAAGAACACCACAAAGAATAAGTCCATCAATATTTAACAACTCTACTTAACTTTCCCAACAAAATGTCAAAACATAATACATCCAACCCCCACCCCAACTCAAGGGAAGGGAAAAAAACACATTCAATTCAATGGAAGAGCATTCTACTTCTACCTTGAATTTGGAGAAAAGATAACTTTGGGGACTGTAGTATAGATTATATAATTAAAGATAGCTGGAAAGGACTAAAGTGAAGATGCTAACCTCCAACTTGAGACATATCCCTAGAAGAACTCTTTGCCCTGGGACTATTTCGTTTAGGGTTATGAATTGTAGGCTTTGCATCTGTGGCAGCAAAATTACCCGTAAGTCCATTTGAATTACGAATTTGTGGTTCGAGCTTCTCTAATCTTGCATTGATCTCTTTCACCTACAATCATAATTTCTATCAGAAGGAGGCAAAAAGTTCCTTTCTCTGAAAAGCAAAAATACTGGTTATCCAATTAAAAGAAAAGAAAAGAAAAGACTGGAATCCCTCAATATTTTGTGCACTTCATCAGAATGTTTCCATAGACAGCAGAATGATAAAATCTGTAAATTAGTATATGCACATACTCACCATTGATGAAGGGAGATGATGCCGTTGAAGTTCATCACGAAACTGAGACCCAGCCTGTGTATACATCTCCTGGAAAGAGAGGGAAAAAACAGCCTTCTCAGTGAATGTGGTCTAGCAACCAGCTAAAAGACAAATAAAAAAGCACAAGAAAGAACATTGCAAGTTCAACAGGCAAAACCTGCTGCTTCCCCAGTTTGGCTTATCCATCTTAGAAGTGAAACACAACCATATAAACTTTCTGTAAAAGTTGCATCAATATCTTTCAGAACAGTGACATCAGAATACAAGTATCACAGCTGCTGAAACTTAGTTTTTGCTTCTCATATCAAAGAATAAGTATATATGTCAACCAGCCCATGCTTTACTTGAGAAAGGAACCATTACTCACAGGATCACGGAAGAGACAGGAGACGGTATATTTAAAAAAAAAAAATGTCTAATGGCCAATTATGAGCTTTCATGGAAAAGGAGTCTTGACTACTGTCACTTGTGCCTAGTAATTCGACACAATTTTGATCCTTGAGCAAACTTACAAGCACTGACCAGGTATCTAATAAAAATATGAGCTAAACCAAAGTAATACAGACCAGATTCTCTCATCATTAAACAACTTCTGGGTGAACAGAACATCCAGAGCAGATGCATTGTGTCTATCCTTAATGTCATACCACTAACAAAAAAGAAAAAAAAAAGTTGTCATCACAGTAGAGGTTACTTATGACGGAGAAAAAGCAATTTGAAACTTTTTGATGCGATGAGCGTATCACTGAGTTTGGCAACAAATTATTATAATTCAAATACAAATTCAACAACTGTTCTGTGAGATAGAATCCAGCTTGACTCTATTACAGCCGGCCGAAGCAAAGGATTTGCAAATGCTTTTGCAAGATAATAAATTTTTCCATGCAAACGCCTTGGTTTTAGTAATTAAGTTTACCAATCACACTAATTTACTCCCACAACTACCAAAAATAATTAATTGGATGACGTTTGAACAATATGATGCCTTTCATAAACAACTCTACACAAGAAATACATGGAAATATAAGGTCAAACAGGATACTTCTCAGCAAATTAAGATAACTCCACATAAAGATCTTACAAGGCTTGAAGGAGTAATGTGTCAAGGATGCCACTGACCTCAATGCATGATAAAGCTACTTCCCTGACACCATGATTTGAGTCGTTCAACAATTGCAAAATCTAGAAACGAAAGGAAGCATTAGTAAATCCAGTTTGCAGGAAAAAATCTATATGCTCTCCAACTATGTCGAGTCAATGGGCATACCGGCGGAAGGATGGCCCGCTGAAGAGGAAGTTCTGTAGATGCAAAGAGACCAATTGCAGAAGTCACAGTCCGAGCAAACTCTTCTCTGACTCTCCAATTTTTGTGAGTCCAAGCAAAAGACCCAGCCCTTTCAACAATTATTGTTGGCGAAGAAACCTGCAGGGAACACATAACCAAAATCAAGTTTGACATAACCTAGAAAAACAAGCGAAAGATCACTAGAGTTTAAAAGGCACCAAAAAGTGGAAAAAATACAAGGTAGAAGGAAAGAAATATTAAAGTCCCCTCGTGTTTCCTACAATAAGGAAGGAGAACGCCCCTTTGCATTTCCCGGAATTTAGTAAGAAGAGCTAGAAAAAATGCTTTATTTTCCTATCTATTTCGCCCTGGTTTAAGCTAGTAATGAGCAAAAGACCAGGCACAACTGAATTCAATTGGAAATTTGCAAGGCAAACCAAGGGGTCAGTTTTAATTCTCAGGCAAATTATATCTCAGTTCATGCTTTTCCTCATCCAACTCGATTGAAGGTTTTCAGACAAAGAAACAACACAAATAAGAGCTAAGCGGTCTAGCCTAAATTGAGTCATTTTTTTTTAAACATATATATCACGTGAAATAGGGATGATAGATAAAGTGGGCAAAGGAAATTAGATTTAATCAACACAAACATAATAAGAAAACAAATTGGTTAACTGAGAACCAAACTGAACCAGTTCTCTGAACCAAGTTTCCTCTTTGCAAATCCTGTTCAGGCATAGGAACCCTAAAAAATGTACAGGTCGTTTCCACTCTATGAATAAATTGAAGCTGAAATAATGCATCATGATTTCTTTGAACTCCCCATCTAATGAGCTCCCAGGGCTCCTAAAAAATTCTCTATAAATCCTCTCCGTACAGGCAGAAGAAAAAACACTACAAAAGAGTTCAAGTGAAACCCCCAAGGCAAAAATTGGGTCAAATTAAACCCTGGAACTTCTGAAATGTCTAAGAACTAAGTCAACCAAGCTCGATTTGTACATTGACTTCATTTCAGTTCATTAAACAGCCTTACACAGAGGCAAGAGCAAGGGTCAAGCAGTCAATATTTGAAGTTAAAAACTCCACAACGCTACAAATGAAATCTTCCGATACGACAACAGTAATTCTCAAATATCAGCAAGCACTGAGATCAACCGTTAGCATCTGATTGTTAACGAACGAACCAACATTATAGAAAATCCGGGAGAACTTCGAAGAATTGTTTTGATAGTTAAAACTCAATCGAGAAATTGCCGCGCACTCCTAACCGTCCGAATTTTCACCGAATCTTCACTCCAGCAACCACCATCCCCACAAAACAGACACACACGGAGCATCCCCATCGACCGCCTCGCATTTCATACAGCACGCACACGCGAGCGAGCGGAGCAGTTACCTCCATGAGAGTGAGCAGCAGCCTCCGGGCGGCGTCCCTCACGGGCTGCTTCCCGTCGCCGAGGCGCTCGACGACGGCGGGGACGAGCCCGTTCAGGTGCAGCTTCAAGTGCTCGCCGGAGAGCACGGCGGCGGAGGCGAGGGCCTGGAGCGCGCCCTCGCAGACCCGGAAGTTGCCGTCCCGGAGGAGATCCATGCAGCAGTCGACGAGGGACGACGTCTCGTGCGGGGAGAGGCTCTTCCGGGAGGCCTCGAGGAGCTGGTAGAGGCGCTCCACGGCGGCCAGGCGCTCCTTCGTGTCCTTGGCGCGCGCGAGCTCCAGCGCCTCCTCCATTCCTCCGCCGGGGGACAAGGACGGCGGCCGGTGGGCCAGGGATCCGCGCGGCGGCGAGGAGAGAGAAAGCAGATCGAGGCCGGCGGAGGTTGTTGGTGGTGGTGGTGGTTCCGAGCCTCTCCGATGCGTAGAGAGAGAGAGAGAAGAGAGAGAGAGGGGCGGAGATGGTGGTGGTGAGTGTTACAGTGGGAGGAAAGAAAGTAGTTTTTTAATTTTTTCCGAGTGACGCTGACGCTTACTTTGCAGAAGCGACAGAGACTGTTGTGCGTGCTCTTCTGGAGGGGGAGGGGCGGAGGAAATTGCCACCAGAAATGGGGATTATTTACGAGACGTGCCACTGCACGAGCGAGGGCCCTGTCAGGCTTGGCCACGCGTCCGTCGGGCTAGAAGGCGACGTCGCCGGACTCTCTCGGGCTCGGCACGTGCGCGCGAGGTGGGCCTGGGGCGACCCGACCGACCCTTGGGGTAGGACGTTGGACGGTACGACGGAGGACACGGTCGACTTAAATCTTCTACCCCACGGTACGCGTTGAAAATTCTACGGGCAAAACGAAATTGGATCCACTTGCCACCCATCTAATATAGAAGGATGTATTATGGAAGGGGGACGAAAGGGGACGAGTTCAAATCCTCACATTTTTGGAAGTTAGGATGGGAATGATTTAATTTCAAGTATAAATTTCTACTTATACGTCCTGCAATAAGATATAACAAAAGTTTGAAAGTGAGAGTTAGAGTAAGAATAAAGTAGGACGGACCAACAAAAAAAAAAATGAAATTGAATCTGATCCATATTCATGAAAATAGTTTTGATTTTGTGGAAATCTCACGAGTGCATTTCAAAGGACATATAGCAAATCTAGTCCTTAAACATAACTCATGTTGGATTTTTTATTTGTTCGATATAATTCTTAACTTTTGACATATATTTATTTTAGTTTCTCAATTCTTTATAAAATGTTCAAAAACAATATTGAGCAAATTAAAAATTTATAGATATTATATATTATGTTAAAATTCAAAGATTATATTCAATAAATTTGAAGTTAGGATTAAATTAAAACTATTTGCGTGACTATCCCAAAATTAACGACCGCTTCATTTGTTACGCCATACGAGGTAAGTTCATGATTATCAAGTGAGTACAAGATCCAGAATGGAGCCCTCGTATCTCAGAAAATGGGACTTCCCCCCAACCATCTGAATGCAGAGAAGCTCGGATCCTAAGAAATAAATGCCGCATTAATAGAAGCGTTAAGGCCAGATGGGGGGGACTTTGCCTCGACAAAGACGGAGAATCATCTCTCGATTCTCGCGAGGCAGCAAAAGGACAATGAAATAGAGGTGGGGTTGACAAGAATGCAACCTAATTGATGTCGCTTTCTTAATCTCGACTGAGAAAATGAACGAGTTCGCTTTGGAATGGAGCTACATGGACGAACGAAAAAATGGCTCATAATCCTAATCATGGCGACAAACGTGCGGCACCCGATGATAATAACGAAGTGGTTAGTTCACGGGTCGCTGCATGACTCGTGTAATGTTATTAGGAGAGGATAAGCTCGAACGAGAGGCGATCATTTGGTGGAGAATATAAACGAGGGGCAGCCTTAACTTGATGACGAAGCCATCCCAACTACTGCTTTTGGACACATGCTGAACGAAAAGGAGAGTAAAGGGGAGCGAGGGTTGTGCGCACTTTCGCTTTCGCTTCATCATGCCGGCCCGGCCTTCGCTATTCTGGCGTTTAAACGATTATTTTTCGTGATTTATAAAAAAAAAAAAATGGAGTCAATGGATCTTTACAGGTTGGCTGATTTTTTTTTTTTAAATAATGAGGGTTGGCCGATGTAATAACCTTTTTTAGGTGCAGAAAGAGATTCCTGCTGGGCTACTCCGAAGGATTGGCTGAAGGCCAGAAATAAATCTTACAGAATTAGCACAATTGAACGGCGTTTTCATATCGACGCCTGCTAGATCCCGAGTTAAAAATGCCAAAGATACTCCAACCGCATCACAGCAGATAGTCAAAAGCTAAGATAGTCCAGCTACATACTAACAATCCTGTTGTTGGATTGAATTCTAACGAATCCTTCATGAAGAGAAACGTGTATGCTGGTGATTGTATCACATGCACATCGGCTAATCATACTCCATAAGTGAAGAAAATATTGCCCGAATCTTGTGTTGGCCATAAAAGTCCAGTGCCTGTTAAGTTCGAAAGGCTCTGTACAGCCCTAAACGACAATGCCGCTTGTGATGACTGGTAACCTCCCAGTCTATGAAGACCAAATATAATCTTGATAGTCTCCACTGCAATCAAGAGTACCTGAAAAGAAAGATAGACAAATGGATGCCAGGCAAAATCACAAGCAAAAGCCGAGTACAATTAATCATACACGCATGGAGTAGTTACTTACCCAATTGTCATATTTGGCAGGGCATGTGAAATGAGAAGAGGTTTTATCATCAAGCCCAAAGTGTGTGGAATTAGAAGATCTTGCATATTCTGATTGCTACAAGATAGCAAAAATGTCAAGGATCATCGTCATAAGGGGCGTCTAAAGTTGGTGACGATTCAAAAATTATACGCAGTCTTCCATCCCGTTGAAGATCAACAAGCAAGCTAGCATCATTGGGAGGTTTGTCCAAATTATTTCCTCTCAACTCCAAGAGGCCAAGATTACCTAGGTTGCAGGTGTATGATGAAGTCATCAAATCACCACATATGAACTGACATTAGATTAAAGATAACATAATCTGAATAGCACAGCGTAAAAGGCATAATTTAGCACTTAATTGCCAGTAAATAACCACTAATTCACTTAACTTTTAAAGATGAGATTCTCTTTGAGATTTCATCTAAGAATGCTTCAGCATTCGAAGTCACCAGAAAATGGAAGGATATTAAATACTTCATAATAAGTATGCCCATTATATACATCCGTGGATGTTCACACCTTAAATGAAAATTGCAACATTAGCAAAAGCAAGATTGGACCAATGATTTCTGGAATATTACCCTTCACAGCTTTCAATGCTGAGCATATGATAGTGAGGGACTCTGGAGGCATAAGATTAAACGCAGCATTGACTGTAACGAGCTGTGGTGCGCACTCCATAAGTTTTGACAAAAATTTGGCAGATTCAATACCACCGCGATTTTTACTATACCAAGCAAATTAAATGACTTAGGTTAGTGAATGACCTACAAGACAGCTTAATGGAAAACTCACACTCAATATTAACCTTATATCAATTTTGACAAGCTTCAAAGATTTGAATGATACTTTCTGTAGCTCTTCAAAACCAGAAGAACCCAATCCAACACCACTTATGTTAAGTACTTGAATTGATGAGCTCAGTAACTTTACCAAGGCTTCTGCAACATGGCTGAACAGACATAAGAACAAATTTAATAAACCAGAAAAAATAAGCTTTGAGTAAAGAGTAATTGTAAGGCTAGAGAAGGACCTGCCAAGACTATTGTCTGAGATAGAGAGAGAACTAAGTGGTATATCTGAGGTGGATAGGGTAGTTAAGAATTCAATAACTCCATTGGATGAAAGCTCGCAATTTTCTAGACTTAAGTCAGCCAAGGTGAAGCCTTTTCCAGATGCCTCAACTAAAAAGGGAATTAGATGCCTGCATAGTAACATACCATCAAAGACAAATAACTAGCCATGTTCAACAACTGTAAAGAAGTAAAACTTGTGCTGACCTAAGTCCATCATCCTCGATGGGATTATCACTTAAATCCAGTTTCCGCAAGGCAGGCATGTGAGCAAGAGCATGTCTAAGATTGTCTGCATCTTCTTTGTGAAGATTATTTCCCCTGAATGAAATGATAGTAAAATTTCAAATAACTCCCACACAAAAGTACGGTGTCCAGATTTATCGAAGCCATTGATCACCAAATCCACCCTGCTAAATTATCTAAAACCATTCATTCTGCATATAATCTTTGTTTTATCCCATGTAAACAAGGGTACCAAGAAAAAGGGGTCATGCCTTAGATTGAGCACACATAATGAAGCTAATGATTTGCCAGCTCCTATAGATGAGACCATACTATCTTTATATTTCCAGGTGAAACTAGAAAGCCATCCTGCTATCTGCAAGAGAAGTACATTTGACCTTGAGTTAGTTTTTTCCTAGAATAACAAAGACGATGGAAAGAAAAATTTTGTGTAATATGCACCTCGTTATCAGAGAGATCTAGGATGGATATGTCAGATGCAGCATCAAAAAGTGTAGTAAATATCGACCCAGCGGAGTCTCTGTCCAGGTGGGCGTCACAAAATCTCAATGAATACAAGTGCCTGACAACAAAAGTTTCAAAAGCAAAATCAGGAATCAGGGGTTAAAATTCACCAGGTCAATACAGTCACTAAGCATCTTACAGAACAATATATGCCTCCTATATTCTGAGGTACTGAAGTAGCTAAATATCTTTCCCAGATACATAGATGGCCATATTGACTGGAGAACATGCCTTTTGTGGAGAAAGGTGCACAAGATCCCATAGTAAAGCCAACTTCTTTAAACGTCCATCTTGGTTGACTTTTACTTTTTGCTTAAATCAAATCTTGTGGCTCATGTAATTAGATTTTGTTTAACCCCGTAAAACTTGAAACATTTGCAGCATATGGACAATCACATGTAGATTTACACATGATTTTTTCATAATTATTTTTAGATTCAACTAACATTTTAAATTTTGGTGGGAACTATTTGCTTTTGCTGAGTCTTAAAAAAAACAAGCCATTAAGTTTTTAAGCTAATACACTCAGTTCTCTGTAGAACATATATTCCGGTCATTTGCTTATTATAAGTCGTGACGCTATAAAAGGAAGAAATAAAAAGTAGAAAATGATCACAACATATGCGAGACGCAAATATTACTGTCTAAGTGACACCCATCTCTTCTGAACAACACTCAAAATACAAACTCCTTATAAGTTGGTTCTTCATTTGGATTTCAGGCACTTCGTAATTAGTTCTTAAATATTATGCCATGAAAATCATGCTACATCCACAGTGAATTCTCTCATATTAGTTGTACTATATGGGTTCACAACTTCTTGGGGATTCTTTAAATCTTTACATTATAGCACAAAATAAAATCGGAACAGAACAGAGTCCGTAACATAAAGTTTATCGTTGAAGAGTTAGACTAAGCAATATAATGTGCAATCAGAAGTTGGTTATAACACAAAACAAAGATTACCTTCCACATGAAAGAAATGACGAGAATTCAGAAGGTAAGACCGAATTGCTGTTGAGAAAGCTTGATGCTTGAATGGAGAATTGCACTATTCCATGAGATTGCATTCCCTTAACATGAAGCGAAGCACATATTGAACCAATGGAAGTTGAAGGAAGTTTGCAGTGAATGAATTCAAGGGATGTTAATGTTTCACGGTTCTGGAGCAGAAGTGGGCATAAACCTTGAACCTGTGGAATTGCATTTTGTAAGCTTTCACATCTGAAATAGAAGGGTGTGCGGAATGCTTGGTTGATATTTTTTTCCATGACAAGAAAAAAATTGAAAAAACTGGTATATTAACTAACATTCATGCATAGCTGGAAAATTCACTAAAAGGTACCTATTTTGCTTAATGGGGAATTGATCATACAAAATACCAGTAAGAGAAATGCTACTAGGACATGACAACTATAAGTTAGAAAAGCGTGAATCCTTAGGCCAAAAATAAGCCCACTTTTCAAACAACCAAAAACAAGCACGAATTATATATCCGTGAACTTATACTCTTGGGACAACATCAACCTCACTTTTCAATTGAACCAAAGATAAGGCATGAACTTTTGTCATCCACCATTGACTTTTCTGCCCCAATAAGTTTACCTAGCATCTAAGGTGACTAATTGAAGTTCACGAGTTGCTCAAACTCCACAAATTAGCTCAAAATAGATGATATGAAATCCTAATTTGCAAACTCGATTTGCGGCAAAATCTTAGGCATCTAATATGTGAACTCAATTTGGAGATAAATATCATTTCTTCTTAAGAATGAACCAAAACCCTACTCAAACTACATCTATTTTTTTTTAAGATAGGTGTCGCTCAGCTCAGTTGATGTGTCTGTATGTCATGGCTGTTAGCCACACAGATGCAGCATAAGCCCTTTTTCCAGAGAAGGTAAAGATGGATATTTTTGTTCCTTGAGTAGAAGTTTGTGTTCCTTTTGGACCGTTCCAAAAGTGAAGTTATATTTGTCCTGAGGATATAAGTTCATGGACATTTTTGTCCATTGAGCAAAGGTTTGTGCCTTTTTTTGGGTCATTTGAAAAGCGGGGTTATTTTTGTCCTGATGGTACTACTTCGTGCTTTTTTCTGGCCTTTGGCTAAAGACAAGTTATCCAAGTATTTTATACATGACTTTGGACATCACCTCACATGCACTACCTGTGTTGAAGCACAGTTACCCCATGTTCATGTCAATCCCGTGTCTTCGTTTGCAATCAGTTGCTAATAAGTGCAAGTGAACCTTATGCCATCTATACCTACCGTACAACTTCACACTTGGTTTGACCCCAATGGCCAGTGCCCAAGACTCTCTCCTACTGAACACGGATTACAGGTAACAAAAGGAAGTACTTTCAGCAGAAAGTGCAGATCTACAATGCCTCATCCTGGCAATGTCTCAGTAGAATCTTCTCAGTTTTTTATGACCATCATGGGTAATATCATCAATAGTCTTTGATTCATGCTCTTCTCTTACAAGAACTAACTGCCACTGAAGTATAATAGTGGATTGTGCAAAAAAATGCACGGCACCTAATCATAGTAGGCAAATTCTAGCTCTATCATGCCATGAGGTTTCGGCAGAGTTGAGATATTCCATCTTCAAAGATGCAGGCTTACTTGTGCAGCTGGTTGAGTGAGTGAGGAGATGGTCAGTCTAGAAGCAGATAAATTTAAAAGGCATCATTCCCATAATGAACTTTTTTTGGCTTTAGTGGCTCGTGACTTCTAGCTTTAGCAATGGCTTTTGCTAAAATTAGTGTTTGGCAAATATAATGCTTGCATTTGCTAACTTTGTGGCTTTCACAATACCTCAAAAGAAACAATAAAAGTTCAGATCAACCAGTGTTATATTATGATATGTTACTCCTTTTCTGTTGACTAATATTGTCCAAGAAAAAGTTGGATTATATTTTCAAAGTAGAAACCACAGGCAAAATCCTCCCTGATTACCCCCTTATTAAGCAATCTAACTGAAACTGAACCCCAAAAATTTAAGTCTGAAAAGTGTCATGATGTTGTTTGCATATGACTAGTTCAACATTCAACAAACATCCCCCATTGGCTTAATTTCAGATCATCAGCCAACGAGATGCAAAAAGGGTTATCCTGCATGCCGGCCTCACGCTACCTTCTACTTTAAATATTAAATTCTCTCCATTGTTGGCTCTTCTTAGAAGGATTTCTAAGAGAATCGTGTGGGGACCATGGGTATGTCCACCTTTAGTCATGTCTTTTTTTTTTTTTTTTTTTTTTTTTTTTTTTTCTTTTTTTATTATTATTTTTTTTTTCCTGGGAGAGATGGGGGGGTTAGGGAGGGTAACTTACATGCTCCTTTGTTCTGATCCACTGAAGTACCAAGCTTTCCAATCTAGAATTCTTCAACAAATGCTGAAAAAATGAAATACTAAAGTTAGATTAACCATTTATTTTTTGAACTCTTTGGCCAACAGACTAACATTTATTGACTCACTCTGGATGCTTATTGCTTTGCCAGTCAGAAGTTTTCAGGCCAACAACAAATCATTTTGGATTCGCACACATTCCGGAGGTTAAAATGATAGAGCATAGAGCCATTTTTTATCCATTCAGACCACATTAATAAGAGACCAAACATAACATCAACAATAAAAGGTAATCTAGTTTCTCTGCATTAATTAGTTGGTGGTAGTACATGCAATATGATACTTATGTTAAACTTCATGTTCAAGTGCTGGAAATTATAACAAAACAGTGACATCTTATAGTAGCTTACACAAGTTTCTTCAACGCATAGCACATTTCGAAGTCTCAGAGATCTGCAGAACAACAAACGATACAACAAAAACACAGTTTCTCACTTCCACTGGAAAACAATTTCATTATATATTACAGAACAGACTCTGGATGAGAAATAGGCAGCATATCCACTCATATAAGAATGGTGATACTATCATATCAACACATATCTATAGAAAATTACCTCATGTAGTGTCCAAAACATTCGCAATGCTGATAAAGTTTTGAGAACTTGGGCGTAGAAGTATCAGTTTGCCCCTCATAACCAAGAAATTTCAACATAGCATCTGTGAAGAACAAAGAAATCATAAATACTGCCAAGAAAAAGAGTTTTAATGGATGGCTGATATGTATCATTGTGAATAATGTATCAAAGCCTGTCTTAGGCTCATGTTCTCGCTTTCAAAGCTTCATGTTTGACAATAAATATATCTGAGAAATACAAAGGACCTTAGGTAATATACCTGAAATTCTTATTTCGCCTAATTTCCCGTCAAAGGATGGGAGCAGTGCAACTTCCGCTGCTTCATCTATGCACCTGATTTCCAACCAGAAGAACAATAGAATCAAAATGATGTCGGAAGATCAATTTTGCCCACCGTCTATGTTAAATCTATTCATCGTACTTCTGCAAGTGCATCTCCCAATATGCCTGCTGCCAATCATCTGGTTGCACCTGCTCAACAAGCTCCGCCCAGCGCCGTTTATACAGTGACCTCCACGCATCACTGAAGCTTCCATTCCTATCGCAATAAACTCATACTCAATATCTTCTCTCGAAAAATGACTCATCCAATAGGATGCTCTCTACTAAAACTCAAATTAAGGCAGGACAAACTATCGCAAACCTCGCGCGTTTTCTACCATTTGTGAAGCAATCATCCGAGTCATACTCATCCCGCTTCCATTTCGGCCTGCTCAAAGAGAATTTCGAGCGAACTTGTAAAGCATACCGTCAGTCCAAAAGGAAAAAACACCATAGGCGAAAGACACAAGAGATTAACAGACAGATTTCTCATCATCAAGAGCGCCAGCCGCATAAGATTGCATACTACCTACTCGAATCAAAGCAGTTAGTCGCCTCAACTCCAGCAAATGCGGAATCCAACACCACACGCAAGATCGGACATGCGCATCACCAAACGAACCGACCGCAAGAAACGATTCAGAGCAAGCAAGATGAGTCCACTCACATCTCGTTCTGCAGCTTGTGCAAGCCCAGCGGCGGCAGGCGAGCCACCAGGGCGTCGAACAAATCCGCCGGGAGCTCGTACACGTGCGGAAGGACATCGTCCCCTGTGAGATTTTTCGCGGCGAAGCCACAGCATAGCAGAGAATCAGAACGAGGTAAATCCTGCCGTGCTTAGCGACGAGGAGAAGCTGCGGCTGCCGAATCGCGGGGAGAAGGCTACCTCGGAGGAGCTCGTTCGCGACCGCTGCCAAGGAGAGGGAGACGAGAGACGGAGCTGACTTCATGATCGACGGCTCCGGCCGCGGAGGAGGCGGCGGAGATCGTTCCAGGGGGGGTGCGGCGGCGGAGAGATGACGGCGAGCGGCGAGTGAGATTGACTGCTGGAGCTTGGGAAAGGGAGTAACCGGCGATAGGGGAGGGAACGGACGTCCGGTTCGATTAATTTACGCGCCCCATTTGTCCTTCTTTTGGGCGGCGGCGAAAATGCTAGAGCAGCTCTTGCTCAATTTAATTTGATCTTGAATTTTCTTATTTGGTAACATCTTGAAATTTTTCATTTTTGCTTTTTGGAACGTGTTGACTAGAAATCTTAAGACTCGTGACAAAAGTACGATTAAGTTATACAACTTTGAGAATGTATAATCAAATCCTACAACTTATCAAATTAATACAATTGAATCATTTCGTTAACTCCGTCCAATTTGATTAACAAAAAATACTGACATGGCTCTTTGTTCTTACTTACTCTATCCTACATGGCATTAACATGTCTTAAACAAGATAAACAAAAAACTATGTTGTTTTAATCCACACTTTGATTTTTAAAAATAATATTAATTAAATTAAATTCAAAAATAAATTAACAAGTGAGGGCTTTGTTGGCCCTCACTATTGTCACCCCACTATCGCTAGGGCGAGGGTCACTAGGCTTCAGCTAATGGCTAGCCCTTGGCCTGATTTGGGCAAGAGGCAGCAACCCTCACCTACGATCTACCAAGATTGCTAGCGACCCCGACTGACCCTTACCCCATCATCTTGGTTCTTCATAGCGATGGTGGGGCGAGGACGAGAGCTAGCAAAGCCCTCACTTGTTTGCCTTCTTCTTCTTATTTTATTTTTTAAAATTTAATTAAATTAACATTATTGTTGAAATCAAATTTGGACCATCACGACATCATTTTTGGCTTTTTTCTTATTTAAGTCATGTTAATGTCACGTGGAAGAGAAAAAGAAAAAAGAAAAAGTCACATTACCATTTTTGGGTAACCAAATTGAATGATGTTAACGGAAAGATTTGTTTCAGGACTTGATTGCACTTTCTAAAAATTTTAGCGCTCAATTATATTTTCGTGATGTTATGAAATACATGAATGGATGAAACACATGAATGAATATTCATTATATTCATCTTATCTAATGTACTTATTATGGTACATTTGTATCATACATTCTAAGTACATCTCCTTATACAATTAACGTTCATCTCCCTTATCCAGTACATATATCATTCGATACATTGATATTAATGATAAGTACATTATTGTTGTGACATCCTGAAATTCGAGTCCTTTGAAGGATGGATGAATGTGAATTTCGTCAATGCATTGTTGGTTGATCTCACTCGGAATTGATCATTCCTGAGATACTGACCTTGAGGGGAAGGACTAATGAGGATAGAACTCGTATGGCTAAATGACTCGACCTGGGAAAACGACTTGACCATGAGACTTGCGTGAGGCCGATCCTGTAGATAGGCAGGCCGATTTCAAGGACGATTGGGAGTCGATTCGCGGACGTAACATAATGGAACGACGGGTGATCCCGTTTGCCATTATCGAATCCGCAAATGACCCTATGTCGATCCTCGTGATCGTGTACTTTGAAATAAGAATCTAGCCTCCGTAATTTCATGCAAATCAATGACGTCGTCCATGAGTCGAGATGTCTTGAACGTGGTTTGGCACGAGCCGGTTACGCGTAAATCCTCAGAGCCGCCCGTCAGTCTGAGTGGTAACCAAAATGGCATTAGGGCGAAATTGACATGGCAAGAGAACTTAGGATTGGACTTCGAATTATTGGGAATGTCCGAGACGGACGTTAGATGAAGCCGCTTCAAACAAATATGACAGAATGAGCCAGTTAAGCGAGCAATTGGAAGAAAAGGGATTTTCGGACCGAGGAAGCAAGCCCATGAGGACGTGGGCTGAGCCAAGCCGTGTGGGCCTAGGCCCAAGGTGGGAAAGCCACCATGGTGGGCCTAAGAAAATCAAATGAGCCCATTTGGCCTAAATCAACTATTCATCTTCTAAGCCAATTGGGCCAATTCTTATTTATTTCAAGCCCAATTAATTTCCAAGCCCACTCCTATTCATGGCCAAGCCCAATCCTTAGGCCCATCCACCAATTTCAGCCCAAGGTCATATTTGTAATTTGTGAGAGGTGAAATGACCAAAATGCCCATAGAGCTTGTGGATAAGGGCAAAAGAGAAGAGAGAGAAGATGATGTCATGCATGGGGAATTGAAGTGGCCATTTAATGGCTTTAATGAGGAGTGCAACAGCTCTCCCATCACTCTCTCTCCCCCCATTCGGCCTCCAAACGGACGAGCTCCTTTCTCCCTCGTTCTCCCTCTCTTCCGTTTGTCGCTCCAAATGACCCTTCGGTGAAGAATCGAGTCAAAAGTGGTCTTCCCGGTTGAATCACAGAACGGTCCACCTATCACCGTGACCAGGAGAGACAGACCGTTCCAAAGAGACCAGTTTCGTCCCGAACGGAGCCGCCTTCCGTCCTGTACGGCCGTCACAAGCCGCAGTCGCCATCCGTCTGGCCCGCCCGCGCAGCCCGCACTTGTTTCGAGTTTTCGGCCATTTTTCTTCCATTCCAGCCATTCCTCCGCCCATCCTAACCTCCAAAGAAGACCCCCAAGACCCCGGAGCCTCCGGTTGTCGACCAACCCCCTCGCCGAGCTCCGCCAAGCCGTTCAACTTGTTTTCTTCTCCTAAGCAGGTCTGTTTTTCGTGTTTTCGGTGGGAGTCCGAGCCGTGGTTGCTGTGGCTGAGCTTGGGACCGCCTTGGATCGTCGTGGTAGAGGTTCCGGTGCGTAGCCACCGTCGTCGCCGCCGCGTCGTGTCTCCGGCCCGCTTAACGGGTGAGTTTAGCTCCTAATCCTTCGATTAGTGCCTAAACTTGCTTAGGGTTGGTTTAGTTAGATTTAATTCTAGTTTATGTGATTTTAATTAAGTTGTATTAGCCCTAAGATAGGTGGTTAGATGGATGGATTAGATTAATTTAGCTTAGTCTTGCTTTATTTGCTTAATGTGACTTATGTGGTTAATTAAGCATGTTTAGCTTTAATTGATTGATTGTTTGCTTTAATTAATGTTTTGGTTAATTTCTGAATATAATTTATTATTTATTGAATTCTGGAAATTTACTGTTCACGCGCACTGTTCACGCGGTACTGTTCACAGAGTACTACTGTTCACGAGCACTGTTCACTCGAGAGTGAAAAATTGCCTTGTTTCATGTGTGTTGATTTTATGAAGTGAATGGATGTGTAAATGTATGGGCATCCGCATGAATTGAGTGATGATTTGTGTAATTGTGTGATGATTGTGATATATAGGTATTTTTAATTAGAAAATACCGGGCGTCGGTTTACAACGCCAAAATGGATTTGTGGGCCGTTAAAGTTAGTGGAGCCGTGATGACCACTTAACCTAAATTATGCCAGTGGGGCCGAGTTCTGCCACCGAATTTGGAATCGGTCGCGCCCGTTGGGCCGTAATTCGCCACCTATTAAAGGTCACGCCCGTTGGGCCATAATTCGCCACCTATTAAAGGTCGCGCCCGTTGGGCCGTAAATTGCCACCTGATAGAAGTCGCGCCCGTTGGGCCGTAAATTGCCACCCGATAAGGGTCGCGCCTGATAAGGCCGTAACCTACCACCTATTAAAGGTCGCGCCCACTGGGCCGTAATTTGCCACCTAAAGATAGGTTGTGTCCTTTGGATCGTAAATTGTTGCCAAGAAATTTGGTAGACCGTGCTCGTGGAGCCGTGAGTAAGATTTGAGACTCGAATAAGGGAGACGACCGGGGAATGGTCGGATTGACATGGAATCGATTGAGTCGATTGATTGATGACTCGATCTGAATTGATGCATTGATGTGTGAAATTGTTATATGCATTAATTATATGCACGAGTGAATCACATTGTTTATGGTATGCACACATGATTCGATAATGTGCAGGGTGTGGCAATGGCCAGGTGAGATCGCTTATTATGCGACTCGTGTGTGATTGATGAATTGTATCATCTAATGGTCATGTGCTTTGTGTGTATTATGTTGAGTTATATCGTGCAGGGTATGGCATACCATGTGAGGTTGTATATGAATCGACTGTTGTTTGTTGGTTGTTGACTATTGGTTGTTGCTTGTGGTGGGGTAGTTCTGGATATATACCCTGGGTTGAGTTGGTGTACTAACCGGGGCTTAGGGGTGTAACTCGCTGAGATTTATATCTCACCTGGTTATTGAATAACCATTTTCAGTCCCTTGTGTGAAGAACCCGGAGCTTGAAGCGAAGGGTCGGGAGCATAGGTGGCTCAAGAGTTATTTATGACATAGACTTTCTGTATAAGCTTGAAGTGTTTATAAAAGTGTATTTGATTTGAAATTGGTTGTCATGCTTTTCTATCCCATATATGTTGTTGTCAGGTGATTAGTGAATTTGCTTCCGCATGTGCAATAAAATAAAAAGGGTCGGTGACAAGTCCCGGGAACGTCGCAAAATTCTATCGACCACCGAGGGATGTGCGCGTGCTCGAGGTTCGGGGCGTGACATCCCCGTTTAAGTGGTATCAGAGCATGGTTAGTATTTGGAGTGATAAGGTGCGATGGGTATTGGGATAGTGAGTAGGAAAGGCTTTTTCCTTATGCAGACGCTTGTGATTGGCTAGCTGTTTGGTAGTTTGTTTGGTGTAGGGTCACTCGCCTTTTCCTAATTCGGTGAGGAATTGGAAAGCAGGTTCTGTGGAGATCCTGTAGAATGAGTGATCCGGATTTGAGGACTCCTCGGAAGAGGATTGTTTCGTCAGTCGCTCGGGATAGGCCGCTGACTAGGGTCGATACCCGAGGTAGTGCGCAAGCTTAGGCCAGCGTGTGTGAGAGAGTACCGCTTTAGGCTGGTACTGGTGTAGCAGCACTTGACGATCCTAGATTAGATAGGATCGTGCAGGCGCTTGAGTCTTTGGGAATTTTGATGGGACAGCAAGTTCAGAATCAAGCTGCCGTTACTGCTGCTACAGTTGCACTTGCTAGAGTCCAACCTGGGATTGTGATCATAGGGAGATCGATGCTCAAGCTGGTAGAGCAGTTCCTAAGACTTAAGCCACCGAGGTTCAGTGGTGTGGGCGACCTTGAGGCTGCGACCCTTTGGATAAAAGATATTGAGAAGATCTTCACAGTGTTGAGGTATCTAGAGGAAGATCGAGTACATCTGGCGGCTTATCAGCTTGAAGGTAACGCCAGTATGTGGTGGGAAGCCACTCAATGAAGAGTGTTCCCTAAAGGCACAACTTAGACTTGGGGTGCCTTTTTGTGAGACTTTCAATGGAAAGTACTTCTTAGACAGTGTGAGAGAGTCCAAGATGGTAGAGTTCCAGCAGTTTTGTCAGAATCAGATGTCTGTGGATCAGTATGAGGCGAAGTTCGCCGAGTTGGCCAAGTGTGCGCCGAGGTTGGTAGAGGACCCTGTGGATAGGACAAGACGGTTTAGAGATGGCTTGAAGCCGGAGTTGAAAGACCAGTTGGTACTCTTGAATTTAAAGAGCTTTGATGAGATGTACGAGAGGGCATAGATGATAGAAAAGAACATGATTGAGAGGACGACCGCATCTGGTTCGCTTCGTGCCTAATTGAGATAATCGTCGGTTTGGAAAGGGGCCGATGAGGAGAAGAATGTTTTGGGATAAGTTTATCAGTGTGGCACATCGGAACATTGGTTAGACTTGTAGAATTTCAGTTTGTTGAAATGGAGTTGTAAAAAGAAGAATCACTGGTTAGAGTGGTATTTGGTTGTTTTCACTTGTGTTTAACTTTGAGATCGTAATGGAAAAGATTGGCTCAAGGAGCATCTTGTTGTGATGAATTATTGATATGCAGTAATCCAGTTCGTTCCATTTGTGTGGGAAAGTTTCGAGTTTGTCAAAAATCATAAAGGATTTTCATTTGTCTAATGTTGTCATTTAAGACAACTTGGTTTTGGATATGGGTTGCCAATGTTATCTGACAACTGTAGTGGATACGACAGTTGAGGAACCGAAAGTGGAGTACATCACCGTGGTACGGAAGTTTTCTGACACGTTTCTTGAGAAATCATTCGGTTTGCTCCTAGAAAGGAAGATCAAGTCGTGATAGTGTTTATCGACGACATCTGGGTGTACTCTAGAAGTCCAGAGGAATATGAAAGACGTTTAAGGACAGTGCTTTAGACGTTGCAAGAACATAGACGAGATTTCTGTGAACCCGACCAAGACTGAAGCCGTGATCAATTGATCAAGATTGATGATAGTGACAGAGACCATAATTTTCTTGGGGTTGACAGGCTTTTACAGACAGGTTTGTGGGAAGGTTTTCAGCAATAGCTATGTCTTTGACTAGATTGCCGAAGAAGGCAGGAAAGTGTGCTGGGATAGATAGGTGCGAGCGTAGTTTCTAAGAGTTTAAGCGGAAGCTGACTACCGCACCAATGTTGATGATTCCGTCTAATTCAGGAAGACTTTTGACAACCTTTGGAGTTCCCGAGTGGAAGTGGGAACACATCACGATGGTCTTGTGATGGGATTACCGAGAAGTCATTCGACGCCATCAAGGTCATATGAGAAAGTATGAACCAGACTCGACTCATGCGTGGAACTTTGAAAGAACTGATGGTGTAGATACAGGAATTGTTGGATAAAGGATCTATATGTCCTAGTGCATCACTTTGGGGGAGCACCAGTTCGGTTTGTGAGAAGGAAAGATGGGTCAATGCGCCTTTGCATCGACTATCGACAACTTGACTGGGTGACAATCAATAACAAGTATCGGTTGCCAAGAATTGACGATCTGTTTGATTGGTTATAGGAAGCTCTGATGTTCTAGTAGGTCGACCTGAGTATGGGTCATCATCAGTTGAGATTAAGAAAGAAATGATCAAGAGACAGTGTCATCGGATGGAACTTTTCAAGGACCGTGATTACGACCTCCTATATCACCCTAGGAAAGCTAGTAAAGTTATAGATGCGTTGAATCGAAAGTCATCGATTGCGCAGATGGTGATTCAGGAGTGGATTTTACTCAAGGAAGCTGGAGATTCGATTTCAAATCTGAGGTAGGCCGCCTTTGTCTTATGGCCATCCTTAGAATTGAACCAAAAGTACAGCTAAGAATCAAGACGTCGCCGTTGACAGACCCAGAGATTCAGAAGGTTCTGTAGGGAGATATAGAAAAGAGAAAGGCTGATTTGCATTCTACTGAGGAGGAAACATTAAAATTTTGTGGATGACTGTTTGTGCCCGATGATGTGGATCTTAAGAAAAAGTGCAGAAGGTTACAGACCAGAGTTAGTTCAGCAATTAGTGGATTCAGTTGCAGTCATCAAAGACAGATTAAAGACCGCTCAAAACTGCCAGAAAAGCTACGCAGAATTGTGTCAAAGACCTTTGGAATTTTAAATAGGGAAGTATATTTTCCTTGGATGTCGCCTATGATAGGGACATCGCGTTTTATTAAGAAAGGAAAGCCGAAAATGTTTAAACGTCGGAATCTTTCGAAATTTGGATTCAAATGAGGATTTTGGCTTTAAATGGATAAGCAAAGCAATTCGGGACACCGTCGGCGCCTTTAGCCGAGTGGTATGCGGGTGTGAAGTAGCGGGTCCGAAGTCGGGAGTTCGAATCCCCGACGCGGTAGTTAGCCGCCTAGTAGAAAAATAAAAAGAAAAAGAAAAAGAAGAAAAACCAATTTTTTTGCAACTTTCGTTTTGCAAAAGTGGGCAAGTGCTTAGCCTTTTGAAGCCAGTTTGGAAGTGATTTGGCAGAACTGAGTGTTGGATAGCAGTATGAGGCGGAACTAAAGACTTGGGAAAGCGAAGAATCGTTGAGATAACAATACCCCCACCATTTTAAAGAAGAATTTGAATGGTTTAAATTTCGAGGACGAAATTTTTATAAGAGGGGAAGAATTGTGACATCCTGAAATTCGAGTCCTTTGAAGGATGGATGAATGTGAATTTCGTCAATGCATTGTTGGTTGATCTCACTCGGAATTGATCATTCCTGAGATACTGACCTTGAGGGGAAGGGCTAATGAGGACAGAACTCGTATGGCTAAATGACTCGACCTGGGAAAACGACTTGACCATGAGACTTGCGTGAGGCCGATCCTGTAGATAGGCAGGCCGATTTCAAGGACGATTGGGAGTCGATTCGCGGACAGAACATAATGGAACGACGGGTGATCCCGTTTGCCATTATCGAATCCGCAAATGACCCTATGTCGATCCTCAGTGATCGTGTACTTTGAAATAAGAATCTAGCCTCCGTAATTTCATGCAGTCAATGACGTCGTCCATGAGTCGAGATGTCTTGAACGTGGTTTGGCACGAGCCGGTTACGCGTAAATCCTCGAGCCGCCCGTCGATGCGAGTGGTAACCGAAATGGCATTAGGGCGAAATTGACATGGCAAGAGAACTTAGGATTGGACTTCGAATTATCGGGAATGTCCGAGACGGACGTTAGATGAAGCTGCTTCAAACAGTTGACAGAGCCAGTTAAGCCGAGCAATTGGAAGAAAAGGGATTTTCGGACCGAGGAAGCAAGCCCATGAGGACGTGGGCTGAGCCAAGCCAGTGTGGGCCTAGGCCCAAGGTGGGAAAGCCACCATGGTGGGCCTAAGAAAATCAAATGAACCCATTGGGCCTAAATCAACTATTCATCTTCTAAGCCAATTGGGCCAATTCTTATTTATTTCAAGCCCAATTAATTTCCAAGCCCACTCCTATTCATGGCCAAGCCCAATCCTTAGGCCCATCCACCAATTTCAGCCCAATGTCATATTTGTAATTTGTGAGAGGTGAAATGACCAAAATGCCCCTAGAGCTTGTGGATAAGGGCAAAAGAGAAGAGAGAGAAGATGATGTCATGCATGGGGAATTGAAGTGGCCATTTAATGGCTTTAATGAGAAGTGCAACAGCTCTCCTATCACTCTCTCTCTCCCCCATTCGGCCTCCAAACGGACGAGCTCCTTTCTCCCTCGTTCTCCCTCTCTTTCAGTTTCTACTCCAGCTGACCCTTCGGTGAAGAATCGAGTCAAAAGTGGTCTTCCCGGTTGAATCACAGAACGGTCCACCTATCACCGTGACCAGGAGAGACAGACCGTTCCAAAGAGATCAGTTTCGTCCCGAACGGAGCCGCCTTACGTCCTGTACGGCCGTCACAAACCGCAGGTCGCCAGTCCGTCGGTCCGCCTGCAGCCTGCACTGTTTCGAGTTTTCGGCCATTTTTCTTCCATTCCAGCCATTCCTCCGCCCATCCTAACCTCCAGCAAGACCCCCAAGACCCCCGGGAGCCTCCGGTTGTCGACCAACCCCCTCGCCGGAGCTCCGCCAAGCCGTTCAACTTGTTTTCTTCTCCTAAGGTCAAGCTTTGTTTTTTCAAGTGTTTTCGGGGAGTCCGAGCCGTGGTTGCTGTGCTTGAGCTTGGGACCGCCTTGGATTGTCGTGGTAGAGGTTCCGGTGCGTAGCCACTGTCGTCGCCGCCGTGTCGGTGTCTCCGGCCCGCTTAACGGGTGAGTTTAGCTTCTAATCCTTCGATTAGTGCCTAAACTTGCTTAGGGTTGGTTTAGTTAGATTTAATTCTAGTTTATGTGATTTTAATTAAGTTGTATTAGCCCTAAGATAGGTGGTTAGATGGATGGATTAGATTAATTTAGCTTAGTCTTGCTTTATTTGCTTAATGTGACTTATGTGGTTAATTAAGCATGTTTAGCTTTAATTGATTGATTGTTTGCTTTAATTAATGTTTTGGTTAATTTCTGAATATAATTTATTATTTATTGAATTCTGGGAATTTACTGTTCACGCGCACTTCACGCGGTATGCATCGTTCACGTGCAGTACTACTGTTCACGAGCACACTTCACTCGAGAGTGAAAAATTGCCTTGTTTCATGTGTGTTGATTTTATGAAGTGAATGGATGTGTAAATGTATGGGCATCCGCATGAATTGAGTGATGATTTGTGTAATTGTGTGATGATTGTGATATATAGGTATTTTTAATTAGAAAATACCGGGCGTCGGTTTACAACGCCAAAATGGATTTGTGGGTCATTAAAGTTAGTGGAGCCGTGATGACCACTTAACCTAAATTATGCCAGTGGGGCCGAGTTCTGCCACCGAATTTGGAATTGGTCGCGCCCGTTGGGCCGTAATTCGCCACCTATTAAAGGTCACGCCCGTTGGGCCGTAAATTGCCACCCGATAGAGGTCGCGCCCGTTGGGTCGTAAATTGCCACCCGATAAGGGTCACGCCTGATAAGGCCGTAACCTGCCACCTATTAAAGGTCGCGCCCACTAGGCCGTAATTTGCCACCTAAAGATAGGTTGTGTCCTTTGGATCGTAAATTGTTGCCAAGAAATTTGGTAGACCGTGCTCGTGGAGCCGTGAGTAAGATTTGAGACTGAATAAGGGAGACGACCGGGAATGGTCGGATTGACATGGAATCGACGAGTCGATTGATTGATGACTCGATCCGAATTGATGCATTGATGTGTGAAATTGTTATATGCATTAATTATATGCACGAGTGAATCACATTGTTTATGGTATGCACACATGATTCGATAATGTGCAGGGTGTGGCAATGGCCAGGTGAGATCGCTTATTATGCGACTCGTGTGTGATTGATGAATTGTATCATCTAATGGTCATGTGCTTTTGTGTGTATTATGTTGAGTTATATCGTGCGGGTATGGCATACCAGGTGAGGTTGTATATGAATCGACCGTTGTTTGTTGGTTGTTGACTATTGGTTGTTGCTTGTGGTGGGGTAGTTCTCGGATATATACCCCGGGTTGAGTTGGTGTACTAACCGGGGCTTAGGGGTGTAACTCGCTGAGATTTATATCTCACTGGTTATTGAATAACCATTTTCAGGTCCCTTGTGTGAAGAACCCGGAGCTTGAAGCAGAAGGGTCAGGAGCATAGGTGGCTCAGTAGTTATTTATGACATAGACTTTCTGTATAAGCTTGAAGTGTTTATAAAAGTGTATTTGATTTGAAATTGGTTGTCATGCTTTTCTATCCCATATATGTTGTTGTCAGGTGATTAGTGAATTTGCTTCCGCATGTGCAATAAAATAAAAAGGGTCGGTGACAAGTCCCGGGAACGTCGCAAAATTCTATCGACCACCGAGGGATGTGCGCGTGCTCGAGGTTCGGGGCGTGACAATTGTTCTCTTATAAATAGGAGTTTAGTTTTGATGTACAATTACAACCATCAAAACAACAATCACAATACAGTGAAATATCTGGCTTTCTCTACTATCTCTAGTGTTCACTCGCTTTCTCTTCTCAATATCTTTCTCTATTATATATTTGCAACGCAATATTTTACAACACGTTATCAGCACGAGGATCTCTCGACTGAGTAAGTAATTTTTGCAAGCATGAGAATCTACCAACTGAGTAAGTAATTTTTGCAAAGTGGGTATTCTTTTTATTAATCAACTTATACTTCATCTTCTTCTATCAATTCTTCATTTTTATTTTTCTTGGCCCGAAGCTAAATTTCCAATCTAAAAGTATCATTCTGCTCCTGAAGTGGTAGTGTATATTTCGAAATCCTTTAAATTAATTTAAGGATTTGATTTTGCAAGGATTATATGCTAATTTTATGATACTTGACACCTGAAGTTGTCAACATAAATGCAAATGGAAAATACCGAGAAAAAGGAAGATATTTGTTTGCTTGATAGTGCAACAACACATACTATATTTCGTAGTAGACACTTTTTCTCAAATATGACATTGCGTAAGGCACAAATCCATACAATATCAGGTCATGTTCCGATTATTAATGGTTTTGGGAATGTCACAATTATTTTGCCAAATGGCACAATTCTGCATATTGAGAATGCTCTTTTGAGCATTAGATCCAAAAGGAATCTGCTCAGTTTCAAAGATATACGCCGTAATGGATACCATATTGAGACTATTTATGAGCAAGATAAGGAATATATTGGCATTTCCTCTTATAAGATGGGCCTAAAGACCATCCATGAGAAGCTAGAAGCTTCTTTTATGGGTTTGTATTGTGTCATGATTAAGGCTGTTGAAACCTACGCCACCACATCTTGGAGATTGGTAAGCCATGATCAGTTTTGACTGTGGCATGATCGCCTTGGTCACCCTAGCGCTTCAATGATGCGTAGGATAATTCAAAATACGAGGGCACCCTTTAAATGATATAAATGTATTGTTGTCTAAGGATTATAATTGTGAGGCTTGCTCACAAAGAAAGCTCATTATCAAACCTTCTATAACAAATGTTAATCTTGAATCCCCTTTATTCTTACAAAAAAATTCATGGTGATATTTGTGAACCAATACAACCACTAAGTGGACCATTTCGATATTTTATGGTATTAGTGGATGCATCCTGTAAATGGTTTCATGTTTGCCTATTATCTACACGCAATGACACATTTGCACGTTTATTTGCACTATTATCATATTCCAACTGCAAATGCTCCAGCTTGGATAACTGTTCCCAAAGAACAGGCTAAAATGGATCAAAATCCCCCGCACTTAAAGTGTGGTAGACCGATAGAATCAAAAGATACTGCTCCTAAAAAACGAAGGGGAAAGAATCAGGAATCCGCTCCAGAAGAGCATGGTGTTGTGCTTGCTCCTAAAGAGCTTATTGCCCCTGAAGAGGTGCAAATCCATGAAAGGAACACTAATCCCGGGAATATTGAGAATTTCATTACATATTATAATGAAATTTGGGATCGAAATGAAATCATCATTGATGATGCTTTTGTATTTTCAGTTGTTCATAAAATTATGGATGATGATTGTGAGCCGTAATCTATTATTGAATGTCGTCAAAGGCAAGATTGGCCTAAGTGGGAGGAAGCAATTAAGACTGAATTAGCTTCCCTAACTAAACGAGAGGTTTTTGGACATGTAACTCGTATCCCCGATAATGTAAAGCCCGTTGGATATAAATGGGTATTTATCTAAAAATGAAATGAGAAAAACGAGGTTGTTAGGCATAAAGCCCGACTCATTGCCAAATGATTCTCTTAGAGACCTTGGATTGATTATAATGAGACATATTCACCTGTGATAGATATGATTACATTTCGTTTTCTCATTAGCCTAACAATCTTTGAAATATTGGAAATGCGTCTTATGAACGTTGTGACGGTATATTTATATGACTCATTAGATTCTGATATTTATATAAAAATTCCTGATGGATTCAAAATGCCTGAAGCATGTACTCCTCGCAATTTATTCTCAATAAAATTGCAAAAATCCTTGTACGGGTTAAAGCAATCCGGTTGCATTTGGTATCAATGCCTAAGTGAGTATCTAATTAAGGAAATGTACAAGAATGATTCTATCTACCCATGCGTGTTTATTAAGAAATCAGAAACCAGATTTGCTATTGTAGCAGTTTATGTCGACGATATAAATTTAATTGAAACTTCACAAAAGTTAGCTGAAACTGCTGAATATTTGAATAGGGAGTTTGAAGTTAAAGATTTGGGTAAAACAAAACTTTGTCTTGGTCTAGAGCTTGAGCATAAAGCAAATGGAATAATCGTCCATCAATCAGCATACGTTGAAAGATTGCTTAAACACTTCAACATGGACAAAGCTCACCCATTGAGCATCCCTATGGTTGTAAGGTCTCTAGATCCCTAAAAGGACCCATTTCGTCCTAAAGAATCAAATGAAGAGATAATTAGTCATGAAGTACCATATCTCAATGCAATTGGGGTTTTGATGTACTTGGCACAATATACGAGACCAGACATCGCTTTTGCGGTAAATTTATTAGTACGATTTAGTTTTAAGCCAACTCGGAGACATTGGAATGGAATTAAACATATTTTTCGTTATCTCCAAGAAATCATAGATTTTAGATTATATTATTCCAAGGATTCCACTAACTCTGGTTTAGTTGGATATGCAGATGCTGGATATAGATTCGATCCACATAAGGCTCGCTCTCAAACCGGGTATTTATTTTGTTATAACGGCATTGTTATTTCTTGGCATTCTATGAAGCAATCGTTAGTAGCTACATCTTTTAACCATTCTGAGATTATTGCTTTTATATAAAGCTGGAAGAGAGTGTGTTTGGTTAAGATTCGTTATAACGCATATTCATAATTCTTGTTGTTTAATACCGGTTACAAATTCTCCCACTATAATTTATGAAGATAATGTTGCTTGTGTTGCACAAGTCAGGGGAGGATATATCAAAGGTGATAGGACCAAGCATATTTCACCAAAATTTTTCTATACTCATAAACTCTAAGAAAGTCGACAAATTGATGTTAAACAGATTCGATCCATAAATAATCTTGCAGATCTTTTTACCAAATCATTGCCAACATCAAGTTTTGAGAAATTAGTATGTCATTGGTATGCGGCGAGTTCACAAGATGCAAGATTGATTAATTAGCCCCAGAAGTGGCTATATGGCTCAATTGATGGAGAGATATTATGAACTATGCATTGCAGCATTAATATGCAGCGAGTTCACAAGATACGAGATTGATTAGCCCCTACAGTAGCTATTATGCATTGCACTCTTTTTTCTTTCTGTCCAGTTTTTTCCCACAGGGTTTTTCCGGCTTAAAGTTTTTAACGAGGCAATTAATGCATCCATAAAAGGGAGAGATCATAACATTTGTGCTCTACACTCTTTTTCCCTTTTGTCCGGTTTTTGTCCCACTTGGTTTTTCTGGCTTAAAGTTTTTAATGAGGCAGTATCATTTGATGCACATTCATAATGAATACAATGAATATTTAAGGGGGAGTGTTATGAAATACATTAATAGATGAAATACATGAATGGATATTCATTATATTCATCTTATCTAATGTACTTATTATGGTACATTTGTATCATATATTCTAAGTACATCTCCCTACACAATGAACGTTCATCTCCCTTATTCAGTACATGTATCATTCGATACATTGATATTAATAATAAGTACATTATTGTTCTCCTATAAATAGAAGTTTAGTTTTGATGTACAATTACAACCATCAGAACAACAATCACAATACAGTGAAATATCTGGCTTTTTTTACTATCTCTAGTGTTCACTCGCTTTCTCTTCTCAATATCTTTCTCTATTATATATTTGCAACACAATATTTTACAACACGTGATAAGTTTTAAGAATTTTAGGAAATATATCATTTTTTTTTACTAATATGATTTGTTCTCTTTGAATTAAAACTAATTTAATCCGTCCAGGACTCGCAACGAGAAGATCCAATTTTATACTTGCCTCGCGAGGGTCAGCGGCCCACCCAAGGGAGCGGCCCTCACAAGTGTTTTGCCAAGGGATTGCAACCCATTGCTTGAGTCCAATAGGGGTCTAGCCACTTTCATTCATGGATTTGTTTGCCGGAGCAAGCACAATTTTTTTTTACTTTATTTTATTTTTAATCTTTCTAAAACCTTAATTTGATCTTCTTTAATTTTTTTTTTTTAAAGTTTGATGTAGGCATTTGATGGCCATTTAGGGCGCATTTGGTAACGGTTCTATTTTTAAGAACAATTTTTTAATCAGAAACAGTTTGTTTTATTATATTCTCGAGAATAATTTCTGAGTAAAAGAACGCGCTTGATAACTATCCAAAATTTCTATTCCTAGGATAGAAATGTGTTTGGTAGGATTCTTAATTTTTTTTTTCTTTTTCTCTTCTTCTTCCTTCTTCTTTGTAGTTGGTCGCCGGACAGGCAAGGCAAGGTTTGGTGAGCTCGCTAGAGGCTCACCAGATCTGGGCGAGGCTTGACCTCGCGTGATCGGCCTTGCCTTGCCTTGGCAAGGCTGAGTCTCGCGTTGGCTAGCGAGGCTAAGTCTCGTCATGGCTGTGCAAGGCTCGACCTCGCCCAAATCTGGTGAGGCCGAGCTCGCCCAGCCACTGGCGATGCTTGGCCTCGGCAGTGTGGGGGGCCGGCGATCGGCCAAAAGGAAGAAGAAGAAGAGGAAGAGAAGAAAAAAATAGATTCTAGAAATTGTTCTCAGGAATAAGAAGTAATTTTTTTTCTACTTCTTGATTATGTTCCAAATATATTCCTAGAAACAAAAAAATAGATTTTTGTTCCTGAGAACAAAAATTTTACCAAACAGATTTCTGTTCATTTTTCGTTCTGAAGAACAAAAAAACAGAAATAGTTGTTCCCCCGAAGGTTATCAAACAGGGCCTTAATTGCTACATCAACGTTTTCATCCAAGTTTCTCATGGAAGGAATAATATTTATTCAAATCGGAAAAGTTCAAGAATATGATTGCACCAATGAAAGTCTACCAACGACAGTTGCACAAATAAATAAAAATTCAAAGTTACCCCATGCCATTATCCCTACCAATTAACGAGGGCCATGTATCATTATTAGTAGTAATATAGCGGTCAATAATTCCCAAATTAAGGAAAGTGAATCCCATTAATTGAAATGAAAGAAACTCGCACCATGACATAGGAGCGAATTTCTTAAGGCGCAATTAAATCTTGAAGGGTTTTTTTTTTGTCCTACTTTACTCCTATTCTAACTCTCACTCTCAGATTTTTGCCCTGTCTCCTTGTAAACGTGGGAGTCGAAATCCACTCCTGAAATTAATTCGTCCCTACCTCAACCCCCCTGAGAAGGTGAGGATTTGAACCTCCCACCTCCCCCTTCCACGTTGGAAGGGTGGTCACTGAGGTAAACCCCAGTGGTTAATCTTGAAGAGGGTTAAGGAAGCGATTGTGGAGAATGTGTCGGTGACGAGGTCGAGACACAGCTACCCAAGTGATGTGATAGTCACCTATAATTATATAAATGTACTTATTGATGATGGTGAAATCCAACGATAATCATGAACTACAGCTATCGATATGTGGTGGTGAATGATCGATGAAGATCTTGTTTTGATGTCAAGACCGACATATAGCCGGTCTGATGAATTTGGTTAGGCGTTGGATACATGGAAAAGAAGAAAGTAGGCAAGGGACCATACCAAAGATCAGGACACCGATGGTGAAGTTCAGTGGCACTTAAAGAGTTACAACCACTTGCGGATAAAATCGACGTGCATAATGAGGCCTAAAAATTGTACAAAAGCAGTATTGTTACCGCATTTAAATATTGACTGCTTATGAACGGTCGTGTCTAATAGATTACAAAAAGCAGCGTGTAATTATTGTAAAGGAAACAATCATAGGAACAAAATTCTTATGTGCTTTTTTCAATTTATCAGTGCTAAGTCCTTGCAAATTATTTTCATTTGCAGTCTTTAATTTCTAAACTTATTGTTCTTAAATTCTTGCAACATCAGTTGAAATCCTGTCCAAATCACCACTGCATCCCATAAAAAACTCCCAAAAAAAAAAAAAAAAAGAACAACCTTTTAGCGAAAGGTTTTTTATACCATTTGGGACAACTCCCAATTACAAGCAAAACAGCACAATTATATATAGGCAATTATATGCTTCCGAAGATGAAAGGAAAACAATAACCACTCATTAGAAAAGAGACACTAATTCAGTACAACATAAAAAGTCGAAACACAGGAAATTACGTTGACCCTTTAACATGCGGTAAAGTTCGTACTCGAATTAAGAAGACACTTGGGAGTCGGAGACCGATTGCTCCGAAATTGCCACACGAGATACTTCGGTTTTATCAGATCTTGGAGTCCAAGGCCATAATCGTGCTCAGGTTCATGGGGCTCATGTAGTCGGCCGGGCCGCTCAGGATCATCTGGGCGATCATCCGGGTCGCGCGCTCGGTCGGGTGGAACGGGTCCCAGAACACGTACACGTTCCGGTCGGGGCACAAGTTTGATAGGGGATTACATGTTCCTACCCCGTTGTAAGGCCCTTGTCCGCAGCATGCCACTTTTGATGTGATGAAACCTGGTCCGAAATGTGGAAATCAGGATTAAGGCATATATAAGTGATACAAGGCAGCGCTGGACTTAGCCGGTGCGAACTGGTTAAGGGAGTCAGTGGAGAGAGCGTAAACGGGAGGCGAACCGTATCGTTGGGGGTCGCTGATGAAGTCCATGTTCATCCGGAACGCGTTAGCGGCGATGAAGACGTCGGATCCAAGCTCCTGGTTCAGTCCTTGGACCATCCGGACGAGCGCCGGGTTGAATATGGCGGCGGCTTGCTGGGGCTCCGCCACGCATTCGCCGTTCAGGCTCCCTTGCGAGGCTAACTCAGCCGGAACACAGCCCAACGGCCCGGTCCCCGTCACCAGCACTCGGCGGGCTCCCAAGTCGTACAGCCTCTGCAGACAGTGTCGCGTTAAGCGCAAATCTGTCATCTCCATCCATGACTTGGCTAAGAAATTTGATTAGGTATTTTACCTGGAGGATATTTCTGTACTCAGAGATGAGGTAGTCGGAGAAGGCTTGGAGGGAGAACTCGCGCCGCCTCGGCGATAAGGGGGTGAGGAAGTAGTTGTTGACGAAGTCATTGCCGCCGAGGGTCATCAGCACCAGTGCCTCGTTCACCCGCCGCCGCGCCTGATCGGCTCCGATCAGCGCACTCAGCCTCGCTTGATACACCTGGAAATTCGCGAACTGCTGGAACATCCTTATTATGGTGACCTGCAGCAAGAACATCACAGTTTGATAATTTCAATCAGTTGCCGTTAGTTTCGGTTAGCCAGACACTACGTATAACATGAGATTGTGAGTTCCAAATTCACACATATCGATGATAGACAAAGTTGGTGATCGCGAAGAGCGAGACAGGAAAAAATTGCCATACCTAACTTAAGGGGCGAGATACAACAATTTTATATCGAGTGTCAAACACCAAGTGTCAGTGAGTGGCGGCCCCGCTGGCCTGTTTTAGTCGGCTGTTCTCTATTCTTTTTTTAACTTATGTCTTACATAAGATATCAAGATCGATACTGAATTTTCATGTTATCAAACTTCATCAACATCAGAGACCCCATCACCGGAGAACATAGAAGGGAAATTGAGGTAACAGGGAAGCACCGTAGACAACCTTGTTGCACATTCACTTATTCTGTAGCGATACCATAGACGATATAGTATTGTGAATTAACCTTCGTATAACAAGTTTTGAATCAGAATTTATTCACTTGCATTCCCAATTCATGATAATAGGTCTACAAAGTGACCATAATATTACTTTTAGCCTTTCCTCATGAATCAGTTGCAGGCATCAACGTCTACAATTAAAGCTTGTTGACCACCCAAGATAACACTCTACAAACCTATAGTGGGTGTCCCTTTCGGTACAAACCATCTTCACATTACTCCATTACCATTAGTGTCACATTTTGACTGCCTCATACGTTAGCAATCCTAATCAATGTCTTTACTTTATGTTCCATTTTCAGATCTCCATTTAAATGGAGGTCTACCTGCTTCTTCTTGTGGGGACTGCCCCATTAATTGGTCTTGCTAAAAAAAGGAGAGGAAAAAGATACAGAGAACCCAAACTTAGGTGGAACATCACATGACCAAAATCATCTTTTCGCTTTTGTTGAGGGATTGAAGAGACGTACAAACTGAACGCCGGTGTCGTTGAGGATCCCGATCCCAGCGGATGCGAAGTTGGCGCCGACGAGTAGCCTCTCGCCGTTGAGCTCCGGGCTCAAGTATGGCAGCGTTGGCTCCGAACCAATTTGCTCACCTGAATATACATCCCATTTGCTTACATGTCAATTACTAGATAAGCATGACGATGTTTACTTGAAACAATGTCACTACGTAGCAAGAAAATATGATCCTTTAAGCTTCTTTTATTAAGTGACAATAACAACTTCTCACTGAACATCCAAATCCAATAACAAGTCTTTCTATTCAGTGACCCTAGTTAATAACCTCGAAGCCCATATTAGATTTTTGCTACTGGTAAGGATGCATATCGCTGCTCCAGAAAAAGAATTGAGGGAAAACCCCACGCTACATCAATCTAGGAGCATGAAGTAACGATGACAAAGTAGAGGAAATCGACATACTGATAATGTCGGGTAAGTTGAGGCCGTTGGAGAAGCGGCCGGTCGGGCGGTGTGTCGGGAAATCGATGCCGTTCGGCGGGGAGTCGGCACGAGCAGTGGTGACCAGGTAGTTGTTGTTGCCGCTATCGACGAGAGAGTCCCCGAACACGAAGAAAGCTCGGGCCGCTTCCGCTCGAGTTGGCAGGGCGGCAATGCTGATGGATAGCATGACCAGGGAAGCAATCACTGAACTAAGCCGAGGGCTAGACATGATGGAGGACAACATCGAAGGGAACTCAGTCCTCTCTCTCTCTCTCCTCTCTCTCTCTCTCTCTCTTTTCTCTGTGGTGTGTGTGAAAAGGATAGTCCGCATGGGGTTTTATAGAGGGTTCTACTGATTATGGAGGATCCATCTAATCATCATGCGAGATATAAGCTAAGTTTTATGCATTCACTATGCTGGTTTTTATCTATTTTCGGAGGCTTCTTGTTCTTTGACCATCTCATATATACTAGTAATTGTAGAGGTCAGCAACTGTTAATGGCGGGAAAGTGGGTCTTTCTAATGGCAAAACTAAAGATTAGGGCACATTATAGTATTCAAATTTGAATATAGTAGTTATCATGGATGACAAAACGCGAGCAATTATCTCCTTATTTCGCTGAAATATGTATTTCCTTAACCGGACCGAGTATTTGTGCAAACGGCATGTCATCATAACTAAATGTCCAATCCATTTATAGTAATGAAATTATTATTAGGTCCACCATCGCCATCGATGTACGATACAATTACATCTAGTGATAGCTCACTCTTTATTTATATGTAAGTGCTCTTGAGCTAGATTCATACTTTGCCAGCCATCTTATTTTTATATGTCATGGGCACTCGAATTCATAATAAATTTACTAAGGATATCATATATTATTACATTTAACAAGGCCATAGTCTCGTAGGCTGAAAGCGCAAAAATCTTGGGAAAAACCACAAAAAATTGACATCACTAACGTACGGAGCATTAGTCAAAGTGTGTCTCCTCTAGTCCCCTCAATCTTTTGGGCTGTCATCTAGCTGGGATCAACACACAATCAAGCACAATTTCTCACCAACAATATATGGCAGGACCATGGACAAGTGATTTATTGTTTGGCAGGCCATAGTAAAGCGCCACCTCCATGTTAGCAACCGAGCGAACCGCGGACAAGACAGACATGATCGATCAGGACACTGAAGGTTGCCGACTTTGTGCTATATTTCAATTCAAATTTCATTTCATCGGATTGATGCCATCTTTTACGACGCGATGCTGCTTTTGGGTCTAGATGATTTGAGCTGATAGATAATTTACACACTAGAATGTGGCCAGAGTAACCAAAATGGAATATGCACGTGAGAAGCCAATACAAGGAAATTATTGAACCGCGAAACCCATATCTCCAACTTTCTTGACTGTTCATTATACTGAAGGATCGGACCGGAGAGGTAGAGGTAGGGTGCGGCAGTATACTTCCCCTTGCCCAGAAATTGACGAAACAGTCCAAAAATCTTTTTATCTTTTGGCTCAATAATGGAGGAATCCAGTCGACCAAGCTAGACCGGCTCCAGAGATAAGAGCACACCGCAGTGAATGGGACAAGCAGTAACTGAAGGTGGCCCAAGATCTCCACCTAAAAGTATCCAAATGGGCACGGGCTGCATTAAATGGAGATGACTTGGGACATTTCCCTCCTCGAAATTTCATGCATGATTTCAAGGTCTCAGTTTCATGTGTAGTCCCGCGCGCCTTCATGGCTTGAAGGCATGTGTGAGGATGTGGGCACGACTTCATGTCGTCGCATCGGATTCTCGGGAGGAAAGAGGGGGTTTGTTAGGTGGGCTTTCTCTGGAAGACGCATGGAAAGAGTTTGGTCACTAAGCCAGTATGATGATGGCGAAACGTTTCAAGTCGGCAGCGTGCTGAAGAGATGTCCACTAACATCAGACTCCGAATCAACTGATTCGATACATATACGGAAACGCCGGTGTCAGGAATAGCACTTTGATCTGATGCTGTAACATCGCATAAGGTGATATGTATACACGTGATGTCGTAATCATTTAGGCAAGAGAAGCCGCGGAAGGATTGGAGCGGCCGCATGAAGAGGCTAATGCCTGCTGCTTACCAAGGTTGTAACAAGTGCAGGTGTTGTCACAGGTACAATGGAGGCTAGCAAAAGTTAAGCTCCACAGTTGACGTACACTCATCGCTGTGAATTTAGGCAGCTAAGTTTAGAAAAAAATAGGAGAAGAAACAAAAATGACAGTGCACGGCACGGACGAGCAAAACAACGCGATAACTATAAAGAGATATACTGAGCAACTAACTTTACAGATTCTTTATGATTCTGACATTAACGCATTGATATTTTTCTCAGAGCACGCCTGCAGTCATCTACCTCTTAAAAACACGAGACACCTACACGGAGCACACGCATATCTACACTCGTATACGTATTTCGTTTGCCTTCCGGTTCGTGTAATATAAATATCGACTATACTGATGATCGTGCCCATGCACCATGATCTGTTTAGTTCCCCAAGGGGCTTCAGTCTATCATTGGTACGTTCACCCATGCAAATGACGCACCGACAAAACCCTAAACACGAAAGAAAACCCTCACAACGTACACCGACTTCTCCCTTTTTGTTTTGGGAAGAGAGAGAGAGAGAGAGAGGGAGGTGATTCAAGTTCAAATTTGCTCTCTTCTTCACATTTCTCAAAGTGAGACTAGTATAAGTCTTTATCATGATTGAGGCTGTAACTAGCAAGTCACTGTTCTACAAGAGAAATGTCTATATAATTGTCTTTAATTTACTATGAGATCAACGGTTTATTTTAGATCATAAAAAAAAAAAATGATTAAAAATTATTACGAGGTCCATTCCTTGAGGTCCATTCCTTTAAAAATTTGTGATTTACAAAATATTTTTATTCTTACAATAATCCAAAAACGGTTATGCGAACAAAACCCATTCCAATATGTCACTTTCACTTTTAGGTTGCTCCACGATATGCACCTTTCTTGAATTAATTGAAATCACCAAACTTCTTTCTTCTATGTCCTTAGTCTGCCCAATCTCTCGGGACCCCCTACATCCTAAGTCACATCCTATAAATTATTGTTCCCTCGTTTCTTAACAATTTATAGAAAAGCAATGGTTTGTATGACATGTTATTATGAGTCGAGAATTTGAATATTGAAACTCTTTCTCAATTTTCTCTTCTGTGTTATTTTCATCATTTTGCCTATTTTCATGTTCTACCAATTATCTTGTTAAAATAATTATGTTCATATTCTGTCTTGAGTGTAAGATTGACTTAGGAGCTAGGGGGATTGTTAAGTCATGTTTTATAAATACATTGTTGGTCCGTTTCCTAAAGGTTTAAACCTTGTGAAGAACGACTTGTTCAACATTACAAAATAACACACTAGCTAAAGAGCTAGGTGATCTCCATTTATTAGGTAGGTTTGGAGATATAATTACTAGAGTGAAGGTGCGCGTGGCAAGACTTAAATGAGCGCCTCAAAGACTTTATTCTCACAAAGAGAAAGTGCAATATAGCTGTATCTTTCCTCATTTGTTTATTTAGTGGATAAGTTAGTAGCCTTCGAGAATAAAACGTGGAGGGGATTCGTCTGGCCAGTTTGCTCCAAGCCCATCAAAATCAAGTTTCAAATTGTCATCAAGATGGCTCTACCATCACTTCCCTAATTTCTACATGTTTCTTTATGCACGCTCCTTCCTATAATTACATTTTTCTCAAATCTGCAGAAGTTGTTTATAGCAAACATTTTGCTCGAGACTATTAAAGAGACCGTCAGAACTATCAACAGCATTGTAATGTTCATCAACAGTGTTCCTCATTCTAGCTTCCCTATGCATGATAAAGTCAACCACGCACAGCCAATTTAAAGAACACAGTTACATCAATAGATTTCCCTTTCCCTTTCTTGCACTCAACATCTTACTCTCTTTATGAAACATAGCTCCAACACTTGCCTCCCGACATGAAGACGGACAGCCTAGAAAAAAATGAAGATATCGATTCCTAGACTCCACATTCAGATAATATAGCACGCTGCGATTTGCTACCTTTGAAGGCTATTTCATCAGCTTATCCCAAGTCAATGATCAATCATGCATCGCTAGCCGTGCCATGAAACTATTGCTCGGACGTATCTGGTGAAACCCTAAAACTAGCTTGCACAACTTCGTGCTTAAGCTTTCCTGTTGTGCATGACAGGTCCAATCACTACTTATAGAAAAAATCTCCTTTCATTTTACTTGGGACAACCTCAGCAAACTCACGTGTTCTCCTGCGTGCTGCGTCGCATTCATCGCTAAGGCAACAGCACCGGCTTATCGGTTGAAGCAATACGTGTCCGCACATAAAACATGCAAAGCGATGGACGAGGTTTCTCTTTCCAATTATTTCTCCACCAACTTTGTCGTCCCCCATTCAATTGGAGAGAAATCATAAATCAGGGTATACGTTCTAAGCTCAGATACCATGTCTTAAATCGGTCCAATACGATCATCATTCCACTCCCAATATGGGGATTCCAGGTGCATGTGATGTCACGAATACCAAGGGCCTTGCGACGCCCAAAATGAATGAAACCTAGAAACTTAGGGTGCGTTTGGTAACATTTCTGTTTAAAAATTGTTCCAAGGAACAGAAATAGAAAAAAGTATTTCTGTTCCGGGGAATAATTTTTGAACAAAAAAAGGGGTTTGGTAAACTTGTTCCGAGAATAAAAAATGAACAGAAACAAGTTTGGTAAATTTGTATTTTTTTTATTTCTTTTAATTTTTTAATATTTATATTTTTTATTTTATTTTTATTTTATTTTTTATTTTTTTTTTCTTCTTTTGGCCGGTCATGGCCGGCGACCGGCCGACGAGGGCCAGCAGCCTTGCCCGGCCACGGCGAGGCTCGCCGGCCCCGGCGAGTTCGAGCCTCGCCGTGGTTGGGTGAGGCTTGGCCTCGCCGGGCCACCGCCAAGCGACGCCGGCCTAGAGGTGGCCCGGTGAGGCCGAGCATCGCCGGTGGCTGGGCGAGCTCGAGCTCGAGCTCGAGCCTCGCCAGCCCTCGACGGCGTCGCCGGCCCTCGACGGCCATGGCCGAGGCCGGGGACTGGCCAAAGAAAAAGAAAAAAAAAAAAAAGAAGAAGAAAAAGAGAGAAATGTTTATGAATTTTGTTCCGAAACAAGAAACGATTTTTTTTTTTTTTTTCTTGTTTCTGTTCGTTCCAGATGTGTTTCTAGGAACAAAAAAACAATTTTGGAACAAAAACGCACCCAAACGCGTTTCTGTTCCTTTTTTGTTCCTAGGAACAAAAAAACAGAAAAATTGTTCAAAAACAGAAAAAAGGAATAAAAATAAACGGGCCCTTAACTCCTCCTTTTAAAAAATTATAATGCGATGTCATCATGTTCATAAGGTAAAACGTACAAGCTGATTACTTTAACATGTATTGTTCTTGCTGTGCTTGCTGGGAAATGGCTCGCCAAACCCAACCCATTATTCGGCCAATTAATTAATTCATCTGAGTAAAGTACGTAGCTGGACAACACGACCTTCATTTAATATTCACGCATACCACTTCCCATCTCTGCGAGTCCTCTTCCTATGCCGTACGCGACGCGCGGAGTAAATAAATGCAATTTATGGATAGATATATTAATGATCTCATTATTTATCTTTTCTTTTTCATTTTTTTTCTTCACGGTGAATTTATCTGCTTGTGCAGTATTATCCAGCGGATGATCTTCAAGAATATCTCTAGAGGAAGAAAGGAAAAGTAGTGGCTTGGAAATAGGACTCTGCTTCTTAACTTTAAACGCTTTCTTAACGTCATGTCCCATTTGTTGCCCAACATTTGAATTCTTGTATATTTAAGATCCCATTCAAGAAAAGCCGATTTCACATCTATTTGATAAATCATTGACTTATGTTGAGCTGCAAGTAGAACGATCAATTTAATGATTGCTAAGGGTGCGCATGACAAAATTTATGTTTCTCGATTTCTCTGTTTCTCTGTTCCCTGGAACAGATTTGGAATAGAAATCCGTTTGATAACGCAATTTGATTTCTCTATTTCTGAAACAGATTTCTATTCCGAAATAGAGAAATTGAAGAAATCGAAGTTGAAATTTTTAACTTCTCGCTTTACAAATAGAAATCGAAACCAAATCAAACTATATAAAAGAACATTGCGCTTTCTTGCTAACTTAATTCACTTATAACCACAACTTCACAAATTATTGTTAATTTTCTTTTTCTTATTTTGCTCGTGTTTTTTTTTTTTTTTTTTTTTTTTTCAATTTTTTTTTTGATAACTTCCTCTTTAGGATGAAAGGCAATCGAATGGGTCCCCAATTTTCAAAAATGACCAAATTTTTCAAATGCTTACTTAAAAACAATGGGGCTCTTTCCTCCTAAAAAAGGCACGCGTATGGCCAGTTGAAGAAAAAGTTCTTACGTAATAGATGAATAAAAAATGTGCCTAGAAATTTATTCTTGTTTCTTTACAGATTCAAAATTCTTGTAAAATCAAAATAATTAAATTGTTACACAATCTTGAATTTTAATTCGAAGACAAGAGATTCAAGAGAATCTCTCTCTTTGCTATGCAATGGCCATTAAAGGTTCATTGAACAACAATAAAGAAATTAGGGATAAGCAACTAGACTGATTTAATTCGAGAATCAAAATAAACCGACCTTCTCTCGATTGGTTCCTAACCATAAACGTTACTTCAAGGTAGAATTCTCATATATTCATTTACACAATCAATTTTATTTTGCTAATAATCTTATATAATACTAGTCTTTGATAAAATGATAAGGCTGTATAGGCACCATTGATGGCACGCATATTTATGCTTTCACAGTACTTGTCTGAACCTATGTAAGATGAGCTTGCAAATTATACATTGACCAATGAGGGAAATCAAATAAATACGTTTAGAAAAACCATTGCCAATAAAATGGTAAAGGGATAATAATATGTCGGAAATTCCATGAAATTGTATGTTTAACTTTTGTAATGTATTAGTATTATTTTGACTATTATTTTGTATTTGAGGATTTCCTATGTTATTATCTAATCAATTTCTATTCCTAGAAATAGAAATTTTATTCTGTTATCAAATGGATTTTTGTTTCAGAAATGAAAATTTTGAGTCGTTATCAAACGGGTTTCTTTGCTCAGAAACTTGTCCAGGGAATAGAAATTGAGAAATTGATTTTTGGCCAGAAATCAATTTCTGTTTCAGAAATTTTGTCATGTGCAGCCTAAACGAACAACCAAAACAAAACCCTCGAGCTATAGCCTTTGGCAACCGATCTCGCTTTCGTACCTCTCAATTTCTATCTTGGGATTCTTCTTCTCCTTGAAAACCCACTTCTTGCAGAAAGGCTTGCGCATTGCAATCCTTGGCAAGAGTTGCTAAATCCCAATCCAGTATCATTGTTCTCAGTCGCTTTTTTATCTTTTCATCCACGACATTTCTCACTTTTTCCACTTGCATGACCTCTTCAAAATAAAGAGAGATTCAAAATACCAACAAGGACCGACCCAATTGCGAGAGTCATTTCACATTTTCGATTCAAGAACCAATGGCTGTGAGTACGATTCCCGCACGGGGAAACTCAACTTGAAGTTAAGGGCATGAATTCCCATATCGATTCCTCTCCAGATAGGTGGTTAATTATGATTATGCCTTTGAGTTATTAAAAAAAAAACCAGAGAGATTCGAAATTAGCGAAGAAACAACATTGTTTAATCATCACTTGACTCTTCGGTTGCTTCATAAATGTTTTAAAGATACTCTTCATCGTGGAGAATTCAAGTGGAGAGAGTGGTATCGCGGTACAATAATCATAAATATTCCGAAGGACATCCATTGTCGACGTAAATAAAGTAGAAAAGCGAAAGAAGGGGGGCGGGTTTTAGGGTTCTGGAAAGGAGTGAGGTTGAGGCCCGAGAGGGTATCAAATTTTAAAAGAAGAAGAGAGAGGCGGCAAGAGTTTTGCAATAAAAAAGAAGAGTGCAAAAGAAAATTTTCAAAAATCAAAACGAAAGAGAACTTGGGTTGAAAAAGAATGTGATGTTGCTTGCCAAATATGTAATGTTGGACTGATTTGTCTAGGATGCTTGGTGGAAGGCAAGTATGTAACTATCTTCTCACTGCTTGTTGCGAACCCCTCGTGACGAACCCAGAGAAGGTTAGCCAATTATTAGGTAGACCCAGATTTTTTTCTCAAGATAGCGCTTATGCTTTGCGTCGACTCTTCCAAATCCTGTCAGTCACAACTTGGAATCTGTACCCTTATTTGTCAATTATTACTCCTATACTAAGCCGTTTAGGAGCCAAGTAAGGCGTGGGAGGCTCGCCTTACTTCGTGAAATCAAATAATTGAGTTTGAGACTTGACTGCGCTCTATTAAAGCCCAATACCCATTAATCAATACATTTTTACTTTAAAGAAGGCTACTCTTGTTGACTTTATTTCCTTATATGCAAGTCTTAGTGTCAATGCATTTATGGCAATAAATGAAACTCTTAGGTTATGTTTGATAGTCCAGATTTCTAATAAATATGATCGGATATGATAAGATATGAAATTAAGGAATTTTGCTATATTATATTCACTATTTGGTGATTATAATAATAAAGTCGGATATGTTCACATTATATAATACATAATGTTTGGTATAAATGAACAAAAATTTTTACAAACGAAGATGGTAAAAATCTCTCAAGACATCCTTGCCTAGTTTATTTCCTTATTTTTTTATTTTAATTTCCTTTTTTAATTAATTTATTTGTATTTCTTTCTTCCTATTCTATTCTTGTCACGTTCCGATCCTCGGGCAGCGCCCATCCCTTACCTTGGTCGATTTTAAAGCGCGATATCTCAGGACAATGTATCGCTAACCCTTTCAATTTATTATGCGCATGCGGAAGTAATTATAAATCCCCAGACAATAAAACAATGGGATAGAAAAGCAGACCATATTTTTCATATTGAAATTCACAACCACACTTTTATTAACAGTGCAACTCATAGTATACTCAATACTATTTACAGCTAACAAGTCTCACACCTATCCACACTAAGACAGGGTTTACAAAAGGGATGGGATCTCAATCCATATTCGGGTTGCACTCAAGATCCCTCTCTAGATCATCTTCTTCTTCAAAAATCTTTCTCCTCCTCAGGATCCTCCTCCTCAGCTCCTCCTTAGGGTCCTGAAATGGTTATTCAATAACCAATGAGACCACGTCTCAGCGAGTTCTACCCTCTAAGACTCGATTAGTAAGCCAATACATTATGGGCTGCCTAAACACGCACAGGTCAGAGGACTTACCTTGGCCTCAGATCCCACCTGCAAATCAGTATAATTCATAATAGGCACCTAACTCCTCATAACAAATCGAACTAGTAGATTACATGTCATAGAGCACACGTGCATTCTCTAAGGCACTAGTTCACCAAAGTGATGCATTAAATCACCGAGCTCACGTGTCTCTCCCAAGATGCCTTACTTAAGTTTCAATGGCTTTATGGTCCCACCCGACCTTCTCAAGATCTAGTGGCTTTACGGTTCCCACCCGACCTCTCAAGATTTAGTGGCTTTGCGGTCCCACCCGACCCTTTCAACTATGGCCAACAATATTGCACATCATAATTCATTTTAGCACTAAGTAAAGCTCAAATAAATAAACGGACTGTACCACGATGATCGGCACGAAATTCCGATCACCAACCATCCCGGTTTAATTTCCGAAAAAATAAATAATTAAATAATTAATTTCGAAAATTAAATAAATAATTATTAAAAATCCAATTTAAGCCCATAATGCCTGATTGGAAGCCGAGACGAGTCTGGAAAATTACCGAGACTCGTTCAATAAATAATATGGCATACCTACTTGTTAATATCTAATTCTAACCACCTAACATGCATCATTAAGTCTCTAATTTAATTTATCTAAATTAATCTAACCACCTAATTGCATTTAATTAAATCTAACCAACCCCTAAGCATAATTAGCAAATTAAGAAAGCATTAGTGAGTAAAACTCACTTGCACTAAACGAAGGCCGGGACACCGAGACGACGACGCAACGGCGGCCGAACTTGGGCCGGGCCAAGAACTTCGCAAGCCTGAAGAAACTTTGGGCTTCAAGATTGGGCTAACTTCTTTAATCACTTGGGCTTGAAAATACTAAATTGTGGGCTGCTTGCTAGGCCAAAATTAAACTGAAAATGGGCTGCACTCCTTGGGCTGAACTTGTTTGGGCCAAAGACTCACTTAATGGGTTGCACTTGTGGGCTTGGGCTTCAACTAAATCAAACCAACTTGGGCTGAGCTTATAAGGCCACTTGGTCTTATGGGCTGAAGTTCACTTGGGCCGAAGTTGGGCTCAATCCCAATGGGCTGAACCGCGGGTTTGGCTTGCGGGCTGCAGAGAGGAGACTAGCAGCTTCAACGGCGAAAACGGGCCGATCGGAGCTCCGGCGAGCGGGTGGTTGGCAACCGGTGACTCTCGAGGGTCTTAGGGATCTTGTGGGTGGATGGAATGGGCAAATGAAGGGCTGAAATGGGGCGAAACAGCAAGAAAACGCAAAACAGTACCGGCGGGCAACTTCCAGACGGTCCGGCAAGCGGCGGATTCCGGCGGCCGTACGGAACGAACGGCGGCTCCGTTTGGGGTGATTTTGGGCTTGTTGGAACAATATGGATGTCCTCTTCACGGTGATATGTGGCTTGTTCGCTGGTTCATTCGAGAAGACCACTTTTGACTCGAATCTTTGACGAAAGGTTGGCTGGAGCAGAAACCGGCGGTGGCGCGGGTGGAGGCGTGCGACGGCTGCAGCTCCTTCTGCTGATCTTCTTGTTGGCTTGAGGGCTTCGAAAATGAAGAGGAGAGGGTCTTAGATGGTAGAGAGGAGAGAGAGATGGAGAGGATAGAGGTGAGGGAAGAGATAAGAGAGATGAGAGAGATGAGATAGAGTTGAGGTGGGGGCCTTGGCTTGATATTTTCCAATCTTGCTCTCCAAGATTCATCCTAGGCCAAATAAGATCCCTTGGCCTCCATTGATTCACACCAACACCTCTCATGACTTCACTTTTGGTCCATTTGGCTAGGGAAGGGAGAGTTACGAATTTTGCAAGAATTGTCTTCAATTGGTGGCTTGATCCACTTCAATTCTATCTCAATTGGCCTCCATAAAATCAATCGATCATCCATCGATCATCTCAATATTTTTCCTCACCCATATATCCATCTTGCTTCCCAATTTTGCTATAAAAAATAATCACTGGCTTTTTCTGCACAGAAACAACTCGGCGACGACTTTTTCCCAAAAAGTGTCGGGTGTCAGAAAAATCTTATGAGACTGAGTCGACGCTCCTAGAATTTATTGTGACATGACAGAATCTTCAATTTCTGAAATCGGACTCGAATTGGCGGTTAATTTCTATTTGGCGTGTTTTTAGCGTAACCTAGGCTACCGGGTAACTTTCAAATATTTTTAAGTGCAATTGACACGTGGTCGATTTTCTTCAAGTCACTATGAACCCACTCGACTCATTGACGACTCTCGGTTGTCATGAGAATCTCGAGTATCCGAATACGGACACAGGGGACCAAAACAATAAGAAAATCAGTATAGAGCCGATCGACGAGAATTTTCTAATTTAGTGGTATCACCCACGATTAGTCACACATCTCAGTCGATCCAGTCTATCTCTGATTTCAAATCGATTTTTTTTTAACTGTGTCGTAATGACATCTAAAGATAGACACGGTCGAGAAGCCGATTCCTGGTCAAATTCTCAAGTCTATTACCTTAAAATTCCTAATAATTTCCCCAGATAGTCTTAGTTATCTCAAGAATGATCAGTTCTGAGAATAGCCCTATAAACACGTCAATGAAACGACCGATTCAATCAGAAGGAAACATAATCGAAAATTTGGGATGTCACAACTCTTCCCCTCTTATAAAAATTTCGTCCTCGAAATTTAAACCTTACAACTTAAGCAAATAGGTGGGGGTACAATTCTCTCATCGACTCTTTAGTCTCCCAAGTTGCTCCTTCTGTACTGTGATGTTGCCAGACCACTTTGACCAACGGAATGGTCTTTGTACACAACACTTGTTCCTTTCTGTCTACAATCTGGACCGGTTTCTCCACATATGACACTCTGTCATCCACGTCCAATTCTTCGAAATTGAGCACGTGTATCGGGTCAGGCTCGTACTTCCTCAACATCGACACGTGGAAGACGTCATGCACTTGCGCCAACCTTGGCGATAATGCAAGACGATACGCTAAGGTCCCGATTCTTTCAAGAATCTCAAATGGACCCACGTACCTCGGACTCAGTTTGCCTTTCTTACCAAAGCACGAAGTTCCTCTCATTGGTGACACATTTAGGAAAACGTGATCACCAACTTGGAATTCCAAAGATTTTCGGTGCTTGTCTACGTAACTTTTCTGTCTGCTCTACGCAGTCTTTAGTCTGTTTCTGATCACTGTCACGGCATCTACGGCTGACCGAACCAACTCGGACTGTTATCTTCCTTTCCCCGACTTCATTCCAACACACTGGTGTTATACATGCTCTGCCATATAACGCTTCGAATGGAGCCATCTAGATGCTCTGTTGATAACTGTTGTTGTAGGCGAATTCTACCAGGTGAAGCTGATCCTCCCAACTTCCCTTGAAGTCTATTACACAAGCTCTCAACATGTCCTCGAGGGTCTGAATTGTCCTCTCAGATTGGCCATTCGTCTGAGGATGATAAGCTGTACTGTACTGAAGCTTTGTACTAAGAGCACTCTGTAAGCTTTTCCAAAAGGCTGCAGTAAACCTCGGGTCTCTATCTGAGGTTATCGTAACTGGCACTCCATGCATTCGAACTACTTGACGCACATACAGATCTGCGTGCCTATTAAGACTGAGGTCCTTTCGAACTGCAATGAAGTGAGCCGACTTTGTCAATCTGTCGACTACCACCCAAATTGAATCACTTCCTCTCTGACTTCTTGGTAGTCCAGTCACAAAGTCCATCGTAATATGCTCCCATTTCCATTGCAGGATCGAAAAGGTTGCGAAGTCCTCCCGGCTTACAATGCTTTGGGCTTTTACTTGTTGACACGTTAGACATTTGGCGACATGCTTGGCTACATCCGCCTTCATACCTGACCACCAATAGTGTTGACGTAGATTCTGATACATTTTAGTGCTTCCAGGGTGAACGCTGTAACTGCTACGATGTGCTTCAGATAAAATATCTTCTCTAAGCTCTACATCGTCAGGTACAACCAAACATCCTTGAAACCTTAAAATTCCATCATAAGAAATCTGAAAATCAGCATTTCTTTTCTCTGTGTCCTCTTGAAGAATTTTCTGCACACCTAGATCTGTCGGTTGGAGTTGTTTGATTCTGACCTGGACATCCGGTTCAATTCTGAGGGTGGCCATAAAATTTGAAAGGCGGCCTACCTCAAATTTGAATTCCGAATCCCGAGCTCTCTCGATTAAGTTCCATTCTTTGATCAAGATCTGCGCTACTGAAGACTTCCGACTCAAAGTATCGGCGACCTTATTCGCCTTTCCCGGGTGATATAGGATATCACAGTCGTAGTCTTTCAATAATTCCATCCATCGGCACTGTCTCATGTTCAACTCCTTCTGAGAAAACAAGTACTTGAGACTCTGATGGTCTGTGAAGATCTGAAATTTCTCACCACATAAATAATGTCTCCAAATCTTTAGGGCAAAGATAATAGCTGCGAGCTCTAAGTCATGCGTCGGATAATTCAATTCATGTGGTCTCAACTGACGGGAGGCGTATACAACAACCCTACCATGTTGCATCAACACACAACCCAACCCTCTAAATGACGCATCACTGTAGATCTCGAATCCTCCAGGACCAGATGGAATTGTTAGCACAGGTGCGGTAGTCAGCTTTTCCTTCAGCTCTTGAAAACTACGCTCGCACTTGTCTGACTATACAAATTTCTCTTCTTTCTTTGTGAGCTTAGTTAGAGGCGATGCTAATGCTGAGAAGCCTTCCACAAACCGTCTGTAATAACCTACCAATCCCAGAAAACTTCTTATCTCTGTCACTGTAGTCGGTCTCTGCCAATTGATCACGGCTTCTATCTTGCTCGGGTCGACGGAGATTCCTTCTCCGGAAATCACATGACCTAAGAATGCAACACGAGTCAACCAAAACTCGCATTTGCTAAACTTAGCATACAACTGATGTGTCCTTAAAGTCTGGAGCACTAATCTCAAGTGATTCTCATGCTCTTCATCACTTCTTGAATAGACCAAGATATCATCAATGAACACGATCACAAATTGGTCTAAATATTCCTTGAATATCCAGTTCATCATATCCATAAAAGCAGCTGGAGCATTCGTCAACCCAAACGGCATTACTGTGAACTCATAGTGACCATACCGAGTACGAAATGCTGACTTTAGAATATCCTCTTTCTTAATTCTCAACTGATAATATCCCGTCCTTAAGTCAATCTTCGAGAATATAGACGCTCCTTGCAACTGATCGAACAGATCATCAATCCTTGGGAGGGGATACTTGTTCTTAATGGTTACCTGGTTAAGCTGTCGGTAGTCGATGCACAGGCGCAACGATCCATCTTTCTTCTTAACAAATATAACTGGTGCTCCCCAAGGTGATGCACTAGGACGAATAAATCCTTTGTCTAGTAATTCTTGCATCTGCACCTTCAGTTCCTTCAACTCTGATAATGCCATCATGTACGATGCCTTCGAGATCGGCTCTGTCCCTAGTGCTAATTCAATTACAAACTCAATCTCCCTTTCTGGCGGTAATCCTGGCAATTCTTTTGGAAAGACATCTTGGAATTCTTGCACAACTGAAATGTTCTCCACTTTCAGTTCCTCAACTGTCGTATCCATGACAGTTGCCAGGTATCCTTGGCAACCCTCGTTTAACAAACGAGTTGTCTCTTGCGACGAGATTAGGACAATTGAAGGTCCTCCTCGATTCCCGACAAACTCGAAGCTATTACCCTCTAATGGGTCAAACTGAATCGTCTTACGATAGCAATCCATTTTAGCTCGTTGATTGATGAGCCAGTCCATGCCAATTATTAAATCAAAGTCATACATGGCTAGGACTAAAAGATCTATCTTCCCCACTCGCTCACCAATCACTAACTTGCACACCGAACAACCCAAAGCAACAATAACTTTATCTTTCAATGGTGTAGATATGCACATTGCTGACTCCAATAATATAGGACTGACTCCTATCAACTTAACATATTGTTCGGTAATAAATGAGTGGGTTGCTCCCGGATCAAACAAAGCATAAGCAGGTTGGTCGTTGAGTGAAACCATACCTGTTATCACGTCAGATGCAGCTTCTGCCTGACCTTGGGTAATCGCATACACGGTGCCCTGAACTGGAGGTCTCTGTTGTCCTCCTTGTGGCACGTTCTGAGGGGCATACCCTCTTATCTGTCCTCTTGATGGTGGCGGCGGTAGCTGAGGTTGCTCTCTTGGTTTCCTAGGACAATGTCTAGCTATGTGGCCTTGTTGGCCACATTCATAACACACACCCATCCTAGCTAGACACGGTGCTGATCCATGTCGTCTCCCACAAGAGTGACATGGTCCCATTCTATCGGCCATCGACCTACCAAATCCACCCTTCTTGCTAGGCGGACCTTAGAATCTGTTCCCTGACATTGGCCTCTTTCCTTGCCTGATCGCTTCCCGATTAACGCCAAATCTCGACCCCAACGACGCAACTTGCTCATTCAATCCTCGCTCTATCATCTGAGCTCGACGATAGACCTCTCTGAACTCTGTCAAGTCTAACAGTAGCAGAGGTTGTTTCAATTCAGTATGAAGACCACTTCTGAATTTCCGAGCTTTCTCTTCAGGGTCTTCTATCGATTTAGGAGCATACTGGGACAGCTCTGCAAACTTGACCCCATATTGGTCAACTGTCATACTCCCCTGGCAGAGATGATGGAACTCCTCTATCTTTTGTTCCCGAGCAGTACTCGAAAAATACTGGTCATTAAAGGCTCTGAGGAAAGTGTCCCATGCCTGGACCACACCTTCCGGGAACACTATATCCTTGGCGGCTCTCCACCAGATATTTGCATTACCCTGAAGCTGGTACACAGCCAGTGCCACCTTCTCCTCATCAGTGCACCTTAGAAGTGTGAATGCTTTCTCTAGATCCTGTATCCACAGAGATGCAGCCTCGAGGTTTCCGGTACCAATAAACTTTGGTGGTTTTAGCTTCAGAAACCGTTCCACTAATTGGTGGATTGGCCTCCCAACGACCACAACTCCTGGTAGCACTCCAGCAGGGGCGACGGCAGGTACAGCGGCAGGTGCTGCACCAGCGGCGGCTTGGTTATGCGCTTGTTGATCCATACGATTTCCCATGACTTCCAAAATTCGCATGATTTTGTCTATCCTGGGATCACCAGGGGCTGCTACTCCGGCATCCACAACAGGAGGTGGAGCTACCCTAGCATCTTCAACAGGTGGAACCATTCCACTCGCGCTAGCCTGTGCTGGCGCTCGACCACGGCCTCCTCGGGTACCGACTCTAGTCGACACTCTACCCCGAGTCACGGCCCTATAGGTCCTTTGGACAGGAGTCCTCGGCTCCAGATCGCTCATAGTGTCGCTTTAAACAACAGACACCTGCTTCCAATTCAACACCGAATTAGAAACAGAGCGATTCAAACATCAAACAATTTTAGCACTCAACTAATACAGACATGCACCAGCATGAATTTAAAGGCCTTTCCTACCAACTATCCCATGGTCAACGCTCCTTATCACTCCAATCTTGAACTTCGCTCTGATACCACAAAAGGGGGATGTCACGTCCCGATCCACGGGCACGCGCCCATCTCTTACCTTGGTCGATTTTAAAGCGCGATATCCCAGGACAATGTATCGCCGACACTTTCAATTTATTATGCGCATGCGGAAGTAGTTATAAATCCCCAGACAATAAAACAATGGGATAGAAAACCAGGCCATATTTTTCATATTGAAATTCACAACCACACTTTTATTAACAGTGCAACTCATAGTATACTTACAATACTATTTACAGCTAACAAGTCTCACACCTATCCACACTAAGACAGGGTTTACAAAAGGGATGGGATCTCAATCCACATCCGGGTTGTACTCAAGATCCCTCTCTAGATCATCTTCTTCTTCAAAAATCTTTCTCCTCCTCGGATCCTCCTCCTCGCTCCTCCTTAGGGTCCTGAAATTGTTATTCAATAACCAATGAGACCACGTCTCGGCAAGTTCTACCCCTAAGACTCGATTAGTAAGCCAATACACTATGGGCTGCCTAAACACGCACGGTCGAGGACTTACCTTGGCCTCGATCCCACCCGCAAATCGGTATAATTCATAATAGGCACCCAACTCCTCATAACAAATCGAACTAGTGGATTACATGTCATAGAGCACGCGTGCATTCTCTAAGGCACTAGTTCACCAAATTGATGCATCAAATCACCGAGCCCACGTGTCTCTCCCAAGATGCCTTACTTAAGTTTCAATGGCTTTATGGTCCCACCCGACCTTCTCAAGATCTAGTGGCTTTACGGTCCCACCCGACCCTCTCAAGATTTAGTGGCTTTACGGTCCCACCCGACCCTTTCAACTATGGCCAACAATATTGCACCTCATAATTCATTTTAGCACTAAGTAAAGCTCAAATAAATAAACGGACTGCACCACGATGATCAGCACGAAATTCCGATCACCAACCATCCCGGTTTAATTTCCAGAAAAATAAATAATTAAATAATTAATTTCGAAAATTAAATAAATAATTATTAAAAATCCAATTTAGGCCCATAATGCCTGATTGGAAGCCGAGACGAGTCTGGAAAATTACCGAGACTCGTTCAATAAATAATATGGCATACCTACTTGTTAATATCTAATTCTAACCACCTAACATGCATCATTAAGTCTTTAATTTAATTTATCTAAATTAATCTAACCACCTAATTGCATTTAATTAAATCTAACCAACCCCTAAGCATAATTGAGTAAAACTCACTTGCACTAAACGAAGGCCGGGACACCGAGACGACGACGCAACGGCGGCCGAACTTGGGCCGGGCCAAGAACTTCGTAAGCTTGAAGAAACTTTGGGCTTCAAGATTAGGCTGACTTCTTTAATTACTTGGGCTTGAAAATACTAAATTGTGGGCTACTTGCTGGGTCAAAATTAAACTGAAAATGGGCTGCACTCCTTGGGCTGAACTTGTTTGGGCTAAAGACTCACTTAATGGGTTGTACTTGTGGGCTTGGCTGGGAACTAAATCAAACCAACTTGAAATTTGAGCTTGTAAGGCCACTTGGTCTTGTGGGATGAAGTTCACTTGGGCCGAAGTTGGGCCCAATCCCAATGGGCTGAACCGCGGGTTTGGCTTGCGGGTGCGACAGAGAGGAGACCAAAGAGCCTTGGCGCGAAAAACGGGCCGATCGGAGCTCCGGCGAGAGGGTGGTTGGCAACCGGTGACTCCCAGGGGTCTTAGGGATCTTGTGGGTGGATGGAATGGGCAAATGAAGGGCTGAAATGGGGCGAAACAGCAAGAAAACGTGAAACAGTACCAGTGGGCAGCTTCCAAACGGTCCGGCGAGCGGCGGATTCCGGCGGCCATATGGAACGAACGGCGGCTCCGTTTGGGGTGATTTTGGGCTTGTTGGAACGGTATGGATGTCCTCTTCACAGTGATATGTGGCTTGTTCGCTAGTTCATCCGGGAAGACCACTTTTGACTCGAATCTTTGACGAAAGGTCGGCTGGAGCAGAAATCGGCAGTGGCGCGGGTGGAGGCGTGCAACGGGCCGCAGCTCCTTTCTTCGGTCTTCTTGTTGGCTTGAGGGCTTCGAAAATGAAGAGGAGAGGGTCTTGGATGGTAGAGAGGAGAGAGAGATGGAGAGGATAGAGGTGAGGGAAGAGATAAGAGAGATGAGAGAGATGAGAGAGATGAGATAGAGTTGAGGTGGGGCGCCGAACGATATTTTCAATCTTGCTTCTCCAAGATTCATCCTAGCCAAGTAAGATCCCTTGGCCTCCATTGATCCACATCAACACCTCGACTTCACTTTTGGTCCATTTGGCTAGGGGGAAGGGAGAGTTACGAATTTTGCAAGAATTGTCTTCAATTGGTGGTTTGATCCACTTCAATTCTATCTCAATTGGCCTCCATAAAATCAATCGGTCATCCATCGACCATCTCAATATTTTTCCTCACCCATATATCCATCTTGCTTCCCAATTTTGCTATAAAAAATAATCACCGGCTTTTTCCGCACGAAACAACTCGCGACAACTTTTTCCCAAAAAGTGTCGGGTGTCAGAAAAATCTTCTGAGACTGAGTTGACGCTCCTAGAATTTATTGTGACATGACAAAATCTTCAATTTCTGAAATCGGACTCGAATTGGCGGTTAATTTCTATTTGGCGCATTTTTAGCGTAACCTAGGCTACCGAGTAACTTTCAAATATTTTTAAGTACAATTGACGCGTGATCGATTTTCTTCGACCCACTATGAACCCACTCGACTCATTGACGACTCTCGGTTGTCATGAGAATCCCGAGGATCCGAATACGGACACAGGGTACCAAAACATTAAGAAAATCAGTATAGAGCCGGTCGACGAGAATTTTCTAATTTAGTGGTGCACATCTCAGTCAATCCAGTCTATCTCTGATTTCAAATCAATTTTTTTTTTTAACTGTGCCATAATGACTTCTAAATATGGACACGGTCGAGAAGCCGATTCCCTGGTCGAATTCTCAAGTCTCATTGCGCCTTAAAATTCCTAATAATTTCCCCATATAGTCTAGTTATCTCAAGAATGATCAGTTCTGAGAATAGCCCTATAAACACGTCAATGCAACGGCCGATTCAATCAAGGAAACAGAATCGAAAATTCGGGATGTCACAATTCTTCTCTAATAAAAATTTATTAAATAGTAAACTGTACTAATATACCTAAAATATGTAATAAATATAAACATGCATTTATATCTTGAATTTATATTATAAAATAGAATTAAATTCGAATATATAAGAAAAATAAGATTAAATTAAAATAACTAAATTGTTATTTTTTGTATTTTGAATTTCTTATATTAGAATTCAAATATAATTTTAATTTTTAATTGAAGAAATTTGTTATTTAAGAAAAATAACTTTTCTATTACGGATATTAAAAATCATATCCACTTTTATCCCACCTCGTTGATAGAATAATTTTATCCAATCTATATATTCTCATGTCCGATTTTATCATGTATTGAGTAGGTATCAAATAGATTATAGGACAAAATAAATTTTATTATGACTACCAAATGTAGCCTTAAAATCCAAGTCTACCAACTAGATAAACTTATCCAAGCAATTACATATCTTTTTTTCACAAGCAAAGACTCCTTACTACCATTTTATCGTCCAATTTAAGTTGATGGCAGAGAATCTTCCAACTTGTTAAGTTGATTATTTGTTGGGGTAAGCCCTACACCGAAGTCGAATCTCTTTTAAATGCGAAAGCTGCTTGGACTCCTAACTTTGGGCGTATTGATGTGGGCCCTGTATGAATAAGAAAATTAGGAAGCTTCAATGGCCCAACTTTTTACATATAGAAGCTAGGACGAGTCCCACATCGCTCACCAACACACATACACCTCGGTTTATATATCCAGGTGAGGCCGAGTTGAAGTCTCTTTGGATACATCCGATAAATGCGCAATGGTAACACGTACGAATCGAGAAATTGTCCAATTTTGGTTTTCTTACTTGGAGTTATCCTTAATTTTATTGAAATTTACCTCTTGCATAGTCGGGATAGATATAACCAAAAAAAAATTAGAAGATACTATCAAGGTTTAATTTTTTTTTAATAGATGTACTTTTTTATTGGTCTTAATATATAAGGAGATTATAACATATGACTTGTTTAACTGAGGAGAAAGGAGGGATTGGAGTAGACCTTCTAAAGAAACTCTAATTCTACTCATTGGAGCTCTTGGGTTGTCGTTTATTTTCCTGTCATATCTTTATAGATTAACATTTTTCAAAGATGTGATTTAATTAGAAATCTTTTTGAAATCTTAATATTTCGTTTTGATATTTTTCCTAATCTCTTTTCCAATCAGGTTGATTGACGTGCTTTATTGCGGCAGTTGGCACCAAAAAAACAAGTGGAGGATGGTATTTGCTTAGTTCGTTGGTGTTAGGGTTTGAGGATGGTTTTGGTAAGGATTCGCTTAAGATGTCTTGCTTATCTTAAGAGACATGACAAATTGACAATACCTTTAGAAGCCCATTCAGCATTGAAAACCCTACGTCTCGTCTCCTCAAGAACAAGCTATTAACATTAGAGGAAGATTATCTGTGCTTAAGTTCCTTCGATGGGATCAACAGTTCAATCCCTCAAGTTCGGGGCCTAGCTAGAGGATGACATGAATAAAGTCTGAAACAACCGACTCTCGGCTCAATAAATCAGAGTTTACTTTCAGATTGCACATTTGGAAGCCTTGATGTCGCTTCAGAGTGCGACAAAGTGCGCATCGATGGGTGAGAATTTGCTGGATGTTCCCAAATTAGGATCTTGTGAGATTTTTTCTATGATCTTTAGTGCCTAGGTGGTACATGGTTTCGACGATCTAAGTAGTCATTGCTCAGCACGCCACCTTGTTTGAACGACATCTTGCTTTAAGTCCAGGATGAAAGCTGGGGTTGCATATGGGCCTTTTCTTTGTTAGTGCGCAAGATACGTCGTCAAGCCATTGTGTTAGCAGTATCCAAGTAAACAAGGTTTAGATTGCAATCGGAAATACAGTGAGCAGGAGAAATAGAACTGGACAGGCATCTAAAATAATCGACGATGAAGAAATGATGATGTGCGTGTGGAGCGAGTGCATTGAGGCTAGTCTTTGTGAAGATGGCTCAAGTAATAGCTCAGGCAACAAGAAAAAAGAAGAGAAAGAGGAATCATAAACTCTCTTTCACCCGATAGGCTAAAGAAGTAGGCAACTTCCATTTTGACGGATGCCAGGATGTTGGGAGGCTGCTCTGCCTTCTCTTCTGTGGCTTGTTATCTGTTCAAAGTCCCCGGAGGGCGCTTTCTGCTTGGATGATACTACTCCTTTGACCGGCCATGATTTGGACCAGATTGTCATGTTAAGATTCTGACGGATGTCTGGATGTTCTACGCCTATGACAAATGTCCGTTTAAGGCGCTGACGGATTGTCAAGTTACAGACATTGCAGACACTCTATGCAACAGAGATTACTAAAACAAGTGCGAAGCACAAAGACTGAACCATATTCATTTTGATATGCCCTCGATCTAGTATAACACACGTTCATGGCTTAGAGGGGATGAAATGAAGGTACTGGGGCATACTGTGGTTAAGAAAACGAGCGTCCAAAGCTATGAATGATTCTGTGCTTTCAGGAAAGGGTCTTCATTTATGAATGTTTGAGCTTAGAATCCTGTGATTTATGTATGCTTTCTTTATAATCCTTGGAGGAGATGAAACGTTATTAGCATATTGTAGGCAAATTAACCATTGTCTATCTGTATTTATTGTGTTGGAGAACGTTGTAATTCAGGTCGATAATCGATGAATAAAAATGGAGAAGATGCCTGCTTGACAAGAAAGAAGGATTTTTTTACTCAATTAGAAAGCTCATTGTGCTCTGCAATAAGCATATGGAAACTAAGCAGCATATTTTAATTTTAAAAAAAAAAAAAAAACTAAGCAGCTGTTCACAAGTGTCTCTGGTACTTGGATGCCTTGTTGACATATCTTCAATCACGTATTAGAGATACATGGATCGATCTTGAGAATCTTAGAAGTGCCTTGGTTGAGGTGTCACGTATGTCGACACTATTATCAGCCTTCTCATCTTGTACTCCTTGCAGTAGGCTAAGAACAAATTCTCTGTTCAAGATTTAGAAGAACCCAACATTATTATGAGACAGTAGCAAAAGGCAGCAACAAATAATTCCTCTCAGAACTGAGATGCAAATTGACTGTATCTTAATCAGCAGAGGTCAACAGTGCAATATCTGATCATCACAAACTTAAAAGTCTATACCTCGGCCTCCAGTGCCAAGAAGGGCATAGAAATCAAGTTCTTATACTGTTGCTATTGTTAACCATTGAATCGGAACCCTCATAAACACCAATCGCTAACAAATAATGTTATTCCTACCCAGTAAAGCTCAGGCGGTGAAGAATCAAGAATCTGATCTCCACGTTGGGAGCTGAACAATTCAATAATGGTGAAAACAAGAAGTACTGGAAACTGAACCAAAAACGTATACATAGTAATCCAAATATGCTCTGACCAAAAAAAATAAAAATAAAAATCTTAATATGCCTCTGGGATCTCATTGTTGAACAAAGATTTGCTGTACCTGTACAAGAACAGAATTAAAAATGAAGAAGAAAACCATTACCTGGCCTATAGAAGCATAATACAGACGAACGGCTTTAGGTGATATTCGTGCATGAGCACTCATTCACAGCACGTTCTTTCAATTTCAAGTAATGATTGACGAGTTCTTTCATGGCGGGCTATGACTCTGAATCCAGACTCCGCAGCTTTATCGTAAGGTTTTCCATCACATGTTCTCTGTGCCAGACACACAGCAGAGATGAAGTTTTCTAAACTTGGATAGGCGAGCTTCGGTATCCACACCTATGAGAGGAGATGGGAATTTATACTGCACTCAATTGAGTTAAAGTCACGCCTGTCTCGTCTGGCCTTTCGGTGGATTCCACCTGCTTTTTTTTCCCTTCAACTTAATTCTCAAGTCTCGCTAACTTCCTCCGGAAGTTGAATTAATTGAGACCCAGTTGCTGGTCCCACCAGGATGCTTCTTGCTCAATGCATTCGCTTACTTTATGGCGAGTTGGTGGGTTTGTTATATGTACAATTGGTAATGACCTGGTAGGTTAAATCTGAGACATTAACTTCTGGCGAGTCTCTCCTTTGAACAAATTGACAGAACAACAATTATAATCCATTCATTCCTTTTTACTCCTTAACATTTAAGAGCTCATTATGCGCTTACTCGGCGGATCTTGCTAACTTTTAAGAGCCTATCACACAGACAATGCTAACTCGGCGGTCTTCAATGCTTTCTTATCACACAGACAATGCTGCTATAGAAAAAGAGAAGCAAAGAGTGGAGAATGGAACTAGCTCAATAAGCAGAGGAAACAGAGTTTACTAATCGCTTGGCTTTGGCTTAGAGCGTCGACTCCAAACGCTTCCAAGTGGGCCAGTTCATAAACCCAGAGAACAAGTTATTTTCTTTAGCCTTGTTCAAGAAGGCAAACTCCTGCAAGCTCAAGACAGACGGCGGTTTCAACAGCTTCTTCGAAGTCCATTGCGCGTATTTTACTTTGTCAGTGGGACCCATCTGGTTGAAAAATTTGAAAGCTTATAGAATAAGCTTCCAGTTTCTTCATGAAGAAAGACTGCAGAATTTCATGTATGTTAGCAGAAAGCCATGATATAAAGATGCTCGAGTGTTTCCTCAGTGAAGAAGATTTTAGGATCTTATGCCAATGCATGTTTTGGGCGATGACGTCAATGCTTGTAAGTTTATATGCGTACCCGCTGTCCCTGTGACCAACATTGTCAACTTTTCCAACATCTTGATAAATGGATATTTCAAGTTTGCTCAGCCAATCAACTTAGATAAAAGTGTCCGGTGTCGAGTAGGGATGAGTATGGTCTGGGTGGACGGCTCCCACCCTGGAAACAGGAACTGTCCACCTAAGACTGGTTCTAAAAAATTGAAACGGGGAATTGCCCATTGGTTCCATGAATCCACCCAAGAATCGGACCACCGATCTAGTTTGATTCCTAAGTGGGTCTATGGAACCAGTCCCATTAAGCTTCACATGCTCATTGCAACATTTCGACAAGTCAAAGTAAAGCAAAAACAAACAAAAAAACTCCCCTCTTCTTAATTGCAAGATTAGTAAAAAGATTGGACTTATATCAAAAGTTGAGAGTCGATGGACGTTGAGCTTGAGAGTTAAGGTCGTGAGTGAGAGATTGAAAGACAACTCATACAAGGTAAGAGTGAGACAATACGAACACTCAATTGATGGTTGTCGAGCTTTAAATTAGGGATTTTAGGATTTTCATTTTTCATTTTTCATTTTTCTTTTTCTTTTTCTTGTCAGAAAATTTTCTTAAAAGTTAAATATGTATTTATATATTACCAGCTAGTTCCATTGAGAACCGCCGGTTCCGATTTGGTTCAATTCGGTTTCGGGCAATTCCTGATTCTTTTGTACACCCCCAGTGTCAAATCAAACTATTACATATAACATAGTCTGACATGGATCACCCCAAAATGCCTGAACCATTGCAATGGAAGATCAATATTGGGATCAATTGAAGTTTCATACCAGCAATCTAGTCCAACTATGTAGTCGGCACAAGTCCATTACAGAATTTGCAGTACAAACCAAAGCATATACAAGAGTGCGCTCACTCACACTCAATACATTACATGAAACCTCTGCCACATTGTTGAAGAGCTCGAGAGGAGTCTTCACTAATTTTCTAAAACAACATCCTGCGAAGCCGCATTGTAAAGAGCTAATAGTGGTAATTCTTCACGTTCCAACGCTCCAGAAATCATTACCCTACACCAAACGCAGTGATCATCAGTTTAGTTAGGAAACAGTGAATGGTTAGTAAATGTTCCACTAATTGATAGAACCATCAGTATGCACCACGAGCGACCGTTTGAACCCTACCTGGCCATCGCCGTATACGTAGTGCTGTGGATTGAAAGAGGTATACAGGTCGTAGTTCGGTAAGTTGTTGTCGAGCGTCTGAACTGGCGGGAGTGCTTCCATAGTTGCTTGAAACGATGACTGATGTTAGACAAAAGAATTTCGTGTTATAAGACTCTGGAATTACTCTGAAGTGTTTGGCTAATGCTCGGTGCATGGAACATTAATTTGATCGAAAACGATGAGACTTAGGGAAGCAAAACCTGGAAAATTGTATGGTCCCTTTAGTTACTTACCTCCTGATCTGTCTCCTCTGTTGACCCATGTTGAGAAGCAACTGGAGTGTTATCAGTTACACTTGAAACTCCTCCAAAACTTGGGAAAGTATCCAAGCTTTCACTCGGTTTCCTCTTCAAGCGACAGAGGATATAGGGGATCTGTGAATATTTATTTTATAATTAATGTTAACAAAGATTAGTCAGTATAATCCGAAAGTTTCACTTTGAATACACTGCGGAATGTGAGTGAAAAAGAGAACGTGTAAAAGTATATGTTCCATGGTCAGAACAAAAAATGATAATAATACATGGTACGATATAATGTTATAGTTCAAAAGAACCATCATCCTACTTTTTTCAGCCTGCTAATGCACTATCAAGTTACTCTATACAAATTTATTTTGCTCATGAAAAATACAAGAGAAATCATAGATAGATCAAATGGAGAACCTGGAGGGTTGAGGAGTATCCACTAAGAAGTTCAGGATTTAGGTGATATTCATGCATTACCCATCCAGTCTTGGTGCAGCCTTTGTAAAAGACCAAAATCCTCTTGGTGCCTATTAAAACCTTGGTGTCTCGATCTTTTATGTCATCCCTTCGGCAAGTGATCTTCCAATGACCACTCCTTGTCTTCCTTTTCACGTGCTCACTATTTTGGGCTACATAAGGAGAAGGACATATGAAGAACCAGTCCCACCCATCTGATGGAACATTCAATATACCTGCATTCATACATGGCAAAAGACTCAGGACAACTCATCAAAACATTATAAATGGATAGAGCGTATGAACAACTTTTCTATGTATAATCGCTGTTACGATATCACAAGTAAATGTGACAACACATGCCCAAGTTAAAGGGAAAAGAGTAGGCGCACGAAACTCACCTGGATATAGTCTAGGTAAATCCCAAGGATCCCATGCGTAGAAATCCTCGAGCTCGGGGATGACGCAATTGTCGGTGTATCTTTGTACCTTGCCCATCAGGTAATGATTGACAAGTTCTTCCTCGGTCGGATGGAATCTGAATCCCAGCGGAAATTGATCCATACCGAGGGTAAGCATGGCTGATTGACTAAGACAAGTGACACAGATTGAGTAACTATGAGTCCGTGTTTTAATTGGAGATGACGACTTATAATCGGACTCGACGTTGACTCAGGTCTTCCCTTGTGCCTGAAGCCTTTCTTTTTCCCTAAGCCCTTGTTTCCGAAGGGAAGGTAGATACATTTCTCTATCTTCCACGAGGAGGATTCCACCTTGGAGAAGCTACTGGTGAAATTCTCATTTTATCCTCCCCGTGAAAGTGAGAGAAATCCCTGGGACCATTGTGTTTGCTAATGCCCGTAAAGCTCTATATTTGGAGAAATTGAGCCAAAGCATGACAACCAAATGACCCTAGGTGCCCGAATCGAGCACCGAGCCCATCTAGTCTAGAAATCCTTTTTTCTTGTGTGAAAGGTAATTAATATATTGAAAAGATAGAGTGAACAAAAAGAACACGGCATCAAAACCCACACTCAAAACAACGGATCATAATGAGTGGAGGGATGTCGGAAAAAAGCTATAGCCATGACAACCTACTACCAATTAGAAAGGAAAAGCACGGCATAAACAACCGGCAAACATATACAAAACGCCATCAGGTAGGGAAGGAACTATCCTCAGGATTCAGTGAGAATTGCTGCACCAACTGCACTAACTGCCTTAATCAAGTCACACTAGCTAAAAAGGAGGGAATTAACGCTCCCCAGAAAATATGACCGAGTCAACGCCCAGCTCCACTGCAACCTTCTATTCTTGATGTTATCTTCAACATTCCTAATAGTAATCGCCTTATCTCTGACCACTTTAAAGAGATGATTCTTCATAGCCGGGACAGATAGAGCTTGTTCTCGGAAGAGAATGTTGTTCATGTTGTTCCAAATAATATGACACAGCGCTCCGAAGAAGAAGCGGGCTATGCACTTATAAAACTCATTACACATGGTGATGGCCCAATGGAGATTATCCTCCCACGCCCTGTTACGCCAAGGCAGATTGCATTTGGTTGCCCAAAACAAGGCAACCTCGGCTATGACATGACACCGAAAAAATAGATGGTCAATAAAGTCCGGTACATCGTTGCAGAAGGCATAAGCACCACTATCTATTCTACCATGAGACAATAAAAGTGTTCGGGTGGGTAGCCTATTCTTAGCTATAAGCTAAAGGTTTACTTGATACCGTAGTGTAATTTCGTTGTTTCAAACAAACGTATGCCAAAAGACCTGAGTCCTCTTCCGCCTAAAGGTCTCCCAAGCCGTCGCAACAGTGAAGTGTCCTAACGAATTCTCCCTCCAGCTAAAACAATCTGAATTCTGAGAGAGACTAGGGAGGGGATGATCCCAAGATTCAAGCATCAACTTGAGAAGTTGCTCAGCATTAGAGAAGAGATCAGTCACTATTGCTTGCCTAGAAAGCCCTTAACTGTATATGAACGAGTCCGAAAAAATTAAGTTCAAGGGGCTCCTAAGATGCCAGTTGTCAAACCATAAAAAGATAGAAATGCCGTCTCCAATCCTTCAATAGAAGGCATTGCATACCTCGCTTCTGAGGCCGTCTCCAATCCATCTAGTCTAGAAATTCTCGTTCAAGTGCAGCCGTTTTCTGAAAAATAATGATTTGTCTTAAGGATCAGACATAGGTGGCTTTTGGATTAAGAAGGCAACTAATTGCCCCAGCCCATCCAGACCATGCTTCAAGGTTTGGATAGGACCTGCTTGCCACTAGGCCCATGATTATGTCTAATCTTAACCACGTACATAGTGGTTGATCTAGGGGAGATATGGTGGTGGCCCCCACTTCCTTAGAACCAAATTTTTAATTTTATTGCTTGAGATTAACATTTTTTCAGAAAGAATTATCTAGGTATTCAATTGAAATTAATTGCTGCGTCCTCTCTAATCTCAATTTCTTGGTCTACCATTGCTAGCATGGATAATTTTAAAAGAAGACGGTCCTCATGATGACTTTTTTTTTTTTTGGGCTAGAAATGATCCTCATAATGACTTGAACCAAAGGCCATGTAACTTAACTTACCGAGTTACGTGAAAGTAAACAACAACTTTTAATTAAGTTTTCAATATGTTCACTACTACTTTTCATACCTTGGTGAAAAATTAAAATAACATGATTACAATTGACTACCCTTCTGTCCAATAATCTCCTCTCGTTACCCACGTGTCTTGCAAGACCAATCAAAGCGAAGCAAAGTACAATTCTATCTAATATTTCAAGAGACCATTACAAGACTGTGTTTGCTAGAGTGGTTTGCATAGGACTAATCATTAATCTCACGAGGTAAACTCTATGTACACTTATTTTTTTGAGTTGGATGCATGGTACTTTTAGGATATGTCTTTCAATTTCTGTTCTTTTGTTTTTCGATAAAAAAAAAAAAGAATAGAAATTTGTTTAATAACGTCAAGTAATTTTTTTATTCTCCGGAATAGAAAAGTGACTAGGGAATCGATTTAGAACGTAAATCGAAATAGAAAAAAGTAATTTATTATTCTTAGGAAGAATTTCTAAAAATAACTTATTTTCTCTTTTCTTCTTTGTTGGCCACCACCCCAACTGCCACCTGTTGTTGGCCGACCACCAGCCATTGCTGACCGCCGACTGTTGTTGCTGCCGCCGCCGCCACCACCCCCTGATGACTGCCGATGCCACCGCCTACCAACCACTGCCATCAGCCGATTGCCACCGACCGGTAGTTGACCGTAGCAGTTGGCAACGGCGGGCGACGGCCAACGTCGGCGGCGGTGGTAAGGAAAAAAAAGAAAAAAATTAAAAGAAATTCTACATGAATCATACCAATGGCCCTCGCCGCAATGGCACAGAGGAAGATGGAGGAGCTGAGGAGTAGTCCTTGGGGAGGGCGACAAGAGTGGAGAGCCACTAACTGGCGTTGCTGCAGCCGGTGCTAGTAACGATGGGGACCTTGCGTCCCGAAGCTGGTGGCGATGGTGAGGGCGAAACTGAATCTGCTGGCAACGGGTTTCGCTTCTGCATCTCTTGGCGCTGACTCATCTCTCTGTCGACAGCGGCACAGTTCCAGAGGGGGAGGTTCTTGCTGAGTTTCTTGATGCTGTCACCAGATATGTCAGAGATGGAGATCTCGCCCGGGCGGAAACTGGGGTCTACATGTGCGGAGATGCGGTCGCTCAGGCCGTCGATGGCGCGGCCGAGGAAGTCGAAGCTGGGGCCGGGGTCGGCAACGGTGGCCGGGGCGAAGGAGCGGATGGGGGTGAAGACAGGCTCGGGCTCCGGAACAGCAGCAAGCGGAACCCCAGTCACCGGGACTGCTGATGAAAGGGACAAAGCTTCTCCCAGACTACTTGGATTAATTCCAGGCACCTACTTCTGGTATCAGATTGCCCGCCCCTAGGAGCATCGATGGTCCTTTCATGCTGCTCAATGAAGCAGTTAATAAGCAGCGTCAAAAGACCACTTCAACTATTGGATGAACCCTTTGCCGCAGAGAGAGAGAGAGAGAGAGAGAGAGAGATGCATGACCCATTGACAAGGTTTTTTGATTTAGAAATAGAGGAATCATATACTACTCAGAGATAAGAATTGGAGAGAGGAACGTCTTGTTCTTCTCTTTGGATAACATAATCTGATTTCAAGAAAAGTTTACATCTCTATTGTTGATAGATTTGACTGAATTGAACTTTGAGAATTTCCCAGTTTTTAATCGATTATTAAAATCTTCAATATTTATTTCTTCTCTTACCGTAAGACCCTAATCTAAAGACATTTATGATATCGAATTAAAAGAAGATGTTGGTCATCTTAATAAGTTCACTTCTAAAACATATGTTTGTTCACATCTTAGGCCACTAACCAATGCCGACAAACGGAGTCAGTACCTTCTCTGGGATAAACTAAGCATCGGCCGAGGGAGCGTTTTTTACACAAACGTTGAATTTGATTTATTAAAGTGAATAACGCGCGCGCGCGTATATATTTGCGACCGGCAGGAGACAAATATGATCTGTTCTTTACTTCAATGCTTGTGAAGCCCAGTTCAGTTGGGACTAAACAGAGCACAACAATTCATGCAAGCTCGTATCCAACATACCCCAAATGCTGATATTAAAGAAGTTGGCGTATTGTCGGATACCGACTTAACCGAAACATTTGCACCATCAAATAATCATATTGGCCGACAAGGACTACCGCAATTAGATATCAGAATACTCAAGCAATTGGAGCCACAAACTAATCTAACTTCAAGAGAGAAATGAAAGACTCAGCAGACACAAACTACCAAATCAGAAACAGCCTCAGCCACAAGCGCTTCCAGCAATTCCCCTTCTATTTCCCTCCCTAAATTATTGACGACCAATCTGAAATGTCCAAGCCAAATTTTCCCGACAACCTCTTCCTTCACGGCCCTCTCCATGTCCAGACAGGTGTGGTCCTCGTCATCTCCAGACACACTCCGGACCTCAGTAAACCACTCCTTAATCTGGCTCCAAACCATGTCGGCCCTGATGGATGATTTCTCCTCCATAAGCAAATCTCCAGGCCCACAACAGAACCTGTCTACTAGGCATTCCTCTGCCCCGAAGCCAGTAATGCCTACAATCGCTGCATTGACAGTGTCAAATATGAGCTTCCTGTTCGATCTTCTTTGCCTTCTCTTAGCCTCATTTAAAGGTTTGTCGTCCTCATCTGCATATTTTTCCCTCAGTAATGGATCCAATGGGCTATGAGGTGAATGCCAACTTGAAACATCGGAGTAGGATGGCGCTGTGCCATCTAGGCTAGATATAGATAAAAGCTTTTCAATGAAGGCGAAACAATCTTCCTCTTCCTCCTTGGAACCATAATAAGTTGTGGAGGGTTTTGACAGACAAAGAAATGCTCTTTCCGGATACTCACCCCAGGAAAGAGACCGGGCTACAGATCCTATAGGAGGTGACTTGTCGATCAAATTAGATTTAAGAGACTGGACCGGCAGTTGTTTTCCTGTTATAAATGAGAAACAATGTTAGAACACAACAAGGAAATAACATTTATGAGAAATTTCTCACTTATAGTATGTTTTTAGTATATCTATGTAGAATTTAAGCTGCGATACCAGAGTATTCAGGAATTATACCAGCATCTTCTTCAAAAGACAGTTCTAAAACTGATATTGGTCTTGGCTGGTCCTGGTTCTCACCAACACTTCCCAGAACAGGCTTTGATACAGACAATCCAACCTGCAGAAAAGAAGTGCAATCCGTTAGATCAAAGTCTGGGTCAAAGCCTCGATAAGCAAATGTTATAAAAAAGCACAACCATGTTATAAGCCACCTGCAGTTGAACGTCTGCAATTCAACAAAACTTAAGAGTGATCTCAACAAAGCATCAAATTTCCAAGGGAAAGCTCCTACAAGAGCAAGCCAGAGGACCCAGACATGAAGCAAAGACATAGCTATTGGAAGTGACCATATCAACTAATTAGTTATCAAGAGGAGCAATATTGCAAGATCAAGGTTTTACTTAGATTGTGATGAATACATAGAAGGCATCACCATTCATTTGAAGCAAATACAGCATAGAACTAAAAACCTGCACATAAATGTCAAATTTGAAGCAGACCTCAAGTCACCCTACAATACGGAATATTAAACTACCTCTTCAGAGACACTGCTTTTGTTTTGCACCGTACGCATGGGATGAGTAGTTTTGTTCAGAAGTCCATGTCGAGCAGAATTTACAGAAGCTTCAATTTGATTTTCTTCAAAATATCGAGAAGCATGGTTGCTGGACTTCCCATAAGGACAGATAGAAGATTCTCGACTATTGACACCGGGTAAACAAGACTTATCAGCAGATTCACATGTGCCAGATTTTTCGTTGCTCAATCTTTTACTTCTAGACAAGAAAAAATTTGAAACTCTTCCCTTGAATGACAAACTAAGACCTTTTTCCTTAGATTCCTTGCGAACATGCATATTGGATGCCTCAGGATCCAAAGTTCGAGTGCTGATCGCATCACTGTACAACATTGAGGATACAGGGAGAGATTTTGATCTCAGAAGACTCTTTGGTGACTCGGCAACTTCTTCGATTTCAGATGAATTATTCCTTGAGCAGGAAGCTGATATCCTTGGTTCCCGCTCAATATTGTTGCTGTCTTCCCCTTTTCTAATTGACACCTTTGTGTCCGAAAGCGCAAGCATCTCACCCAAGGTACCAGAGGTTTTGTGGAAATGCCTTTCTTCACGTGTATTCTTATTAGATGCCATAACCGCCCACCTCTCCGAGAGACGCTTTTTCGCTTCTCTAGAAACTGTTGATTCGGGAGAACAAGATGTACGACTCAACGAAGAAGCTGAAAGGGGGCTATCAAACCTATTGATGCAGTCCCAAGAATGCCTTGAAGCAGGTGACAAGACTTCTGAATCACTGCAATTCTCTTGTGGAAACTCATATTCCGATTTATTAAATGAACTGCCATCACCACTATAGCCATTAGAGAAGACAGAAGATAGCAGCGTTTCATCTCTACGGTGTCCCTTGATACTTTCTCGGACATGATGTGTAACATCCTTGGCCACTTCTCTCGATAATTGCACATCACCATCTTCAGCTTCTTCAAAGAAATCCTCGCCAGGCAACTTTTTGGATATCGTGGAAGGTGGCGAAATAGACTTAATTTCATGAGTTTGGCCAAGACTAGGCTTCAAAACCACGATTCGAGTTGGTTGAGAACCATGGTCACTGCCATTTCGATTGACATAATCAGGGGAGCCAACAGATCTACTCCTACCCCATCTAATCTCTTGGGATGCCTCGGCTGGTCTCTTTGCCAGATTTTCATTCTTCTTTCCCATCACGGGATATTTCTCATTGTCAACCATCTTAGATGGTCTGAGAACAGTGATGCGTTTTGTCTCAGGAGGGGCACAAGTAGACTCCAATTCCTGGAGATGCTTGGAAAATAGATTATTGGGTTCTTTAATAAATTCAAGCAAAAACTCTCTCTTGGAATTCAAAACTTCCAATGCATCTTGCAACTCCTTTGACCGGTTAAGCTTTTCATCAGTTTCTTGGCATTTTGCTTCCATGAACTTCTGCCGAATGACTGTCTTTCGCTTCTCTCTTCCTTTTCCACCATACCTTTCCATCTGTGGTGATATTTCTCTCGCAGAATTTGTCTTCTGAGATATCTTTTCTACTTCATAAATGTCTTTGAAGTCATCGATCTCTCGGTATTTAAAAGATGCATCCTCCATCTGCTCGTGCACAAATGCATCTCCTTGCAGCCAACTTTGACACGGTACATCTTGTGGAATTAAACGAGGCGATGAATAGTTTGTCGATGGGCTTACATCTACAACTGAATCAGGACTTTGTCGTGGAAGGCCATCAAAGCCCATCAACTTCGCCACTACATTAGGTGAACCGTGCTTCGACTCCACTTCTCGAGACATTTCTTGTTCAATTAACATCTTCATGGGCATGGAGTTTGGTTGTCTGTTAGGTGAACTTCTCCTCGAGTTCGAAGTGATCTGCAGTCCCAGGAAATGCAGGACCTGTAAGGACATAATTTTGGATCCTTTGTTCTGTATGTTGCAAGTTTCCTTGCTCTTTTCAGGTGGGGTGGGGGAATTGTCTTCCTATCTCTACTATCAGATTATACTAATCGACTAATTAATATACATTCGAATGTCTTACCATTTTGTCCTCTATGTCATTTTGACAAGATGGACTTAAAATTCTTGGCACATCTGGTTGACTCCTCGTGAGTGAAGGATCTGCAAAGTGACAACTCCATGTCAAACATGGTTATCTCACCATACCAAGATATACATTAGACAAAAAGCAGAAAAGATGAACAGCACAAAAGACGACAGATTAAATGGAATCTATGTGAATTTGTCCGTGAACAAAAAATAAGGGGCACAAAGTAGGCATATACAAACTTTTACACCTAATTGAAGCCACCAAAAGGGAAAAACCCAGAAAGGGGTGAATCATGAGTCGATAAGTATAAAGAAAAGAATCTGTAATGTCTATAACAGACAAAGAGAATCATTAGAAGGGAGGTAATGGTATGGTCTATGAGAGAGTACTTAAACAGATTAAACTCGGCTCAGGCCAATGAATACATGATTCAAGCAAAAAGAAACTCATACTGATGGAGAACTATCCGACAAAATCAGGGATGAACTGAAGCATAATTACTGGCACTGCTTGAAGTTCTAAAGCAAAACAAGTATCTGACAAAGGCCAAGAGGTGCAGCGCACACCATCATAATGCGGTTTATACGTGAGAAGCTTCTTTGAAGCTGCCCCTGTGCTTAGATCAAAAAGGTTCACCATTCTTCCCAGGCATCCTGGAAACTGTTCCTCGGTGCCTTGAGCTTTATTATTCCGAGCTCTATCCATTTCAACGCCTGAAACATCATCATGAAAGAAAGAAGGGATTCAAATCAAAACGACCCATCAAATGAAATGGACCAAAATCCACAGAAAGAGATTATTCTCTCTTTTTTGGGCCAGCATGCAAAGGCCTCGTCTTGGTACAAGAGAAGATAGGGAAAATAGAGACAATCCATGTTTACAGATGTTCAACACGTCTCGGGTACTACCACAACAGAGTCGGCATCATGCCCCGGACAAATCCCCAGCACCTTCAGTTCAAGAAAGACTTAACACAAACACCAAGTAGTTCCATTTCCCAATTAGAACCTCAAAGTACCTAAATTGATTCCATTTCACTCGACAGACAAGACAGGATTATCACTCTACAACACTCGAGAACCCCCAAATCCAACTCAATCAATGTGTAGAAAGCAGATTCCGACCTAAACCCAAAATCCTTCCAGAGGCGCAAAAGAGAAAAAAATTACACACCACGGCGACAGCCAATGCAGCTAGATATAGCCAAGACACACCCCTGCATTGAAAACTAGAACGGCAATTCATGAAGACGAGTACTGAAAAATCAAGTAGTTCATGAAGAAGAGCACCGAAAAATCAACTGAAAAAGAAAAACAAGTGCAATCCCAGCATACACGCATGCTGAGCCACGAATCACGCAAATGCCAGACACACGAGAGAGATTCAGCCACAGGGAAAAAGAAGACGACTGCTTTTCGGCTGCAAAAAGCGAGATCGAGAATGCATTGAAAGGTATAAAAGGTCGCCAGCATGGAGAAGCTACTTTTCTCTCTCTATAGAGAGAGAGAGAGAGAGAGAGAGGGAGCGACCTTCAGGGAGGGAGCGGTGGATGCCGGCGGCCGGAGCAGGACATCCCGGCGGGGACGCGGCCGGAGCGGGAGGGCCGGACCGGCTGCCGAGATCCGCTTGCGGCCCGCCGCTGCGCACCTGCGTTCCGGGTCGGATGCAGATGCGGAGAGAGAAAGAAGAGAGAGAGAGAGAGTGGGAAGAAGTAGAAAAAGAAATGAGTGTTGCTTTTAGTCCACTGATTCGACGTCGAGCTCGGGGAAAAGGCAGCAATTATTATTGTTTTTTTCGCCTTTTTCGTTCCTGCTGATTTGTTCCTTTCTTTCTTTCTTTTTTATTCAGGATTAATTTTTTATGTGATGAATAGACATCGGTAAAAGAAAATATTCCTGGATGTAACTTTTCTAATAAAAGAAAAAGTTGAAGAGGCTACTTTTTAAAATTGGTAATTACCTATCGTACACATACATAGTAAATAACGTACTCGTGTGAAAATAATAGATTATTTCGTCCGGCGATAGGTTTAAATGTTTGATCAATTAATTCATTAATTGGGACAATAATCGCATATAAACCACATGCAATATTTCTCATAGAAACCCAAAATACATCGAGTATCTGTCAATTTTGACGGCCTGATATCATCTCTAAAGATGTTAGTGATGTGCTATTGCTTATAAAGGCCTAATTTTGTCATGTTCCCATGTGGGTTACATGAATAGAGACGTACCTAACTATCTATCGTGCGCTTCGCAATAATTTTACATTCAATATAGACTTTGAGACTAAAAAGTGGTATTTTAAAAAAAATAATCATTCTAGTCAATGAACAATGTTTTAGTATCGATAACAATTAATGTCTAATTTCAATTCATTTTTCGTAAAACAAATGCATCTCATCCACGGTCAAACTCAAGATAACGCAGCCACCGCCAACAATTAATTAATTTAACTTAGCTTATAATCCATCCCTAACGATTCAGCCCCTCGCCTACGCACGACGTGCAGTCTCGTGAACTTTAATCTTCGTCCAAGTGCGTTGTCTTATGCGGGGCGAGCAAAACGACAAAGCTGCGGCCTCCCCAGTCGCGCGACACCTTTCCCCCCCACCCAAAAAGATATTCTCATCCTATCGACAATCCTTATCCCCCGGAACGAGGAGAAACCCTTAATAATGTTCCACCATCTCGCTACCAATCTTAATCAATTTCCTTTCCAATTTATAAAGTCCGTTTTAAGGATGATCTCTCTTGTTATATAAAAATTTCTTGATTTGACAAGGGAAAGCGACGGGATTGATTCCCGCATGCACGACAAAAAGCACCAACAAATGTTGTCATGGACGAGATCAATTTTTTGGGATTTTTTTACTGATGGGCTGTGGAGAATAGTGTGGAGTGGTTGAGCTACTCCGAGGTCAAGGAAAATGCAGAATGCAGGGTTGCATGAACCGGGTCGGCCACATCTTGGGATGGCATTGACATTTTGGTGGCGTGATTTCTCGATCTTGTCGTGTGGCCAAAAACTAATTGCATCCAAGAAATTGTAAATTAACTCGGGCGGATTGGCTCGAGGCCGGCCCGACATCGATGGTTTCACTGTTGAGGGCGACTCGTGGGATTGCCATGCGGAACTGTACAAGTCCGTTTCACGCATGTGGTGCGCATTGTCCAAACCCGCACCGCAACATTCAAAATAACCAACTGCCTCGGGCCATTACCCGGATAACAACACATGCGAAACTATCTCGATGGGCCAGTGATTTGGGGAGATTCAGCACAGTTTTGCTCAGCAGCTACGAGGAGAAGTTGCTGAAAAGCTCTTCCAGATTTTTCATATATTAACACAAGAACACTTGCATGGGTGCCTAATCGACAAGTGGGCCTGGGCCCGATTAACTATTGGGCCGCAGAGCTTAATCGACACCCACTCGTGATTATAAACGTAATGAAATTCACATTAAAGTGTATTGAAGAAGATACTAAGTCACGGAACGATCAGAATGTTCTATCATGTGACAATTACTACTCATCTCCCGTGCAGTAGAATGAATGTGGAGAATAGTAATTTTCCATCCCAGAAAAATAGACATTTGAAGAACTCAGCTCTCTTCTTTGCATTTGGATAGTGACATGCCAGGACTTATTAAAACATGTTATCCACAGAAAGAGGATATCGTACCTACGTGGCACAACCCCAGTGGAAGCAAAGATTTTGGTAAGAGAATCATCAAAGATCAGATGCTTCTCTCTCTCTCTCTCCCCCTAAGATCACACAAGCCCACTTCATTCAAAGCCCCTCAATCTTGGTCCTCTGTTGCTTTACTAAGCTGTTTTTCCTCAACAGTTGATCCAGACAGAGACAGCGAGGGAGAGAGAGAGAGAGAGAGAGAGAGAGAGAGATACCAACATACACAAGGATGGCTAGCTGCAGCATGGCTTCAGCTGCTTCTGGGTTGGTATTCACACCCAACACCCCAACCAATGGGAACTCATCTGCTAAGAACAGCATGGTGTTCTTTGCAAAGAACAACAACCCTTCTAGGCTTGTGGCGAGAGCAGCGGAAGAAGGGGGGCTCCGGTGGCCACCGCCGCAGCTCCAGCAGCAGCAGAAGCTCCAAAGGCCAAGCCACCCCCAATTGGACCCAAAAGAGGAACCAAGGTGAGTCTTACAATTCAATTCTATGATTGAATCAAGGCATAAGCATGCTATGTTCCCTGAAATCACTAAGATAAAGCACATGGTTATGTATTAATTTCATACTACAAAGTAGCATCTTTCAGTTAATTCTTCAAGTGTCTCCTCCAAGGGAATCAATCAATGATTGTAAAGCCATCGAGCATGCTATATTCATTGAAGTAAAACTAGAATTAAATAACTGACATGACCGTTGAAGATGCTGACTTCTGCATCTATTTTCTAAGAGAGGCAATTCATTCCAGCTTTTGAAAGTATCTAGTCAACATCAAAAGAGAAGAGAGTAAACCTTACTGCTATTCTGAGGACAAGTTTCAAATTTCTTCTGCGTATTTTCATCCACAGGTAAAGATTCTCAGGAAGGAGTCCTACTGGTACAATGGAATTGGCTCTGTAGTTGCTGTTGACCAGGTAACATTCATCTTCATCATCCCCATTACCGCATTCCCTTTCACCGATATCCATCCTGTTGATTTTCTGAATTGGTTTCATCCAAGCAGGACCCAAACACGAACTATCCAGTCGTGGTTCGTTTTGACAAGGTCAATTATGCGAATGTATCTACAAACAACTATGCATTGGATGAGATCCAGGAAATTTAACGAGCAATGAGGTCGCTGCTGTTGTAGTTCTTGCAGACTATTTTCAGTCTCCCCAACTTATCCTTTAGTCTGTATCATATGCGTAAGCATTTTCTTGCATGACCATTTTTTGCCTTCGCAAGAGTTCAATAACTTACACCAAACCACATGGACATATACCACTTCAGAATTTAAACAATGTGACACATACCAGGTTTACCCTCATCCTCGTGATGTAGCATGTAGAACTTAGAATTTTCTCACTGCCCTCCTCCTTTCAGTTGTCCCCGCTTTTTTCCCCGCCCTGTCAAGACTCAAGTGCAAACAGTCAGTAACTTGAAATGGCACGTACAACACTTAGGTAGCATAACCACGGCTACAAATCTTCCTCATTCAGTTTTTGAGGTGATATGCCATCATTCCTTCCTCTAGTTATGCAGACATAAGTGAACAATGTCAATCAGGTACATCAGACAAATGATCTTTACTAAAATCGTCCAATACAATGAAGATGCATTCAGTTCATTCTTCTAACAGCAAATGGATTAAAGAAAAACCATGTAAATTTCGAAAAATCATATATGATGCCATCATCTGCTCCAAGTTCCTTGTTTAATACGCATGGTTAGAATTACAAGAGTATATGGAATGTGAGCCTCGCGCGAGGCCTATGTGGATGAAGAGCTTATGTGAGTGACTACTGACATTTAGAAAAGAGCAAGTACCAATCTCCAAGTCAAATCGGAGAAGGTTATTCTTAAAGAGATTGACTGCAAGAAGCTTATCAATTGCTCTGTCGTTTGCAAAGTCACTCCAAGGTTATTCTTAAAGAGATTGACTGCAAGAAGCTTATCAATTGCTCTGTCGTTTGCAAAGTCACTCCAACATGTAGGAAATTCAGTAATTAAAAGCCTTTATAATTTTAAAGAAAATGTTACAGACAGAGAAGCAGGGATAACAGCTTGGGTAAGTATAAGTCATCTTCATCAGCCACATTTCAAGACATAAGTTCCCAAAATATACGATGTGTCTCAAAGGGACTGAAGGTTAAATTATAAAGGATCTTACATTCTGCAACTTCATTCCCCAGGAAATCAGTCATTAATAGTCTTAGATACTGAATTTGTGGCATTTAAGTTAAAGACGGAATAGGATACCATCTTGAATTAATGTCCCTAGACAATATAACAGAAAATCTAGTGGTACTATAGAACATCTTTAGTTTAGATGGACTCTCAATGGAAGTTCTCCCGATTGAAGACAAATCTAGTGGTAAAGCATAATTAAGAGGAGTTTAGATTTACTAGTCTGGAAGTGTAATCTAAAAGTTCCACGATTTTAGAGAATCAGATCAAAGGATGTAACAATATTCTAGCATCTCAGAGGACCTCGTAAAACTGCTGATTCAATTTGATTTGTCAAAGGCCGTGGAAATGTCTAACAAAAGAACAGGCCTTGGACACCTAGACTGCTTTAACCTAATTGCCAAGATAGAGTAAACAATGATCAACAGAAATTAATGGAAGAAAACTTGTATAAGGAAACAGAGATTTAAGTTGTTCCTATGTGGAGATTACAAACTATACAGTTTCTAAAGGAACAAAAAGAATTATATTGGTACAGTAGATAAATAAACTATGCCCGTCAATATAAGATGCAAAAACCATGATCCTATTTTGTAAATATACACGATTGCATGCTAAGAGAGGGAAGACAACAAGACAGCATGCAAAAGATTGATCTTCATTTATCTATTGTCTGTTCCACAAACATTCTTGAAGCAGCCTCAATTTTGCAGTGTGAACAGAACAGGGAATCTTATAGCTGCACAAATGTGTGTTACACTGGCTGAGGTTTAAACACAGAGATTAGCGTCGCTCATCATCTATCTTCATCCCTTCGTTGGATGTATGCAGCACGAAGAGTTGGAGTGGGAATGAATTATAGTGTCAAAAAGGAAAATATCCTTCAGCTACAAAAGAAATCTGCCATTGCTATGCACACTAAAGAACCCTTCCATCCATGCCATCAAGTAGTCCAGACCACATTCCCTTAACAGGAGGGAGCTGGGCAACAAAGGCATTCCAAGGAGGGTAACCAACACCACTGCCACGAACACGACCATCCAAGCGTAGAGATAAATACCTGCAAAAGGAACATGACGAAACAGACATTTAGAAAAAGTTTACTCTCTGAAGTAGATCAACTACCTCTGATGCAGGCATATCAATTGATACAGTGAATCTACATGAGATGCCTCCTTTACCAAAATCTTCTACTTCAAACATTTCAAAAGCTTTAGTGATTTGATTATGCAAAATTCACGTATTTAAACATCGAAAAAGATAAAGAACAGAATAAACGCTAAGGCTTAGTTGCAAGCTTTGCACCAATCGAGGTCACTACATATGCTTACTGAACCTATCAGACAATAATTGTTGATTAACATGCCTCCACTTACACTGGAGAATCAGGAGAAACACCAGCAAGTTTCTTCTGCTCATTTAACCACCTGTAGATCAACAAAATAAGAAGTCAGAGAGATATAGGCGGAGAACGGGGGAGGAATAGAGAGAGAGTAGTGACACTTTCTTTTATGTTTACCCAAATCATACTCTTACTTGGTCCACTCAGAAACATAAACAGGAGCCAACTGCCAAAGCCTCTTCCTTTTGTTGGTAATATCTTTCATCTCCTCACTCTCGTCAAACTCAAAAGTAGGTGAATTCCCATCTGTGGCAAAAGGCACTACAAGCACCCCTCGATCCAAAAGACTCTCAGTATAAGGTTCACTAAGTTTAAAGGACTCTGTAATAAAGGACACTGGGCCAGCACAGATCACAAGACGAGCAAGTCCTCTCAAAGAGCTTAGAGAAATGATTCTCCTTTCATCTACCCGGAGCTTCAGATTTGAAAGGTTTTCCTCTCTAGTGAGTCTAGCCACTTGTGCATTCTCAGCATTGCTCTCCCGATAATAGAGAAATGCAAATATAGAAACCGCCCCAACATCTATGAGAAGGCCTTTGAAAATCTCAGGTACTGCATCAGCTTTAGCGGAGTTTGTCAGAGCAGCAATTAGTTGTGTAGTGGCAATCAAACCTCCAATAGAACCACTGGCAATGAAAGCAAGGTAGAAGAACATCCGCACAGACCGGAATGGAGACAGGACCTCACTCCTAATCTTGGCTGTTGAACTGTAAACAAACCAAAGACCAAATTATGAGTACCAGGTGGCCAGACCTCCAAAGAAGAAACTGATGGAGAAGGCAACACTTCAAGAAACTTGCACCAAAGAAGAGATGAAGCAGCAACTAGCCAGATTTTAAATCTTTCAAATTTACAACTCCTTTCAGCTGAATAGAACACATTTTGTATCAGACAACAGACATAGCCCATATGAATTAAATGCAACTATATGAGCAACATATTTTCCTTCTTTACTAGTACTTTTGGAATTGTGCAAAACCAATTAGGAAAACCTCAAATATGGAAGTACTCAAGTATGACCTAAGAGCATCTGAAATGAAATAGCTGAACCCACAAATCCAAACGTTTATGTGTATGTGCTTAGATAGAAGGCAATACTATTTTGGTCCCAAGAAATCACTAGAGTTGCCAAGCCAATAGACCAATTCCCTGTTTGCATTCTATGGAGGGGACATTGCATTCAACTGATGGGACAAGATAACATACAATGAACAAGATTCAGGGCGACATATAATTTGACATTATAATAATACATGCAACCCTTTCAAGCATTTGATATTATTGACACTCGCATGTAACCAAAAATATTTTAGTCATTTCATTGCCAAACCTGGACAAAGCGTTATATTATCTGCCTAAGGAAAAAGACAAGCTGCTGATAATGCTGCAATTCACACCTTTATATTCACCATCCAAGAAAATTTAAAACCTGAAAATTCAACCTGCTAAATCCAATTCCCCTCATTACTCACATCAAGGCACCACCACCATGATCAAGAAGAATTTATTTTACCATATACAGCTGGGCTTCATATGCCAAGCTTCGCACATGCCACATTAATCACCAATTCCATTGTTCCGACTATAAGTTTGCAAGTGCACCAAGAACCATTTTTACAAATACGACACAGCTAGTAGATTCTAAACAAAACCGACTCCTTCCCTAGGCAAATTTGGATTCACAACGAACATAATCTAGGCTGAGACCAATCTCCTCGCATGAAAAATGACAGTATTTAATTGCCGAAAACATTCGGTGTCCATCTATCCTCTTGACTCTCCAAAAATTAAATCCGCAACACGTCGACACCCAACTCTCCATGATAGAATTCATCCGTCCGCACCATCAGAGGTCATGATCAATGAAGCAGCTCCTCTCCCCCCACCTACACAAACTATTTCCTCAAATCGCGCGCCATTCGAAGCCGCATCGCATTCTATGCAACTCAGAATGTATGCATCCCAATCCGCAATCGACAAAAATCAGATTTTTTTCCCGCAACGGAAATCCAGCCAAACTAAAGCCTACAACTTCAGCAACCAGGCACCAGCTCCAGAAAAAACAAACATCACCGAACTCCACTTCAAGAAAAGAAAACCACACACCGCGATAATTTAAAAAGAGCGAAACGACTAGCCTGGCTTCAGCGGAGGAGGAGGAGGGTTTGTTGGAGGCGGAGCAGGCGACGGAACGGCGGCCCGGGCTCGCGCGGCGGAGGCGGAGGCGGAGGCGGGGCGGCGGACGTGGAATGCTCCGGCTGAGGGCGGCGGAGGCCTGCCTCGGGCGCCGCATTTGACGTCGCGAGCCCAGCGGCGGAAGTCGGAGAGGCCGTGGATGGGGAGAGAAACGGAAGCCATGGCCATGGCTACTCTCTCAGCTCCGTCATCACCTTCACCGGAGCCAGCTCGATTTTCTTCGCGCCCCGGTGATTTTCCCTTCTTTTTGTTTTTAAGAAATAAACAAAAAAAAAAAAAAAAAAAAGAAATTTGGGGAGGCTGTGTTGTCTGTGGGACTGGTGCGGGGAGCGGCTCACGAGTGACCGGCGTGTTGCCACGCTTGCCAACGTTCCCCCTCTTCTCTTGAAAAGAAAAGAAAAAACTTAAAATATAGGTTATTATAATGAAAAATCCGAAATTAATTATGATATACTATGAGAAATTTATTTTCAATTAATTTTCATTAAATTAAGTTGATATCACCAAAAATCATAAAATTTGAAGGTAAAATCTTAAATTGATAGACTCACCAATACTCAATTGAACAATACGGAAACTAACAAGAAAGTAAATTTATTATGGGTGTACAAGTTTGAGATTTACTATGGTTAAAAAATTAGAATGGGATAAATTTATTACAATTATATTAATTTAAAATTTTCATGCTATTTTTTTTTTTTTTAGTAAAGGTAAAGATGTATTGAGCTTTGAACCACTAATTACAAAAAAACTGGCACCACAAAACTTGCCCTCCATAAGACAAATGTCTACAAGAGAGGAAGGGTGCCGGAAGCAAGAGAAACCGCTGAGGCGGCCAAAGCAAGCAAGAGCCTAAACAACAGGTGAACAGAAGCGAAGAAAACACCAAAGAAAGAAAAGGCCATGCAGGGCTGGAGAGACCAACCTCACAAAACAACAGAGAAAAAACGAAAAGCAAAAACAGACACCAAAGAAACAACCCGACCAACCGACCCTCCAATCCAAGAAGGAAGGAAAGGGACAATTGTGCAAAAGGGAGCCAGCACGAGCATCCTAGGGTAGCACCACCAGCCTACAGCGAATCAGGAGGAGCCGCAAAGATGGAGGGATGAAGGTCCCAATTCCTTTAAAGACGCCTGTTCCGCGAAGAATCCATAATATTGGAGAAGGTTAACGCTTTATCCTTCACAAGCTTGATAAGATGGTTCTTAAGAGCAGAAGGCACTACCGGGACACCTCTAAAAATGCAGTCATTCCTTTTTTTCCAGATCAAATAGCATAGAGCACCGAAGGAAAACCAAGCCATGCGATGGTAAAAATCATTACCAGATAGAAATTTAGCAGCCCAAGAGAGAATGTCGTCCCAGGTCCTGGAACGCCACGGAAGGTTACACCTTGTGGCCCAAAAAAAGGCAAGAGAGGCCGGAATGTGGCAACGAAAAAGAGGTGGTCAATGGAGTCGGGGATTCCATTGCAAAACACACACAACGCGAGTCAATTACGCAAAGGAGAGAAGAAGCTATTGGGCGGGCAACCGCTTTTTGGTGATAAGCCATAGAATAAATTGAAATCTTGGAGCAATGTCCATATTCCAAATGAGGGGATACCAAGGAACCCGAGTCCTTTTTGGTCTAATACAATCCCAAGCAGAGGAAATCGAGAACAAACCCGAGGGATGAGGTGACCAATATAATCTATCCGCCCCTGAAGTCGCCTCCCGGAGAGAGATGCCCCTAGAATCCAACATCATGCGAACCGAAGACCCCAAAGGGGAGAAGAGGTCCACAACGGCAGCATTCCGAGCAAGAGGGGAAGAGTCCATAACCGATTCTGAAAGCAATAGATGAAGAGGTCCCTTGGGGAGCCAATTATCAAACCAAGCAGAAACCGAACGACCATCCCCAGTTTTCCAAACAAAAAATTGCCGAAAATCAGTTCTTAAAGCCAGAATTTTTTTCCAAGTCCACGAGCAAACAGTAGGAGAACACACGACCCAAAAATTATCCTTCTTTAAAAAGTTTGAATGGATCCAACGGCACCAAAAGGCTTCTTTGTCCGTGAAAAGAATCTAGATATATTTTAACATAGCAGCTCTATTGCAATCCTTTAACTTACAGATTCCAAGGCCTCCTTCTAATTTGGGAAGGCAAACATCATCTCACGATACCTTGGCTCCACCTTTCCCAAGGGTAGGGCCTTTCCACAAAAATTGGCGGAAGATTTTTTCTATACTAGCAATAACCGAAGCAAGCAGCGTAAAAATACTAGACCAATAAGTTTGAATCGAATGTAATACTGACTTGATTAATTGTAATCTCCCAACAAATGAGAGGAACCTTTGAGTCCAAGATTGAGCTTTGGCAGTAATTCGCTCCACAAGGGTGATACAATCTGCTTTCCCGAGCCTAGCAGATATGATCGGCACTCCTAAGTATCTCACTGGGAGGGTTCCTTCCCAAAACCCAAAAGCCATGACGATATAATTGCGCATAGTCTGAGTACCTCCTGAAATAAAGATCTCACTCTTACTACGGTTCGGTATGAGCCCACTCCAAGAGAAAAAAAAATGTCAAGAGCCTTTTTAAGGATGGTAATAGAAGACCAATCCGCTTGGCTGAATAGAAAGACGTCATCGACAAAGAAGAGGTGAGACAACCGAACAAGTTTACACCTCCAATAGAATTTAAACTCCTTCGAGGTAGTTCTTGTATTTAGTAAGCCAGAAAGCACCTCCATAACAAGTGTGAACAGATATGGAGATATCGGATCTCCTTGACGAATACCACGTCCCCTAGGGAAAAAACCATGGAGCTCATCATTAACTACAATAGAATACTTAGGAGTCCGGACACAAGCCATAAGTAGCCGAATAAAAAAATCCGGAAATCGAAAGGCTTCAAGAGTAAGTTGGAGGAAATTCCAATCAACCGTGTCATAAGCCTTTTGAAAGTCAACTTTTACCGCGCATTTCGGAAGATAGGGTTCACGATGAAAACTCACGAAAAGCTCTTGAGCTAGTTGAATATTATCTCTAATTCTTCTTCCTTTGACAAAGGCGTTTTGTGCGGGATCAACCAAGTCATCCAAGACTAGAACCATTCGATTTGCCAAAATTTTGTAATAAGCTTATATATAACATTACAACAAGCAATGGGTCAAAAATCGATTCTTGCACAAGCATTAGGGTTTTCGGAACCAAGGCAAGTATAGTGTTATTTACCTCTTTAAGAAGGCACCCAAAAGCGAAGAATTCTTGGACAGTGTCAATCACTAGAGAGCCGACAATCTCCCAGCTCTTAATAAAGAACTCCACGGTGAATCCATCAGGGCCCGGGGCCTTGCCTTTGGCCATAGAGAAAAGAGTGTCTTTGATTTCAGCATCAAGAATCGGTGCCGAAAGATGATCGGCTTGCTCACTGGAGAGAGGTCTATGAATGACTCCTTTCAGTACCTGAAGGGAAGGCACAAATGCAAGAGGCCGAGGAGACAAGAGGTCAGCAAAAAAGGAGACAAACACCTGCGAAACCAAGGACGGTTCATAATGTAGCACACCCATCGAGTCTTTAACTGATAAAATTCTGTTCCCAAGTTGCCGTCTCTTTACCGAATGAAAAAAGAATTTTGTATTTCTATCACCTTCTTTCAACCAACGAATTCTCGATTTCTGCCTATAGAAAGATTCTTCATCCCTTCGCAAGTCTACAAAGGCCTTACGGCAATTAATCTCAAGAAGCGCAAGATCAAGGTTATTGGGATCAAGCATAAGATTAGCTTGGGCAATCCGAAGAGCTTCCCTTGCAAGGTCTGTCCTCTTTGTAATATTGGAGAAGGCTTATTTATTGAGAAGCTTTAGCCGAGCTTTTAGCAATTTAAGCTTGGAGACAAGACGAAAGCTGGCATATCCTATGGCCAGTTGATTCCAAACTTGTTGAACAATATTGGAGAACTGAGGATGGTCCGCCCAAAGATCAAAGAACTTGAAGGGTTTATTCTTCAGTGTAGAGTTGAACACCCTAACCACCATCGGCGAATGATCAAAGATACCCTGACTCAATAACGTGGCTTCCGAGAACGAAAATTCTGTTCTCCACTTGGTATTAACCAATACACGATCTATTTTACACATTTTCCTAGAATCACCAGAAGAGGTAAACCAGGTAAAGTGGAGGCCAACGTACCTCAAGTCCTCAAGATCCGAGTGAGTCAAACAATTTGCGAATTCGTCGAAGTACGGAATCCAAGTATTCGAACTTCCAAAGTGATCTGACGGATCTTTGATGGCGTTAAAATCTCCTGCAACCAGCCACGGCACATCTTGCAAAATAGTATTCATTCGAAGGAGGTCATCCCATAACGGGCGTCTCTTTAGGAAAGAGTGCTCCCCATAGACTATAGAAATACAGCAAGTCATACCACTCAATAAACACCTCAAACGGCCATGAATCGCCTGATCATTTATAAAAAGGGTTTCGAAAGTAACCAAATCCGGATTCCAGCCCACCCAAATTCTGCCTTTGGAAGAGAAATCATAATTTGCAACCCAGAGCCACCCATTTAGCAAAAAGGAAGACAAGTCATTAAAAGAGACTTGGGGCACCTTAGTCTCAATGAGACCAACCAAACACAATTTGTAAGAGGAAACAAGTCTCCTCACCTCAGCCCGACGGATCGGATGTATAAGGCCTCTAATGTTCCACGCTCCTATATACATATTTACAGGGGAAGAAAGATTTACTTCTGCTCCGTGGCCTTCTTTCGACCAGCAATCGAAGTTAGGGCCACCGAAGGAGGAGGGTCAGGATTAAGTTCCAAGAATCTGTCTTGAAGAACAGTAGGGGCTTTGGATGAAGTACCTTTTCGAGGAGGAGCATCAACCACTTGCACCACTTCATTTGCCGAAGCATCAGCATTATCAATCTCATCCGAGCATTCTTCCACTACCAGATGGGCATTTCTGGTTTTCGCTAGTTGAGAGGTCCATGCTCCCTTTTTCAAAACGGAGGCAAGCTTCACCGAAGAAGAGTCTTTAAGTTTGAGGGATTGCCCTCCTCCCATGGGTGGTGCAAGGCTAACGGAGGCAGCATCCTTTGCATGAGCCTTCTTCTTCTTCTTCACGGGTTTCCAGTCTGATTCAGTAGCAGCCAAAGGAGTAGTAGCACATGCCACCTCCTGGCTCTGTTCATAGATAATCGCTCCAGTAACAACAGGATGAAGGTACTCCCCAGGATGAGCCGGTGGGTGTACCTCATGCTGGGTCGCAACGAGAGAAGAGCCTAGATCAATCCCCTCGCAACCAATAGGTCTCTGAGCCCGCAAGGGAGCTTCAAACACTGCAACCTGCTGGGAGAGGGCACCCATCATAGCCTCGGAAACAAGAGCAAGTTCCACCCCAGATCCTGTCCGAGCAGAAGCTTGCGCAGAAGAACTCCCAGCAACAGCACCACCTACTGAGGAAGGGCCATTCGAAGCATCAATCCCAATGGATTCATTTCCATTAGGACGTCTAGGAGGAGGCCTACATTTATGCCCAAATATACCGCACACTGCACAGGCTAATGGACGCTATTCATATTCAACCCCAACTTCGCAAGACATACCTTTGTGTACCAGCTCAATGGAAGCACACTCAGCCTGCTTTGCTGTGATTTCAACACATACACGAGCAAAGGCCGTCATCCCCTCGCAACCAATAGGTCTCTGAGCTCGCAAGGGAGCTTCAAACACTGCAACCTGCTGAGAGAGGGCACCCATCATAGCCTCGGAAACAGAGCAAGTTCCACCCCGCATCTCCGAGCGAAGCTTGTGCGGGAAGAACTCCCGGCAACGGCACCACCTGCGAGGAAGGGCCATTCGAAGCATCAATCCCAACGGATTCATTTCCATTAGGATGTCTAGGAGGAGGCCTACATTTATGCCCAAATATACCGCACACCGCACAGGCTAATGGACGCCATTCATATTCAACCCCAACTTCGCAAGACATACCTTTGTGTACCAGCTCAATGGAAGCACACTCAGCCTGCTTTGCTGTGATTTCAACACATACACGAGCAAAGGCCGTCATCTTCATTTCTTCAGTGCGTTTATCTACATAAAGAGGCTTCCCCACTGCACTTGCCACCTTGCCTATGGCTTGTGCGGACCAAAAGGAGAAAGGCAGATTCCAAAGTCTCACCCAAACTGAAACCAACAAGTGGGTGTTCTTAACAAGCTCTAAGGCGGGTCTCCATTGTTGAAGAACAAATGGGATCTTTGCGACGGTAATCGGGGACCCTTCAAGGAGCTGCCTACGGAAGTCTCTGCCAGGGATGCAAAGTAAGAAGAGGCCCTTCCCATTGGACATGACGTTCGTGAGCTGAGGACTCTAGATTTTCTTGAGAGCTTCTTCGACAACCTTGAATGGAAGACGCCTGCCAAGGAATTGGCCCACAAGACAATTTAACAACAATGGGTCAGCAGCCTCAAGATCCCGATCAGTCATTTCAATGACTGGCTTGTCACTTACAAGGGTCGGCTCAGTAAATTCGAGGTCATAACCTATGTTCCCAACACTAGCAACAGCAGCCCACGTGCGGCCATTGGGGTTCTTGGTGCACCGCTGTGAGGAGGGATGTTGGATCGAGACCTTCCCCTACTTCTCCCTCGAGAGCCCTTGCGAACGCCCATTGGAGCAGGGGGCCGAGACTGATCTAAGATCACTTGCGGGTGATCAGAGGAAGAGGCTTTAGACCGAGGATTAAGCGGGGTCTCATTCGAAGGTGCCAGCGTGTCCTTCAACACAGCAGCACATTGAATATCCCCCAAAAATCCTTTTCCAGCAACATCAGGGAGAGATCCAGGAGGAAGCTGGTTTACAGAAGGCAACCCAATACCGCCGGATGTAGATGTAGCCATTGATCAAACAGTTGGAGGGCACCACCCAGACTACCCAGCAAAAGTCATAATACAAGTGGAACTCCGCACCAGCACAGAAACAGAGTGCACAAATCGACAATGAGGAGCAGCTAGGGAAGAACGACTGACCTGGGAGAAGTTGGGAGTCGAGAGTGAACGGCTCGAGCATGCACAGCCTCTGCAGAAAAGGCACCGAGCAACAGAACTCCCAAGGTCCGCCCAAAACAGATCCAGTCCCTAATCGGCAAAACGTCGAACACCTCGTGTGCACCCCCCACACAAGCTTTTTTAACAAAATTCCTTTAGTGGACTTAAAGCCAAGATCACTAGGAAGTTTCTTTTGAAAGCAGAAACCAATCCAACCAACACAGCTGGAGGAATTAACAGGAAGGCAGACGATTGAAACTAGAAACTGCAGCTGGAGGAATTAACAGGAAGGCAGACGATTGAAACTAGAAACTGACCTGCAGGACTCCGACTGAAGGTCACGGTTTATCTCGAAGAGCAGACCATCTCTCCTCAATCCGAACGGTGATGTTTGAGAGAATGTTGCACCGAAGCTACATTCCAAAATTCAACCCATTCTAATGGTCGAATCATCAGAAATGGCACTATGAAGATTCGAAAACCAGATCTGGAATACTGCAGAACCGAGCCCTATGGCACGGGATATCTCATGATGTAGGCCTCATCTTTTTTTCATGCTATTAATCCTTAAAAAATAGAAATGAAAACTATGTGAAGTTTTTTTCATTTGTTCGGAAAAAATATGCAAAGTTAGGAAGAAGAAAATTTTGGGATTTATTTACGTATAATGTTAGAAACTTTGATATCAATATTCTAGCATTACTTGACAAGTGCTGAATAAGCTAATGTTCGACTTGACATATCTACGTATAGGACCCATTCTTCATATTTTTCTGATGCCTCTGTTTTTTAAGGATATTCTCTATCACTTTCTGTCTCTTCTCCGTTATTCGCCCTCGCGGTCGCACAACTAGCACCATCGTTTGAGGTCAAACGGCCAGCCAGAATCTTGACAGCTACTTTCCCCACAAAAGTACGCGGAGAGAGAGAAGGGGGAGCGGAGGGGAAGGGAAGGGAAGGTTTTGCAGCTAAATGAGGACTGCAAGATGATCAATTCATACAAATTGAGCCTATTCTGTTCTAGAAATGGATTTGCAGGCTAGCAGCTAGCAAAAACAAAGTAACCACCGCCATCTTGTACTCCCGCGCTTTGGCTGCAGCTGAGGATGTTTACTGGCAAAATTCAATCAACAAGATCACAAACAAAGAAGAATGTCCGTGGATCTTGATCAGCTTGGAAGAACATCTTTAATTCCCCAAAACACCTCACTCACTGCTTTGTTAAGCATCTTGGAACTGGCATGATCGGATGATTTGCACCCAGTATGCAATCAGAAGCCTCAGCACTAGAAGATAAGCATTTCGATTACAAAAGTTGATGAGAGACAATCAGATGTCAATGAAAAGTAATGTCACATTGTCTTTCAGAGACTGTCCCCGGGAGTAAAATCTCTCCAGAAAGAATAATGGGGCAGGGCTAGTTCTTAGCATTAGCCTCTGACAACAGAGGTTCGAGTTCTCCGTTGCGGTGTAATTTCACAGTATCTGCATCACAACAAGTAAATAACACAGAAATCAACCCCTGCTAAATTTAAATGCCCTATCAAAAGTGAACTTGGCCTCACCAACAAAAGATACTATAGAATTCGATCAACTTATTCATGCTTAGCCCAAGACTTGGGACTTCCTTTGCTGACTCAAAATCCTAAGTCAAAAAATTACGAATGTCCAAGCAGTTTCCACAGAATGAAAGATGGAAAAAGATAATTAAATGAAAAGGCAGCTCATAACATCTAACAAAAAGTTTTACACGCATTACAACAAGAACAGCACTATATATTACTATTAGTGAGAGGACAGCAATAATGGGGTAAAGAAGATGGTTTAAAAACTAATCTCCAGGTACCATCATGGAACAATGAAATCAAAGGTGTCAAAAGGGTTATACCTGTACAGCCGCCGATATGTTGGCCCCCTGCACATGAAGATAGAAATTATCTCACTAGTAGTTGATAAAGAAGAAGAAGAAGATCATAACATAATTTGGATTATCAAAAAATTCAGGACATAGAAAGGATGATCTTTCCTCAAAAGTATTTGTGAGTTGTTTTGAATGGCACTTCTGACCTACAATTAAGCAAACTAGCTACCAATTTATTTACACCACTGCTGTAATGAGGAACTGATTACTGTCAATGCTCGAAGCTCTATCTGTTGAAGCTCACAAGTTCAATGCCATGAAGAGATGCCTTTTTTTCCTCCAAACATAGTGTTTCGTGTATATGTATTTGCATATACTTATTCATGTCTTGGCTAATTCAAACAGATTAGTTGCCAACTAAAAAAGATAGAAATCTAAATTGACATGAAACAGTCAAATCTTCCAGCATCATATGAAGTAAACAATGAGACAGACTATTCTTATTTCTATTTGCTGTTATATTGCCAAGTCTACAGAAAAGATGTTGAAATTTTCCTTTGTAATAGCCAGTGACTGCATTCCCAGGTTCAGTCAAGAAGCTCTCCCAGACTAAATTTCTTGCTTTTAAAGGGAACTTAATGAGTCACACTACTTCATAGTTGACAGAGCAGCATTACGTACCAATGAAAACATTAGGGACAGTATGCTGCCCTGTAAGCCTCTCCAAGACCTTCTGCAGTTGTGGCCCCTGCGGTCCTGATGATATCAAATAGTGTTGGGCCCATGCAAAATTAGATCAGCCACAGAAGGATGAACACTTCTCCGAGAAAAAGACTGCTTTTGATAGGGACCACCGAAAAATAATGTGTACTTTGTACAAGCATAGAAAGTTGGATGTGAAATACAAGAAGTAAGAATGTAATGCATATCATGGTAGCTAGACCAGTTGCGTGGGGAAAATGCATATACTTGAAGCGTCTGCTTCATCCAAGGATCAGCATGGACAGTTGGCTCACTAAATCATCACAAAAGATAATGCGAATGCAGCAAAAGAAAAGCCAATGGAAGTATGAAAGGATGTTTATCCTCCATATACCTTGACTAACACAGAAAATATGAGCAGCCATTAACACTAGACTCTCCTTACACCATGACTATGGTAATACAATGAAATGGAATTCAAAAAAGTCCTAAACTGTGCTTCATAAGCTCTCACCTGGTAAGCCTGAACTATATATTCTCTTTTTTTGGGTCATAAGCCCGAACTAGTCAAGAATACAATTTTCTTGGCTCAATTTTAAAGGGTTCCTCATGTCTAGTTCTAACAACGGAAATGCCCCGCAGATACTATAATCACCCAATGAGAACCAATCTAGTTACATTCTCCAATAACGGAGAGAAATAGTTCGAATTTTTCGAGCACCATGTTGTGACTTCTTTTGTTTGTATGACTAGTACGGCATGTCAACAGCCTCCCCTAATGTCTCTCACCTCCAACTTCATGAGAACATCTAGTTTCTATTCTCTTCTCGAAGAAAATGCAGCATGAACATCTACGGAATCATACATATCTAGTCAAGAGTAAAAAACACATGGGGCATTTAGAAACAATTACCATCAGCAACATCAAACTATGCACTAAAACTAAGACACGAAGTCGAAGGAAGCAAAGGGCGAAGCTGACGAACCTAACTCATCCAATTCAATCACCAGAGGATCCACACCGAGCCTCTTGAACAGAGATTTCACCTCGGACGAGTACCTTCAACGCAACCCAGAAACGAAAGATTTCAAATTTCGCAATTCACCCCTCGGAGCTCACTCACAAAGCCACGGGATCACAATCAACGGGCAAGAAATCGAAACTCACGAGCACCAAGTCTTGGAGTACACGACGACGGGGTTCTCGGCCACGGTCTTCCGCACGGCCTCCTCGAGCCGCGACCCGAACGAGGACGACGAAGACGAGGAAGACGGTTCCGAAGCCGCCGCCGCCGCCCGAATCGAAGCGCACCGGCGCGCCCTGCACGAGCCGACGGAGGCCGGAGCCCTGGCCGCGGCCGACCGGGAGGCGAGCGGAGCGAGGAGGGGCGAGAGGAGCGGAGAGGGCCGTCCGGGGAGAGGCGAGGGCGGCGGCGGCGGCGGCGGCGGCGGCGGCGGCGGAGAATTTGGGGAGGTGGGTCACGGTCGACATCGTCGCCGAGATCGGAAATCGGCGGAGGCGAGATGGGATTTCGGTGGTAGTTGCCGGTGGTTCGTTCAAACCGGAAGTGTCGGTGGTGCTCGCAACGGATTGGAAAGGCTCGTTCCCCTTAAGAAGCCCATCACCCAATGGGAGTACAAGGTTAAGCCCAAAGTCTCTCTAGGCCTATGGGCTGTAGCTACGAAAAATTCCCATCTTTACCTAATATAACAAATTCACTCAAACCTTTTTTTTGTGATATAGAAAACTCAAACTTTATAAAATATGACACATTCACCCCAACCCTCTCACTAAAGGGCGTTTTCGTCTTTTATTTTTTATTTATTTTTTATTTTTTTTTTCCTTTTTCCGTATTTTTTTTCCTTTTCTTTTTCTTCCTCTCTCTTGCCTCCATTTTAGTCACCGGAGAGAAGTTGAACTTAGGCGAGGGGTCAAGCGTGGATAACCCTCGCTAGATTTGGCAAGGGCAACTCTCGTTTGACACCGGCGAGGGCAACCTTCACCAAATCCGGCCCAAGAGAGGCCCACCCTCGCCTGAGTCTGGCTTCCCTCCACCATGGCTAGCTAGCTAGCGGAGGGAAGAGAGGAGAAGAAAAAAGAAAAAAGAAAATTCAAAGAAAAAAATTAAAAAGGTAAAAGATAAAAATGCCTTATAATTTGAGGTAAATATGTCATATCGGTATAAGTTTGTGTTTTTTTTTATGTTACAAAAAATTTTTGGGATAAATGTGTCATAGTTGGTAAAGTTTGAGATTTTTTATATCATAAAAAAAAGTTTGGAATAAATTTGTTACACTAAGTAAAATTTGAGGTTTTATTTTTATTTTTTCCCTATTAAATTTGGGTCCACAGATTTGGCACGACAGGTGATGTGACAATTAATAGATTTTATATAGAACGGTGGTATTCAAGTATCGCAATAACTTGCGTCATATTTATTTTTTAGGATAAAATATTTTAGAATTATGGAATTTCCGTCCCGCGCCGTGATTAATTCTATCGGTCAAGCACGGCACGGTCATAACTAACCGATTTCGGTCGCAGGATGCAATGACGAAAGGTTTCTTGACTTGGAATCCGTTATGATGTGTTTGAAGATTCAACTCTGGACATGACAAAAGCACGTGGGGGCTGAATGTGCCGTTACCAAAAACATGGCTCGTCCGCGTGAAAATCAAGGTCACCGAAGTACACGTTTCTCGTGTCAGATGATGAAGTCTCGAATAATGCCCCCCTCTCCTTGTACGAAATGAAAATGTACCAAAGACTGCCTTATATAACTTAATGGTCGGTTTCATTTGATATACTAAAAGAGGATTAGTCCGGTTCTCGATTCCAGGTACGGAGCACTACCCACTGGCCCACCTAGACCGAACCAGTACATATATCGCTTTTCAATAGTAATTTCCAGATTTCCATTGAATTTCATTAGATTTACAAACCAAAAAAGTGTATAACCATGCAAGCTACTATTTTTGCTTCCATATAAATGATTGCTATTGTACTGATTTAACTTGCATATTCGGTCATTTCTTAGCAAACAGAACGAGCATCCGAGATTATAGTGATTGTAGATCGGTTCCATGGACCCAACCATTTAGTGTAACCGGTCCTTATTGGGCAGTTCCCGATTTCAAGATGGGAAACCGCCCACCTCTACTATATATGACCACAACACTTGATCAACCAAAGCTATCACTTTAGTTCTAGGGCAGAGCTGAAAACAGTTCTGTGGCGGGCACAAACTATGCCGAAAGCACAAGAAATGTATAAGAGCATGCGCACATTCTTTTTCCGTGTCTCTAGTCGCGTCGAAATTTTGAGAAACATGCACGGAAGTGCAAGCAAAACCAATGTAACATTCAATGAGCTTAGGTGGGGGTCATGATCTTAGCCTGGAATCTCCGAGATGGGATTGAATCAAAATCCTCAGAACCGAGCAGATGAGTTCGCTCACAGCATGCTTCCATGAATCCAAGTTGTCACTCATAGATTCGTAGCGACCTTTAGTTAAACCAAACAGTGTGCTCTGAGAAAGAGAGAAACTGGGACCTGCTTATAGTGAGGCTAAGATTAAAGGCGGCCATAGCAGTGGCTATAATTCAGTTGCATCTACAGTCTGTATGGTATCTGGAAACACGGAAGCTGTGTTCACACAAGGGACAAAAGGACAGAACACGAGCTGCAGCTGCAAATTAGCAGTCCGCGATTTTGAGGATGAGCTGATCTTTGGGTTCAGGAGAACGGGACATATGGAGACCATGGACTTGATGTCGTTTTGTCTTTGTTTTTTTCTCATTTCCCCTTTCTTTTTTTACCTCCCATCACTCATTTTTTAGAATCTGCGGTAGCATATGGAGTGCATGTGGGCTGTTCCAAGGACATCTTGAAGGGATCCTGAGGAACAAAAGTCTCCATGAAGCTACACAAACACAGAAATTTAAAGATAAAGATGAATAGGAGAATGAGGTCACCTCTATCAGAAAAACAATCTTGTGAGGCTTCTGTTTTCCACTGCATCTGTCACTACGTCGTTGTTTTGGTCTCTGTTTTGTTGCATCCACTCTCCTGAATCCTTCCCACAAGCTTAACATTCGACAGTGCAAAGCCTTTTCTTTTGTGGGTTAACATTGAATATCTGGACTTTTGGCTCAATTTATCCCCAGGAAAGCGCATAAACCACCTTATTCACGTCCATTTAAGAGATAGGCATGAGGCCCGAGGTCATTTTGAGTGGAAAATACTGTGATTGGAACACAGAATATGCCGAATCAAGCATTTAACCACTCAACTAATTCTTTGAGAGTAGTGAAAAGCCCCTTTCGAAATTTTGATGGTCTGATTTGATTTTCTAATCAAGACTGTCCAACTTGGTCCCAATTTCAGCTAGAGGCAAGCTAGCCCTACTGTCAGGGACAATTATTTGGTGTGCATCCCCATTGTTTTGATGCTCATCGAAGCTTGTTGTGTTGCTCCACTGAGGATATCGTGTGTGCACATGAACATTAATTGATTTCCAAGCATGGAACACAACCGCAAAAGATCGCACTCATTTAAACCGCACTTTTGGTTTAAGCTACTACTGCAATTTTTGGTTTAAGTCAGTCTGCAAGTGCGACGTCCTTCTGGTTCAATTGCCGCAACCTATGTATCGTCGCAGAAGAAAAAAGAGGAGGTAGACGTGCAGATTGATTCAGTGAATTTGTGCAATGTCGATGCGGACAAAGAAGCCAGCGTGCATATATGAACTAACATTAAGTCAAAGAAGAAAATTACTGGTTCACACGTGACAGGCAAATTTGAGTAAGTTAAAAGCAGCTAAAGCTTCAAATCAAGTCATTCCTTGAGCCTAAAATCATGGTTGTCCTTTCAACAAATGCTGATCAATTAAATAGTTCAGTAGATAATTCTACAACTAGTCAAGTTCAAAAAAACTTCAAGACCAAGTAACATTTCCAAAAACTGCAAAAAGTTTTCGCCCATTTTTACCATTTCCTTTACGGTATTAGCCAAGAAGCTTGTCGTGTTGCTCCACTGAGGACATCATGTGTACACTTGAACATTAATTGATTTCCGAGCATGGAACACGACCGAAAGTAGATCGTGCTCATTTAAACCGTACTTTTGGTTTAAGCTAGTACTGCAATTTTTGGTCTAAGTCAATCTGCATGTGCGAAGTCCTTCTGGTTCAATTGCTGCAACCTATGTAATGTCGCAGAAGAAAAAAGAGGAGGTAGACGTGCATTTTGGTTAGCTGAATTTTAGCAATGTGAATGGGGACAAAGAAGCCGGCGTGTATTTATGAGCTAACATTAAGTCAAAGAAGAAAGCTACTGGTTCGCATGTGACAGGAAAAGTCGAGTAAGTCAAAAAAAAAGCAGCTAGAGCTTCAAATCAAGTCATTCCTCAAGAGTAAAATCATGGTTGTTCATTCAACAAAAGCTGATCAAATAACTAGATCAGTAGATACTTCTACAACTAGAGTCCAGTTCCACAAAACTTCGAGGCCGAGTAACGGTTCCGAGAACTTAATCCGGGATGCTCAATGGACACGTTACTAATCAAAACTGCAAAAAGTTTTCGCCGTTCTTTTCCTTCGCGGTATTAGCCATGAGACGTAACTTTTGGAGTTTCCTAGAATCAGCAAGCAAGTCGCCGAGATGACTAGAATGCAAGTGTATGACCCACCTGTATATTGAGCAGAGAAATGATAGCGATTGACCGCAACTTCGTTAGGATGCATTGTGAATCTCTGTTGGATGAATTCCACAGTGGAAGGACTTTTGCTTATTTGGGACCATGAACTGAAAAAGGCCCGCTCATGTTCCTTTCATTTGCATTAGAGGAGAAGGTTGCAGAGAAACAGAGGGATCGAAAAGGAAAGACTTTTTTCTCATTCGACTAGCCGAAACACAGTATACAGAGTACGTAAGCAGTGTCCTAAAACCGGAAATACATGGAATAAAAAAGGCAAAAGCGCGTCGAAAGGGCGGGGGAGGAGAAAGAAGCCTCATCATCCTCATCAGCTACAAAATGCGCAGTTGAACCAAAAGTTCGGGCCATTCGGAGAGGGCATGTCCGTAAACTACGTCTGTTCTTTTTTCGTTTCTGTGACTGAACTAAAAGAAGTAACATTCCTACTCATTTTGTACATCTGAGAATTGTGCAAAAAATGGGTGAGTCATGAGCGTTCCTTCAGTTCAGAATTGGGAGATGCACCTCCTGCGGGTAGGAGTGCTGGTTCTCTTTTGCCCCATCTCCTCGTTCCACTCCTTGCCGATGTCTCGGGCGATATTAATTGCATCCGAAGATGCGCCGAAGAGCCCTCTCCTCGTGAAACCGACTGCGTATAGCCCCGAGTTTCCCTTCCACCCGTTTGGGAAGGATGATTTCGGGAAGCCTTCCTTCGAAAAGAACTCGCTTTCCTGCACATCACGTGATCAAAACACTGATCAGTCCTCATTGCCTCAGTGTCACTCGAGAAGTTCCTACTTAATTGAGCTAGCTTAGTTTAGGATTGCAGCAAAGGAATTTAGAGCTCTGTTCTCACCTTTAGCCAAAAAGGGACATTGCTGCGGTAGCCGGTGGCCAGAATCACCGAGTCAACGTCATGCTTCTCGCCGTTGACAAGCTCGACTTGGCCACGTGAGAACTTCTTTATTCCGGGAACGACTTTGATCTCCCCGGATCGGATCTTCGCAAGAGCACCGAGGTCCAGAACTGGGGTCTTGCCCTTGGTGTTCTTGAGCTCCATTGGACCCACCAATGGCCTCTTCAGCCCGTTCTTTTCGACGTTGCCGAGAACCAGCCAAGCCAGGATAAGTAACAGCTTATCTACCAACCAGAGTGGTAACCATTTCATCAGCTTAGAAGCCAATCCAAATGTAGATATTCCCATAACTTCTCTTGGCAAAACATGAACCTGTTCATCATGAAACATGAAAAACAGAGTCAGAAATTTAGAACCCAACTCTTTCTTGAAACTACTTTCCGTTAAAAAATCTGAGAGTATGTGATCCTAATCAAGTATGTGGTAGTAGCTTACCGAGTCGCGGATCACCATGGCCGGCAATGCATTGTAGTTGCACAGATCAAGAGACAATTCCATGCCAGAATTGCCACACCCGACGACCAGGACCTTCTTGTCTGCAAACTTCTCGCCGGATTTGTAGTCACGGGCGTGCATGACATCTCCACCAAACTCTGCCAGGCCCTCGAAGTCTGGCATCACACACTCCGCGTTCTCGCCTGTGGCCACGACGAGCCACCGGCAGAAGTACTCAACCTCGCCGCGGCTGCCCCTTCCGTGGACACAGTCTGCACGCGCCACATGCCGCTTGTCTCATCGTACCTCGCAGACTGGACGCACTCATTGAACTGCGGGTTTACGTCGAACAGCCTCGCGTACGACTCGAGGTAGTCGATGAACTGCCTCTTGGTCGGGTATTCAGGGTAGTCCTCAGGGAATGGCAGTTTTGGCAGTTGGCAGAACTGCCTAGGCAGATGGAGCGTGAGCCTGTCGTAGGTGCGTTTCTGCCATAACGAGGCAATGCAGTCGGCTTTCTCAAGCACCACAAACGGGACGCCCTGGTCACGGAGCAGGGCCGCCGTGGCCAGGCCAGAAGGTCCGGCCCCGACGATCAGCGGCCCGTTGACCAAGACACAGCGCCGAGCAAAGGGCTCATCGTGGGGGCTAAACGGAATAGATTTTCCATTGTGGGTATGCTGGGAAGTGCAGGACGCAAGTCTATGATGAATGTCTAGGAGGAGATGAGAGAGAGAGCAATGGAGAAGAAGAGGATTTGACTTGGTTTGAGAGAGCATGATCATGGAGAGGGCTTTAAATAGGGGTCGGCTTGGGGCTTTGCCATGTGATGGTATTGGACGAGAACCCTCTCTCTCTCTCTCTCTCTCTCTCTTTCTCTCTCTTTATTCTGAGTGGCTCTTATTATTTTTCTTCCCCAGTAACCCCATACATAGCTTAAAAGAATGTGCACTGCAGATTATAATAGTTGGTTATTCTCCTCTCGGAAAAGTCCCCACAATGATCGTTGCAAGATGCCAGAGGAAGTTTCAGCAACACAATTACAAAAAGTTTTCAGAATTGCAGGCGCACCAAATGCAAAGCGGCGACCCGGGACTCTCCAATAATGATTGGACCCGCGCGTTCTTTCATGTACACAAAGCGTTCTGTCGAAACTTTTAGGGCCATACCCAGCATACAAGAGAAGCAAATACTCTATAGTTTGTAGTGAATCTCGAGCTTCTGTAGTTACCCATTCTGCTGGAATTCGTTGCATTCACTAATTGCATATCGTCGCTCACTTCCATGTTTAGGAAAAGATTCTTGAAATTGTCCAAGAAATTAGTTGTTAATTCCTATAAGTTCTCCATATTTCAATCACACAATTATAATTATAAAAATTTCAGTTGGTGAGGAACATAAAAAAATCATTAACAATGTCCTGACGGGATAATTATCCAAGAAATCATAAATCTATTATATAGCAACCAATTCTGTCCTAAATATTTTAATTTAATCCTAAACTTGTTATATGGAAGCCAATTTAGTGCTAAAACTTCTAATATTTTAATGATTTGTCAATGTAGCCTTTTCGGATAATTTTCATCATAAATCACCAAATGAGTACATTGGCAAATAATTGAAAATTTTAAGACCAGATCGACACGGTTGAAAGATTTAGCATCGAATTAAATGTCGTACGATAAATTTGGGCTTTCTGGGCAATTTCCCTATGTCCTAACTACAAGACGGTATTTCTGGTGTACGACTTTTGCTAAAAATGGTGAAGCAAAGGGGAATCAGGGAATAAGGAAAGCGTCCCAGCATTCCTCATCTGACGCCTGAATTTCTCTTTAACCAAAAAAAAGAAAAGAAAAAAAAAAGAAAGGGAAAAAAATCTGCACGTGGCATGCGAGTTTGCTGATTAGGACAAGAGTGGTGATGAGGCCACGTGGACCGACCCAAGTTGCATTTGGGTTTCGGGGGCCCACAAAGCCTTCAAAGCCCTTGGGATGGTGACTCGCGTGGGGCCCAAATCAGGCCCACAGAGCCCATCCCGCCAGCCGGGTTCGACACACTTCTACTGCCATGTGTCGACCCCACAAAATTTCTCCAAGATTTATTTTATTTGTGCCTTTTTCGCTTTCCCACTCTGCTTGCAGTTCTAATTCATCAGAGAATCTGCTTTACTGCGGAAAAGGATTAGCACTCATCAGGAAGTAATTTTTTTTATGCTCGAGCTACCTTTGCTTCTCTCTCACCTTTTTTTTATTAGTTTTAACGGGGGATGGCTTTAAATTCGGGACAATCGATTTTAAGAGGGATAAATTCTAGATTTGAAACTTGCAATCTATCGTGTTAGAACCGATTTTAATTATTGGAACTAAAACCTACCATGTTTCCTTGAAATTGGTTTTGGAATGTCTTTTCAATCCGGTTTTGGAATTTATCTGAGAACCTATTTTTCATTTGTTATTTTTTCCAGTTTTGATTTCTTACAGCAAAATTATATGAAATATAAAAACGGTTCAAAATAAAAGATGATCAATAGAAATCCCTATCAGCCAGAAATTACCATTTATAAGATCAACAATTGCCACACATACAATTCTAAACGATAAAAAGTTCTCCATAAATTATCCATCCCTCTTTCATCCAAAAAAATATTACTCCAAATTCTAACAACTTGAAAACAAAACAAATAACATAATTAAATTTGCAATAAATTTATATAAAACCTCAACCTAGGGGTTAAAAACATATATAGGGTTTTCACTCTTTTTAGCTTTATAAAACAGGTTTCAAAACCGGTCTAGTCAATCAAGTTCCTGGATTCACTTGAAACCGCGAACTGAACCTATTTTCAAGGTGCTCTGGTCCATTCTCAGATACAATCGATACAATTACACATTCCTATCTCGAGCTTAGTAATCTTTCCGCAGTAAGATTACTAATTTCATATCGAGTATTTTAACGTTCAGTGTTTATCATCCTTATTGAACTTATGTCTCTATTGACAACAACTCAGTTGAGAAGCTCATAGTGCGGTATTGCTTTGAAGTGTAACTTTATGGCATTCGCTCTTCGATTTTCATTTAACATGAGGCACTTATACTTTTGAATGTGTTTAAATATTGACAAGTAGCCCGCATCCGACTTTTTTCATAATTTCTTGGACATTTAGAATATATCTTTTTTTTCCCATTTTTCAAAATCTAAAAGAGAATACATTAGATGTAGTTAGAAGTGGAAATTCTCTACTTTATTTCCACACAAAAGAGAGGATCGAAATTAATTAACTTTAAAAGGCCCTTTGTATAGGCAATCCATTAAGTATCCTAATGGGGGAATATGGTAATGTATGATTACAAAGTTTTGGAGCGCGAATCTCTGCATAAAAAGCAAACAACCTTAACCTTTTGCTCTCGGCAACGGAAAGCTATGTGAAAGACGTTATATTCCAATCAAATCGATCCACATTGCGACAGAGCTTTCCTCCCCAACGTGATCATCATGCTAAGTGATCGATTAGCTATATAAAACTTCATCATACGCGACTTTCTTGTACTTGGTGGGATACTCTGAGATGTGCCATCCAAGTACAACTCTGATACTACGCACGAGAAGAGTTTCTTTGAGTAGGAAAATGATGGGTAAGTGCCCCACGCCCAACCAAAGTTTGGTACTTTTGAGGGAGAATTTCATCAGGAGAGAGAGGGAGAGAGGGAGAGAGATGAGGGGGCGGCATGTGCATGTAGCCTAGAGATCATTCGTGGAGTCTCTCCTTTTCATGAAGAGAGAAAAGGGGCAGAGGGAAGGAGGGAGGGAAGGGAAGAGAGAGAGAGAGAGAGAGAGAGAGATAGAGAGATGAGTTTTTGGCTCTTTGGTTTGTATTATATTAGGGTTTTAGGGTTTTAGGGTTTTAGATATTGGGTATATAGTATGGTGGTATCATGATTCCACAAGCTTGCTCTGCAGTCCATGCCAACTTTTCTATCAAAAGCCAAAGATACAAATGAAAGATTACAAAAAAATGGTTAGGAAAGAGATTGATGGAACTTAGTCATATCCCATGTATATGGTTTTTATTATGAAGATATTTGTGCCTTTTTTATCATCCTCCTTGCAGCTTCCCACCAGCCTTCCACTGCTCCACACAGCTAGCTTGGGAGGCTCTGCGTGGAAGCTTGCAGCTTTTTCGTAATGATAGAGAATGCCCTTTGCATCATTTTCTAGTATCTCTCCTTTTCGACATCTGAAAAATTCGATTGAAGTCTGCCCCTTATTCACAGTATATAGATCTCACGCATTCTTGCGTTGTCGACTCTACAAGATAGATGGGCAAAAATATTTCTTAATATGCAAATAATTGGCAATTAATGTCTTAGAAGTAGAAGATAGGCTTATACTCTTAGTATATATATCTAATTGGTAAGTTACAAATTATAGACATCAATTCAGACTGAGTGTTAGTAATGTGTATGTTCCGCAATCCATTGATCAAAAGATTACTAATAGAGGATGTAGCACTAGAATATATATAACAATAATGGCCATTATAGATAATCGAATCATAAGTACGAAAGCATAATTAAAAGTTACCAATATATAAAGGAAGTATTGTAATTTATACCCACTCTAAAAGACAAAACAATCACATTTACGTCAAAAAGCAGTGGTACACAGACTCGACTCAAGTTAAAAATAATGCACCACGCATGTTTCTACACTATTATATATAATTAACTCTATCTATCATGTCAGCAGTCGAACGAGACTCATAAATATAGTACTTCTTTGTTCTCAACCCATCGTATCATCATTACCCTTCGTTGATAAAGAATCCTATGATTATTATTTGCCCATGCAATGTAAGAATAATATAGTTTGATCTATTTTTATATTTTGCTTTCTTTTATTTTCCTCTACCCTCATTGCTTTAAGGCAAGGTCCTAGGGCTTTCCTTGATGCCTAACCTTTATCTCTTTCCGTAGTCGGCGGTACCTGCTCCCTACGAAGAAAAATCGCGTTTTGCGATAAATATAATGACTATAAAATATATACATCGGTGCTGCTAATAAATAATAAACAAAGTATTGTGGAACTTTCATTGCGAACTCTAAATGAGTTTCTGTAAGTCACGCGCAAGAGAAAAGCTCGAGAAAGTACTTTGATTTTATAATTTGCATGATTGCTAGCTTTTGGCTGAAACCCTCATATGCCAACTTTCACTTTTAGCAGAAAGTGAGTAGAGTATCGTTTGGTGCACTGTGTGTATTTTCTTTATAATACCAAGAGTTTCGATTCGGCTAATCTGTACGAATATGTATGAACCACTCCCTCCACGTGAATCGTGTAGAACTACACTTATAATGGGGCGAGTGAGCCCTCAGGTTTGAGTGAAAGATGCTATAATTTGAACATGGGATATAATGTGTACAAATCGAGCATGGGATATGAGAGAAGGCGGTGCCTAAATGGCCATTATTATAGTAAAGAACATCAATTTGGAGAAAGCAAAAGAATCGGACCGAATCGGACCGAATCTTGCAACCTCTCTGCCGACGCTCGTTGCTCAATCTCAGTCACACCTCTCGCTCATGACGGCTACGCTCACTTTCGGTCTCACAAGTCACACCTCCCTCCTCACTATTGTCGGTCCCCCCTTGCTCGGTGCTCGACGTCACCCTCCGTCCCTCTCTTGCTCGACGGCTTCCCCTCGCGTGCGACTCGATGCCACCCTCTGTCCATCACTTCCTCTCTTGTAAGTCCTCAGTCCCTCTCTCGTCCGGCACAAAGTACCTAGTTAGAGTGGTCGACATGAGGAATTGCACTATGAGAAGGTCCATTATGTTTCTTGGTTTGGAGAGATGATTAAGAATATTTTACTTGGATTTATCTATTAATTCTATAATGGGACAAAACTGATAATTGTGGGAGGTAGTCTCTGCACTCAAATTTGTGATCAAAGCATGAACCATCGGTTCCTGAACCCACCCAAAAACTAGACCGATCAGTCCTTAAACCCACCAAAAGCCAAACTGACCAATCGGTTCCACAAACTAGGAACCACCCATTCTGGTCCGGTTCTTGGTTGCAAGGCGGGAATCGGCCTACCTTGGAACCAACATCATTTAAGATGAAATGAAATCAAAATAAGAACTTCAATAAACTAAACAAGATATTTAATTTATTGCTTTTGCTCTTTAGTGATTATGTTAAATAAGAAGAAAAAACAAACCAAAAAGAAGTAGCAAATAAGGGTTTTGCTTTGAATATCTTTATATTAACTTGTTTGATGTGCTCTCCATCTTGTCGAAGAACGTGGTTGAAGTATGCTGCCTTTAAGGCAAATAACCAAAGATACAATAGGATACTAAGGAAGTGTTATATGATTAAGACTAACAGGGGATGACCAAACTTTTAATGATTGCCCTGTATGTGCCACGTTGGACGAAATTTCTTCCAATCCGGGAGGCGTGGATGAAAATGCGGCCCAATATTAGCCATTTAAAGATGTTATTATCCTCGTGACTACTATCATCTTGGTAGAGACATGATGACACATTTGTCAACCTCGAATTTTCAAACCAGTGGTGGTGGGAAGTGGCTATAACTCAAACCGAATATTCCAAGTAGGAGTGAGATTCTTGTAGTGACACTCAGAGAGAGTCGCTAGCTCTAATCACCAATTTTTTCCGTTAACCTTGAGCCCATTTACTTGTGGCTGAGAGAGAGACAAGCTACTAATAGTCTAAGGTTCCTCCGCCAAGTTTTGACTTTTCTAGGAGTAGCTAGGGCATGTATTGCAACATGTTTATATGCTCGTATGATTTTTAAGTATTTTGTGTCAACAACTCTCTGCCCTATTTCGAAAACCCTAATTGTCCTTTTCTCTATTTCGCGGATTTTGGAATATTATGTGTGCCTACATGTTGCTCTATTGGAGCTTTCGATTCCATTTTAGCTTACGTGTGCACATGCGTTTGCATTCAAATACATTTATAAATTATTGGAATTTAACGCTTTACTAAAATGTAGCGTATTCTTTCACTTATTCTAATCTTACATGCTTCTTCGATTCCATAACTTAGCAGGTATTTGATTTCGTGAGATATAGAGATCCTTACCTATATAATTGCGAATGTTGTAATTTTCATACGACGTTAATTTAATGTCACGACTTCTCAATGAATCACTTGAAAATCATAATTTTTTTAAGAACACTCATTTGAGTTACATCAGCGATTTCCCTTGTCGGATTCCTAGCATTTCATGGCACTTTTGATGTACATTGTTTTAGAAAATTATGACAAGTTAGTGATCGACTGAAAATTATGATATTAAAATGAGTACCATACGAAAATTATGATGTTTATGGGGTTTTCTCCCTAGTAAAAATAAATAACTCTATAAGGTACCGTTTATTTCATGAAAAATGAATTATTTGGAAAACACTTTCTCTAGGACGAAAGATATTTTTATTATTCACGAAAATATTTAAACATAAAGATAATGAAAATATTTTTTATTGACTATGTAACTCAAGCAACATGGGCAATCATTTTTCGAAATATACTTTTCAAATTATTGAAAGAGGTGTTCTGTTTGACTCTTATCCGATCCCTCCAAGATCTGTGGCTGGATGTGATCGATTCCTACTCCGGTCGTTCGATCAATCCGACGGCTATGAGTGAGAATTGATCCATGATACATTCATCATATAGGCGGATCTTTCACTTGCACAATCCTCCTCTTTATGCCAAACTTTCGACCATTAATTTTACGAAAACAAGATTTCTTTCGACGGTCGAGATTTCCGGAAATGCCGAAGAGAGCATCCATGTTAAGCACGTCGAATCACGTGAGCTCACTAAACGCAAAAGGATCGAAGGTGCAATTGTGTATGCTCCACTCCATGCATTTAAAAAACAATATATTAATATAAATATATATATGAGTAAATAACTATGCCAAAGGGTATCTTGAATGGAGAGCGCATGACGTAAATAATCATGTGGGTGACCTCACGACCTTAGTAAATGTATTTTCATTCCCCGTTATTAAATTAATGTTAGACCGGTTTCCAACGGCCATGTTCTGTTAATGAGGTCGGTAATTCAGTTTGTTCCATTTAATTCTTTCTGAACTCATCTTCGATCTATTGATTTTTTATATTATAAGTTAATCATCATCCGGGTACCCCGTTAAGGATCAATGCACCTGGCAGCTTTTTTTTTTTCCAATTATTATTCTATTTCATACCTATGTCAAACTAATAATGTAATTTATTTTAATAGTAGGACTTGTCTTCATCCTAGGTGCCGCCCTCCCATTGTTTAGCAGAATTCGTTGCATTTTCATACATTTTGACCAAAACAAAATGTATGACCTCGGGCTTTCGGCATATCACGTGAGCAAATTTACCCTTTCTCAAATGCCTCATTAGGACTCGGCTGCACACTAGGTATGACCTCGAGGACTGTCGGCGCGATTTTCCTCGTAAAAAAAAAAATAAGAAAGGGAAAACTTTGCAGCACAAATTCAGCACGATGTGACCGCTAGAGGATTCGCATTTGCACCGGACGGGGCTCGAGAAATGGTTAGGTCCATGCACATAGACATTATTCGATCGGGTCGGGAGGGAATGAAGTTGTGAGAAAAAAACAATGGCGATGCTTCTCGAGAAACACATGTTTCCGTTAGGTGTTTCTCTGGCTCTTTCAGCTGCGAAGAGATTCACGCATCAGCCCCACATTGTATTATTATCAAACTACGAGCACATTATCGTTTCGTGCTCCTTAATTTTCCCAAGAAAATATCGAGCAGCCGTATGAGAAACGCGTCGTCCACGTTCCTGTCGGCAAACTCCGTTTCCCAAAGTGTCGCTTTCCTCGGAAGACTCGGACGAGATTAGGGCAGATGTCTGGAGGCTTATTTTCCAGGAAAATTTATTTAATATTTCACAGGTTTTCTTGTTTTCCAAAAAGGGCTCTAACGCACTTGATAAAAGTATTGATTATGTTTCGAAACTTATTTTCTTTTAAATTTAAGAAAACAATTATCAAAAATCTAAATTATACTCACCGTGAGATATTTACTTGAAACTTTTTTGTGATATCAAAAATCTCAAATTATACCCATCGGGATATATTTGCTCTAATTTTTTTCTTATATAAAAAATCATAAGTTTATACTCATGTAACATACTTATCCTCCGTTAAAGTTCGATCAATGAGTACTGTTAAAAATCTACCTACATAAACATAGGAAAACAAATAGTGTTGACATAACACTCTCATGAAAAACGTGTCGTTTTGTCTAGAAAAGCATATGACGGGTTTAATCAATTTGCATAGTTAAAAATATGACTACATAGGCATCAAAATATAAACACTATTGACATTACGCTCACATGACTCAAGTAAATTAAAAATGTTTTGTTTTGGCTAAAAAAGCATATAAGGAAATCTTGACAAAGAATAAATATGTCATAACGTTACAAATTTGAGATTTTTATTGTTACCGAGAAAAGTTTAGAGTAAATGTGCTACGGTTGATATAGTTTGGGATTTTTTATTGACTTTTTTCCTCATGACTTATTATTTTTAATGTGCATTAAAAATTACTTGTTTGATTTCTAAATTATTATCGAGTGCCTCGACGCTTATTAACAAATTTATCAATACATTCTTCTACATAGCTATCGACGCGTTGACTTGGGGTTTAAGGCGTTTAGACACACATGAGAGGTATCATCTAAGGCCGGTATTTGCCGGGGTCGGAGGATTTGTGACAAACTTATACAACAATCAGGGAAAGATAAAAATGGTGACGTCATATGTATATATTAATTAATATAAGGTTCATTACTTTCGTGACCATGTTCAGTCAACTCATTATCACGACCAAAGTCTCGTTTCCCGGAAGAAGAAAGCCCTGTTTTAAAATTCGAGTTCATTCAAGCGAGTCATGTCACAAGAGCATGAACCTCTATAATCTCAATGAATAAATAAATAAATAAATAAATAAATAAATATATATATATATATATAATATTTTTATATATATATAATATTTTTGTGTCCTTGGTCACATGCATTCTTGCTTGCAGCAAATAATGTCTTTTATATGGAAAAGGGTAAGACAAGGGCATAAGCAAATTTCTATTTTTAATTTAAAGACGCGTTTTGAATTTTTATGAATACTTTGTTTTATGCCAATGGTGAAATAGGGTTGCCTAAAATATATGATTTGTATTGGGGGTTTTGGGTGATTCTAGGAAGATAACTTGCCATTATCATAATGCAAGAAGTATTATTTGAGAGAGATATGAATTCGACGCAACATGGATGCAACTATACTCTTTAATTCCCATAGCTCAACACATTCCGAACCTTTCTTTTGTTGTGGAAATTCCATTTTCACCATGCTAAAAAGATATAATTAGCCAAAAAGAAAAAAGAAAAAGAAAATGGCAGCATTGCTGATTCGATATTTTCTCCTTTTTTTTTATTTGGTTAGAAGAGATTCTCATCTTGTTGCAGATGCATCTTCATATGTGAGCATGTGATCTGAGCGGCCGCTCATTCATTCCTGCGATGTGATGAACGTGAGGAAGGCTTCTGCCACGCTGCTGACCAAATTTGACCATGTCTTATTCTAACTCTTATGAAATCAACTGACAAAACGAATATTTAATATTGCTGTCTCTTCTCATTATTATTATTTTTAACAATGATGTAGATGAGATGCCTAACTAACTTCGTCAACCGTAGAAACTGCTGGAGTTAATGAGATTACATGTCTGCTGCACATGTTACATAATGTGATACTCAGCTTCTGGGAAAAAGTTTGACCACGGAATATTCAGTCAGAGAGAGAGAGAGAGAGAGAGAGAGAGAGAGAGGTTGGAAACACATGATCGGACCACATGGAAATGGCAGACGAGACAATTGCAAATTGGGGTAAGAATAATGTGACAAGCTAGAAACCCTAGCAGGAAATCAGATTAGGTAGTCAAATTGATGCTCTTCGCTTTTTAAAGTTGGATTAACCAAGGGGCTAACATGGGCAACAGATAAGAATTTGCATCTCTTGACCAACTGTAGCAACCTTCCCGAGGCGGGCCTCGAAGGGGTTTATCGGATAGCTAGGCGAGCATTAATAAACTTCTCGCGACGCAGCGCCTGCGGACTACACAGACTTAAGATAAGCAGGGACGAGACTATACCAAATGATTGTAAAATGCAAGAACAAGAAGTTCGACGTATGACATAATTTTTTCTTGGAGGAGAACGTAAAAGCATATGCAAATGATGTTTTGATAAGAAATTTAGGTATCGGTACCAACCCGAACCGACTGCTAGCATATTTATTAATATTGAAACGGAAAAATAAGCCTCGTATTAGCTTTTAAAAATGGCAATCTTAGGGTTTGTATTCAACGCGCAGTCACCACAAACGTTTCCTAGCGGCCAACAGAAACGATGCCACTAATCATTGCTAATCAAACCAAAGAAATTCTTCTCTTAATTTAATGAATAGGAATATAATACAGCACCTATTTTGGCATTTGAGGATGAAAGTTTTCTGTCATGACATGAAATGCTAGAAAACCAATTATTAGGTCGATTGAATAATCTGTGACAAAAATTAAGATGCTCTTAGTTTAGGGTGTATTCAATGCATTTAACCCTTTTAAGTAGCTAATAGATTAGCAACTATATAATAAAAGATCAAATTAAGCAAAATTTCCAAAATATTCTAAATTTTTCTTTTCTAAAACCCTCATATTTTATAAAGATCGCATATCAATATCTAATCCAAATTTCTATCTTCTCTCGCCTGCTCTGTACCGCAACCCACAAGGAAAGTTTTAAAAACTGTTCATCCAGTAAAGGCTGCAATCCTCGCCGATGGCAAGCCCCTGCCTATAGTCAACCCTAATTGGCCACAAAATAAATAAATAAACATTAAAATATTAAAAATTCACACAATTTACAAAATTGTAAAAATTGTCCACGTTAATATCAGTTGTGTCACATAAGATGGCCGACATTCACGTCAACGATTTATTGTTAAGATTGATCGCATAGACTACGTTGGTAAACTATCAAAAGGTTTATAATTGAATGTTAAGATGCATGTGTAAGTTAGAGAAATCTCACACCAGAGAATTGAGATGATATAAAGCAATTAATATTATCATAATTAGCCCATAATTTATTAATTTAAATTTCTGAGTGAAGATAGATCCGACTGAATATGTTAACGGGCTTAAAATTGGGTTCCTTCTTGACAATCTCCCTGAAAGAAAGTATCATATTTTTACTACACGCTCCAACAAGTAGTATCAGATGGTTGCAATTTCCAAGCAAGTGGGCACCAACATGGGCCCATAGGGATTCAAGTCAAAATAAGTTGATGCAAAAGGATAGTTAAATTAAGGGAGAGCATATCTAACACTGAGCTTATATGTGAGGAGGAGATTATTCAGATGCATATATAAGAAAGTTGTGTTAGAGAAATCCTACGTCGAGAAATTGATGTGGTGTGTAGATCAATTAACATATCTTAATTGACTTATAACTTATTGACTTAAGTTTTTTAGTGAAAGTGAATCTAACTAGATATATAAACGAGTTGGACTTGGGCTCTCTCTTGACGATCTCTCCTGGTAAAGATGCAACCTTCTATGGCGCACTCCTAACACTACAACGCAATAAGTTTTAAGATTTTTTTGGTAATTTTTCCTATGATTCTCCTTCCTTTCAAAATTGGGGGTGTCTTTGTTAGGATTGAGAGGCCATTTGGAGCGATGCCTCTTTTGGTCGGTCGGATAATCAAGAATGATTGGAATGACTAAATCCTAGAATTGACTCGGTAGGAAGGGTGTTCCCATATTTTCTACTTCCATAACCAATTATCGTGGATTCGACTTCTAAGGAACTCAAATTTATATGGGGGCTGTGTTTTTGTGCTAATTACTCTCGAAGTAACTGATTAATTACGACCATACCTTATAATACCTATAAAAAAAAAGAGAATAATTAAAAGGATAGGTATAAATTTCACCCATCATGTATCGATTTCTTTCATCAGCACACAGGTAGATGAAATTTGACGATCCCAAAGTTCAAAATCTAGGAAGAACCGGCGGAAATTTTGACAGGTTTCCACACGAAAGATCCGAGATAGTCCCCGAGTGGTGCAAGGCTCGTGGAAGCGTGCATGCGCATGCATGCCATTCCTACCACGGGGCACGTCGGAGGCGGACGTTGCGGGGAAATCTTTAGGTCTAACGTGTGGATTGCCACATGGAGAAGTCAAAGTCGCACTCGACGACGCATCGAAAGTCAAAACTCCGAACGAAGTTCACGATGGCGGGCGGTACTTCGTCGTCGTCACCACCATTTAACTCGCTCGACCCTTCGACCGGCGCCCGCAGCATCCGTCTTGGATCGTAACCACACGTTGCACGAGCATGGAAGATGATATCACAGGGAGAGAGAGAGAGAGAGAGAGATCAATTGGGAATCCTTCTCTTACCAGACTGTGCGATGGGACTTGAGAGTGACAGACTCGCCCACAACTTCGCCGTCGACCCCCGTGGTGCGGACAAATCTCGAGAATGATGTGATCGCGACTCCTCTTATCGTTGTTATTATTTTCTTGATCACATTTTGGCGTCGACCGAGAGATATGAATGCGACTTCGGTGAAAACGACGGCGTCGTTGTCAATCCTTTCGTAGTCTTTCTTTTTATAAGTATTTCGGGATGAGTTTCTCCGATTTTCACCTGCTTTCGATAGTGACGGCTCCGTCACCACCATCTCCACGTGATTCGCTTGACTCTGGATGTTTTGGAAGCATTCGAAGAGTGAGGACGACTAATGACATTAGCGTCGGCAACTCGGGGATACATCGGTCTCCAGAGAAGATCGTCGTTGTCCATCGTAATCTTTTTCGATGTCGCATTTCTCTCCGTAATCGCATTGTCCACATCAATGTGAAAAGTCCACATCCCGGAAAAGCTCGACAATCAACTTTCTTTCTTTTTTTCTTTTTTTTTTTATCTTCGTTGTTCCATCCGTCAAGAGATTACTGGCCCAATGGCGTCTCTCTAGAAGGTCGGGAATTCAAATTTCGAGTCTCGCATTTTCGCGGTGAAGTAAAAAGTGGAGAAACTAATAGAAATGCCGGAGTCCAGAATGCAAACTGAGGCATGGTAAATCGGGAAAATAGCAGAAACTGGTAGGATGGTTGATTGACGACGAGACTGTCAAATTCGTGTGTGGCTGAGAAGCATTCAGTCTCCGATGCAATCCATTGGATCCCCAACGTGTGGGGGACCTAAAGAGATTGAATCGTACCTGCTATAAGTTTCAAAATAGCTATGTGAAGTCACGGAAGGCTGGACCAAAGTTTCAGAACGTTCAGGTGAACGACGACGGACTTCCACGTGGGGGCCCATCGGAGCCGGAGGCCCCGATCCTATCCCCCAGCGACGAAGGCCTATCCACTCGTCCTCGCTCGTGCACGTGCCGACCCCCGTAGCCCGCGGCGGGCTCCCCGTGGCGTGTTGGACCATGCAAAGAAATTGCGAATTGATCCTCGTATTGATACTATGGGAGAGAACTGGAGGGACTACAGTTGTACTGCTTTTGACAATTTTCGTACCGGGTGGTCCAGCTTGAAGGGGTCCTTGAGATTAATGACAGTGGTTGGTCCCAGAGACGGTGGTGTGGGGCTATTGGTGGATCTTGGAGTGTTCGGGATATGGCTGGGGCGCTACCATGTGAATTCCCACATGGGTTCGTGGAAAATGCTTGAGAAATCGAGGAATTCATTGGTGTTCAAGAGTCAATTTTAGTTGCTGGTGCAGCTGCTGCTGCAATCAATGTGGGAAACGAAGACGTTGTTTCCATGGTCCGAACAGATGGTGACGTTCCTTTGCTACATTCCCATTATAGAGCTCGTCAATATTCCCCCGCTTCTTAATGTCGAAGATTCGTGACCTAGTGATTCGAGTCGGCATAATTTTCAGCTGCAAGCAGATCTATTCATCATGACAAGCAAAGAAAAGCAGGCTCTCGACTTCAGAAATTTTAGGCATTAGATCTATGATTGAAACACCCTAGGTCTTCAGTGTACACATTACAATATGTAGACTACACGGTTTTATTCTTATCAGAGCAGCCCATACGAAAACACGTATATACGATTAGAAAGCCCATTGCCTTATAAGGCAGCCCAGAACTCCCCTAAGCAATGAATGGTTTTGTTTTTCTCGGGACAGCCTATGTACAATTAGAGGGCCCATTACCTTATAAGGCAACTCAAAACTTCCTCCCTAGGCGATGTGGGACAAGAGAGGGGTGCTCGGGCCATCACACTCTCCATCCCTTAGGAGCACAACATCCTCGCTATGGAGCCAACGCAAGAGTCCCTTGCGCACGTTCAGGGACTGAGGCCGTGCACCGCCGCTTAGGCCATCACACTCTCCACCGCAAGGACTCTCCACACGTCCTCGCTATGGAGCCAGCACGAGAGTCCCTTGCGCACGTTCGGGGACTGAGGCCGTGCACCGCTGCTCAGGCCATCACACTCTCCACCGTGAGGACTCTCCACACATCCTCGCTATGGAGCCAGCGCGAGAGTCCCTTGCGCACGTTCGGGGACTGAGGCCGTGCACTGCTGCTTGGGCCATCACACTCTCCACCACGAGGACTCTCCACCCCTTAGCTCGGGCCATCACACTCTCCACCGTGAGGACTCTCCACACGTCCTCGCTATAGAGCCAACGCGAGAGTCCCTTGCGCACGTTCGGGGACTGAGGCCGTGCACTGCCGCTCGGGCCATCACACTCTCCACCACGAGGACTCTCCACCCCTTAGGAGCACACAGGGTCCTCGCTGTGGAGCGTCTCCACTGTACACATATTATTCGCTTTGGACACTAAGTACTCACGGTTTTGTTCTTGTCGAGGTAGCCCAAGAAAATACGTATGTACAATTAGATGACCCATTACCTTATAAGGCAACCTAAAACTCCCTCCCTAGGCGATATGGGACAAGAAAGGGACCCCTTCCTTGCACACGTTTGGGAGCCGAGGTGCGAACGCACCGCCATCCCTCCTCCCCGCGCACCGCTACTTGGGCCGTCACAGTGATGGTTCTCTATATGGCAATGGCCTACTACGAGTTGTGGACGGAAAAATCTTGACTCGTGCCTATCATTGAAGATTTTGTAAAATCACAAATAACCGTTCTAAAAGCTTAAACTACGAAATGAATGTGTGATTTATTATTTAAATATTTTAACACTCCTTCTTAAGCCTAGTCTATTCTTTTGCCTACCACTAGGAATGGAAATTTAATTAAGTAGGCAAAAGAGGTCTGAAAAAATTCAAACTCAAACTCTCAAACTAAATAAAATTTTGTAAAACACAACCAATTATTCTAAAAATTTAAAATATTAGATGAACGTGTGATTTATTATCTAAATATTTCAATGAACAGTTGCTGATTGTTTTGCGGAAGAGAGTGTGCTCATAGCTACGAGTTGTTCTCTTTTAGTTTATAAGTTTTATCTAGTTTTGCAGCTCTCTTAAGATTTGCTTTGCTTGGAAGTTGTATATATTTCTCTCAAGTCTCAAATGAATGAAATTTTCTTTCGACCAAAGATTAAAAAAGCCAACACAATTGATACACACGATTCAATCTCACTAGTGTAAGAGCTTGCGATCCTCTCTCGTGCGCAAGCACGCTCGATCATACGCTCGACTGTGAATAATACAGGAAGCTGTAATAATACAAAGCCACGACAAAATTCTCATTGGAATCTTTCGGTCTGTGCTTTAATTTTTGTACAACAAAGTCCAGGTGGAGAGTGCAATTTCTCAACCACCAAACAAATGACTCATATACAAATTTGCCATATGACTTCTAGCAAGAATTGGTAAAAATACAAAAGACCAGAAACAAAGAACAAACTCAATCGAAAACTATACCCCTGCCGTTTGCCAACTATGCATATTTTACAAGTAGGATGTAATTAACAAATGAATAAATAACATGTCGGCAGGGCATGATGTAGGGCAAGAATTAGACGCCCCAAAGTACATAAGGAATGAAAAAAAATTTACAAATTGCCATTGCTCTGCCAAAACATTTGAAATTGCAACGGATGCTGATGAGGAAAACCGGGGATGAATAATGCTATGTCGAGCCTTACAGGTGCAAAAATTGGAAGCCTGGATTTTCAAGCAGCTCCTCCGCAGGCTCCACATCATCAAATTCCTTCTCTTGGAGTGTATTGGAAAGTTCATCGACTGAGAAAGGAATGCTGCATTCAGATGAATTAATTAGTCGACCATCACAATGGCTTATCAAGAGAAAGCAGAAAATAAAGGAATCGTCACTGTAGGAGGCATGTATTCTAAGTTCTTAGTAAGGGCGGGTAGCTTATAAATCTATGTTTCCACAAGAACAGAGATGAGGCTATCGTTTCTTCAACTTTCTTTAACCTTCTAACTTAACTTACGAAATATCATGCATCAATATTATAATAAAGGATCCTTAAGATTAATTTCGTAAACTTATAGAAATGAGAGCACATCGTGCTGAAGTCAATCTCACCTAGAATTATCATCCAACAAAAACGAACTGCTCACGGCACTGTTGGAATCTTCTGTCATCAGTACCCTCATGCTGGAAATTACCTGCACGACGCATTAGGTGATTCTTGGATTCAAATAAGAACTATAACAGGCAACTTGAAATGAAACCTATTGCAATAGTACTTACTTCAGGAGACACGCTTTTGGTATTGTAGCTATCATCCCAGTAAAGCGTACATATTCTGTACAGTTGCTGTACACTCAGCATCTGAACAAGCAGCAAACCAACAGAATTTAAGAGAGAGATCGAGTGAGAGTTTGCACTATCAATATGCAAAACCCCGCAAAGGAGACAAGGAGCATCAGCAAGAGCCGCAAGAGACACAAGAGATGCAAGTAGTTTTGCAGGTTATGGAATTCATATATTGACTCTAATCAAGGCAAACAAAGTTTTTCCAGTTATTTGCCATAAATTCGCCTCAGAAGTCACTGAACATTCAAAGGCACACATGCTCACAACACGCACCACGCGCCCGGGGAAAGGGCGGGGGTGGGCCGGGGGGGAGGTAGGGTGTGGTTGAGAGAATTACCGGGCATAGATCATTGGTGATTTCATCATAAGAAATCCTATACTTCTGATGTATAACCTGTGGATAAAGTGGCATTGCAGGCAAATAATTAGATGCGAAAGTGGCAGATTAGCACTCCAAAGAATAGCATGATTACCAAGTGGTACGGACATCTAGATAACACAGCCAATCCATGGATGACAAAATAGCTACCAGAGATTCCACTTGCCACATCTAATAATTATTTTATCTCTCAACAAGAATGGAAGATACAAGTAGACATGCATACACTGGTGATGGACAGTTAAAAAAAGATGCTATGTCAGTTCTGCAGACTCAGCAGAAAAGCAAGTCCAAGTATGATTTAGGCATTAAGAATCTTTTAACCTAAACCAGAAACAGCAAGCATGCCTTATCGTCAGAAAGTTAACAACACAGCCCAAAAGGAAAGACAATAACATGGATCATATAAAAAATATGTGCTTCAGAGAGATCGAAAGTTACCAAGAATCCCACAGCCTGTCTAATGTGTTTAAGTTCTTCCCAGGACGAGCCTGCATACTGCAATCAGTGACATCAAGCTATAATTAGTAAGTTTACGGGCAAGGAAAACTCCACACCCAGGACAATGCAATGGTTCCATTATAAGATGAAATTAAAAAAAGATAATGGTACACAATTACCTCTTCTTTTGCTTGACAGCACCACAACTCCAACTCAGCTAATCCAGCTTTTACATATTCCCCATTGCTAAAAGTACAGCACTCACGGCGTAGAAGAAGACTGAAATTTCATAGTCCAAGTACACTGATGAGGACCCGCTGATCCTCCAATAATTCAGTGGAAATAAATGAAAAGGGAAAAAGTTTACCTGTTGAATAGTTGCACGTTGATATATGAAAACGTCTGAGAGAAAATCTTTTGAACCAGAATTGGAGGCACCTAAAAGCAATAAAATATAAGCATACAAAAAAGCACCAAACTTCATGTGGCAGAGAACAATAAATGGGACATTAAGTCACATACAAAATTTTCTTTCAGAGTACAGAGAAGAGTGTTCAAGCACTCGATGATGCTCTGCCAGTGACCCAAGGGAGAATCCTTGCCAAAGGACCGTCCAGATCGCAGTACACTTCCTTTAGATGTTCTTGGTGCCTAAAGTGCAGCATAAATATGTCAGTGATCATTAAATTATATATTAGAATACAAGAAAAACATTAAAAAATATATATATATATATATATCTGGCAACAATGACAAATGTTGCAAAAGAAAAGGTAAAAGCTAAAAAATAATCTTGGCAACCAGAGGACTGATGGCAGCTAGTTAAGAATTCCAATCCCTATAATGCTCAGCAACTCACACAGTTCTCTCAGGAAAAAGAAAGTATATACACATAAAACGAACGACATTTTGCAAAAAAATTAAGGGGAAAAATTCCTGTAAAGCTTAGTTTTTGACAGAATCTCTCTTACAGATTCATGAGTAAATTTGGCTAAAGGTCTAAATGCTATGAATCAGTGGAATTACCTAAAAAATACCAAACTGTGTCCAACTCTACACTTTACCATAAAACCACTGAACTAGTGAGCTGATATTCCATGGTGAAATGCATTTTTAGTCATTCCAACTCAAAATTTGACATAATTCTATCAAGCAATTGTATGACCAAACTACATGTGAAAGATTACAACAATTGTAGTCATCTTTTATAAGTGCAGTATAGCAAACGACTATAGTACAATCCATTCTCATCTACAACAATTTTCAACTTGCTGCATTGCCTGATAATTATTTTTTATCTCTTCCTCAATGGAATAAGCCGGAAGAGGAATTACTTTTTAATGAAGAGAGACCAGCGAAGAAACCTTCTATGTCAAAATAAACCTCGGTCATAAGTGCAATATATGTAGAGAGGCAAGGATCATCTTTTCAAAAAGAGAAAAAAACTGTGAAGCAGTAAAGGGAATAACTTAAAAAAGCAAGCATAACAGCAATCAAAGCCAGGCTGTACCACGTGATATATGACCTTAAATAACTCTTGCATTGGAACAGGGAAGTCATTTGGATTATACCTGGATACAAAGGGAAAGCAAAGACCCAAGGTCTTTCTTCAAGTTGTCCCTTATAATCCCGTAAATTTTCTCCACATAAGCTGTGAGCTGTTGCTTGAAAAGCAAAGCTGGGTATTTCGCCTCCACTTGACGCACTGTTGCAGCTGCTGCAGCAGCGGCAAGGTTTGCGGAAGAAGGGGATGAACGAAATCCCTGAGCATAAAATGACCAATTTTTCAGAATACACAAGATTCAAGAAAAATATGCATTGCAAGTTACTTACTACTTCAAAAATCAATCAGTTAATGGAGTGCTTCAATTCCCACACATACCATGGTCATCCTTCCGAACAACGAAGTTGGCACGGGAGGCTTCCGATTTGGGGTTGAACCATTAGATCCAGCGGCCTTCAGACTTCGTTGGAGCAAGAACAACAGTGTGGATGTATTTGATAACCAATAAGCCATATGCTCATTGCTATCTTCACTCTGCCAGTAAAAAAAAAGAAACACATTGTCGCTGCTTAATTCTAAAAATTCCTGAAGATGAAAAAGAAAAACCAGTGAACGCAGATGACCATACAAAATCGCAAATTTGAAAATAATGATATATCTCCAGCAGTTTCTTTAAACAATAAATTTACGAAATATACAAAGAATGACCATAAATTAGCAATTTCTTTGCCTATGATAAATTTGAATTGCATAAAACATTTGTCAACAGCTTCTTTTTATTTCTTTCTTTCATAGTGGGTTTCTATCAACTTATACTCCAACTTGTCTATAATTTTTTATTTTGCCAGAACTCTCTGTGATTTAACTTGTTTAGTGCCGAACCAAATTTAGATTTCTGAATTTACATGGCAAAATAAAGTGTAAATTTAGATTGATATAGATCCTAAATGACAGCACTTTCTACACTTATATATATCTACACTGATGATAACAGTTGAAACTCAAAAATTGACTTAAAGAATAAGAAACAACACTCAATAAAGCAATTAAGAAACAAGTCAATGAATATCAATGGAACTGGGGAAAAATTTGAATGAAGCTAGTGGAGTACAAATTGCATCTTCTGGTAAACAAATAGGTACGGATCAGATGTAACTTCCAATGTAACCAGATGAAGTAGTGTTTCTATAACATTTTCGAAGCACATTAGACAGGCTCGGATAGATACTCTCATGCTATCTTGATTGGCTTGGGATTCTCATTACTGAGACCCAGTTATGAATGATTTTATTTGGATTACCTCAATTGCAGAACCGATCATCTGAATGAGTCGATCAAATACGCTAGTCCTTTCGGCTTCAAAGGACTTCCAGTGGAGAAGAGACTTATAAATTGTAAATGCTGCTATAGGCTTCCCATGGCTGAAGCCAATGTTCTTCACGACACAGTTAATAAGAGCATCGATGTTCTCCTACAAATTCAGGATATAAAATCAGCAAAAATGAAACAACGGCTTACCAGGAAGAAAGAAGTGTAAGAAAAGGCACGCCCTGATTTATGCAGGAACAAACCTGTTGGCGTTCAATATGTGATCTCCTAAATTTGCTGTCGGATTCTGTACCATACTTCTTCACAGGTGTCACACTCTGTGGTTCCTGCTTATAAAGATTTTGAAAACAGATACACCAAGTGAGATATGGTAATGTACATCCAGAACAATGAGTAGAGATGGTGAAGTTGAGCTTTGTTACATTTATTCTATTCTCCTCGATTACGTGGTGACCATTCTCCAATATCTGCAAGTCAAAGATTACAATGTGAGGAAGGGAAGGATGGAGCCACACAGAGAGAGAGAGAGAGAGAGAGAGAGAGAGAGAATCACATTACATAAAATTTTGTTAATGCATGCTTACCTGAGATAAGGTCACTGGTGAGTTCTCCGACAGCGTTTTAACGGGGGGGCTTAGCAATGTTTGTTGCCTAAGTATTTGGTTCTCAGTTTCCATGTCAGAGATTTTCTCAACAAGCCTTCAGATAGGAAGAAGAAAAGCCTTCGACATGAGAACTAAGGAGAAATCCAAAAGAGAAAAAAGAAGAAAACTGCAAACCAACAGACTGGTTGAACATTGCATTTTCCATTTTTGACACAGATAGCAACCATAGCAAGCAAGAAGAAAAGAACCTTTGCATGTCTGTCTTCATCTTAATTATCTTTGACTCTGCCTCCTGAGCTTGCTTCAGTCTTTCTTCACTAATCTTTTTCGTCTCCTCATACTTTTTCTCAGTATCATCAATTTTCTTTTCCAGAGAATTGACCAAACCCTGCAATTTATGGAATAAGGCAATTCCCAATGTAAAAATAGGACCTCCATACAAGCATATTAACATTTTATAACTCTTGCAAGTAGATGATGGTGAAGATGCAGATACTGATCCAACTATCTTACCTTGAGTTTTTCGTTTTCACTCGAAAGCTTTTCCATCATTGTATGATCAATAACCGGAACCTCCTGTATAACGGGGACTATCTCTGCTGCTCTTTTTGCAGCCTCCTGTTCCTTTAAAAGCAACTCTTTAGTTTGCTTGAATTGAAGTTGTACGTCATTCAAAGCAGACTGTAGTTTTACATTTTCTTGATTCTTTGTCTCTTCTAAATCAGCCTGCAAAATTTTAGTAAAATGAATAAGAAATTAGAACTTTATACGATATGTATACATTACACAAATCCTTGCCTGAGAAGCTCATTATTGCTTCTCAACTTCTCTGATTCTAAGCCACAAAACAACAAGTAATGAAAGTTTCTGAACAAAACAATAAATAATTAGCTAGCTATCAAGTAACTTTTCGATGACTAGAACTCATGGAAATAATTAAGTCATCTCAGTTGCCTCATGCTAAATTAATTGCCTAGTTGCCCCTAGGTCATGAGATGCCTCTTATATTTGTCCAAGGCCCTAATCTTGCATGCGTTCAAAACGAGACAGCCAAAACCAGTTCTTATACTGTGGATGAAGACCTCTGACCATAAAGCGGCACATGTATAGCCTTGCTCTCCATGCAAATGAAACAGCAATAACACTATCAAACCATAATTTCAGCAAATAAAATCTAAAAAGCTATTGTATAAAATCTAAAAACCATAATTTAAGCATACAATGCCATGGAACTTACTCTCATGCGTTTCTCCAGTTGTAATCTCCACGTAAGTTCTTCCACTTGCTTTTCTAACTTATTTTTGGCGGCTTGCAGAGCTCCAGTTTCCCTTGCAGCCTGTGCAAATGCAGGGAAAGAACCTATAAATAAGCTAAAAAGAACAGGGACGGTCTCCAAATTTTTCAAAAAGACCACACAACTAGAAAAGAAACATAGGCAAGGAATGCATAGCAACTTCAATTGTTTACCAAAATTTCCACATTGAAAATGAGTCCCAGAATTGAGTAGTCAAACATACAATGGAGATAGCAACATAAGCAAATCACTAGGTCATTATTTGGCACACTTTCCAGCCCTGATGATTTATCTTCCTTTACAAATACCACCATCCAATCCACGCCAGCCTGGCTCCTTCATCCAACTTCCAAAATCAGATTTTCCTACTAATTCAATGTACCTTTTTTCCTGAAAAATTGCACTTACTACACTGCATCGATATTCTTTTTTGGACAATTGGAAAGAATTAAATTGATATCATGACTTATACAACAGATATTACAATCAGAGAACAAGTCTAACTGAAGTTCCACTAACAATATACCAAATGATCAAGAAAAGGTCATAAGATGAAGAAAACAATTCACCATCTTAAGCTTCCGCAGTTCTTTACGAGCAACTCTCCCTCTCCATGCACTCTGAGTTGTAATTGCTGCTTTTTTAGTATCCAAATATTGGACCTGTGCCAAGTATTTGCGACAATGACTCTGGAAAAAAAAAAAAAACAGAGAGAGATTACTCCAAAGTGATATCAATCAGAAAAGAGATGTATGGCATACTATAAAGATCTGTTGAGCAAAAGAATAATATATTATCATGCAAAACCTTTTACAAGGTAAACAGATGACACAAACATAAGCAAAGAGAGAGATTGCTTCAAACTCCTTAGATTGCAAACCACTCTAAATGAAAAATGGACACCTACCTGAATAATGATAGCAGCTTTGATTTGCTTTCTCAGTCGTAGCTCGCATCGAGCAGCCATCCCACGTAAGCCTGTCTGTATACATATGGCTGAGGAATATAAGTCCTTGTATGCTTTTCTAGCAATATGCATACGCAAATCTTTCTGAATCCTGAGGCAGGCAGCTTCACGCCGCATGCTCTCATATGCTTGACGCGCAAGTTGTCCTGAAATTGGCAAGACAAGAAACTTCAGGCATCTATACACAACCAGTTCCATGTTTAGTATGTGAAATGACGGAAATACAGATTCCCTCAAGCAAAAGAGAGAAGTAGGACACCAACTGAGCATATACCTCGGCAAACAGCTTGAATAAGCATAGTAGACCTTCGGAGCAAGACAAAACTTCGCCTTGCCAAATAAGAACGCGTTTTTCTCTGAATGATGCTTGCCGATCTCCCTAAGATCTCAGTCCTACGAGCATCCAATTCTGCCATTTGACCAGCTCTGAGAAATACTTTTGTTTTACCAATCTGAAAATGCAAATTACATCTTAGTTCATGGGACTTTTACCCATTGCCGCAAACAATCACCGCAACAGACACATTGCATTGCCCCATTAGAAATCGTAAGTGATCTTAATATATGGCAGCAAAATGTCCTACATGACCGAGGCCATTATGTTGTCCTTAAAGAAATCAAAAGTCACGAAAAGACAAATGACCCTCATCAGTTACTCTAATAATTATGATAACTTGTCACACAAAACACATATAAGGCTACTGCATATACCAATTATACATTACGTACATGGCCTCCACCTTCCTCAGATTGCCATTCAGCCTCTGTTCTCTTGGTTCCCTAATTTCTCTCTTAATATATCTATATATACACAAATGCACTCTGAATGACAGAAACTATGCAAAATCACTCAGGAAGAAAATAAACAGGAATCACATCATCATCATTTGATATGATTAACTCAGAGGATGCAGCATCATTGTGCTTAGACAAGATCAGTATATATTTATTTGCTATTTCGATACAATAAGAAGCACTGGCAACTTCATGCAACTCTTTTGACACAATGCCAAACAAGGCATACATTAGTATAAAAAAGAAATTGAACACTAATGATAGATGAGAACATCACATGTTTGTTCATACAAGCTGGTATAGAATAAATTGCTAAAAGATTCCTGAGTTTGGCTCAAAAAATCAAACAGTATTCTGTCATAGGAGAACACCAAATCAAGGGAAAAACCATGGACAGAAGCAATCACTCATGCAAAAAATCCTGAAGCGAATACCATCACTCAATCAAATATGTAAAGAAACATTCCACAGTGCCAAAAAGTTCTGGAAGCAACCTTGGATATCTATCTACTCCATACCTGATAGCCCTTTAATCCCACTTTCTCCAATAGCCTCTTGCAGATGGTAACCTCATCAGAACTGTCACAACTAAGGGATCAGTCCAAGAGGCACGGTGATATGGCATAAATGACAAGTTACAGAAAGATTCAAGTTACCTGCGGTCTAGAACTTCAGGAGCAAGTATCCCAAATCGGTCCACAAATTCAAAAAAGGGCCTTCTTGTTGGAAATCCAGCACAACTAATCCTAATGGCCTCCATAACACCCTAAAGTGCAATAGTAAGAGAGAGAGAAAAAAAGGTCAGAAGGAATTAAGAATAGGAGCAGATTTGTTTGACAACTAAACTAGTGCCAAGGCAAACTGAATTCTAGCAAATGTACTACCCCACAACGCAGTTGCTGCAGAACATTTTTATTCTCAAAGATGGCCGGCTTGAGAAGATTATTTGGCTTCACACATCGTATATAATGTGGCTCAGTAGAGCTCAAAGTTTCAAGCAATGCTACTAATTGTTGCTGCATGAGTCAATAAGGACGCAATTAGTAAGATATAAAAAACAATGAAGTCCGCAATCAGGCAAAAGAGATAAAGCAAACATGAACCTTGAATCGAGATCCTATTGATGAGAACTTTGACTGTTTGGAAGACTCCTCAGCCAAAAGTGGAAATAATCCAGAAACAAAAGAACATTGAGAAGCACTCAAGAGCGCTTGATGTTCTGCGATAACATAGTCTTTGTTCTTGTCCAAAAAAAGTTCAGTCTGATAGGTTACCTGCAGCATAAGGTCAGCTGTCAATATCTTTTCTTTAAATCCGATAATGAATTCTCAGTTTTTCCTGCTGACTTTACAACTTGAAAGCTATTATTCTAATAAACCAAAAAGTAGACCATACTCACATCTCCAGCATAATGACAGATTGTAAAGTCAGTCCGTGACAATTTGGGCTTGCTGAAGCGTTTGTGATTCTTATATGTCTGGTAAAGCTTCTGAGCAAAGGTTTCATGCGTTGATCTAGGAAACATACTACAAATACAAATTTTGCAAATTCAGACAGTAGAAGAGTCAAAAGATTAAATGGCGGTTGCTGGTCTTCCATGTTCACCACATTGATCTATGATCACAGCACATAATAAAATGGTTGCAGTGGATATATTTCCATTATTTTGTACTCACCAGGCTTCATCAAGAAGAGCGATTATGCCACCAGGTTTCTGTAAATGGCAAACCAGAAAGAATATCTTGAATAAATAAGAGCGACTGAACTTACTTTGCTTAGAATTTAAATAAGAAACTATGCAGCTTTCTACAAAACACTGAGGGAGGAATTCCATAAGTATTGGTCAATAAAAAAGCTACTCATACTGAATACAATAAAACAAATTGTTGTGTCATATTTCGAAGGAACCTTTATACCCTAGTCCTTCGTGACTTTATTGTTTATTCTCACAGTGGAGGTCGAGAATAGGACAGTGATGGGTATTACTTCTATTTCTAGATTACTGATGATTCCATCTTTTTTATCCAGTTAATGGTGGAAATACCTCATGCAATCTTTAATGATGCTGAAGGTACTCCCAGATATCTATGGCTATACTAGGAAAGATACTCTTGCCAGACTTGAGCTTGAAATACTGTCAATATATGTCATTAGAAGCAATTCTAGAATTCACAATATATCCAAGGTTGTCCTAAGTGATCATTGTATGCCCATAGCCACTTGTTTTCCTACCAGGCAATATTAACTAAGAGGCGTACAATGTAGTCAAAATGGCGATCTGATTTATAAAATCATATGATCATAATAGTAAAATTAAGAAAACAGAGCTAACTCACGGTTGAATAATTTATCTAGTGAGCTCAGAGTAAAGTCACAATTTGATTTGGCAAACTCGCCAAACTCATGAGTCAACTCGTATGAACTTGGTTCTGATTCAACAGCCTATTTTTAATTTCAGGTGCTAGCTCCTAGGCCTTTGGGCTTCTTTAAAGCCCAAAAATAAGATAAAATTAGCCAGATGCCAATAAAACACACTTTCATTGATGACAGAGTAAAAAGAATTTGATTCTCTGGAAAAAAACAAGGAATTGAGAAGAAAAGATGGAAGCAAGTCCAATCTGCTTTCAGATTAGGGCACAACAAAAGGAGAACCATCTAGGGTTTTGGCTTTCTTTCTCAATTGAAACAAAGGGAACATCCGGTGTCTCTAAATTTCAAATGGAAATGCCACTTCATAGAAACTCTGTCGACGTAAAATGGCGCTAATGGTGACAGAAACCGATTTTTTCCTTCTTTTTCCACAACCGAGTTTGAATGAAGTTTCAGACTCTCAGATGCAATTTGTGTAATAAATTTATAATTTTTTCCCTCCTTTCCACAAGAGTCCAAGAAATTTCCTTCTAATTAGCAAAAATTTTTGGGGTTATTTTTTAAATTTTTATAGGTGAAAGATAAACAGATTGAGGGCACCAAGGGGGTCAAGTTAAAAACACATCTGGGTATTTGCAAATTAATGAAGATAAAAGTTATTTGTTGCTTTTAGTAGTCCAGAGCTTGCTACCAATTTACATAGGACTTATAAAACAGTTTGCGTATACTTTACGATTGTAAGATTTTACAACTGTACAATTGGATCTTGTGATCCGATTTCATGAGGACCCCACTGATCCTAGATGAGATATCATTTCCACTCTTCGAAAGATTCATGTGTCCTCGTCAGCTCGAATAAAGAAGTTGAAAAGACTTCTCTGGTGGACCATATAAAAAGCATTATTAGGTAATACTTGTTAGTTGTGAGCCAATTACCAATGGGTGTCTGTGATCTTGGTAATGATAGTGTAAAACGATGTCTCAAATGTCAAAAGAGAAGATATTGTAGTGTTTCCACAATTTCCTTTGGCACAAAGTGATTCTATAGTAGAATGACCTGGCTAAAAATGAGTTGCACACAGACATTGGAACAAAATTCCACAACTCTAGGTTGCTAATATTAGAGGTGATTTGTTAATTCTTACTGTAAAAATAAGCTAAACTTCCACCGGAAAGAAGATTCCTCGTTGTGCCATACAAGAGCTAAAGTTACAATTCACAAGATGGTCATCAGACTCATTGCGTGTCTGGATGCACAGTTCAACTTCTCAAGAAAAGCAAGCAATTTGAAAAGAAGTTATCAACTAAAGGTCCACCTTAATCGTATATAAAAACTAAAGTAGGCATCTGGTTAAATATTAATTGAGACCAGTTTGCGTATGTAGCTACCCTAGTCTCAAGCATATGCCAATGCTACTCACCTTTTCTATTAGATCTAGAACATCTTTATTGTCAACAAAATCGATGTAGCTCCAATCAATTTCTTCTTTTGTGTACTCTTCTTGCTCCATTTTGAACACATGCTGCAAAATGATGTGAAAGCATCAATAATCTGCTCAATAACAATTAAACATACAAGCTAAAAGAAATGAGAAAAATAAGAGAGAAAGTGAAGAAAAACCATGGGAAGAAAACCTGGTTAAAGTGTTGCTGAAGTTTCTCATTCGTCAAATTTATGCAGAATTGCTCAAAGCTGCAAGTCAGACAAATACCCTCCAAGGTTATCTTCACATATTATAATTCATTATAAAGTTATACATGCTGCAAAAAACTGTGACATGAGGTTTTAGCAAGTATCTACAAGAGGGAAAACAAGATGACATCCAAATTAAGATGACATCTTCAATTATAATAAATTGGCCTCTGGCTCTTATGATACTTAGTTGAGGAAGCAAGAGGGTAAATGGCCCCATAAAAAGGGACTAGTTCCCGTAATTGATAGTCACTGAGGCATAAATTAGATAAGCACCTGTTTGTCTTAAAGCTCTCGAACCCATATATATCGAGCACGCCAATCAAAGACTTGGAGTCAGGATCTTGACCAATGGAATTATTGATCTTATCAACAATCCTGTGAATCAGTGAAAGATAAAACATCACCCAGGCTTCACAACATTTCAACAAGCACCAAATACTCAAAAGAAAACGGAAGAAACACTGAAGACGAATAAAATAATGAAAACTAAAAAAAAAAATCGAAGTTTATACCCTTCAGAAACTTACCAGTCAAATAACCTTGAGTATACAATTTTTGCCAGAGCATCTCTTTGGCCAGCTGCAGAATCTGGATCCACAAACTTTGTTATGGTTTCATCACGAGTTACAATCACACGCTTGCAAAGTGAATCCTCCAGTCCCTTTACATCACACCTGAAAAGAGCTCACATTTAGAAAGCTGCAAATTTTTTTGCATGAGAAAATTTTAAGTGTAGACAGGATAACATGTCTAACACTTCTTGTATCAGTAAATGAAATGGAGTAATACATTAATAGCTCAGCCGCAGTTTTCAAATGAAACCAAGACTTTTCATCCTTGGGCATTGAGGAATCTATTTCTTTTCCCTTCACAAATTCAATGTTTCCGAGGTGAAGAACTGCAGCCACCACTCGAAATATTGCATCCTGAAAAGACACAAATAAATGAAAAGAGCCAAAGGGGTATGTGCTCCAAAGGATCACTTTATGACTTCCCTCATATACCTGCTCATGAGAACTTATCCCGACAATATCCATTGCTCTCCTAGTCGCGAGGTATTCCTTTGAATCATCAACACCATCCAACGCAAAACAGTTTGATTGATTCAGATAATGAAATGTTCTTGGGTGCCCTAGCTTGAACCTCTGAATATCCTGTGAAAAAAAATTGAACTATGAGAATCTTCAAACAATCGAAATCTTTTAATAGCTCTTTAAATGAAAGGAACCAAACCCTCTGTAAATCACAAACTTTTTGAGACAGAGATAGCTCGAAATGTTCAGTATGTCCTTAAAGACCTACCTTCAATACTTTTTCTGAGAAATCCATAAATAAAGTCACTTCTTATTTTATTGCGAGTTAAGTATATGGAAAAGTACAGTTATGCATGAAGGAAAACCAAAATAAGAATTAAGACATGATGACACATCTTTGTAGCATTGAATATTGAGAAGTACCAAAGAAAGTACATAGCCCTATAATTGAATTTAATGAATGGTCACAAAAGCAAGAATCTAATTGAAACTGAGATTCCAAACACCCCCCCCCCTCTGCCCCAGGGGCCTTCCCTAGGGCTAAAATTCTGCTTTCAGCCATCTCATGGTCTTTACATCACACTTAGCAAACAAATGCCGCAATCCCAAAGGTTAGACAAAAAGCCAACCACCATAGTCCTGATTCTTGAAAGCAATGGGTAAAAGGAAGCAGAATATGGACGATGATGGGAAAACAGATGAGAGGGTCTCAGATTAATGCTAGATGTTGTCAAAGACGCTAATATAAATGAAATTTCTATATGGCACTCACAAAGAAGTTAGCCCATATCGAATTCAAAAAACCACACCGTTTGGGTGCACTTGAGGATATAGCCTATGTGGGGAAAAGAGATTTTGCTTGAACCAAACATTCAGTAACAAAGTCTTGAGTTCAGTGACAAGTTCACTCGATAAAAATGGAAATTTGCCAAAAAAAAGCACAGCTCATATTAAACTCCTAATTACCAGTCTTAATTAGAGGTTAATGATAAGAAATTAATCTCATATTGAAACATGAAAGGGTATAAAGAGATTATATTTCATTACAAGTCTGTCTGTTTATTTCTACAGAGAACAGAACATAAAATCTAGCCATGATATGTTGCAGTCAATTTTACCTCCTTTAGAAAGAACAAACCATCGATTAATCTAGTATAATCAAGTTTTGTCCCTCTCATCTCTTCTCATAGCTCTTCTCCAAAAGTCATGCACTTCCATGGCATGCTTTTTCTTTGGTAGTATAACATAAGAGGATGAGGGCTTTGTCTAAACATTTCGAAAGAATGCTTGATTGGAAATCTCAATTCTTACCTCCTGAGGTGCAGCACAGAGCATATAGAAACAGTGATAGTTTCTCTCACGCTCAGAGATCTGACAAACACGTGACCTTTCCAACAAATAAGTTCTGACAGCAGCTCCAGATATCCGTCCCCTTTGGTCAAACTGAATCTCCACAAACTTACCAAATCGACTGAAACCATTTAACAAACGGAGAAGATGAGTTCAACCTGGTGAGGCAACAAAGGATCTGAGCATATGCAAAAATATGTTATGTCTATACAGAAAGATAATCGCACCTTGAGTTGTTGTTCCTCACAGTCTTGGCGTTACCAAATGCTTCTAGTACAGGATTAGACTGCAAGATTGCAGTATTGTAAGTGCTTGTCGTGCAAGTCACGTAATTGTAGAGGTAAAATACTCAAAATATTCTATGGTGTACTTAGTTACCTCCAAAACTTGCTGCTCAACAGTTCTGCCCTCTGCAACAGCTCGCCCACCCATATAAGCAAGATAACGCATAAGTAGCTTTGTGCTCTCGGTTTTACCCGCCCCACTTTCACCACTAACCAAGATTGACTGACTTTTCCCTTCATTGATCATGAGTCTACACATATCAATAGCACTCCCATTACATAAGAAGAAAAAGGTCATAGAAATTCAAATATTAAGATTAAGCAGCACCTGTATGCAGAATCTGCTACAGCAAAAGGATGTGGACTCAGCTCCCCAAAAGCTGCCCTTTATACTGAGCCATCATATGGCTATCGTAGAGATGAGGTAATTTTGTAAAAGGGTTCACAGCAATCAGTATATTTCCTGTGTAAGTCTGAAACCAAGATGCATTTAACATTAGCATGCTAAACCATGAGTAAAAATAACAGTATCTTTAGCCAACACCATCCGTTGGACTCTTCCAAAATCAGTCCAGGAAAAGAAGACAACTTAAAGACGAGACAACTCACATATATTTCATTCATATCGTATCGTGACCTCAAATTCTGCAGAACTCCTGGCTCATGCAAATAAGCCAGCTTTGTCATATCATCCACTCCACATGGTGGTGCTTCAGGATCTTTAGCATATACATCTGAGGCCTTCACATGGACCTGTAACTCCGCCAAAAGAAGAAATCCACAATGAAAAAGCTCAGATGTCAGGAGATTTGAGAGAGAAGTTTCCACAATAAGAAGAAAGATATATTCCATCCAATCTCTAAGCTTAAGTCTATTCAAGTTGCTAGACATGACATTAACATATGCAAGCAATTTCTTCAGCAGATTATGGAAGGGCTTTCAAGGCAACAGAACAAAAGAGAACATTTCAGAATCACGATATTTGGCAAATTCCATACCGTCTTGCCCGATGAGCAGAGGACTTTCAGCTCCGGACCTTTAACTTCCAATACTTCACCATCTATCCAAGCCACATCAGGATCTTCCAACCAAACAAAAGATCCAACAGTAGCCTGCATATGGACAAAAAAATATTAGGGAGTAATGATTATGGTTCACTGAAGCCTCTATCAATTAAGGCATTGTAGAATGAGCTCCTTGTGTCCCACATCAACACGGAAGAGCTGCTGCAAGGTTAAAGCATACAAATTACAGGTCCCAAATAGAACTCCAACTAAAGGTAACATCAGAGTTCTAATGAACTTAAAGCACATCTAAAATAGAACAGACGCAGAGAAAATCTAGACTAAGATTAACAGAATTTGTTATGATTCAGAAAAATGAAAAGGAATCAATTATAACTGGATGGAACGTGCAAATCAGAAAAAGTTTACCGTCGTAGAACACCCCCCTAGGCTGAGAAAAAGTTGAACAAAGGTACCAAATGGGAGAGATAACCAGGTTTTTATGTTTGTAAAAGCTATTTTCTCCGAAGTTTAACTTCACTTGCAGTAGAAGGCATGATCTCTAAATGCATCTACATGCGAAACAGACAGAGGCCAGCCGGCATATAAGCACTTACAAATATCAGCCCTTCCCAGTACATCTGAATAGCAATGTATTTACACAATTAAAGTGAGAGATACTAAAGATTCAAATGCTTTGTGCTAAAACTGGATTTCAACAAGTGAGCAATTTTTCCAGAGAATGCCGCTTAAGCTAAAGAGAATATTATATAACGAGGCAATAAGGCTAGGAATTCTTCAAGGACAGGGTGCTGGGCGGTTAAGCAACAATATGTACGGAAAATGACTGTGGTAGAGGTGAGACTGGTTGGTTGCTTATGCAAACACACGAGAAAGGAAAGGACTAGACATGTAATTATTTAAGGAAAAGTAGGTGTGGCACCAATGAGGGTAAGCCATAAGCTCATTAGAGATTTTGTGGTCATGTTAAATGAAGGCCTTTGGCTCCAGTATGATCAGGGGATGGAGACTCAAGCTAGAAGGGGCAGGAGAAGTCTTAGAAAGACATCAAATAAGACAACAAGGAAAGATACAGAGCACCTAGACCGTACAAGAGACTGGATAGAAATACGAACCCATTGCCGTAACTGGATTCATAGAGCCAACCCCACTTAGTGGAATAAGGCTTGGCTTTGTTGTTGTTGCTGTTGTTGTTTTTCATGAGCAAAGTTTTCTTGAGATTCAGTCTAGTAGAGAAGTACAAAAGATTTTTCCATGTTTTGCTCTATGAAATAAAAAACAGGACAAACAAGCCATGTTGTTAAAAATTAAACTACAAAGACAAGAACGCCATAGTGTTTCAATTGAGCCCATTATTTAATAAACTCATTTCCCTAGAGAATTCATGTCAGAATTTGCCAATCTCCACCTTTCAATCGAGCACAAATTCAAGTCAAACCCCAGCTTCCGCTAAAAAAAAATTCACGGCATCTTCAATCTATCCGGTTTCACCAACCAATGAATCAAGTGGATGTTCATTGGCGGTCTCAGCCCAAAAAATGCGGCCGAAACCAGCAAAGCATGCGCCGCTATAATCACCCCAAAATGTCCAACTTCAAAACCCATTCCGATCGACAAACCATCGCCACTCCACCCTAATCTAGTCAAATTCAAGTCTTTTCACACGCAAACCGCTCTTTCATCATCACCACCATTGTCAAAAACACCGAACGCCGCACTCAGATTCGCGAGCCACCACAATGCAGTAGAACAGCACATCCCGGAAAACACGCAAGAAACACGACACTACGAGCAGCCACATTCCCCCCCGAAACATTCATCTACCACACAGATCGCTCCATTAGACTGAAGAAACGAGTCGACAACCAAAATCCCGCCGAAAAAATCGGAATCCGGAAAAAAACTACGAGAAAAAGTCGAAACGCCGCCGCGGGATCATCAGGCGGCATCCTCACCATTTTCGACCGAGCTCGATCTAAGTCAGAAACTCCGCTCCCGTCTCGATCTGCTCCCCCGCCCGCCGCACAAGATCATCCGATCGCCGACCCGCCGGAGCAAACTTCGCAGCAACAGCAGCAGCAGCAGCAGCAGCTTCTTCCGATTCGCTCCCTCCGAAGCAGCAACGACAATCACTCCACGCAGATCGAACAGCTTCGAGCTCGGAGGATATCGATTGGCAGCAGAGATTTTTTTCCGAAGCTGCTTTCGTGCGCTTTCTCCTTTCCTCTCTCTGCCGCTTCGCTTCGCTTTGCTTTGCTTTCTTCCTCGATTTCTGCCGAGACTTTTATTCCTGCGTTTGCTTCTTCTCCTTCTTCCCTCCGATTTCGTCGGGCTTTTTGTCCAAGTCGAGGACTCGAGGAGTTTTGTTAATCACGACTAAGCTCGTTATTAAGACATCCGAAAACGCCTTTGCGGGTCATTTTTCTCGGGCGAAATCCCGACACTGACCTCGGTCCGCGTGGGTTATTACCAGAACCCCGTGAGGGGGGGACAGCTCAGACGCGGTCTGACCGGGAGTCCCTCGCCCCCACCCCGCCCCGCGAGTTATTGCTCGAATCTAGCGAAAACTCGAATTCTCGGAGGCGGTAGATTAATGGTCGGAATTATTGCGTTGCTTCTTTTTATCGACCCCCCCGATTAAAAAGGGGAAAGTAATTAACCTATAATGTCGAAATGTAATTATGATAAATTTTGCGTGGCGCCATGGTAGATTCTTTTCTTTATGTGGTCTTAATACATGTAACATGATTTGTATTGTATTGAAGTGGAAAGTTTATCGGTGCGATGTTAAAATGAAATTTTTGAGTAATAAAATTGATTGAGGGACTTATAAATAAGGTATATCATTTACGAAAGAAAAGAATCGGGTGGAGGAGGGAATCATGGTATCAAAGGAAATACATGGATTTGAGAGGAAAGAGAAACTGACCAAATCTTTCTTTTTCCGTGTAAGAAGTTCACCTACTCTATTTGCTTTTTTTTAGTATAATCTTTTTTCTTACATAACTTTGTGCCGTTTCATGGAAACCTTCTGATTGATTTGAAGGAATTTCAAATCCGATTTTTCAGTAACACGATATTGTTGAGAAATTTGCACCATTTCAATCCCCTCCCGGTCATATAATTGATCATATATCACGCATTGACATGACAATATTTTTGTATGGGTGAATATGATAGTTAAAATGTTATTTATTTGAGGTGATTTTTCTCGTACTAGAAAAAAAAAGTAACGCTATGCTAGGGAGACAATGCATACACCAACTTTTTTTAAAGATTTTATATTCTAAAAGTTCTAGAATAAAAATAATAATTTGAGTTTCAACTTTACTCGACTCAATTACATGACTACATTTCATTGTGAAGTGTAAGCATTAACTCACGTTCCAATGAAAAAATAAATAGATTTCATTTGCAGGTTCCTTATTTTCATGGATGCATCATTGTGCATTCACCCTCACCTACCTACCAGTTCATCTATGTTGTTTCAAAAGGTAAAGGTAACCTTTTATTTTTCAATAAAGTTTTGAAATATCATTCAAACTTTAAAAATTTATGAAATTTGATATGCAAATTCATGTGTTAATATCTTTATATTGTAAAAGTTTTCATATATTTTAAGTTAGGAAAAAGTCAACATGCATCGGTCACGATATTTAAATTAGGTAAAGACTAAAAATACAAGAGTCTAAACTAATGCACCCTAAATTCATGACCTTTCAAAGAAACAATAGATTTTTGAACTGCTCGAATTTAAGTAAAATGATTCAAACTCGACTCTACTAAATAGACCAATAGTCAAGCCACGTGAATTAATTTAGTTGCCTAAGTTTATCTTTGTCCTGTTTAAGACGAACATGACTAATCTCAAATTTGATTCAACCTCATCCTTCAATTACCTCAACTCCATTCAAACTTGGATTGAATTGAGTAGGCTTGATTGGTTAATAAGTCGCACTCAAGAAGCTCTCATCGGGTTGAGTGGAATTTGCCATCTGCCACAATCTCATACCATAATGCATGTAAATCGCCGTGGGCATACAAACTCATATTTTGCTATAAAACAGGTCTAAAATTATAATTGACATATAGAAATTTGGTATTTACATAATGCCTCACATCCTTTTATAAGATGTTTAATATTTGTTAGGGTTAACCACCTGGGGTTTCTTTCAGTAGTTATCATTCCACCTTGGAAATGGAAGGTGGAGGTTTTGAATCCCTATATTTTCGGGGTGGGGACGTTGTAGTTTCGGGGTGAGTTTTCGACTCACGCCCTACAATGAGGTAAGATAAAAATCTGAAAGTGAGCGTTATAATGAGAATAAAGTATGACTGACAAATATATATATATATATATATATATGTTAGTGTTAAAGCTCATATATAATGGGATACCAAATCAACATCACCGCGAAATTTCCTTTAAATGATGATAAGGGACATTTTAATGTTTTGGCGAGGTTAATAAGCGGCATTGCCAATATCACAACGCGTTGAGTCTCCCCAAATATTGGTTTATACCTCGGAAGTTCTGTGATATAATATTATGTTTCAGACCCAAGCCATGCTCTAATGCTGCCAACGTAGTTGGTGGGGTCATCGGTAGCAGCTTTGGCGACCTCGATGGAGAGCTAGTCCAATCAATCATTCTACTTTTCCCCCCCTAGCCCATCACTTTCTTAACCAGGTAAAAGGGCTAGTTTGAAACTCGCTGGTCAATGTCGAGACCGTCTATTATGAATTCCAATGACACGGTACCTACTATTTATATAAAGATGCGCATCACTTCACCCGCCATAATTTCTAATTTTTACAAATTAAACTCGCCTACTGTTGCATTGCACATTAGGAAAACTCCTTAGGCTATGCAATTCGAAATTGGGAAAATTGTAGCATCGCCATCTGATCGAATTAGATCGTACGACGAACCCCCCCGCTCGGCGTTTTCAAAAAAATCAAGAACACCCTGTGGGAAAAAGCGCAAACTAAAATTCAAAACCCTACCCACGTCGTGAGGACAAAAAATAAAATAAAAAATTGGAAAAAAGAATATTCCGCGTCCTTATAATAATATATGCCTCCCAAAAGATCTCGCCTTTTAAGGAATTCGCCATCCGGCAGCTTCCTTGGCAGATTAGATTAACGTACGACGCTCCCTTTCCCCAACTGTCGCCAGGGAGGACGTGAACAGCACGCGCCCCCCCGCAGGGAGCTCACGCAACGGGGTCGCGTGACGGCAAGACGCGACGGGGGCGCGTCGAAGCGCGTCCCGGATGACGTCACGCGACATCGCAGAAGGACGTGCGGTTCGCGACGGTGGGACGTGGAGTATGATTTTGAAGAAGGAGGGAGGGGACGGTGGCGATCGCGGGGCACCACGTTCGGTGCGATCGCGGCCGTCGGATGTGGGATGCTGTCGGGTTTGGTGGGTCAGCGGTGGTGATTGGTCGGGCCCCTCGAGAACGGTTACGGCTTTTCACACGTATCATCAGCGACGACCCCAAAAAAACAATTTGCTCAAAACTAAAAAAAAAAAAAAAAAAAAAAAACCTGTTTGCCTTCGAATTTAGCCAAAAGAAGCAGAACAGATGCAATTAATGCGAGAAAATTCTTGCCTAAATTGGGGTCCCGCTTAAATTAGTGTACAATCATAACTGTCGATCATGGGATCCGAGGCTATGTGGACAGGCATTTAGATAGGAATTTGCCTTGTATCAAGTACAGTTAAAAGTTTAATGTATACTTCAAGTCGATTCTGATAGGATAAGTCCTAAGAGAGGTTCCTATCACAAAAAAATTTCAAATTAATATACACATGCCACAATCAACTTACACTAATTTTTGAATCACAAAAACTCACAACCAATAATATTCACGACAAATTTACATTTCTTTAGCTTCTATTCGAATCCCCATTTTAAATTATTAACTTGAAAAAACAATTTGAATGATTGGTGCCTGATGTGGAAATTCACATGTATGGATATCATGATTGATGTCGTTTTTGGAAAGACAATATGAAAATGAATTGAGAATGGAGAACTTGCTAATTTTGCTCCAAGCTCTTCACATTTCGAAGATCTACTAAGATCGCAAAATTTCCCTCAATTTATCGGCTTGAATCCTTTTTTTTTTAAACAAAACATAGTTTGGTGCAAACATGGCATGGGTCTACTACTCTTGAAATTTTAATGGTGTTAACCCATCGTCTTTTAAAAACTTTTACAAAATAAATTTTAATTCCAATAGGATTTCCCACTATTCTATTTACTTAAAAAAAAAAAAAATAAAAACTCGTTTTCTCGCATCGAGTTTTAACCCTGGACACCAGCTTGACGTTAGTTGCTATTCCGAATTTACTTACAAAAGAAAATTCGTTATTTTCATCTCAACTGGGCAGCTATAAACTAGCCAAGGAAGTTGCGAACAAGTTTCCCCAATCGTGCGAATTTAAGGCTTTCACACTTATTTTCGCATTACTTAATGGAGTGCGGCGGGCCCGTGACGCACCGGTTGGTGGGTGCGCGACGTGATTTCAGACGAGGAGGAGGTTTGACGTTGAAGTGCTTCTTCGCGAGGCCTATGTTGTCTTCTGTCCTCCAACGATTTCCATCGTCGATTCATCCGTCCGGGTCGATGCTTTCTTAGGCCATGTTGTAATAGACAAGGTTTGGTGATTCTCCATCATGTACTTTGAGTATGTATCGTATTCGACGACAACCGACTAGACAGCTTGGTAACATACAAATCCACAAGATCTCGAAATGTAATATTTGTTGAGATGTGATTTATACTCCCCATTAATTGTGTAGTGGCGAGATTGAGCTTCATATTTTATTGTAGTTTGGGCTTAAACTCATAAATAACTACTATTTATTTTATCTCTTATAATTAAGAAATGTAATAGAGAGGTGTGATGTGCTAATTATATAGTAGAATCATCAATTGAAAAAGGTGAATCGTGATAAGACTTGCATCTCAAATTCTCCTTCTAGCTTTTATTCTATATTTTCTTTATAATTGTGTAGCGAAACCTAACACGATTCACGTGGATTTCATGTCCATCGGCAAGGCTGGACATTGTCGGATAAAAAATGTTTTTCATGATTGTGTCATTGTACTCTCCTATAGTCGGTATGCTTGCACGTAGCCATGTTCCAAACTAATTAGCAGATACATGTAGACTTGATCTTCATGAAAACTCGATTAGTGAACTGGAGTCCTGAACAGCAACTCCAATCAAAGACAAGAATGGATACTTCTTCTTGTTCTCGAGTTTCTTTCTCTCTCGTTGTTTAAGTTAGAGATGACGACAAAGTGGAAAGATGAGTTTTATTCACCAGAAGCATGTGGATTTTCATTCACTAACAGAGACGGGAGAGTATGTATAAGGATTTTTAAAATGTCGGGAAATCAATTATCAATAGCTAATGTTTATTGAAAGGATTTAACTGTACTTTTGAAAAAAAAAAAGGGTTTAGGACTTAATTAAATCAGGTGACATGTTTAGGATTTAATTGCACTCTGAATATAATGCCTAGGACTTCCCGTGCATTTCTCCTGTTTGCATTGATTACAGCTTCTTCGGGTTCACTTATGGTCTAATGCACCAGATCGAGTGTATCTAGGTCACACAAGACGGGCTGATGTAATGGATCCGAATTGGTCTTTTATTTGTTATTTTTATCTATTTATGTAATATTTATTTTCCTTGTTCTTTCCTATTTTCTATTTTTAAAAGAATGCTTAATTTGTCAACTGAAGTTCAGGTATCGATAGCCGCTCTTCTTTAAAAGGAATCTTGAAAAGGTTTCTTTCAAAGACAAAAGATGCCTGAATTTTTGCCTGATGTCACCGTTGTGTGGAAGGCTTTCTCTTTTTGATTTCGCAGGACAGCTGGATTGTCCTCAAAACAGGAGCCAAACATGGATCCATCCGGTTGGAAAGACCAGTTCCAGCTCCCAGTTCCTTGCACCCAGCAGAAGCCTAGAGTTGAATAATCATGGGAGGAAATGAATAATCAACAATACTATACTGTTGATCATGGGTTGGCCAGTTCGTGCTATTTGCATGATGATCTCGGGGTTTATGATTTACATTGTCATTAATCACACGACAGAACTTGAGTATGGGAAACACTTAGTTAGGACATGGAGTGAGCAACAAGTATCTGTTATCCGAATACGATTATGAAGCATGATTAGCTGCACAAACAAGTAAAGAGTTTCTCACTTATGGTTGAGCCTACCGTAGAGAGTACCTCTGATGAAGGCATTGATGTTGCCAGCTGCGTCGATTAGTTCTGATGGTGGTATATTTCCAGCAGTGCACGCGAATAATCTACCGAACAATGTCCCGATTCCGTTTGCTTTCGATTTCAGCACTTTCTGATAGGGAAACAGATAGTCGTTAATTTGTATTTCAATGTAAACGCTGCACATCAGACAATGTCATGCATCTTCAAGCCAGAACAATAATCTGCGTCCTGTACTTAAAGTGAAAAAACAAATTTCCGCCCCGGTAGTGTCATGTGCTTCTAACACGGAAAGTATTATGAACTATCGGAAATTGCAGAGCTGTCCTAGAGCAACAACCAATGTGAAGCCGCTGAAATCGCGAGAATATTTTTCTCCCCCAGTTACACCTAATAAATGAAGTAATCGGGACAACGAAAAATAGGGAAATTCTCTTTTGCTGATTGTACTGTGACGATTGTGTTTTAAAATCATATGTTATGATCCTAATAGTTGGGCATGGAGATTTGGATCCCACATCGATGGTGTGGGACTTCCTTGAACTGTCTTTTAAAATCATAAGCATATAACTGCCTGACTGAATCAGGCTGCCTATCCTAGACTACTTTGCTTATAAGCATAGAGGATTGACAAGGATCTTCTCATTTTGATCCAGAAAATGGCTAGAGGAAGAGTATAACCAGCACTTTCAAGAGTAAAGTTAGGAAGATATATTGCAAAAAGTTCGAAAAAGAGATTCAGTTTGACCCATTGGGAAATTAATTGATAGGTTGGTGACTTTCTATGATCCAGAAATAAAGGATGGATGGGCAAGGATCATCTTTCACACACAATACTTTTTGGCTGATATGGTTCTCGAACTAAATACCTTTCTCCGAAAAAGAGAGCTTTTTAGGGATTTGTTGTTTGTATTAGATTTTGTGCCGTTTTGGAAAGGAGGCTATGAATTCTAATGCAACTACGATAATATAAAGCACCAGTCTAAAGCAATTGAAAGTAAATGCGTAACAGGATAAGTAAAAATAGCCGAAACGGGAAAAGTACAAAAAAAAATCATATACCTATTGCATTGGTACCAATTTAATACTAAACTTTTTAATTTGACAAATTTTGTTCTAAACTTTTTTACATTAATACCAATTTAGTCCATCTGACTAATTTCAGCCGGTCGGTGTTGATGTGGACACCGAGCTATGACTGGAAGTTGACTTGACAATTTTTAATAATTTTTTGGAATTTTTTGGAATTTTTTGGAATTTTTTTCTTTTATTTTCTCCCTTCTTCCTCCTTTGGTCTGCCCTTGAAGCCCTTGCCAGCCGTTGCTAAAGGCTTGTTGGCCATCGAAAGGACAATCCAAGGAGGAAGAAGGGATAAAAGAAAAAGAAAAACAAAAAAGAAAACAAAAAAGAAAAAAGAAAAATAAAACAAAAAATTAATTAAAAAATTACCATGTCGGCGTTTGACCACCGATAAGTGTTCATGTCGTCACCGACAGGCCAAAATTGGCCAGATAGACAGAATTGGTGCAAATATGAAAATGTTTAAGATTGAATTGGTTCAATTGAAAAGTTTAGGATTGAGTTAAATGCAAATGTAATAAATTTATGACTTTTTGATAATTTTCCCGGCCCGAGTATTGGTGTTTGTTGTGCAAATGTGCGATCTCTGATGTTTTCTCGGCTATTTATAATCTCGCGTTGTGAATAACCATCATTGGACGGTTATCATTTCAAATTCAAATTTCCCGGGATCTTTGATATTGCGTTGATAATTGTATCGTCTTGTCTGTTGCGTCTTCGGTATCGAGCTCTCCAGAAAACCGCCTTCATGTTTGTCCTCCCACTTGTGAGCGATGCTCTGTACCAAACTGTCGGTACCTTCGATGGCAGGCTTCACTCAGATTATTGTGGGCCTCTCTCTTGTGTATCGGGCTTGGTGGGCCTCATCATTTGCCCATGACCTATCAGGCCGATTTTTGGCGCTAACAGAGTTAAAAACTGTCAAGCAGTCAATTACTTCTGCAGGGAATAACTTAGAAAAGCAAGAATACAGCAATGGAAAGCCAGGAAGCAGCATATTTGCAGGAGAAGCAAGCAACAGAAGAAATGAAAGGCCAACTCCGCTTGCTGTATATAAGATTTACTTGGAACAGGGAACTCATCTGGATATACCTGGATAAAAAGGGAAAGCAAAGATCCAAGGTTTTTCTTCAAGTTTTCTCCGATAATCCCGTAAATTTTCTCCACGAAAGCTGTGAGCTGTTGCTTAAAAGGCAAAGCTGGGTATCTTGCCTCAGCTTGCCGGACCGTTGCAGCTGCTGCAGCAGCGGCAAGGTTTGCGGAAGAAGGGGATGATCCCTGAGCGATTTTTCAGAAGATGGGGAGATTCAAGAAAAATATGCGTCACAAATTATATCCCACTTCCAAAAATGAATCTTCTAGTAAAAGAATGCGGTACACGTCAGATGAAGCTCAAAGTAACCGGATGAAGTAGTGTTCCCATAACATTTTTGAGGTGCACTAGATAGGCTTGGATAGTTACTCTAATGCTACCTCTATTGTCATGTGATCCTTATTACTGAGACCCAGTTATGAATGATTTCATTTGGATTACCTCATCTGCAGAACCAATCATCTGAATGGATCGATCAAGTACTCGAGTTCTCTCAGCTTCAAAGGAATTCCCCTGGCGAAGAGACTTATATACCGTAAGTGCTGTTATAAGCTTCCCATGGCTGATGCCAAAGTTCTTCACTACCCAGGTAATAAGAGCATCAATGTCCTCCTACAAATTCAGGATATTGGATCAACAAAATTGAAGAAATGCTTACAATTTTGATAATGCATGTTTACCTGAGATAATGTAGTTGTTGAGTTCTCTGACGGCTTATTCACAGCTGAGTTTAGCAAGGTTTGTTGCTGAAGTATTTGGTTCTCAGATTCCATGTCGCAGATTTTCTTGTTAAGCCTTCAAATGAAATGAGCATGAAGTTAAAATTTAATTGAGATGAGCCTTGCTTATGTAGTTGCCCTAGTCAAGAACATATGCCGATGCTCTGACCTTTTCCATAAGATCTAGAACATCTAGTTTGTCAGCAAAATTGATGTACTTCCAACCAATTTCTTCAGTGTGCTCTTCTTGCTCCATTTTTAAAACATGCTGGAAAAAGATGTGAAAGCATCAATAATCTGCTCAATGACAAATAAAGACACCAGCTGAAAGAAATGAGGAGGGATAAGAGAGAAAGCAAAGAGGACTGAAATTAGAAGGGGCGGGAGAGGTCCTAAAAAGGACACGGAAGGAAAGATGTGGAGCAGCTAGAGCTTACAAGAGACCGATAAAAAATCCAGCCCAATATATCAAACTAGGGTGCGTTTCTTCCCATCAAAATGATTTTTTGAACTTTCAGGTGTTTGGTCCGCGGAAAAAGGACAATCAGCAGAAAATACTTTACAATTAAGGAAAGCAATTGTGGTTTTTTTTTTTTGGTTAGTTAAAGCAATTGTAGTTTTTTTTTTTTGTTGGTTCTACTCTATTCCTATTCTAACGCTCACTCTCAAATTTTTGCCTTGCCTCCTTGTAGGGCGTGGGAGTCGAAACTAACTCCTAAAATTATAGCGTCTTCACCCCAACCTCTCTTAAGAAGCTAGGAATTCGAACCCCCCACCTCCCCCTTTCAAGTTGGAAGCAATTGTAGTTAAAAATAAGAAAAATGATTTCTCCTATCTTAAAAAGAAGAAATCGTTTTCCTAGACTCCTTTCCAAACGCAATCTCACACGGAGATTCTCATGTGAAGTTTATGAGCACGGAGAGATTAAGTTTGTTAATTATTTGTGCACTTTTAATTTTTATTAGCATCCTTTTTCTTAGGTTGCTTTATTTTGATTATAAAAAAAACTCAAAATTTCATTTATTAGTAATATCTTAGTCAATGATTTCAATATCATCTTAGTACCTTATTTATTAGGAAAAAAATAGTATTAACGGAGAGGATAATTTTTGAAAGTAAGTTCTAAACATTGAAATTTATTTTCCATATATTATCACACAACTGGAAACCAATTTTTTTCCTTGAAAATAAATTTTGTAGAAAACATTTTTCTCTGTTGACAAGGTTTCCATGAAACAAATGTGCGCTTACGGTGGGTTTGTTCTGAAGATAACTTCATAATAAAGGAAAACATTTTCCATGGAAATCATTTTCAAGAAAAATGTTTCCCCTTTTTCCTTATTTTAAGCATAAATATTTTCTTTTTGATCACAAATAATTTTTCCTTGACTGGTCATTTTCAACGGACTAAACATGAGAAAGTTTGAAAAACTAATTCTAAAAAATTCTCACTTAAACAAACACACCCTTCGAATTAGTTTTGATTGAGGTACTGTTACATTTGCCACCCTGCCGTAACATCCTATCATCATCATCACCATACAAACGCCACGTTTAGATTTTGACAGCTACTGAAATGCAGAATGGCACATTCCCAAAAACAGATAGAAAATACGATGCAATAAACAGTCACATTCGACGAAAGATTTAGCTAGCTCATATGGATCATTCCACAGACTGAAGAAATATGTCAACAAAAACTTGTACCATTTTGACCGAAAACGATCTACTCAGAAACTCCTCTCCTCTCTATATCTGCTTGCAATCTCCCAAACAAGATCGCCCAACCGGCCACCAACGAACTTCGACCTCTTCTCTCTCGCAGCAGCTCCCGATTCACTCCTTCATGCAAACACTCTCAAACCCAAAAAGACATTCACTTCACAAAATGAAAAGCTCCAAACTCTCAGATATATATATAAGAGAGAGAGAGAGAGAGAGAGAGAGAGAGAGAGAGTATCAATTCGCAGGGAATTTCTGAAGCTGTTTTCGTGTTCTCCTGGCTCTTCTCTGCGTTTTTCCTTCGATGTTTACGAAGATATTTATGCATGGGTTCCTCCTTCCCTCCCGCCTCATTGCGTTTTCTGTCGAAGTCAACGCTCGAGAGTTCTCATTTGTTCATTACGGGAAGCTTTTCATTAAGGGTTTGATTAAGAAGACTAATAACAAAAGCTTGTCAACGTCAACGCTTTACATCGGGAAAATTACCAAAAAAGTCCTAAACCTATTGCGTTTGGGCGATTCGATCCTAAACTTTTTTCATTTGGCCAATTCAAATCCTAAACCTTTTGCATATTGTCCAATTCAGTCACCTAGTGACTGGAAAAGTCGATGTGGCCTACCTAGTTAGCGTCGGCCGTCCTACGTGGCACGGCCGGCGCGGACGCAGTTGCCGGAAAATAAAACGACATCGTTTCCTTTAATTTAAAAAAAAAAAAAAAACAACAGAAAAGGGACTCGCGAAGAAAAAGAAATGCTGTCGTCTCCTCCCCTTCATCAACTAAAATGACATCGTTTCCTTTAATTAAAAAAAAAAAAAAAAAAAAAAAACAGAAAAGAGACTCACGAAGAAAAAGAAATGTTGTCGTCTCCTCCCCTTCATCAACTAAAATGACATCGTTTCCTTTAATTAAAAAAAAAAAAAAAAAACAGAAAAGGGACTCACGAAGAAAAAGAAATGTTGTCGTCTCTTCCCTTCATCAACTAAAGCCCTAATTTTTCAGATCACAAACTCACGAAGAACCCAGGTTTGTCTTGCTTTTTCTCTAGATCTCATCTCATCTTGCTTCAATCACGTTTGTCAACCACAAAATCGTGAAGCTAGACAATCATGAACAAATCAAGTCCCCCTTTCACCCGATGCCTTCGTCCATTGGAGTCCTAGGTTCGAACGTTCAAATCATGAAGACCCCATTCGTTCATAACCCGATCAAGACCCAATTTGTCTACCACAAACTACAGCAAACACGAGCAAGTGTTGTGGTCCCTGTTTCCTTGTGTTGTGGTCCCCGTTTCCTTGTGTTGTCGGCAGCAAGAGCAACAACTTTACGTGGTGGTCCCGAACTTAACGAAGAACAGCCAAAGGTATGTCGTCCTTGTCTTATTCTAAATTATACATTTGCCTCGATTTGCCTCGATTTCTTCGTGAGTGTTGTTGAGTCCCCCTTTCACCCGACGCCTTCGTCCATTATAGTCTCAGGTTTTGAACGTCCAAATCGTGAAGACCCCATTCGTTCATAACCCGATCAAGACCCAATTTACCACAAACTACAGCAAACACGAGCAAGTGTTGTGGTCCCCGTTTCCTTGTGTTGTCGGCAGCATTGAGCAAAAGCAACAACTTTACGTGGTGGTCCCGAACTCAACGAAGAATAGCCAAAGGTATGTCGTCCTTGTCTTATTCTAAATTATACATTTGCCTCGATTTGCCTCAATTTCTTCGTGAGTGTTGTTGCTGTTCTTGTACTCACCATGACGTAGGATAGACTACACAATGACTAAAATATTGTAAGAATCATGCAAGGCCATAAGCAACGCACTTTAAATACATAAATATTAGCTGATGTAATCGAACTATAAATCAAGTTGAAGAAATTCTAGTTTGCAAATTCTCTCTTCAAGCCCTCAAAACACATTATGCTGAGTGATTTAAACCATAAGAGTAACTGTAAAAGTGTAAATGTTTTTTCATAACAATTGATAAAAGAAACAAATTTCGAGTATCTATCCTAAATATAGGTGGTTATATAAGGATTTGATCATTCTTATCAACTTGCCCTGATATTTTCAATAATCATAATAATATATGTCTAAATAAACATCAAACAGATGATATCTACTTCATGAGCATTATAAGGTGGAAGTCCTTAATTCATAGCAATTTTAGCATTAACTCTTAATAACTTTCATGTTTATCGCATAAGAAAATTTTACAAAGGAACATATTGCATGCAATTATTTTTATGTGTTATTATATTGTTCCTTTGTTATATGTCTACTTATAACATAATTTTTGTTTCTGTGTAGAGCTGAAATGAGCGACAAGTTGGCATGGGTTTGCCTTTTCCACGGGGGAAAATTTGTTCGTTGCCCAATGCTTGAATATGTTGGGGGGAAGACAGATTTAGTGCAAGTAAACATCAATTCAAGGAGTTATGAAAGTTTTATCAGTGACATAGAAAATGGGGTAAACACTACATTCCAACACCTTTATTTTAAGTTTCCTGGAAAATCTATAGAAGATGGATTGAGATACATATGGAATGATAGTTGTCTTGTCGAAGAAATTTTCAATTATTTACACCATGGATTGATTGAGATATATGGAGAAAACTCTATAGTCGATGAGGGAGGTGAGGGTGATGGTCAGGGTATTAGTGTAGGTGTCGATAATAATGCTAGTCAAGTTACTAGTGAGGGTGCTTGTAATGATTCTGGTTTAGGCAAAGATGCAGTCTTTGAGAATGAGGGTGGTTTAGCTCACGATGGTGTATTTGATGAAGATGAATATACCAACATAGAGGATGATGAATATATGGTGGATGATGATGATGATGACGAGACAAACTTCTTAGCCGATGCAATAATTTCGATTGATGATGATGATCATGATAATGAAGAGCTTCTAGAAGCGAGGAAGAGCATCAAAGAGTTTCGCAACAGGGCCACAAAGTATTTGATTGGAGGGGAACCATCTGCGCAATTGTTACCTTCCCAACAACCTGCAGTTGATGTGGATAATGTAGTTGATTTTGAAGTTGGTTACCAAACAGAGTACTATGAAACGGATGGAGGTGAGCATTTGGGATCTGATTTAGAACTAGAAAATGATAATTTTACTAGAAGGAGAAGCAACTTTCCAAGGTATGATCCTAATTGTGCTATACCCGTGTTTATTGTGTCTATGATATTTGATAGTAGCAGGCAATTCAAAGATGCTCTCATAAAATATTCAGTGGCTGAGTGTAGAGAGATAAAATTTATAAAGAATGAAAAGAAATGTGTCAGAGCAAAATGTGTTAGTGAAAGTTGTCCTTGGAGAATCTCTGGATCTATTGATGCTCGTAGTGCATCATTTCATGTGAAAACCTACCATTCAGAGCACACCTGTAGCATAAGCTTTAAAAATAACAGGGTGACGAGTTCTTGGTTGGCAAATCATTATCTTGCTACAATAAAAGCAATGCCAACTATTAAAACTATTGCTTTGAGGGAACTTATCAAGGAGCAATTGGGGTTGGATGTGAGTATCAGTCAATGTACGAAGGCTAAGCTATTTGCTTATAAAGTGTTGATGGGAGACTATAAAAAGGAATATGCAAAATTGTGGGATTATGCAGAGGAGCTTAGGATGAGCAATCTTGGAAGTACTGTTACATTAAAGGTTGAAAAGCTTGATATGCAATCTAAGGCATTCTTTGAGAGAATGTATATTTGTTTTGCTGCTTGTAAGAAAGGGTTCCTTGATGGGTGTAGGAAAGTTGTCGGGTTGGATGGTTGCTTCTTGAAAGGAATTTGTCAAGGTCAGATCTTGCGTGCTGTTGGAAGGGACGGAAATGATCAAATGTTCCCAATTGCTTGGGCGGTTGTTAGAGTTGAAAGTGGAGATACATGGACTTGGTTCTTAACACATTTGATGTATGATCTAAATATTATGCACACATATGGACAAGGTTGGGTCATAATCGCGACAAACAGAAGGTAAGTTCCTTATTTATTTAATTTTTCATTAAGCTTATTAGATGATCACATTTGTAAAATATGATTTATATTGTAATTATTTTTTACAGGGCCTCTGAAAGCCGTGGCTAAGCTTGTTGCCTGCAGCTGAACATAGGATGTGCGCCAGACACGTCTATGCCAATTGGAGCAAAAAGTACAAAGGGATACAAATGCAAAGAATGTTTTGGCAATGTGCTAAGAGCAATACTATGGGAGAGTATGATGAACACTCTCAAGCATTGAAAAAAAAATCAGCCCCGCCGCATATCATGACTTAGTTCAAACAGAGCCAAAACACTGGTCCAGAGCTTTCTTTTCTACTGATGCAAAATGTGATATTGTTGATAACAACTTATGTGAGGCATTCAATGGAAGAATTATAAATGCTAGGTGCAAGTCCATTTATAGTATGTTGGAGGACATGCGGGCAATGATAATGACAAGAATGCACACACAAAGGGATGCATGTGCTAGATGGAAAAGAGACTGTGGTCCAAGAATTGCAAGAAAATTGGAAGAAAATAGAGTTGGTGCGACTTATTGTCACGTGATATGGAATGGCGATGTTGGATATGAGGTGATGGATAAGGGTGAGAAGCATGTGGTGGATGTCGTCAAAAGAGTATGCTCTTGTAGAAGATGGCAACTAACTGGTATCCCTTGTCCTCATGCCATTTCTGCTATAAATCATAGACAAGATGATGCATATGACTACATTGATGAGTATTATAAAAAAGCCAAGTTCTTAGTTGCATATGAGAACATGATACTACCGGTTCAAGGAGAGAAATTTTGGAAAAAGACTAATATGGAGCCACCAGAACCACTTCCAGCCAAAGTAAAGCCCGGTAGACGTAAACAGAAAAGATCAAGAGAGGAAGGTGAGGTGGCGTGTGGAACTAGAATGTCAAGAATAGGAATGAAGATGACATGTCGAACATGCTTGAAAACAGGACATAATAGCTTAACGTGTCCAATCAAGAAGACTGGGTCTACATCATCGCAAACACGATTTTCAAGGCCAAAACTTTCAGTAAGTATTTCCATTTTCCATTGTGTCATGCTTGCTTCTTGAATAAACCTTTAAATGAATTTTCTCTTTGTAGGTTGAAAAACGTTCAGGCAATGTTAATGTAAGTGGTAGTACTGGTGGCCATACTAGTGTGAATGTAAGTCCTCTTGCTGTTGGGATGGTTAATAGTCTTTTTTTAGAAATTTAGATTATAGCAACCAATATTTTATAAACATAATGAAATGTAATCATGTCAGGTTGAACATATAAGTGCCAGAAGTTGCTCGTTGAAGAGGACAAGAAGTGAAGCACCACTCTTTACCCAAAAAAGAAGAAGTGAAGCACCACAAATACCATCACATGTTGAATCAACATCATTTGCACGTGTAGCTAAAGTTCCAGCAAAAGAAGTAGGACCATCAAGGAAAAAAAAATGTAAAAAATATTGACAGGAAGCAATGTTGACAAGAAGCAATTGCGGGATTGGGTTTAGTAAAATACTGTCATAACTATGTTCTTTTTTTCTTCTTTTTTTGTCGTTGATCGTTGATCAGTAATAGTGATATAATTTGTGGCATTTGACTTTTTGTTTTTAGATGATGAGATCAGTGCAGTGGTGTCTTGGGTTTTTGATTGGAACAAATGGGATGTGAAGTCCTTTATTGTAATCTCTATCATTTTGTAATGAAATGTTTTGTTCATTTGATATGATGTTTGTTTACCATTGTAGATGTTTACTGCATTGCAATGAATTAGTTTCACTGTTTATTGAAGTAGAGGCTCGTTGTCCACTTCAAGTGGGGAAGCAATACTCAAATAGAAGCTTGCAATCAACCTTCGATTCATTCCCATTAGAAGATTGTACATACATGTGAGAGGACTAGTAACAACACCTAGAGGGGGGTGAATAGGTGTTTAAACAAAACTTGGCAAATATATGCGGAATAAAATAAGTTGTGAGCAAAGTCCGAAGAACACGGACTTTGAGCGAGATCGACTTTAACACAATAAAGAGTTTAGAGAAGAGAATAAGAACACAATATTTATAGTGGTTCGGCTTAATCCAAGCCTACGTCCACTCTCCCACGCTAACAGCCTTCTTGGTTGGATTCCACTATGCAATCAACAAGAGATTACAACTTTAAGTGCAAACACTTAATAGTAGATCACACTATCATATAGAAAGTTCTTGTCTTCAAGATCTAATTGTCAATCAATTAGATTGAGTCAATCAAATCAATCTTGATGTAGAATCCAAACCAGATCACTAGCCGTTATATCTTTGGGGCTTGTGTTACGTTCTATCGAATCTGGATGTAAAGTCTGAGAGCAATAGACTTTACAATCTGAGTCTGAGTGCGATAGACTTTGCAATCTGGGTCTGAACAGATTTAGCTTTAAGGTCTAAACACAGTCTGTATGTTCGCTTCAAAGATAGAGTCCGTGTCTTCCGGTTCGGCCAGCATAGAGTCTGTCTTCCGATTCGAGCTTCAGCATAGAGTCCGTCTTTCCGGTTCGGCTTCAAGATAGAGTCTGTCTTACCGATTCAGCTTCAGATGAGTCCGTCTTTTGATTCGAGCTTCGATAGAGTCTGTCTTTTGGTTCTTCATTCACGTTCGATGGAATTTGTCGAGTTGATAGACTTCGATGTAGAACAGTACTTTGACACTAAAGTCTAGCGGTCTTCGGACTTTGACACGTAAATCTGAAATCTTCGGAATATACTTTGGATATGTGTTCCGTTCGTTTTCTCGTCTTCGAACTTTGACAATATCCTTTACATGTTCAATCATTTGCATAGTCTATTACTCAACCATCAAACATGTTAGTAGCCTTTGATTTATTTTGTCATCTTCAAAACATCATAAGGGATTTCCCTAACAACATGTACTTCATGTGGAAGAATACATAATATGCTCAGAATATGTACCAAAATAGCTAATAACACAATGTCTGCAAACATACTCTATGGCAAACTCATCATGTTTTTCATCTTCAAATTTCCAAATAACATGTGAACTAAAATTACTATAAGCATCCACGACACAATCGACATTGTCTTCCATCTCAAATTTTCTTTTTTCAGCTTTACCATGTCTTGTTTCACATGTTTCAATTGTGCCTTGAGAGCTCTAACTTCAACATCCATCGAACTACCATCATCCTTATCATGGGTTGGAATTGTTTCTTCTTCGACATTGCTTCGGTGAAAATTTTTTGACATACTTCTTGTTGGTTGATTGATTTCTGCATCAACTCAAATAAAAAATCCGCAACTTCCCCCACTTTTATATCTCGGGCAGCCATAAAATCTCCTTCCTTAATTCTTTTGTGTACATGCTGTCCACAAAGGAGATTTCAAACCACAATAGCAAAACACAGAATTATCTTTGTCAATAGAAGGAACTGAAGTCCTCGATTGTGACGAATTTGTGGATCTCTTCATGAATTCGCAAGTCTCTTGTGGTGATGACACCTCACTATCAATTCCAGTTGAACTTGTTTTTATGCTTTCAAAATTACAACTGTACTTTCCTCTTGTGATTCTACCATCTGCGAAGGATAAAATAAGGATAGCATAAGTATTACATCTATAACATTTAGCACTTGTCTTTTGCAGAAGCATATATTTATGAGGACCTTAGCTAGTCCATTAAAGTCAGTTGACGTATATATAGGAGCAGCACTTACTACTAAATACAATATAGTTGTTGCCTTAATAACCTCCCACTATAACTATTGCAAAAGACGAACAAACGCAGCATCGAACAGTTCAGATAATCTATCAAACAGTTCAACATTGCACAATGTAGAGGAACAAATGATAGGGCTAATCTAGACTAAAATATAAAAAGACTGTGCTTAAAACAACATTTAGCAGAACTTGGAGTATTAAGTATAAACAGAGAAAGAAAACTCCCAATATATAATAAAAGGAACCTTAATATCGACTCTCCATATTACAACCTATTTTATCTTTGAAAAAATGCCTTTGCTTTAGCAATGAGCAATCCGTGACTTATTCATGTACTTTGAATTTGCAAGTAAAAGCTATTACGCATACTAAAAGACATTTCGACAGCTTCAGTCAAAGATATGCAATCCAAGGTATGCATATCTCATCCACTCACGTTAGAGCCCAGAACAATCAAACTCCAAGAGAGTGCAATTTACATTTGCAATTTACATTCCTCCACCTCTGTTATATTAAAAAAAAAAGGTTATACTAAGAAACTGCAAGCAAAAGTTTTGTATGTCAATAAAGCAAGATTCATATTTCCAAACTTAAAAAATTGCATGAGCTGTAAATCTACATTAACTTCTTCAAATAGTTCATTTGAGTAATCACACAGCTAGCCAAAATCATGAAAAAAAAAGGCAAGATTCATGTTTCCAAATCTTTGCAGATTGGACGAGCGAATTTGTGCAAAGGTGTTGGGTGGGCGTTGGGCGAGCGTTGAGTGAAATGGGAGACTCGACCACTATTGATTCCACGGAAGAAGAACTCGGCTCGAGGGAAATTGTAAGAAGTGATCAAATCCGAGAGGAAAATTAAGAGAAATTCAAGATCTTCATGATTTTAGGGTTCATGATTTTGGCCGACTGCAAATTGGGGCTTTGGGTAATTGGGGGTTTGGTTCATGGAGGGGAGGAAGACGAAATTCTCAGTAAAGACTCGGCTTGACAATTTTGTGGTTGACGAACGTGAAGCAAGACGAGATCAGATCTAGAGAAAAGGCAAGAGCAATCGCGGTTCTTCGTGAGTTTGTGGTTTGGGAAGGATGACATACCTTTGGCTGTTCTTCGTTGAGTTCGGGACCACCACGCAAAGTTTTTGCTTTTGCTCAATGCTGTTGACAACACAAGAAAACGGGGACCACAACACTTGCTCGTGTTTGCTGTAGTTTGTGGTAGACAAATTGGGTCTTGATCGGGTTATGAACGAATGGGGTCTTCACGATTTGAACGTTCGAACCTGGGACTCCAATGGACGAAGGCGTCGGGTGAAAGGGGACTCGATTTGTTCATGATTGTCTGGCTTCACGATTTTGTGGTTGACGAACGTGATTGAAGCAAGATGAGATGAGATTTAGAGAAAAAGCAAGACAAACCTGGGTTCTTCGTGAGTTTGTGATCTGAAAAATTAGGGCTTTAGTTGATGAAGGGGAGGAGACGACAGCATTTCTTTTTCTTCGTGAGTCCCTTTTTTGTTTTTGTTTTTGTTTTTGTTTTTTGTTTTTGTTTTTTTTTTTAATTTTTTTTTTTTTAATTTTTAAATTTTTTTAAATTTTTTAATTAAAGGAAACGATGTCGTTTTAGTTGATGAAGGGGAGGAGACGACATCATTTCTTTTTCTTCGTGAGTCCCTTTTCTGTTTTTTTTTTTTTTTTTTTTTTAATTTTTTTAATTTTTTTAATTAAAGGAAACGATGTCGTTTTAGTTGATGAAGGGGAGGAGACGACAGCATTTCTTTTCTTCGCGAGTCCCTTTTCTGTTGTTTTTTTTTTTTTTTTAAATTAAAGGAAATGATGTCGTTTTATTTTCCTAAGAATGCATCCGCGCCCGGCCGTGCCACGTAGGACGGCCGACGCTAACTAGGTAGGCCACATCAGACTTTTCCGGTCACTAGGACTGAATTGACAATATGCAAAAGGTTTAGGACCGACCGCCAAAATCAGAAAAGTTTAGACTCGAATTATTAACGCAATAGGTTTAGGACTTTTTGGTAATTTTCCCGCTTTACATCCCCAACCTTAGTACACGTGGGTTATTACCGCACTCCGAGGGATTGCTCATGAGGTCAGATTGGTCACATCAAACTTCGCACTAAATTAAGACTAAATTTTTGTGTAGTATCTGTGACGGTTACATGATGAATATTAAAATAAATAATTTAGTTCGATAGGGTGTTAAAATATCATTTTTCTCAAGTCTAAATCAGGACTTTGAATTCAAAATTACGAGATCATGCAAATAATACATGCCATTATGATAGAATTTCGGATCCAATTCGCACCCCGTCAACATTTTATGTAATCAATCATACTAGACGTTGGCTCAAATTTGCACCCGCTCAGTATTTTGATAGGAACACCGTAGGAAAATGCAATAAAATTAAGACCTTCGCCACGTCGCGAAGAGATAAGTGAAAAAGAGAAAGAAAAAAGAATAGTCCACGTCCTTATAGTATGACTATCAAAAGTCTCAACTTTCAAGCTGCATGGTGCTTAGTTGGGCTCGGCATTGTTGGGTTTTCTTAGAATATGCTAGTGTGACAATGCAAAAACCAACATTATCTTTTTATTTTATTTTTCTCATTCTAAAGGCGCTGAAAAAAATAACAATTTTCTTCTCCTTCCTCTTCATCCCCGTTTTTATAGTCAATGCTAGATACATTTAACATCATTCCTCTCCTTTGATGAGGTCGAAGAAGTAAGGAACCCCAAATCATAAGTTATTCCAACCAAAAAAATGAAATTAGTTAGAAGGCTTATCGAGTTAGTTGACTTGGGGGATAATTACCAAAAAGTCCTAAACATATTATAATTGTGTCAATTCGATCTATTTTGATTTATCGGCTAATGTGGGCACCGATCGTCCGATCAACGCTAGCATGGACAATATTTAATAATGTTTTTATCTTTTTGAATTTTTTATTTTTTCATTTATTTTTCCTTTCCCTTTCCCTTTTCCATTTCTTGTTTCTTTTCTTCCTTCTTCTCTTTTGCCCACAGTGGCCTGCGAGCCTTGTTGGCCATTGTGAGGGAAAAAATAGAAGGAAGAAAAGGAAAAAGAAAAATGAAAAGAAAGAAAAAATTAAAAAATTTGAAAAAGATAAAATATAATTAAATATTATTCACGCTGCAAGATCCATTGGACGGTTGGCGTCGGTCGCTATCCACGTCGTATTGATTGGCTAAAATTGGCTAGGATATACTTGAAGTGCACAATTGCAAAAATGTAGAACTAAATTGATTTAAAAAAAAAAAGTTTAAGAATGAATTGATATTATTATAATATATTTATACATTTTTTTGTAATTTTCTTGTTGACTTGGTCTCGGCCAAGGTATAATGTCCGACTATGATCTTAACAAAAGACAGTTCTACTCGGCAATTGAGTCCGATTTGAGTTTAATTTAACTCAACTGATCTCGATTACGATAAAACCAAATTCTGTTGCGGAGTCTAGGCATCAACTCATGTTCTCTAAAAAATAAATAGATTTCATTTTCAAGTTGCTTCCTTCTTCGGATATCAACATATTGTATACTCACGTTGCCTAACTATGTAGTTGTTCATGTTTCTTCGAAAGTAAAAGGTCCAGCAGAAATTTAAAATTTTATCCAAACTTTTAAAAATTATTTTAGTTGATATATGCATTTACGTGCCAATATTTGCATATTGCGAAACTTTTGAGTGCTTTTGGGTTAAAAAAATTCAAAGTTTGGTAGTTGCAAAATTTAGATTAAGCATAAATTAATATATGCAAGTTTACTGATAAGCCCTAAGATTGATGACCTTTGGGAGCAAACCTCGCACGTACAAGCTGGATTATGAGTGACTAACCAGCGTGGACACATGTGGTTTTGATATTTATGTTAGAAAATCAAACCTAAAAATGTAAGCCCATATATGGAGGGAGATCACATTTATACAAAGAGCATTTAAACCCCCTTTTCAATCAATGTGGGAAATTTTCATAGATTTAACTGCTTCAATATGTCTTGGAATTATTTAAGACAAACATTACTAATCTCAATTATTTTTTTGCCAAATTAATCCCAATCTTAGTTTCATCTCATTCTTCAATTTCTCCAGGTTGATTCAAACTGAGCAGACTCAACTAGTCAATAAGTTGTGCTCAAGTAATAACCTCTGGGTTGAGCTATATCGGCAAGATACTACCACCTCATTCCCTAATACATATAAAATCACTTTGGCCACACATTTATTTTTCACTATGAAACATGCTTGAATGCTTGAAATTGCCATCGGCACACAAAAGATTGGTATTTACATAATGCAACACGTCCTTTACAAAATTTAGCGGGATCAAGATTAAGATGTTAATTATTTACTGGAGTCAAAGCCCATAAATAATAGGATCAACATGATATCAGGGAAAAATTTGTGGCAAGGGAAACTTTATATTTCAATGGGATTAATCAAACCCACTACTAATATTACAACGCATCGAGTCGACGCCATCTTTGGCTAGACATAGAAAGTTTCATGATATAATGTGGTAGACCCATCAATGCTTTAAAGCTGCTGATGGAGTTGGGGGATATTGGTGATAGCCATCGTGCCCCTGGGCGGAGACCTAGTTCGGTTAATTAGTGACATCCGCCTTACTGCTGCTGCCTAGTTGATAATTTCCTTCACTCGGTAAGAGGGCTAGATTGAATCTTGATGGTCAATGTGGAGACCATCTCTTTTGGATTCAAATAACTCAAGTTGGGCATTTATATACACGGAACTTACTAATTATATTAAATTATATATCTGTTCGTCCACCGTCATATCTAGTTTCTACATAATAAACTCGCTTAGTATTTTATCCTACATTACAAAATATTGTTCATTCTGAAATCCAAAATGAAAAAATTATTAGTGTCACTATCAAATTAAATCGGATTGTTGCAAAATATACGATTAAGCTAGATTGAATTGTCTGAAACCTTTTTCAACTAACCAAACAATCATACTATATGTCGGCCCGATCTGAACCTCCTCAGCATTTTCGAAATAAAAAAGAACACCGTAATAGAATGCAATTAAACATTTCCCACGTTGAGAAGAAAAATAAAAATAAAAAATGGAAAAGAATAGTCCACGTCCATATAATATGACTTCGAAAAGACTCAACTTTCAAGCTGCATGGTGCCTCTGCTTAGTTGGATTCCGCCGTTGTCGGGTCATTTTCTAATTCATTAGATTAACGTGCGAGGATTCCCTTCCCCACTGTCATGGGGCACGTCGATCTGACGTCATCCTAAGGACGTGTGGATGACGTGGAAATGATGCGAACAAGGGAGAGAGAGTCGGAGAGGACGGTCGCGATCGAGGGGCTATGTTCGGTGCGATCATGTCCGCTGGATAGGAATCTTCCTGGGTCGGCGATCGGGGACGCGTTTGGTAATCGTTCTATTATGAGGAACATTTTTGATGAGAAATGATTTTTTTTTAGAGATAAGTGTTGCGAAGTCACAAGCTTCATTAAAATACACTGATTGAGTCAAAACTTTAAAAAAGTGCAATCAATTCTTAAAACATCAAATTGTTTTGATTGAAATCACCAAATTTAACACCATTTAGCCTTTTTCCGTTAAAAATGCTAACGTGGCATTTTAAATAATTTTTTTATTTATTTTCCACGTGGATTTTTTTATTTTTTTATTTAAAATTAGATTTAAAAACTAAAAATTAGATTTAATCATTTTATCTTATTTTCACCAAAAACTAAAAAGAAAAGTTAAAAAAAAAAAAAATCAGCGGCTCCTCTCCCTTGCCGTCGTTGCCCGCCGCCGCCCATCGTCGGAGGGGTTAGGCGACAATCGCCGGCCCTAGGCGCGGGTGGCGGCCCTCGCCGGCCCTAGGCGAGGGTTGGTGACCGTCGCCCACCCCGGGCGAGGCCTCGTCCACCCTCGCTTAGGGCCGATGAGGGCCGGTGACCGTCACCCACCGCCGACGACCGTCGCCCGCCACAGGCGAGGCCTCATCGGCCCTCACTCGGGGTTGGCGAGCTTGCCGGGTCGCTGGCCCTCGCCTGGGCCGGAGAGGGCTCGGCCACCCCCGCCTGGGGCCGGTGACCGTCGCCCGGCCCCTTTGGCGATGGGCGGCGGCGGCGGCGAGGGGGGAGAGGAGCCGTTGATTTTTTTTTAAAACAATTTTTAACTTTTCTTTTTAGTTTTTGGTGAAAATAAGATAAAATGAATAAATCTCATTTTTTAGTTTTTAAATCTAATTAAAAATGAATAAAAAATAATTAAAAAAATCCACGTGGAAAATAAAAAATTATTTAAAATGCCACGTCAGCATTTTTAATGGAAAATGTTAACGGTGTTAATTTTAGGACTTGATTGAAACAATTTGACAAGTTTTATGACTTGATTGTACTTTTTGCAAGTTTTATGACTCAATTGTATTTTCGTAACAAGTTTTAGAACTTCGCAATACTTATCCCTTTTTTTTCTATTCTCGTTCTTTTTAACAATTTCTCAGTAAAAAGAATACGTTTGGTAATTTCCCTAAATTTATATTCTCGGGATAAAAATACATTTGGTAGGATTCTTAGATTTTTTTTTTTTTATTCTTTAATTATATTTTCTTATTTTTCCTTTTTCCTTTTTCTTTTTCTTTTTCTCTTTGGTGATTGCCGACCCCTCGCTCCGCCTCGGCGAGGCTAGCGCCGCCCGGGAGGTCGAGCCTCACCATGGCTACGCGAGGCCGAGCTCGCCCAACCCAGGCGAGGCCGAGCCTCACCATGCCTCGTCCAGCCACGGCAAGGCTCGAGTCGACATGTCTTGCCTAGCCATGGCGTGGCTTGGTGTCTCCGGGGGCCGGTGACGCTTCGGCGAGGTTACTGGCCCTCGTATGGCTGGTCGCCGGCACCAGCCATGGCTAAGCCGGTGACCGGCCAAATGGAAGAAGAAAAAGAAAAGAAATAGAAGAAAAAAAGAAGAGAGAAAAAAATTGATTCTAGAAATTGTTTTTGGGAAGAAGAAGCTACTTTTTTTTACTTGTTTCGTTTCAAATGTGTTCCCAAGAACTAAAGTTTTACCAAACAGATTTATTTTCTTTTTTCGATTCCCGAAACAAAAGAACAGAAATAGTTGTTTTAGGGAATAGAAATAGATTTTAACAAACAGGCCCCAAGTGTTGCGGCCTTTACTGACAGAGTCTGCAGTGGCTAGTCTAGCTTTGGGAATAATTTACGGCTTTTCACATGATTACCAGTGACGATCAAAAAGATAATTGCTTAAAATAAGAGCTTATTTATTTATTATTATTAATTTAGCCAGAAAGAAAATATTGACAGCTAAATTTTATCGACCTATTTAGTTTTTAATGTATAGAAAATTAATAATCTATCCGGGCCCCCAAATAAAAATAATACTTAAACTGTATATTGATTTTAGGAGTACTTTTTAATAGTAATAGGCCCATATAATTGCATTAGAGCTGATGGACTGGTGAGAATCATTTGAGCTTTTTTAGATTAATTGGATTGAGCTCATTAATAAAAAATAAAGCCGAACCCATTAATCCTTTAAATGGCCAAAATTGAGTTAAATAAAGTCGCCAAATTTAAAAATTTTATATGCTCGGGGGATAATTAGGTGTTATAAGACTGTCACCTAGTTTCGGATGTGGGGATGTATTTTTCTGAATCAAACTAGGAAACAAGGGATCTTTGCTCTTTTGTGAAAATCCTAATCCATGTCCTATATAAAAAGAGCATTAACGGCGTCCAATAGGGGACGGCCACAATTCTGAGGAGACTAATCGTGGGGTTGGGGGAGAAAAAAAGGCCTCACGGCAGAGTCAATTGGGAATTCCCCAATATACAGAGAGGAAAAGAGCACAACATTGGAGAATAGAGAAAAAGTTATGCGTAGAATAAAATAGAGAGAAGCTCCTACGATTTTCCTAATTTCCATGTTATCGTTATTACCATGTCATATGCCCTATCATGGTTTTCAGGTCTTTTAATGATTGCATGTTTATTGATTATGCAACCGCATGATTTCTCTTGCATGTTGGTAGATTAGGGTTAAAACCAACCCAAACTACTTACAAATATAATTTTTGAAATAAAGAGAAAATGTACTAAAGGGCCTTAGATTCATTTGGCATAATTAAGTCCCTGTATCCATGAATATTTAGTTTGAAGAAGTAAAGCTGTGACATCTTGAAATTTGACCTCGTCTCAAATATATGAAATGGTTGTTTCGTCGATGCACCCATGGTCATTTTACTTGGAGCTGGCTTCTCACGAGTTAACCAATTTATTAGAAGAAGCCATTAAGGGATATAAACGCCATAGATTAGAGAATTCGATCAGAAATCGATTGCTTGACCATAATAATCGGCAATGGTCAATATGACACCGTTATAATCAAATTGTGATCGGATATAAGTTGATTAGATGGGATTATGTAATCGAATTACTAGTGGTTTCGCACGATTGTAATAATTGCATCGAACGACAATAAACCAATTTTTTATTGATATTATACTAGGGACACGTGATTGAAACCTCGCGATTTTTACAATAACCGAGAGTTGTCTGCGAGTCGAAATGCACAAATGTGAATCGAAAATTATCGACCACGGGTCAAATGCGCTAAAATCCCTAAAAGCTACCCGATAAGTTAGGTCACACTAAAATCGCGTTCGGTCAGTTTTAACCACGAAATTGAATTCGGTTTCGGGAATCGGATGTTCGAGCGTGTCACGACTCATTCATAGGACGTCGTCTCATCTTTCAGCGAATTTTCGTTGAGTTCGGAATTTTGCGGAAAAATCTATTTCGGACAAAAAGAAAATGAAATGGAAATTCGGATGGGAGGAGTAATGGATTATTTGGCTACCTAAATTGGCTTTATTCGGGGGAAATTGAAGCTAAATTGGGATTGGAGGGCCACTTGACTTTGTAAGATGAAGACTTTAGGGGTTTTTCAATGATGGGCTTGATATTTATTAAGGTTTTTCATTGGCCCTTACTTTGACCTTCATTTCCTCTCCCTCTCTCTCTCTTTTCCCCCATGTGTGAATTTCCCTTCCCCTTTGCTTCAGCTGACCACCTTCCTCTCCATTTCCCTTCCATTTCCCTTCTGTTGCCGCACGCTTCCACCATTTCAGTCCACCCTTCATCTGCAGCTTCACACTAGTACACGGCCACCACAACACCAGCTCACCATCTCCATCACTGCTCCATCTTCCCTTCACGCCATCAGCCAGCAACCACCACCCCACGATCCCTCACTTTCATCGACCAGCCCACCAACTCACGGCCAAAAGCAGTCGTAGCTCCACGCACGGCCACTCGCCTGTCCAGCGGCCGCCTCACCAGTGTCCAGTGCCCCTGTGTTCAGCAGCCACCGCTTCACCGCCCGTACCAGCCTATTGCAGCCTTGCAAGCAGCCACTAACCAGCTCCACAGAACCGAATCCCCTCATTGGCCGAGAGCCTTATAGGGCCATTTTCAGCCACCGGTTGAACCCATTTGAGACATGGTTGTCTCGGGTTTTCACCACCGTCACATTGTTGTCGCTGTCCTAATCCAGTGAGTTAACTCCCTAATCATTGATTATGTTGTTAACTACGCTTAGGGGGTTAGATTAGTGTTAATTATGACTAGTAGTTAGTTAGATTAGTGTTAATTAGGACTAGTAGTTAATCCTAGGTTAGTGTAACTAGTTTAGTTAGTGTAATTAGATTGGTTAGGTTAGTCTACCTTAGTTAGGTTAGTTTACTTAGGTTAAGATTAGTTAACCATGGTTATGTTAATTAATCATGGTTATGTTAATTAAGTGGATTAGCTTAATTTATCGCAATTTATTTTATTAATCATAATTAATGTAATTACGGATTAGCCGTGTCGTGAAATTTTACGCTCGTTCTTATGGATATAATTTTGTGTGAATATGATTGCTTATATGTGCAATTGATTGCTTGATGGTAGTTGTCGATTATTATTGCAAAACTCGATTTTATGGGCATTTAAATAGAAAAATGTCAGGTGTCGGTTTTTGATGCCAATTTTTATGTATTATATAAAATCGTGGAGTTTTAAAATGGGAGCGTACTATGTTTAATGGTTTGATTTAAATACGTGACCATGTACGATTATTTTACTGGGAATTTTTAATATGAAGAAAAAGTGGCCAAACTCATTATTTGAAACGAGGTATTTGAATGCAAAGCACGATGTTCTTGGCCAAGTATGTGCTTGTATGGTCACTATCGTAGCCCGTCATCCGACGAGAGTCGGGGGGGGGGGGGCGATGCCTGATTAAGTTCGGATGCCCCACGTCAACAGATGTCGGTCGCGGTGGAGGCCGGGCCAATGCTCCTTTATGGAATGCCGTCTAGGCGTGTAGTGCTAGACGTTACCATGCCTGACGGAGCGGGACGATGCCCGGTTACACCGGATGACCGCCGACTATTGAGTTGGCCGTGGCCGATGGGTCGTAATAATCGAAACACGCTTGAATGGTAGTGATAATTGCGCATGATTATGGGGCAAAATTGTGTGGCACGGTATAGGATGTGTCATAACGGTTTTACCTTATAATCGGGACTCATATGAATGTTTGAAGGATAAGAATGGTGTGTTCCGGTTATTAATTACGCTTGTGATATTTATATTGGTATATGTGATGTACTAATATGTAGGGACGCGTCAAGGCGATGTGAGTTTTGTATGGTGCGTGTTTAGGACCACCTTCGAGGCGAATGTGCGTCCTAATCGAAGTTTAGGGTTTTGACTCACTGAGATTTATCTTACCCCATCGTGGTTAACCCCTTTTCAGGTCATTAGTATGGAGATACGTCCCGTTCGTTTTGAATGTCCATGGCACATGGACTCAGAGTCTTCCTTTTTCCCTATTTCCGGGACCACCTGGACCCGTGAGCTAGTGGTGACCACGATTTGGGTCGATGAGGGCCTCCTTCATGTGGTGCCTCTTCAAGGCGTGGTTCACTAACGAGCGTAATGGGGCTCGGGAGGGTCCACTGCAGGGTTTTTACGGACCTCCCGTCAGAATCGAGGATGGGGAGGTGGCTCATCCCATGGACATCGACATCCCAGATGGTGTCGTGGAGGATCCAACGCCTGAGTCGGAGGGATCCGAGGTGTAGGTTGCTTAGGAATCCTTTTGGGATAGACTTATGTATATAAACTTGTAGAGCTAACTTGGTATGTTTATAAATAATAGTTTGTGAAAAATGTTGCGTGTTTTTACTATCCTTATGTTTGATTGTTCGCTGGATGTTTATTTAATTCGCTTCCGCATGTGCTTAATTGAAAGATAAAAAGAATAGGTCGGCGATATGTCTTGAGACGTCGCATTTTTAATTAACCACAGAGGGATGTGCGCATGCTCGGGGTTTGGGGCGTGACAATAGCGCTCTCTCACACTTCACTTAAATGTCTAATCGACCTACCAATAATTAATTAATGGCGACTCTTGAATAAACCGATTTGCATGTTCAAGTTGACTAGATTAAAACTCGAAAGTTGTAGTTGTTATGCGCTTGGAAGAGTCCACACTAAATCTCTAGGCTTAATGATCCATTTTTCTTTGGTGGTTCACCTCTGTGAAGGTTCTAACACTTTTTCTTAGAAGAAGCAGTCTATCCTACGGCATACCTATATAGGTGTCCAACTAAAGCAGTCTAGAATAAACTCTAGTCGAAGCTTGGAGTAAATGGAAGCCTTCAAGTGAAGCATCTCAAAGTGTTTGGCCATATATGCTATCTTCACAACCTTGATATAAAAAAGGAGCAAGCTCGACGAGAAAATGGAATAGGAATATTGCTTAGTTATAATGATCAATCAAAAGGCTATCAGGTTTACAACCTAAGAACTAAGAAAGTGATGATCAATCGAGACGTTGAGTTTGACGAGAATTCGACTTGGAACTGGGAGGAAGAGAAAATTGAGAAGAAGTATTTCAACTTACCAAACAAACCTCTTGCACGTGAGGAATCAACACCACAACGAGAAGGTGGAACATCATATTCCTCCTCTCAAGATGAAACATCGCCATCCTCTCTCCAAGCCCAACATAAGAAGAGTCTATTCTAGAGTCTCATTGTAACGTCCCAGATTTTCAGTCATATTTTCTACTGAATAAATCGGGCATTTCATTGACGCGCCTATAGGGCTGTTCTTAGAGCTGATTACTCTCGAGATAATTAGACTATCCAGGGAAACCATTAAGGAATTTTAATGCAATAGATTTGAGAATTGGACCAGAATCGACTTCTCAACTGTGCTCATCTGCTGAGATCATTACGACACAGATATAAATCGATTAGAGATCAGAGATAGATCTGTTCGACTGAGATATGTGGCTAATCGTGGGTGACACCACTAAATTGGAAAATTCTCGTCGACTGACCCTAGACTGATTCTTCTGTCGTTTTGGTACCCTATGTCAGTTTTTAAATTTTCGAGATTTTCACGACAATCGAGAGTCGCCACCATGTTGAATGGGTTCATTGTGGCTCGAAGAAAATCGACCATGGGTAATTTGCACTAAAAATCTTTGAAAACTACTCGGTAGCTTAGGTCACGCTAAAAACGTGTTGAATGGAAATGAACCGCAAATTCAGGTCCGATTTCAAAAATTGAAAATTTTGTCATATCACAATAAATTCTAGGAACGTCTACTCAGTCTCAAAAGATTTTTCTGCAACTCGAGACTTTTTGAGAGAAAGTCGTCGCGGGACCGTTTTTGTTCAGAAAAATGCCGGGACCATTTTGATTATGAAATTGGGATGCATGATGGATCACTTGATGGGGAAAAATGCCAAGATGACCGATGGTAGGTGGATCGAATTTATGAAGGCCAATTGAGGTTGATTTGAGAGGAAATAAGTGATCAATTGGGGGAAAAATGCAACAAATTCGTATGCCCCCTCTTCTTATGGTCTTTGGACCATCTCAAGTGTCCATGGACAAGCCTTGGTGGCTCATTGTGAGCCAAGGAAGGATGCATGGCCAAGGAGGAGCCTTGGAGAGCAAGTTGCGGAAAAATTGGCTATGGTGGCCCACCTTCCCCTTATCCCTTCCACTCTCTCTCTCTCTCTCTCTCTCTCTCTCTCCTTCATCCACCATCCAAGACCTCTCCATCTCCCTCCTCTCACCTTGTTTGAACCCCACCAGCAGCCAAGGAAGTCGCCGAAGTAGCCACACCACCGTCGGACTGTTTTCCTCCTCTATTTTCACTTCTGCCGATTTCTGCTCTAGCTGACCTTTCGCCAAAGATCCGAATAAAAAGTCAACTTTCCGAATGAATCAGCAAACGAGCCACCCATTGTCGTGATGAGGACATCCAGACTGTTCCATCAAGCTCGACCTCGCCCCGAACGGAGCCGCCGGCCGTTCGATACGCCGACATGAAGTTACCGGTCGCCGGACCATCTGTGAGTCCCGTCGAATGAACTATTTCGCGTTTTTTGTGAGTTTCTCCCAATTCCGACCCTTCTTTTGCCCGTTCCAACCACCACCACATCCCTCCTTGACTCCGGGAACCATTGGTTGCCGACCACTCACTCGCCGGAGCTTCGATCAACCCGTTTCTTCGCTGTTCGGCCGCCGGTTACCTCGCCAAGCCATCCATTGGTCCACTGTCGCCATTCCCGAACCAAACCAGCTTCATTTCCTTTATTTGCAGCTCAAATTAGAGGGGGAAAACAGTGGGTTTCCAACAAGGTGTCGGGTTTGTTTTGAGGTGTTTTTGGGCCTCGAATCTTAGGCCCGCTTTGGAAAAAGCGACTCCCGCGCCGTTCCCATTGATTTGATCCGACTCGCGCGTTAAGCAAGTGAGTTTTGCTCACTAATCCCTTATTAGTATGCTAATGATGCTTAGGGGTTCATTAGATTTAATTAAGTGCAATTAGGTGGATATATTAGATTAGAATAATTAAATTAGAGACTTATTGATGCATATTAGGCAAATGGATAGTGTAGTTAGCAAGGAAATAGGTCATGGTATTTATTGAACGAGTCTCGATAATTTTCCGGGCTCGTCTCGGCTTCCAATTAGGCATTACGGGCCTACATTGGATTTATTGTATTTATTTAATAATTTTCGGAATTATTTAATTAATTATTTATTTTCCGGAAATTAGGCAGGGATAGCCAATGACCGGAATTTTATGCTGATTATTGTGGTGCAGTCCATTTATTTATTTGAGCGTTGATTTGTGCTGAATTGAATTAATTGTGATTTTATGATTTTATTCCTAAATTAATTAATTTTGGTAATTATTGGGAAAATTACCGGGCGTCGGTTTACAGGCCAAAAAATATGTAATGGGCTGTTGAAACCGGTGGGTTGTTCAAAAAGATGAAATTATTATAGGGAAAATTTCAAATAAGGACCCGAAGTGGATCACTTTTTTCAAATAAGGATCCGAAATGAACTTTGTATCAAATAAAGACCTAAAGTGGCTCCATTGTCTCAAATAAGGACCCGAAGTGGTTGAATCAATTCCAAATAAGGACCTGAGCTTGCTGGTCAGCCAAATATTCGCCAGCTATCAAGCATGCAACATTTTCGACGACCGGAGTTTGGGCAATTTTGTCCAAAAAAAAAAATCTAGGGAAAATTAACAAATCTTAAAATAGAAAAAAAAAAACCCTAGGTTTTTTACGGTCTCCCCATTCCTTGTACCCATCATCCGCAAAGTCAAAGACTCAAGTTCTCCCCATTCCTTGTACCCATCATCCGCAAAGTCGAAGACTCAAATTCTCTGCCGGTTGAGGCACGAACTCAAAAACAAGAAGAAAATCAGATGCTTCTTTCTTTGTTTGTGGAGACCTCCACCCAAATTCTCCACCAGTCAAGCAAGGCGAGGAGCGATGAGAATCAAGTCACGATGATGACCAGGCAGCGATTTGGTTGAGGAGCAGCAGAGGAGAAGAAAGAAGAAAATGTAAACATCTAAATGAATAACCTAAACTTAATTAATTTAGAATTTTCCATTTTTTTCCAATCACAAAATTCTAACAAAATTGCCCCTATTTTAATCATCGGAAAATGTCTGCCGGCGAGCTAAGGTCCTCAATAGAGACTAACTTGATCACTTCGGGTCCTTATTTGACACAAAATTCACTTCAGGTCCTTATTTGAAACAATGGGCCCACTTTGGGTCTTTATTTGAAAAAATAGATCACTTCAGGTCCTTATTTGGAATTTTCCCATTATTATATTTTGGCTAAGGTCGACCATGTACCCACACACGGCTATTTTTATCGGGAATGATAAAAAGATGGAATCAATTGTATGATTATGATGGTATACTATATCAGCCTACGGACGATATGTCAGCTTAGATAGAGAGCAGTATACTGGTATACTATATCAACCTATGGGCTTTGATATGGCAGCTTAGCAGAGAGCAGTATACATTGTCAGCTTAGCAGAGAGCAATGTCGATATACTATATCAGCCTATGGGCGATATGGTAGTTTAGCAGAGAGCAGTATACCTTATTGGCTTAGATTGAGCACTGTCGGTATACTATATCAGCCTAAGGGCGATATGGCAGCTTAGCAAAGAGCAGTATACCCGATCATCTCAGAAGCGAGCTATACTATCTGTTTATGAGCTTAGCAGTGAGTAGTCCTGATATGAACGGACTTATAGATAGTATGAGATAAGCCAACCAAAAAAGGGTTGAGATGACATGTAATCGACTAGGTCGATTGATCAATAATTTGATATGATGTTATGAATTGATTGAGTGATGTGATATAAGGCATCTATAAATAATGTTAATTTGCAAGATGGAATCGAGGCCAAGGTAAGTCCTCTGACTCGTGTTGTGCTTAGGCAGCCTTTAGAGTGTATTGGCTTCCTAATCGGGTTTTAGGGGGTAGAACTTGTTGAGACGTAGTCTCATCCCGGTTGTGGGACAACATTTCAGGTCCCTAGATGCAGTAAACCTGGATTTTGAAGATCTCGAAAGTTCGGTGCAGTTTGCTGAAGGCTCCAGTTGGAGTGTGGAGGATGATGAACAGGAGGATGAGGACCCATAGTTTGTGGAACCCCCACCCCTGCTTGTAGACCTTGATTTTGAACTTGTTTAAGTTGAATCTGGCGTAGTAGTCCGCCATATATATATATGTGTGTGTGTGTGTGTGTGTGTGTGTGTGTGTGTGTGTGTGTGTGTGTGTGCATTGGCTTGCATTGTACATAAGTGTGGTTGTTTTTGAAAGTTCGGAATTTAGTCCTACTTTCTTATCCCATTGTTTTATTGTCTGGGGATTGTTTATATGCTTCCGCATGCGTATTAAAAAGAAAGGGTCGGCGATGCGTCCTGGGATGTTGCTAGAAAATCGACCAAGGTGAGGGATGGGTGAATGCCCGAGGATCGGGGCGTGACACTTATATATTGAGGGTAAAATCTCTAAGGAAAGTCTATGAAACGTGCAATTTTATGTCCTAAGAACTAGAAAACCATGAAGAAGCTTCCAAAGAAGAAATTTGGCTTAAAGCGATGGAAGAAAAAAATAAGATGATAGAGAAAAATGAAACTTGGGTGCTCATTGATTGCCCTAAGGACAGAGATTATTGGTGTCAAGTGATTCCACAAGACAAAGCTCAATGTAGACGGATCAATTTGAAAGCATAAAGCTAGGCTTGTGGCAAAAGAATATTCACAACAACTATGTATTGACTGTACCGAAACTTTCGCTCTATTCGCTCGTCTCGACGCTATTCGAGCTCTCTTAGCCTTAGCAGCACAAAAGAAATGGAGCATCCATCAACTACATGTAAAGTCAGCATTTCTAAATGGATATTTTCAAGAAGATATATATGTAACTCGACCACAAGGTTTTATCATCAAAGGCAATGAAGACGTCAAAGGCAACGAAGAAAAGGTCATAAAGCTTAAGAAGGCCTTATACGAGTTAAAACAAGTGCAATGAGTGTGGTATAGCAAAATTGATGAATACTTTACCAATTACGGATTTAGGAGGAGCATGAACGAGCCAACGCTCTACATCAAGACCCGAGGTAATTTTGACACACTTATTGTATTTCTGTATGTAGATGATCTCATATATACAAGAAATAATGAGAAAATGATTCAAGAATCAAGTACATTTAAGGTGACAAACTTGGACTTGATACACTGCTCCTCAAGATTGAAATAGACCAAAATCAAGGAATTTCATCTCACACGAATTATACAGACAACCTCTTGAAAAAAAATTCAAGATGAATAATTGCAAGACAGTTGCAACACCACTCGTGGTAAATGAGATACTACTAAAAGAAGATGGAGCAGAAAAGGCTGATGCTTCCCTTTAGAAGCCTGATTGGCAGTTTACTGTATCACATTGTTTCAAGGCTAGACATCCTATAAACTACAAGTCTACTATCACATTTCATACATAATTTGAGCCAAATTCGTTCTGGAGTAGTCAAAAGAATTCTCATATAATTTCAAGGAACTACAGATTATGGCATTTGGTACTAGCCAAGTTAATTGGTTACATCGATAATGATGGGTAAGCTCAGCTGATGATAGAAGAAGTATTTCTGGCTATGCATTGACACTAGGTTTTGGAGTTTTTTCTTGGACATCTAAAAAAGCAAGAGTTTGTGGCAATTTATTGCTAAAGCTTAATACATCACGTTACGACACCACTACTAGTCAAGCAATATGGCTTCAGAGAATTCTACAAGACATTGGAGAAACATAGACAGAACCGACTTGAATATTTTGCGATAATAAGTCTGCAATAGCTATCTCGAAAATTCAGTCTTTCCTAGAAGAGGTAAGCAAATTGACATCAAATAATAGTTTATATGCGAAGTGCAAAGTAATGGAGAGATTGAGTTAGATCATGGCAAGACTGAAGATCAAATGGCGGATACATGTACTAAAGCATTACCGGACCACAATTCTAGTCATTATGGAGTATGCTCGGAATATCAGAGAATTGTTCAAGGAGGAGCATTGAAGATCGACCGATTTTTCTAGAGAAATCCATGGCTACTAGACTCTATAGAACTTGAGCAACGAGCAACCGAAATAATTAACTTTGCTTCATCAATTGCAGCTGGCAAAGAGGAGTTCAAGTCGGAACGGTGCTGATGAAATGGGTTAAGAAGTAAAGGCATAGTCAAAGAACGTGCTGGTAATTACGAAAACGATGAGCGAGTATACATAGATTGGATGCACGACCGGTAATACAGTAAACTAGAACTAAGAATTAGAGAACAATTAGCAATACACAAACTCCCATGCTCCTTGTATTCTTGAAACTCGAATAGAGCCTTGTTGTTCTCAGTCCTCTTGCATATTCATTGTGTTCAAATGCATATACACTTGCGCACACGCTTCCACAAATTCCGACATGGATCATTCTCATTCGCAGGTGCTTTGCTCTCTCGTTCCTGCTTATGAAGGTTTTGGAAAACAGATACAGGAAGTGAGATACGGTAATGTACCTCCAGAACCATAAGTAGAGGTGATAAAGTTGTGTTATGTTACATTTGTCCCATTTTCCTCGATTATATGGTGACCATTTTCCAACGTTTGCAAGTTAAAGATCACATGCAGATACTGCCCCGACTATCTTACCTTGAGTTTTTCGATTTCGCTCGAAAGCGACTCTTTGGTTTGCTTGAAATGAAGTCGTATGTCATTCAAAGCAGACTGTAGGTTTGCATTTTCTTGATTCAATGACGCTTCAAAATCAGCCTGCAAAATTTTAGCAAAACAAATGAGAAATTAGTTTGTTTGAGTGAAAATATTTTCCACAAATTAGTTTTCTAGACTATCAAATGCCTGGCTAACTAAAAATGACCAGTTGACGGAAAAGTATTTATGCTAAATAGAAAAAAAAATGCAACCTAAAAGTTAGGAAAATGAATTTTCTAACTTAAAAAGGGGAAAACATTTTCCTGAAAATTGATTTCTTGGAAACAATTTTCTTTATCAAGTTTTCCCAAAAACAAGCACACTCTTAAAACTTATATGATATGCATCTATTACATGAACAATTGCCTGAGAAACTCATTACTGCTTCTCAAAAAATTCCGCTGATTCTAAGCCACTAAGCAACAAGATACAAAAGGTTTCGAACGAAGCGATAAAATAACTAGCTAGCTATCAAGTAACTTTTCAATGACTAAAACTCAGGGAAAGAATCAAGTCCTTTCAGTTGCCTCGTGCTAAATAAATTGCTAAGTGACCCCAAGGTCATGAGATGCCTCTTATATTTGTCCAAGGGCTTATCAATCTAGCACGCATTGGAAACGAGACAGCCAAACCTAGTAGTACTTATACTGCGGAGGAAGACCTCCGACCAATGAGCAGCACATGTATAGCCTTGCTCTCCACGAAAATGAAAAAGCAATAACACTATCGGACCATAATTTTAGCAAATAATCTAAAGTTAAAAGCTAAACTATAGCTGGCAGAGATCTTAAGCATAGTATGCCATGGGACTCACTCTCTTCCGTTTCTCCAGCTCTAAGTTCCCCGTTAGTTCTTCCACTTGATTTTCTAGCTTATTTATGGCAGCCTGTGTAAATACAAGGATGAAAACTATTACTAAATTGAAAAGAACGGGCATGGTCTCCCAATCAGAAAGACCACACAACTAGAAAAGAAACAAAGGCAAGGAATGCATGGCAACTTCAACTGCTCATCAAAATTTCCACCATGAAAATGAGTCCAAGAATTTGACCAGTCAAAGGTACAACGGTGATGGCAGAACAAGCAAGTCATTAGGTCATTATGTGGCACACTTTTCACCAGCACTGATGATTTAATTTCCTTCACAAATACCGCCTCCCATTCTATCCACGCCTGCCTGTCTCCTTTATCCGACTTCCAAAATCAGATTTTCCTACTAATTCAATGTACCTTTTTTCCTGAGAAATTGCCTTACTACATTGCATCAATATTCTTTTTGTGGGAAATTGAAAAGGATTAAATTGATATCATGACTTCTAAAACAGATATTACAATCAGACGAGCAAGTCTAACTGAAGTTCCACTAACAATATACCAAACGATAAAAAAAAGCTCATAAGATGAAAGAAAAAAATTCACCATCTTAAGCTTCCGTAGTTCTTTATGAGCAACTCTCCCTCTCCATGCACACTAAGTAGTCACATTCGATACACTTAGGTTACGTTCGGTCGTCCGGATTTCTAATCGGGATAGAACTGGATAGGACAGGATATGAAATCCTGTGATTTTTTTTATATCCTGTCCATTGTTTGATGAATCGCAGTATTAAAATCGGATATGTTCACATTATATCATATGTATCTTTTTGATATAAACGGCATATCATTATAAATGAACTTAAATTCATAAATAGAGATGGTGAAAATATCTCATAATACTATTCCTTAATTTGTTTTTATTTTATTTTTCCTCTTTTTATATTATTTTCTTTATTATTTATTTTTTCCCTTTCATCATTCTTTAATAAAAGTTTATCAAATAGTAAACCGTACTAACATACCTCAAATACAAAAATACCTAAAATATATAATAAATATAAATATTTAATTTATAGATTGAATGATTATTATAAGATAGAATTAAAGTTGAATATATAAATTAAAATAGGATTAATTAAAAATAATTTTTTTATTTTTTATTTTTAATTTCTTAAATTAGAATTCAAATATTATTTATATTGAAACATAATTTCAATTTTGTTAATTTAATAAGTTTGGTATTCGAGAAAATAACTTTCCTATTATGGACATTAGAAATCCTATCCACCTTTATCCCACCTACCCCATGGGATAATTTTATCCTATTTATATCCCCATAATATTCAATTTTATCTTGTCCTGAGTGAGCACCAAATGTAGGATAGGAGAAATCATATCATATTCCGAATTTTATCCCGACTGCCAAAATTTTAAGACTAAACTTTTGCTTGGTCTTTATATGTAATGTGATTTGCTACGGATGCATGATGGATATTGAAGTAGACAGTTTAGTCCGATGTGGTGTTATCTTTTCCTCATGTCTAAATCAGCACTTTGAATTTTATGAAATCAAAATCAATTGATTGTTTGATAAATAGGTTTGGCAGCATCAAAATCATTCAAATGAGACATGCCATTTATGAAAGAATTTCAAATTCAATTCGTACCCATCGGCAATTGTTAAACCAATTGTATTGTATGTGTAATGACCCAATCCTATGAGGGAGGGGAGTGGTCATCAAAACTAGAGAGCCGGCACTCCGGCTCACCTGGAAAGGCATTCTTATTGAAAGGCAAATCCATTAAAGCCAGAGGCAGAGCAAATTGTTCAAGTGGGTTGGGGATCATCTTCACTAATGCTGCCAGCGCATCTTTATAGGACTCACTTTCTACTCTGTTTGTGTTCAAATCATTCAAAATGAACTCTCGGACCACCTTTTCTAGCCAGATAGCGAGCGATCACTTAGCAATGAACACTAACTGAAAGCGGCCGGGAATGAGTACCTACGGCTGGTACCATTTCGATGTGTTTCGATTCTTCCGAATATTGGATCTGTCATTCCTTTGCTCGGGAGGCAACCCCGATCTAGTGTCACACCTTCTCCAAGTCTGAATTTTATCAAGGTGTGGCTTGGTAACCGGTAGGTCGTCGAACTTCGGTGGAAGACTTTCCGCGAGACTGCATTCCTTCCTTAGTAGTGGCTAAAAAAGGGAAGAATCTAGAAGACACTAACGTAAATGAAATGAAATGCTCTTGATAAGCTTTTGAGATGACAAAGGCAGTGCCGGTGGGAATGAAATTATGAGATATATATATATATATATATATATGGAAAAAATGGAATTAACTCGCAGATGCATATTTTGACATAACAATAATGCTTCACACACAGGTCACCTATCTTGAGAATGCTTACATGTATGTTAAAAGATAAAATCGTAAGACTTGATATGGAACAAGTCAAAATAGACAATACCTTAATGAGTTAATTTAGATATATCACAATATGTAAGCCTGAATTTGCACCTACTTAGCAATTTTCAAAATAAGAACACCTTAGAAAAATGCAACGTGAAGAAGATTTTTTAATGAAAAAAATAGTCCACGTCCATATAATATGACTTCCAAAAGACTCAACTTTCAAGCTGCACGGTGCTTCTGCTTCGTCGGATTCCGCCATTGTCGGGTCCCGCCATTGATTCATTAGATTAACGTACGAGGATTCCTTTCCCCACTATCATGGGGCGCGTCGATCTGACATTATCCTGAGGACGCGTGGATGACGTGGAAAAGATGTGAACAAGGGAGAGAGAATCGCAGGAGAGGACGGTCGCGACCGAGGGGCTGATGTTTGGTGCGATCGCGTCTGTTGGATGGGAATCCTATCGGGTCGTCGACCAAGAGTCGCGACCTTCACCGACAGAGTCTCCGGTGGTTAGTCTAGCCTCGAGAGTAATTTGCGGCTTTTCATATGATTGACCAGTGATGATAAAAAAGATAATTGCTTAAATTTGGAATTTTTTTTATTTAGCCGAAATAAAATGTTGATATCTAAATTCCGTCGACTTATTTAATTTTTTAATAGATAGAAAATTAATAATCAATCCTGACCCCTCAATAAAATATTACTTAAACTGTACATATATTTTAGGAGTATTTTCTTAATAGTAATAGGCCCATATAATTGCATTAGAGCTAACTGGTGAGAATGATTTGAGCTTAATTGGATTAATTGGACTGAGCTCATGAATACAAAATAAAGTCGAAACCATTATTCCTTTAAATAGCCAAAATTGAGTTAATAAAGGTGGCAAATTGAAAAAAAAAAAAATATGCTCGGGGGATAATTAGGTATTGTAAGATTATTACCTAGTTTCAGATGTGGGGATATATAATTCTGAATCAAACTGGGAAATAAGGGATCGTTACTCTTTCGTGAAGACCCCAATCCATGTCCTATATAAAAATAGCGCTAACGGCAAACAACGGGGGTGGGTCGGCCACAATTCTGAGGAGACAAATCGTGGGGTTGGGGAAGAAGAAAAGGCCTCACGGCGGAGTCAATATATAGAGAGGAAAAGAGCACAACATCGGAGAATAAAGAAAAAGTTATACGTAGAATAAAACAGAGAGAAGGCTCACACGATTTTCCTAATTTCCATGTTATATTGTTGCCATGTGATATGCCCTATCATAGTTTTCATGTCTTTTGATGATTGCATCCCGCATAATCTCTCTTGCATGCTGGTAGATTAGGGTTAAAACCAACATAGATTGCTTGCAAAAATATTTTTGAAATAAAGAGAAAAGGTACCAAAGGGCTTTAGATTTATCAGGCATAATCCGGTCCTTGTATCCATGAATCTTTTATTCGAAGACATAAAGCTCTCTCCCACACTTTACTTAGGTGTCTAATTGATATATCAATTATTGATTAGTGGCGACTCATGAATAAACCGATTTACATATTAAAGTTGACTAAATTAAAACTTGAAAGTTGTAGCTGTTATGGGCTTGACTCCACACTAAATCTCTGGGCTTAATAATCCATTAACTTTCCCTCAATTGGTTCACCTCTAGGAAGGTTGCAATACTTTTTTCTTAGTGGAAGCAATCTACCCTGCGGTATACCTGTTGTCCAGGCGTCCAACTAAAGCAATCTAGAATAAAACTCTAGTCGAAACTTGAAGTAGAAGGAAGCCTTTAGTGAAGCATCTCAAAGTGCTTGGCCGTATATGTTGTGTCATGCCCCGAACCTCGAGCACGCACACATCCCTCGGTGGTCGATAGAATTTTGCGACGTTCCCAAGACTTGTCGCCGACCCTTTTCATTTTATTGCACATGCGGAAGCGAATTCACTAATCCCCGACAACAACATATATGGGATAGAAAAGGGACAACCAATTTCAAATCAAATACACTTTTATAAACACTTCAAGCTTATACAGAAGGTCTATGTCATAAAGAATTACTGAGCCACCTATGCTCCTGACCCTTCTGCTTCAAGCTCCAGGTTCTTTACACAAGGGACCTGACAATGGTTATTCAATAACCAAAGTGAGATATAAATCTCAACGAGTTACACCCCTAAGCCCGGTTAGTACACCAACTCAACCCGGGGTATCTATCCGTAACCACCCCACTAACAAGCAACAACCAACAAATAGTAACCAACAAACAACAATCGATTCGCATACAACCTCACATGGTATGCCATACCCTGCACGATATCACTCAGCATGATACACACAAAACACATGACCATTAGATGATGTAATTCATCAATCACACACGAGTCGCATCATAAGCGATCTCACCTGACCATTGCCACACCCTGCACATTATCGATTAATGTGTGCATACCATAAACGATGTGATTCACTCATGCATATAATTAATGTATATAACAATTTCACACATCAATGCATCAATTCAGATCGAGTCATCGATTAATCGACTCAGTCAATTACATGTCAATTCGACCATTCCCCGGTCGTCTCCCTTATTCAGTCTCAAATATTACTCATGACTCCACGAGCACGGTCTACCAAATTTCTTGGCAACAATTTACGATCCAAAGGACACAACCTATCTTTATGTGGCAAATTACGGTCCAGTGGGCGCGACCTTTAATAGGTGGCGGGTTACGGCCTTATCGGGCGCGACCCTTATCGGGTGGCAATTTACGGCCCAACGGGGCGTGACCTCTATCGGTGGCAATTTACGGCCCAACGGGCGCGATCGATTCCAAATTCGGTGGCGTAACTCGGCCCCACCGGCATAATTTAGGTTAAGTGGTCATCACGGCCCCACTAACTTTAACAGCCCACAAATCCATTTTGGCGTTGTAAACCGACGCCCGGTATTTTCAAATAAAAAAATACCTATATATCACAATCATCACACAATTACACAAATCATCACTCAATTCATGCGGATGCCCATACATTTACATATCCATTCACTTCATAAAATCAACACACATGAAACAAGGCGATTTTTTCACTCGGGTGAACAAAGTGCTCGTGAACAATACTAAAAGAACAATACCGCGTGAATAAGTGCACATGAACAAGAAATCGTGAACGGTGCCTCGTGAATGAACCATGACTAGTGTCGAGTGAACAGTAAATTTCAGAATTCAATAAATAATAAATTATATTTAGAAATTAACCAAAACATTAATTAAAGCAAACAATCAATCAATTAAAGCTAAACATGCTTAATTAACCACATAAGTCACATTAAGCAAATAAAGCAAGATTAAGCTAAATTAATCTAATCCATCCATCTAACCACCTATCTTAGGGCTAATACAACTTAATTAAATCACTTAAACTAGAATTAAATCTAACTAAACCAACCCTAAGCAAGTTTAGGCACTAATTGAAGGATTAGGAGCTAAACTCACCCGTTAAGCGGGCCGGAGACATCGACGCGGCGGCGACGACGGTGGCTACGCACCGGAACCTCTACCACAACAATCCAAGGCGGTCCCAAGCTCAACACAACAACCACAGCCTGGACTCCCACCGAAAACACCGAAAAACACCTGCCCAGAGGAGAAACCGGTTGAACGGCTTGGCCTGAGCTCCGGCAAGGGTGGCCGACAACCGGCGGCAGCAGGAGGTCTTGGGGTCTTGCTGGAGGTTGGGATGGGCGGAGGAACAGCTGGAATGGAAGAAAAATGGCCGAAAACTCGAAACAAGATGCAGGCTGCAAGCGGACCGACGGACCGGCGACCGGCGGCTTGCGACGGACGTACAGGACTGACGGCGGCTCCGTTCGGGACTAAATTGGTCTCGTTGGAACGGTCTGTCTCTCCCGGTCACGTTGATAGGTCGCTCGTTCTGTGATTCAACCGGAAGACCACTTTTGACTCGATTCTTCACCGAAGGGTCAGCTGGAGCGAAAACCTGGAAGAGAGGGAGAACGAGGGAGAGAGATGGTCGACCGGTTTGGGGCTGAAGAGGAGGAGAGAGAGTGATGGGAGAGTTGCCATCAAGGCCTCATTAAGGCCATTCAATGCTTGCTCCACTTCCCCATGCACATCACCTCCTCTTTCTCTCTCTTCTTTTTGCCTTATCCACAAGCTTTTGGGCAATTTGGTCATTTCCACTCTTGCACAAATTACCAATCTAACCTTGGGCTGAAATTGGTGGATGGGCCTAAGAATTGGGCTTGGCCATGAATAGTAATGGGCTTGTGAATTTATTGGGCTTTGAAATGGTTAAGGCTTGGCCCATGGGCTTAGAAGATGAATAGTTGGTTTAAGCCCAATGGCTCATTTGATTGTCTTAGGCCTATATGGTGGCTATCCCAACTTGGGCCTAAGGCCCACACTGACTTGGCCCGGCCCATGTCCTCACGGGCTCACCTCCTCGGCTCGAAAATCCCTTCTTCAATTGCTCGGCTTCATTGGCTCTGTCTACTGATTGATGTAGCTTCATCCAAAGTCCGTCCCGGACATTTCCGATAATTCGAAGTCCAATCCTAAGTTCTCTTGCCATGTCAATTTCGCCCAATGCCATTTCGGTTACCACTCAGACTGACGGGCGGCTCTGAGGATTTACGCGTAACCGGCTCGTGCCAAACCACGTTCAAGACATCTCGACTCATGGACGACGTCATTGGCTCGCATGAAATTACGGAGGATAGATTCTTATTTCAAAGTACACGATCACCGAGGATCGACATAGGGTCGTTCGCGGATTCGATAATGGCAAACGGAATCACCCGTCGTTCCATTATGTTCTGTTCGCGAATCGACTCCCAATCGTCCTGAAATCGGCCTCGCCCTATCTGATCGTCCTCACGCAAGTCTCATGGTCAAGTCGTTTTCCCCGAGTCGAGCCCTTTAGCCGTACGATTCTGTCCTCATTAGCCCTTCCCCTCAAGGTCGGTATCTCGGAGTGATCAATTTCAGTGAGATCAACCAACAATGCATTGACGAAATTCACATTCATCCATCCTTCAGAGGACTCGAATTTCAGGATGTCACATGTTGCGTTCACAACCCTAATAAAAAAAGGAGCAAGTTCGATGAGAAAATGGAATAGGAATATTCCTAGGTTACAGTGATCAATTAAAAGGCTATTAGGTTTACAACCTAAGAATGAAGAAAGTGATGATTAGTCGAGACATTGAGTTTGATGAGAATTCGACCTAGAACTAGGAGGAAGAGAAAATCGAGAAGTATTTCAACTTACCAGACAAACCTCTTGCACGTGAGGAATCAACGCCATAACTCAAGACATAACACCACCATTCTCTCCAAGCCCGACATAAGAAGAGTCTATTCCAAAGTCTCTTATAGTAAGGGTAAAATCTCTAAGGGAAAGTCCATGAAACATACAATTTTATGTCCTTCAAACTAGAAAACTATGAAGAAGCTTCCAAAGAAGAAATTAGGATTAAGCCATGGACCAAAAAAACATTAAGAGAGTAGAGAAAAATGAAATATGGGCGCTTGTTAATTGCCCTAAAGATAGAGATTATTGGCGTCAAGTGGGTTTACAAGACAAAGGTCGATACAGACGGATCGATCTAGAAGCATAAAGCTAGGCTTGGGGCGAAACAATATTTGCAACAACTAGGTATTGACACTGAAACTTTCACTCCAGTCACTCGTCTCGACAATATTCAAGCTCTCATAGCCTTAGCTACACAAAAAAATGGAACGTTCATCAACTACATGTAAAGTTAGCATTTCTAAATGGATATCTTCAAGAAGAGATATATGTGGCTGTCACAAGGCTTTATCATGAAAGGCGATGAAGAAAAGGTCCTAAAGCTTAAGAAGGACCTATATGGGTTAAAACAAGAGCAGTGAGTACGGTATAGTAGAATTGATAAATACTTTACCAATTAAGGATTCGGGTGGAACATGAGTGAGCCAACGCTCTACATCAAGACCCAAGGTAATTCTGTCTCTCTATATGTAGATGATCTCATGTATACAAGAAACAATGAAAAAATAGTTCAAGAATTCAAAGAGAGATGATGAAGACATTTGAGGTGACAAACTTGCACTTGATGCACTACTCCTCAAGATTGAAATAGACCAAAATCAAGGAATTTTCATCTCACCAAAGAAATATGCAAAGAACCTCCTGAACATATTCGAGATGAATAATTGCAAGACAGTTGCAACACCATTTGTGGTAAATGAGAAACTACTAAAAGAAGATGGAGTAGAAAAGGCTGACCTTTAAGAAGCCTGATTGGCAGTTTACCCGTTGCTACAAGGCTAGACATCCCATAAGCAACAAGTCTACTATCATATTTCATGCGGAATTCGAGTTAAATTCATATTGGAATAGTCAGAAGAATTCTCGGATATTTACAAGGAACTACAAATTATGGCTTTTGGTACCAGCCAAGTGCAACGGCCAAGTTACTTGGTTACATCGACAGTGATGGATAGGCTCAGCTGATAATGGAAGAAGTGTATCCGACTATGCAATCACACAAGGTTTTGGAGTATTTTCTTAGACATCTAAAAAACAAGAGTCCATGGCACAATTTATTGCTGAAGCTGAACACATCATAGCTACCACCACTACCAGTCTAGCAATATGACTTCAGAGGATTCTAGAAGACATTATAGAAACACAGATGGAATTGACTTGAATATTTTGTGATAATAAGTCCACGATAGCTGTCTCATAAAATTCAATTTTTCATGGAAGAGGTAAGCATATTGACATCAATTCATATGCGAAGTGCAAAGTAATGGAGAGATTGAGTTAGAATACTACAAGACTAAAGATCAAATGGTGGACACATTTATTAAAGCATTACCGAGATCCCAATTTGAGTCATTATGGCGTATGCTTAGAATCTAAGAAGCATTGACATTTTTCGGAAGCCTTTGTGTCATGTTTGACACTCCAACACGTGTCGGACACGCTCCGACACGTTTCGACATGCTTCAAGACACGGTCAACGAGTGTTGGGAAATCCAACACATGGTCAACTCTTCCCGACACACGAGTCTGAAATTTTGACACGCGATTCCGACACGCACGGGTCAATTTTAATAATTTTCAATACTTGATGGGTTAAAATATAAATTTATGAAAAAATAATGAAAATAACAAAAATAAAGGGGAAAGAAGAAAATTATCACTTTTAAGTTTCTCACTTATAAGTTTTGACCTTCCCGTGAATGACGATGGAACGCCCCTCTTCTTGCCAACGTTGCTCCGACTTGAAGTTGTGATTTATTTATTTTTTTTGCTTCTTTCCGCCTCTCACAGGCGTCACCTGCGAGTTATCTCTTTTGGTCTATATCATTGGCTTATGAGTTATTTCTCACATTTTCCATGGCGAATTTAGTTATTTCTTTTTCTTTTGGTTGCACTTCTCGAGAGTTTTTATCCTGAATTTTCATTTTCTTGAATTATTTTTCATGAACTCCGAACTCTGTCTAGGACTATAAGAAATCTCACTAATCTCCGATGAGTGTAAGAAAACAAGACATGTTTTTTCAAATTTACTCTTTTGTGTTTGCAATTTTTGAATTTCTCATTTAATCTCTATTAAATTAAAACAATGAATGATATTAACAAATGTTGGATTAATATTTTTAGTATAAATTACTTCTATGCTCTTATTATTATTATTTATTTTAATTATTTATATATAAAAATATATATTAATATATAACGTATCGAATGTGTTGTCAATTCATATTTTGAGAAATGACGTATTAGCGTGTCGTGTCGCGTGTCACGTGTCCGTGTCGGTGCTACATAGCTCAAAATATCGGAAAATTGTTCAAGGAGGAGCGTTGAAGTTCGACAGATATTTTCTAGAGAAATCTATGGCTACTAGACTCTAGAGAGCTTGAGCAACGAGCAGCCGAAATAATTAACTTTGCTTCATCAACTGCAGCTGGCAAAGAGGAGTTCAAGTTGGAACGGTGGGGATCAAATCGGTTATGAAGTAAAGGCAAAGTCAAAGAACATGCTGGTAATTACGAACACGATGGGCGAGTATACATGGCTTGGATGCACGACCGGTAATATAATGAACTAGAACTAAGAATTAGAGAACAATTAGCAAATATACAAACTCCCATGCTCCTTGTATTCTTGAAACTCGAATAGAGCCTTGTTGTTCTCAGTCCTCTTCCTCATTCATTGTGTTCCAAAGCATGTACACTTGCACACACGCTTCCACAAATTCCAGCATGTATTTTTACTCGCTCGTTCCTGCTTACGAACATTTTGGAAAACAGATACAGGAAGTGAGATACGGTAATGTACATCCAGAACCATGAGTGGAGATGATCAAGTTGTGTTATGTCACATTTGTCCCATTCTCCTCTATTATATGGTGACCATTTTCCAACGTTTGCAAGTTAAAGATCACATGCAGATACTGCCCCGACTATCTTACCTTGAGTTTTTCGATTTCGCTCGAAAGCGACTCTTTGGTTTGCTTGAATTGAAGTTGTATGTCATTCAAAGCAGACTGTAGGTTTGCATTTTTTCGATTCATTGACACTTCAAAATCAGCCCGCAAAATTTTAGTGAAACGAATAAGAAATTAGGGGCTGTTCATTTGAGTGAAAAAAATTTCCGCAAATTAGTTTTCTAGACCATCAAAAGTCTGCCTTATTGAAAATAATCTGTTGACGGAAAAGCATTTACAATAAAAATAAAATAAAATATGCATCCTTAAAGTTAGGAAAATAAATTTCCTCGCTTGAAGGGAAAACATTTTCCTGAAAATTGATTTCCCGCAAAGCATTTTCCTGTATCTTCAAGTGTTCCCTAAAACAAGCGCACTCTTAAAATGAGTCCAAGAATTTGACAAGTCATATGTACAACGGTGACAGCAGAACAAGCAAGTCAGTAGGCTATTGTTTGGCACACTTTTCACTAGTCCTGATGATTTCTTTTCCTTCACAAATACCACCATTCTATCCACGCCTGCCTGTCTCCTTCATCCAACTTCCAAAATCAGATTTTCCTACTAATACAATGTACCCGTTTTCCCTGAAAAATTGCACTTACTACAGTCTTTTTGTGGGCAATCGAAAAGGAATAAATTGATATCATGACTTTTAAAACAGATATTACAATCAGACGAACAAGTCTAACTGAGGTTCCACTAATAATATATCAAATGATAAAAAAAAGGTCATAAGACGAAAGAAAAGAATTCACCACCTTTAGCTTCCGCAGTTCTTTACGAGCAACTCTCCCTCTCCATGCACACTGAGTTGTAATTGCTGCTTTTTTAGTATTCAAATATTGGACCCGCGCCAAGTATTTGCGACAATGACTCTGGGAAAAAAAAAACCAGAGAGAGAGATTATTCCAAAGTGAGACATTGCAAAGAGAGACATTGCTTCGAACTCCTTAGATTGCAAACCACTCTGGATGAAAAATGGACACCTACCTGAATAACGATAGCTGCTTTGATTTGCTTTCTCCGTCGTAACTCGCATAGAGCAGCCATCCCGCGTAAGCCTCTCTGTACGCATATAGCTGAGTTATACAAGTCCCTGTATGCTTTTCTAGCAATATGCATACGCATATTTTTCTGAATCCTGAGGCAGGCAACTTCACGTTGCATGCTCACATTTGCGAGACGTGCAAGTTGTGCTGAAATTGGAAAAGGAAGAAACTTCAGGCATCTATACACAGCCAGTTCCCATGTTTAGTATGTGACATGACCGAAGTACAGATTCCCACAAAGTACAAGAGACGAGTAGGACGCCAACTGAGTATATACCTCGGCAAAGAGCTTGAATAAGCATAGTATACTTCAGGAGCGAGACAAAACTTTGCCTCCGCCAATCAGAATGCATTTTTCTCTGAATGATGCTTGCCGATGTCCCTAAGACCTCATTCCTACGTGCTTCTAATTGTGCCATTTGACCAGCTCTGGGAAATACTGCTGTTCTACAAATCTGCAAAAGCCAATTTTATCTTAGTTCATATCCAAAATTACTACTCAGTGCCATAACCAATCGTAGCAAGAAACGCATCGCGTTGCCCCTTTGGAAATCACTAGTCATCTTAATTTATGGCTGCAAAATGTTCTCCATGACTGAGGCCACTATGTCCTTAGACAAATCAAATGTCCCAAAAGACGAAGGACCATTGCGATTCCGGTGGGAAGTGAAGAGGCTTGGAGGTGGAGGTGAAAGGCAATGGAATGTAAGCTCGGCCATCGGCAATGTCCCTGTCCTCTAGTTTGAATTTCTTTTTTCCTTAGGTTTTCTTTTTTCTTTTTAATATTAATCCAGATTTTGTTTTAAACAACAATGCCCAGTTCCAGCAGCCGGAAAAATCAAATGCTCACCAGCTGGAAAAAGTTTGGCTGGCCGAAGCCTCAGCCCTTATCTGAGACAGACTTTGTCATTTCGAGCTTTTATTTGAAATAAAGTTCACTTGGGCTTTTAGAAAATGACCCTACTTATTTGGGATTTTCCCTTATAATTACGATGACTTGTCACACAAACATATGTTAGGCCTCCGCATACACTAAGGCATGCAGCCTCTCTTCTTTAATTTCCCTAAATTCTCTCTTGATAAATCTGCATATACATCAATGCACTCTGAATAACACTATGCAGAATCACATAAAGAACTAAATAATCAGGAGTCATTTTAACATCTTTTGATATGATTAACTTAGAGAAGATCAGTACGCATGTATCTGCTTTTTCAATAGAATAAGTACTGGTCACTTAATAAAACTCTTTTGACGCAATCTCAAATAAGGCATACATTTATATAGAGAAAGAAATTAAAGACTAATGATAGATGAGAATATCGCATGTTTGTTCAGCGATGCTAGTATACATTAAACTGCAGAAAAGTTCCTAAGTTTGGCTCAAAAAGTCAACAATTATCCTGTCTTAGGAGAACAACATATAAATGGGAAAACCCAGGATGAAAGGAATCATTACTGCAAAGAATCCTGAAGGGAATATGATCACTTGAACGAGAATGTAAAGAAATATTCCACCCCGTTATCAAGTTCTGGAAGCAATTTTTGATATTTATGTATTTGTTAAGAATTTGGCCGGTGGTAGTGCTTTAGTAGATATGTCTGCCACTTGATCCATTTGTTTTGCAATATTTCAGCTCGATTTCTCTGTTACTTTGTACTTCACCCACGCCACCATCCCCTCCTACAATTATGTGACACCATATTCCTTGAACTATCCTACCTTGTCCCTTGTCCGTTCCTCTATCAAAAACCATCATCAATACGAAAACCATACTTTCGCGCACAATCAATTTTTTAACTTTACTCCATACCTGATAGCCCATTAATCCCGGTTTCTCCAAAAGCCTCCTGCCGATGGTAAACTCATCAGAACTGTCACAACTGACGGATCAGTCCAAGAGGCACAGTGATATGCCATAAACGACAAGTCACAAAAAGATTTAAGTTACCTGGGGTCAAGAACTTCAGGAGCAAGAATCCCAAATCGGTCCACAAATTCAGAAAAGGGCTTTCTTATTGGATATCCAGCACGACTTATCCTAATGGCCTCCATAACACCCTAAAGTGCAATAGTGAGAGAGAGAGAGAGAGAGTTTAAAAATGTTCAGAAAAATTAAGAATGGCAGCAGATTATTTTAAGGCAACTAAACTTGTGTCAAGGCAACAGAATTCCAGTAAAATTACTACCCCACAATGCAGTTGCTGTAGAACATTTTTCCTCTCAAAAATGGCTGGCTTGAGAACATTATTTGGCTTGACACATCGTGCATAATGTGGCTTGGTAGCCCTCAAAGTCTTAAGCAATGCTTGTACTTGTTGCTGCTTGAGTCAATAAGGACGCCATCAGTAAGAAATAAGAAACAATGAAGTCTCCAATCAGGCATAAGAGATAAACTAAACATGAACCTTGAATCGAGATCCTATTGACGACAAGAGCTTTGACTGTTTGGAAGACTCCTCAGTTAGAGGTGGAAATAATCCAGAAAAAAAAGAACATTGAGAAGCACTCAAGAGTGCTTGATGTTCTGCAATAACATATTCTTTGCTCTTGTCCAAGGAAAGTTCAGTCTGATAGAAATACCAAAAAAATATAGAAATACGATGCAATGAGCAATCACATTCGACGAAAGATTTAGTTAGCACGTAGATCATTCCACAGACTGAGAAATATGTGAACAAACACTGGTACCATTTTGACCGAACACGATCTAGTCAGAAACTCCTCTCCTGTCTATATCTGCTTTCAAACTCCAAAACAAGATCGTCCGACCGGCCACCAGCAAACTTCGACTTCTTCGTTCTGTAGCAGCTTCCAATTCACTCTTCCAAGCAAACACTCCAAAGAAGAACGAAAAATGAAAAGCTTCGAACTCTATGTGTGTGAGAGAGAGAGAGAGAGAGAGAGTATTGATTCGCAGAGATTTTCTGGAAGCTGTTTTCGTGTGCTCCTGCCTTTTCTCTGCCTTTCTCCTCCAATGTTTTCGAAAGATATTTATGCATGTGTTCCTCCTCCTCCTTCCTCCCTCCCGCCTCTTTGCGCTCTCTGTCAAAGTGAACACTCGAGAGTTTTGTTTATTACGGGAAGCTTGTCATTGAGGGTTTGATTAAGAAGACTGATACAAAAGCTTGTCAAGGTCAACGCTTTACATCCCCGACCTAGTACACGTGGGTTATCACCGGACTCCAGGGGACAGCTCACGACCCAGCGTTATGAATTTCTTTTTCTCATGTCCAAATCACGACTTTGAATTTTATGAAATCAAGAATCGATATATGACATTCGGTTCACGTGGTACACCCAACCTAGTACACGTGCCTCGCTTTGTTTGGCAATTTTTTTTTTAATGAAAAATATTCTTCTTATTTTTCAATATTTCGTTCATTTAGAAAAAAAGAGTCTACGAAAAACCCATAATTAAATTCAAGATAATGATTTTCTCTTAAAAAGTCAAAAATCATTTTTCAGCTTGGCCCGTAAATCTACGCTTAGGCATGGAAACTCCGTCAGCCCTTAGGTACTTGACGTCCATGACCAAATCTCTGACATCGAGCTAGAGTCCATTGAGGTAGAGTATGTGCTCGGATTCCTGTTCTCTCGCTTGGGTCCATCAAGCCAGAGCCTGGGACTCTAGTGCCCGTGCTCAAGCCCCTAGGTCCCCATGATGGCCATGCCCAAAGCCCCAACACCTACGCCTAGTTCTACAAAAGCCAAGTGCTAGATTTGGATACTCAAACTCAAAACCACAGCACTTGGGCTCTAGTCCACAAAGACCATGCGGGGTCCTTCGAGGCCGGGCCAAGAGCAATTTGCGCACCATTAGCATTTCATCAAATCAATCGTACTATATGTCAGCCCGGATTTGCACCCGCTCAGCATTTTCAAAGTAATAATACCGTAGAAAAATGCAATTAAATTCAAACCTTAGCCACCTCGTGAAGAAAATTCTAAAAAAAATGAAAAAAAGAATAGTCCACGTCCTTATAATATGACTTCCAAAAGTCCCAACTTTCCAACTGCATGGCGGTTGGTTGGATTCCGCCAATGTTGGGTCTTTTTCTATTTCACTAGATTAACGAACGAGAGTTCCTTTCCCACTGTCACGAGGAAAAAGGTCAACTCCACGCGTCCCCACGAGGCCATACGTGGAAATGATGCGAAGAAGGGAAAGAGAATCAGAGATGATGGTCTCATTAGGCGCAACTGCGATGGCCACGTTATCAATGTATTAGTCCATTTAGTGGACGGCAAGTGGCACTACGGCGCCAATCGTCAAAAATTTGGAATCTCTCTCCCCCGTTTCGGTCTCTTCTCTTTCCTTCTCTCTCTGTAACTCCAAGGAACGACCGACTCGCACCTCCGCCCTTGATGACACTGCTTTGCGCCTCCGCCATCCAATATTGGACACCGGCGAATCACAATCATCAAAGGGAACTTGAGAAATACATCAATGGGCACAAGAAAAAAACCTAGGGGAGGCGTTAAAGATGCGACATTGCGCTAGCACACAGAAGGGAAGGGGAGAATCGAATTGGAACGGAAAAAGGAAAACTTTGGAGTAGGAAAAGAACAGTCTGGTAGGTGGGACTCAGAGATTGAAGTTAAAGGAGGGAAATTTATGGGGAAATCAATCGAGGGGCTGGGGTATCTTCGAATTTGAGTTGAAGGGAAAAAGAATTTAAGGTTTCTTGGGCAAAGTATTGGAGATTCTGCAGAAAAGAATATCAAGAGAGTAAAGGGGAGAGAGACGGTGGAGGTGACGAACAAGGCATGGCAAAGGCGGCAATGTGGTTTGTCAGAGGAGAGAGAGGCGTGGACGCCAGCGTGAACAAGAGAGGAGAGAGAGAGAGAGAGAGCAAAGTGAAGTCTTCAGGGAGGGGAGAGAGGCTTGCTAACAGAACATGTGACATCCCAGATTTTCGATCCTGTTTTCTACTGAATAAATCGGGCATTTCATTGACACGCCTATAGGGCTATTCTTAGAGTTGATCACTCTCAAGATAACTAGACTATCTGGGGAAATCATTAAGGACTTTAAGGCAAATAGAGTTGAGAATTTGACCAGGAATCGGTTTCTCGACCGTGCTTATCTTTAGAGGCCAGTATGGCACAATATAAAATTAATTCGAAATCAGAGATAGGGAAGTTTGACTGAGATGTGTGGCTAATCGTGGGTGACACTACTAAATTGGAAAATTCTTATCGATCGACTAGACCGATTTTCCTATTGTTTTGGGACCTTGTGTCTGTATTTGAATCATCGAGATTTTCATGACAACTAAGAGTCGCCAATGAGTCGGGTGGGTTCATAGTGGCTCGAAGAAAATTGACCACGGGTCATTTGCACTAAAAATGCCTAAAAGTTACCCGATAGCCTTGGTCACGCTAAAAACGCGCAAAGTTGAAATTAACTGTGAATTCAAATCCGATTTCAGAAATTAAAGTTTCTGTCATGTCACAATAAATTCTAGCAGTGTCGATTCAGTCTCAGAATATTTTTTCGACACCTGAGACTTTTTGGGAAAAAGTCATCGCCGGGTCGTTTTTGTGCAGAAAATGCTGATGATTGTTTTTTTATGGCAAAATTGGAAAACATGATGGATATGTAAGTGAGGAAAAATGCCGAGATGGTCGTTGGATGACCAATTGAAATTGTGGAGGCCAATTGAGATTTAATCAAGTAAGTTGAAGTGTTCAATTGGAGCCATATGCTTGCAAATTCGTAACTCCCCCATGCCCTAGCATTTTGGACCAATTGAGAAGTTGTGGGGAGTGCATTGGTGGCCAATTGACAGCCCTTGGATACTAGCTTGATGGGCAAGCTTGAGGGGAGACAAGATGGTGGAAAATGGCCATGGTGGAGCCCCTTGGTCCCCCTCACCTCTATCCCTTCTCTCCCTCTCTCTTTGGCCATCCATACCTCATCTTTCCCCCTCCATTTTGTGCGACCAGCAGCTGAGGAGAAGACAGCAGCCGTCGCATGCCATTAGCCACGCCGGGTCACCACCGTTCGCTCCACCGCGTGCTCACCCAGGCGTGCGTCGCGCCCCACGCGCCGTCACCTTTGGCCGCCTACCTCTCACCTTCTAGCAGTTGCTTTGGGTCTGTCGCAGCCCACCCGGGGCTGTCCTGAGCTCGTTTGACCCTCGTAAGTTCACTTATAGGCCCGGTTTGGGCTATTCTATCTTTCCCGAGCAATTCTCACCTAAACCGAGCTGTTTTTCACTCATTTCCAGCCAAGGTTAACAAGCCTTGTTGTGGGTATTTCAACACCTTCGGAGCCCATTTTGAGGTGCTTGTGGGTCTCGATTCTTAGGCCTGCTTTGGAGTTAAATGTCCATTGCGATGTTCCCGATGTTTCAATTTGAGCGGATTGTTAAACGGAGGAGTTTAACTCACTAAACCCCGTTTAGTTTGCTAATGATGCTTAAGGGTTGTTTAATATTAATTAAACATGATTAGGAGGTTAGATTAGTTTAGAATAATTAAATTAGTGACTTACTAATGCATGTTAGGTGGTTAGACATAGTTATTAGCTAGTAGGTATGTGCTAGTATTTATTGAATGGGTCTCGGAAATTTTCCAGGTTCGTCTCGACTTCCAATTAGGTATTACGGGCCTAAATTGGATTTATTGTATTTATGTAATTAATTTTCGAAATTAATTAATTATTTTTCGGAAATTAGACCGCGATGGTTGTTTTTTCCTTTTCATTCACTCGGATCTCTTCCCTTTCATCAATTTTGTCTGGATCCTCCTTTTCTTCCGAAAAAAGAGAAGGATCTTCTTTGGTGGATCCCTCTTGTTCCTATTTAGTCCCCTTCGTTTTCAGCGCCCTTGCCCCTCTCTAGATAAGAAGTAGAACGCACCATCACCTACAGCCCTTTCCTCTGCCAGGGGCTTCCACGAAATGAAAATGGGCGGCATCGTCGTATGCTCGGCATTTGTTGCCCTGGTTTATATCACGTCGGGAAATCCATGACTTAAGATTGAGTCGGGGTATACATAGGAATTAGTGGAGTTCATGGTTGACGACCGGAATTTTATGCTAATCGTGGTGGTGTAGTCCGTTTATTTATTTAAGCTTTGATTTGCACCGAATGGATTTAATTGTGGATTTTTAGGATATATTCCTAAATGAATTGTTTTTGAGTAATTGATTGAGGAACGACCAACTATCTGTTGTCAGTATCTAAGGGTGTGCATGATAAAATTTCTATTTCGATTTCTCTATTTTTCTATTTCCTGAATAGATTTGGAATAAAAATCCGTTTGGTAACGCAATTTGATTTCTCTATTTCAAACAGATTTCTATTCCGTAAATAGAGAAATCGAAGAAATCGGAAGCTGAAATTTTTAACTTCTCGCTTTTTGAAATAGAAATAGATTTTTTTTTTTGGTAAGGTAAAAATAGATTTTTTTTCTTTTCTCCATTTGGGCATCCTTCTTCGTTCACGGGCTTTTCTATTTAGGTGTTGCTTCTCCTTCTCCTCTCAACGCTTCAACCAAACCCTAGCGCCGTCGACTTCGAACAACTTGTCCATCCTTGCCGTCAACTCTGAATCCATCCTTCTTGCCACTTTGTTGACTTCGACGCCGTCGCCGTCCTCTTGCTAGTTAGATCGTCACTCATCTCGCTGTCGCCATCCTCGATTGTCCAATTTGCTCCGGTCGTCCCGTCGGACTCGCCTCCTCCATCCGCATCCCTGTTCGGATTTGGATTGCACCTTCCTTCCTCTCCGATTCGAGGTCTTCCCCCCTCTCTCTCCGCTTAGGAAAACCATTGCCAATAAAATGGCAAGGGACAATAATATGCCGGAAATTTCATGAAATTTTATTTTCACATTTTGTAATGTATTAGTATTATTTCGACTATTATTTTGTATTTGAGGATGTACTATGTTATTTTAGTATTATTTGGACTATTATTTTGTATTTAAGGATTTCCTATGTTGTTATCCAATTAATTTCTATTCCTAAAAATAGAAATTTTATTCTCGTTATCAAACGGATTTCTGTTCTAGAAATAGAAATTTTGAGTTGTTATCAAACGGGTTTCTTTGCTCAGAAACTTATTCTGTGGAATAGAAATTGAGAAATCAATTTCTAGAACATAAATTTTGTCATGCACGCCCTAATCGATTGGTGAACCACAGAGAATTGTGAAAATTGAGTGAAGTGGTCATTGTGGGGAAATTATTCCAAAATTGGAGAATATCAATCTTTGAGTGAGAAATAACCATGAAAGATTGTGAGTAGACCTAGAAAGCCGCCGAAGTATGATTGTGCCGCTTGAGCCGTGATTTACCACCGAACTTGAATCGGTCGTGCTTATTAGGCCGTGATTACCACCTAATAGAGGTTGTGCCCGCTGAGTCGTGATCCAGCATTACCGCCGAAGATTGAGTAGGTCGTGCCCATTGAGCCGTGATTCAATATTACCGCCGAAATAGGAATCGGCCATGCCGAGTGGGGCCGTGATGCCACTAAGTCTAAAATTGCCGAGTGGGGCTGTGATGCCACTAAGTTTAAAATTACCGAGTGGGGCCGTGATTCCACTCAATATAAATTATGCCTTGAGGGTCGTGATCAAGAATCGAGAATGAATAGTCGAAATGACCGGGTGATGGTCTCGATGACATGTATCGACTAAGTCGATTGATCGATAGTTCGATCTGATTGGGTGATGTGATGTGATTATATATATATATACTTGCAAGAAGGAATTGAAACCAAGGTAAGCCCTCTGTCTTGTGATGTACTTAGGCAGCCATAGTGTATTGGTTTACTAATCGGGTCTTAGTGGGATAAAACTTTGTCACGCCTCGAACCCCGAGCGCGTACCCATCCCTCTCTGGTTAATAAAATTTTGCGACTTTTCAAGACTAGTCGCCGACCCTTTTTACTTTATTGCACATGCGGAAGCGGAAAAGAATCCCCTGACAGTAGCCATCTCGGGATAGAAAAGTAGAATAATAATTTCACAAACAAACATGCCTTTATAAACATATGCTGAGTCAAGTACAAGAGTCTATGGTCAAAAGACTACAAAAGACTGTTCTCCAAAAAGAAGCGGTCCTATCCGACCTATGTTTCGGATCACCTCCTCTCTACTCCAGGTCCTCCACTCGATGACCCTGAAAGTGGTTATACAATAACTAATGAGACAATGTTTCAGCAAGTCTAAGCTCTAAATTTCGGCTAAGAGGGAAAGACGCTAAGAAGCGTCCTAGGCACACAATCACAGAATCAAGGATACTTACCTTGTCTCAATTCCACCCTGTAGGTCAGCACAGTTCATATCATAAATTAGAGCATCACTTAAGCTCAATTAATTGGAACATAATACTCAATTCATCATGCGTTCCTAGATTGATCTCGGCATATAGCACGGTCTACTCTCTGTTCGACGGTCTTTTGGCATTGCCAGGCATCGTCTCACCCCATTGAGCACGGCACGTCATTACGTCGACGGCTTTCCCGAAGGAGCATAGGGTCCATAATCTACTGCGACCAGCTTCCCTTTATCAAGGGGTATCCCAAATAGGGATAACGTCCAGCTCAACAGCCCGGGATGATTTCTCTTTGTCATCACACGATCATTCAAATATGGCCTAGGGCACCGTGCATTGCACTCAAATGCTTCAATTAAAATGGTGAACCTGGCCTTTTTTCTTTGTATTAGAAATCTGCATGAAAATAAACGTGTGCGGGTACACGGTTAACTCGATTCATAAAAATTGACATTCTTCCTTTTTAAAATCCCACTATTTTATATAGTATATAAAACTATTTTCGGTGTTAAAATCCGACACCCGAGATTTTCTAAGTAAATATTGAAAATTCACAATTTTTGGAATTAAATACCAAAAATTCAATCATCACTCAATTTGCATAATTTAACACTCAATTGTAGAAACTAACCACACCATTAAAATCAGCACGAAATTCCGGTCACCGGCCATCCCGGCCTAATTTCTGAAAAAATAATTAATAAATAAATAATTTCGAAATTTAATTTCTAAAAATACTAATCTAGGCCAAAATTATTAAATTAAATACCAATACGGACCCGGAAAAATTCTCGAACCCTTCTAGATAAATAATACAATTAAATTAGGCCTTAGCTAAACCATGCTAACCACCTAACATGCTCAATTAAATAATTAAATCACTAATTTAATCTAATTAACCACCTAATTCCTAATTAAATAAATCTAAACATCACTTAGCATCAAAGCCTACTAAGAAGAGTTTAGAGAATAAACTCACCAGTGTATCGCGAAAACTAGTTCATCGTGACGACGACGCGACGGCGGTCGAAATCTTAATTTTCGGTGGTGTCAGTGAACTCTCGGACTAGGCCTAAAATGGGCCCAACAAATCTCAGCCTAACTGAGATTTGTTTGCAACTTGGGTTGGGCTTCACTTGATTCGCGGGTTGAATTTCAAATGCGCTGAAACCAAAACTGAACTGGGCTTGTCTTTTTTTTTTTTTTTTTTTTTTTGGGCTAAACAAGAATAGAACTACTAGGCTTGAATTGCTGCTGAAGGTTGGGCCGTTGAAGATCTGCTGAGAAGGGCCTGTTCCAAAACGAGCTGGGCTGAACACTTTACGTGGACGCTGGACCCGCGAGATGGGCTTCCGAAATTGCTGGTTTGCGTGGATGATGGGCAGCACAACAAGGAGGAGATTTTGGTGGAGGAAGATTACGGACGTGATGATCGAAGGAAGACGTGTGTGAAGAAGAACACGTGAGCTGCAGACGTGAAGATGCTGGCGTAGCTTCGGTCAAAGGTGGAGAATTTTCTTGATTTTGTTGACTGGCAAGGTGGCAGAGAGAATTCTCGGTGGGGGTGCTGGCTTCGTGGATTTGCTTGTGCAGGCGGTTGAAAAATTTGGTCAACAAACGGTAAGGGGACAAAGGGGGCGACTGGCAGAAGTAGTGGAGCAGGGGCGTGCGGATTCATGGCCGAACTGGGAAGAAATGAAGCAGAAATCCAAGATGGTGGGGCGGCACAGCTTCGGTCTTCGTGGGGAGGAGACGTGGGAAGGGAGCTTCAACAAAAACGAAAGAAAGAAAAAGGGCAGGTGCAATTGGTCTTCAGCTCAGATGAACGTCGCACAAAGAGGAGGAAGAGGCGGTGGTTTTGGCGTGCAGGAGAAGCAGCTGGTGGAGGGTCCCAAAGTCAAGCAACTCAATCCATTACATTGATTGCATGTCCCCTATTTCTTTCCACTTGAAAATTCCATACATTATCCAATTAAATGCCCAAAATTCCAGCCCCTTATCCAAAACCAAATTTCACAAATAATCCAACTTAAAATCAAATATTGCACCACCTCCTTGAAACTCCAAATTTCATTAATTTTCGCTCCAATTTCTTCGACAAATTCCCAAATTGACGTCCAATATCGTTGAAGAAGAAGTCCACAAAATTTCTATAAATCCTCATCAACACAAAGTCCCGCTTAGAAGTCAAAACTCGCTTAAATTCAGCCCATACGAATTTCCGTTTATTTTCCGCGACGTCTGAATCGGATTTCCGTAAAAATCTCGGAATCTCTCAAAATTTCTTGGAGGATGAGTCGACATTCCTAAAATAGCTTGTGATACCACAGAACTTTCAATTCCTGAAATCGGGTTCAATTTCACGGTTAATTTCAATCTGACGTGCTTTTAGCGTGACCTAGTCTACCGGGTCATTTTTAGGAATTTTTGGTGCAATTGACCCATGATCGATTTATCTCGAGTCACATAGTGCATCTTTGACACATTGGCGACTCTCGGTTGTCGTGAAAATCTCAAGGTTTCAAATACAGACACAGGGTACCCAAAACGTCAGAAAATCAATTTAGTGTCGATTGGTGAGAATTTTGAAATCAAGTGGAATCACCCACATTCTGATCACATATCTTAGCCAAATCGACTTATCTCTAATTTCGATCGATTCGATTCGACAAAGGCCGCAATGACCCTTGTAGACCAACACGGTCGAGCGCTTGATTCTGTTCGAATTCTCAAGTCCATTGCATTTAGATTCCTTAATTGATTCCCCAGATAGATCAGTTATCTCGTGAGTGGCCAACTCAGAGAATGCACTATAGACGCGTTGACGAAAAGCCCGATTTATTTAATCGAAAACAAATTCTGAAAATTTAGGCTGTCACAAACTTATTGAGAAGTAGTCTCACTCTGATGTGGGACAACATTTCAAGTCTGTAGATGGTAGCACCTCCACCTCCTCCCATGTGTTCTGGTTTGCCGAAGGAAATCACCGAAGAGAGGTTCCACGCACCAATGCCTGGGCACGTTGAAGGCCTGGAGTACGTAATGGTGAAATCTATCATCTGGGTGGATGTGGGTAGAAACCAAAGGGTGTCCCATCAGTATTGAGCATGGTATCGCTATTATAGTGATGGGCGAAGAGTGGGCCCAATACCGGAGTTTGAGGTGCTTGCGTATGCTTTGGAAGTAGTGTATGGGGAGGGCATTGTAGAACCTAGAGGTGGAGAAGTGATCGACCTAGTGATTCCCGCCCTTGAAGGCCTAGGATTATCTGAGTATCCTATGGTAGGTTCCAGTAGGAACGTGGAAGAAGGAAGGATTGTTGAGCAGGAGGAGAATCCAGATAAAGATTGAGTGGAGGACTGAAACCCCACTCTTATTTTGCAAACTACAAGTTGTGATTGGATGTATAGTAGATCAGACTTGTGAATAGTATTATATTATATACTATGTGGTTTGCTGTGTATAAAAGTTTGGTTGTGGTTTTTCAGTTGTGAAAAATATAGCCCTACTTTTCTATCCAATTGTTTTATTGTCTAGGGATTTTATTATATGCTTCCGCTTGCGTATTAAAATGAAAAGGGTCGGCGAACCCCCAGTAGTTATATATTAACTGGTTTATGACCCATTTATTAGCATTGAGAATTTATTGACTCGTACCTAACGCATACCCAACCCATATTTAACCCGAGTCATATTGTAAAAGATTTTCATATTTAATCAAATCTAGAAAAAATTGTTTCTTATGATTTTTTGAAAAAAAATATATTGTTAAAAAACACTTCCATACAATTACAAATTTAATGAATAAATTTTATAATTTTTTTAAGTGAGGCAACGTTTATCACATGAAAAATGTGGTATTTCTCAAAATGAAAATATTTTTTGGTGCTTGGTTGAAACTTGAAAATGAATTAAAAAATATTTTTTTCTTAATATAGAAAATATGATTTGATTTTCTATACACTCCTTTTAATATTTTTATTTTTTTAGCACATATATATTTTTTTTTTATTTCATTGTCTTTTTCCTCCTTCTTTTCCCGGTTACCGGCAACAGACAAACTCAAGTGTTGCCACAGTTGGCGAGGCTCGAGCTCACCCGATTCCAACAATTTGAGCCTTGCTAACCTCGGGTGAGGCTCGACCTCTCTAAACTAGCAAGGTCGAGCTAGCAAGCTTGAGTCTTGCCGGATCAACGGGGCTTGAGCCTCGGCCTCATATAATCGTGAGCTTGAGGCTTGCCCAATCGGGGAGGGTGGAGTCTTGTTGGCATTGAGGCCGATGAGCTCAAGCTTGCTCGAGGCTAGTGAGCTCGAGGTTCACTAGTGAGATTGGCAACTAGGCGAGGACCGCAGTGGCTGGTGAGGGTCAGTCGTTGGACTTCGTAGGGGAAAAAAAGTATAAGAAAGAAAGAAAGAAAGAAAGAAAGAAAATAATTATTAAAAATCGAAAATTGTTTAAAAAATAAAATTATAAAATCTGCTCCAAAAAATGATATCTTTTTTTTTTGGGTGAAAGGTAATTAATATATTGAGGAAAGATCGAGTGAACAAAAAGATCACGGCATTAAAACCCACACTCAAAACAACGGATCATAATGAGTGAAAGAATGCCGGGATAAAAAAGCCACAGCCATGGCAACCCATTAACAATTAGATAGGAAAAGCACGGCATAAACAACCGGCGAATAGATTCAAAACGCCCTCAAGTAGGGAGAGAACTATCCTCAGGATTCAGTGAAAATCGCTGCACCAACCGCCTTAATCAAAGACGAACCGGGCTGAAAGGGAGGGAGTTAACGTTCCTTAGAAAAGATGACCGGGTCAATGCCCCGGTTTCGTTGCAACCTTCTATTCTTGATGTTATCTTCAACATTCCTAATAGTGATCGCCTTATCTCTGACCACTTTAAAGAGATGGTTCTTCATAGCCGGGACAGAAAGATGATGTTCTCTAAAGATAATGCTGTTCCTGTTGTTCCAAATAATATGACACAGCGCTTCGAAGGAGAAGCGGCTATGTACTTATAAAACTCATTTCCCATAAGCATGGTGATGGCCCAATGGAGATTATCCTCCCACGCCATGTTACGCCAAGGCAGATTGCATTTGGTCGCCCAAAAGAAGGCATCCCCGGCCGTGACACGACACCCAAAAAACAGATGGTCAATAGAGTCCGGTACATCGTTGCAGAAGGCACAAACACCACTATCTATTCTACCATGTGACAATAAAAGTGTCTGGGTGGGCAGCCTGCGCTTAGTTATAAGTCAAAGGTTTACTTGATACCGTGGTGTAATTTCGTTATTCCAGACGAACGTATGCCAAAAGACCTAAGTCCTCTTCTGCCTGAAGGTCTTCCAAACCGTCGCAACAGTGAAGCGTCTTGACGAATTCTCCCTCCAACAAAAACAATCCAAATTCTAAGAGAGGCTCGGGAAAGGATGATCCCACGACTCAAGCACCAACTTAAGAGGTTGGCCAGCATCAGAGAAGAGATCAGTCACTATTGTCTGCCTAGAGAGCCTTGAACTGTAGATGAATGAGTCCGAAAAAATTAAGTTCAGGGGGCCCCTAGGGTGCCAGTTGTCAAACCATAAGGAGGTAGAGAGGCCGTCTCCAATCCTCCAATAGAAGGCATTGCGGACCTCGCTTCTGAAGGATAGGATTTTTTTCCAAGCCCAAGAACAGCGGGAGGGTTTCTTAACAACCAATAGGATTTCTTTTTCTAATGGATTGACTCAACTTATAATTTTTATAAGTTAAATGAGTTATAAATAGGTTTAAAGATAAACCCATGTATCATTAGACTTACATACAATTTACACCCATTAATAACCTATTTATTATAATTTAATTAACACATATATAATATATATGATCCATCTCATTGTAAATTGGTTCAACCCATTTTGACATCTCTACTTCTGAATGGACTAGTGCATTAATGATGTAATTATCACAATTGCACCTAATATTTTCTCCGACTGAGGGGCCGTTGGGTCAAGTGACATGGAATTTTCAAATTTAGCCCAAAATAAAACTGACGCGATTAATTGAAGAAACTCTCGCATGGACCAAATCGCTAAACCTATTGTGATCACAGCGGTTGATCTTATATATAATGTTCACGAGATTGATAATTATGATGCCAGTCCATGTGATCCTGTATCTAGACAACAATTTGTCTTGTAATAGGTGTTGTAAGTTTTTTCTTTTTAAAGCTATTACAAAATAAGTTTTAATCTCCTTAGGATTTCGCCCAATTATATTTACTTTCAAAAACACATTTTTGCATATGTAGTTTTAACTCTAGACACCAATTTGCACCTTGATATTAATTGGTATTATGAATTTACTTACAACATCGTTATTTTTATTTAAAAAAACCAGACCAAAATCTAAAATTTTCAACCCTGCATAACCCGAAACCTAACTCTATCGACCACTGTGACCTGCCACCGTGCTGGTCTCCGCCTTGCCCTTTATCGAGGGCCGACAGCCTCAACGCTAACATGTCTCTCAATTCAATGACTATGAATGCCTTAAACATATTATACTATATGTTAACATTACTATGACTTCAAAATAAAATAAAAAAGGTTCATGCTTCTGTATTAACTGCGTAAAAAAAAGAAGTGTATACAATAAAACCCCCGATTTGTCTTCTCTGCCCATGATTTCATCGTCGATTCTTGGATTGGGCGTTGATGCTTTCTAGGTCGTTTGACATAAAAGGGTCAACCCGTTGAGTTAAGGTTAGCAATCAAATTTTTACTCCTTGAGCATGTAGTTTACATTGTAAAGTTGATTTCATTCGTTTTTGTCTACTGTTTTTGCTTAATTTTGTTCACACGGTTAATGACTTGGTGCTTACACATCGGGTCTGGATCAGAGCAGGAGCAACAACCCCTAACTCTCCCATGCGGTTATTAGATCCAGACTTATTGGTAACTTGGACTCTAATACCAATGTTGGGTGGTTTTACGAAACTACGGCTAATTATTCTAAAAGGTTAAGCTTTTAGATGGAGATATGATTTAGTATTTAATTACTTTAATGCTCTCTCTTACGCGTAAGCTAGATTTTGGGCTCTGATCCCAATGTTGAGTGGTTTTGTGGAACTACAACTAATTATTCTAAAAATTTAAGCTTTTAAATGAAGGCATGGTTTAGTATTTAATTACTTTAACGCTTCTCCTCTAGGTTGGATATTGGGCTAAGCCTAAAGGCATTGAAAAATATAATTAGAGAGAGAAATAGGGACATGGAAAATTGCCAACTGTTCTAAAAGCTTAAACCACTAGACCAAAGCATTGTTTAATATTTAAATATTTTAATACTTTGAGTAGTACGGCGTGATGATTCAAAGACCATTGAGACGACAGCATTACAAGGAAACCGGTTGTTTGAGCCTATCGCTGTGTCGAACTTTGCCGAGTGCAATTTGATGATTTGCATCGCAATTACACAAAGTCATTTGGTCAACATGAACGATGAGCACGTCATCATATTCGATAGCAACCAACTAGACGACTTACTAATATACAAATCCCAAAGATCTCTACATGTAACTTGGGAACTGTTCATGTGGATTTCATATCCATCAACAAGGACATACATTGTTGGAGACGGATGTTTTCCACGTTCGTCATTGTGCTCTCCAACAGGTACACTTAGACATAGTCCATAACTAATTACCAGATAAACAATACTTGATCTCCATGAAAACTCGATTAGTAAACTAAACTCGATTAGCCAATGTTCCATGCATAATTGGCGTGCTCCATGATGTCGGTGTTATATGGAAGACTTTCTGCATTTGATTTCACAGAATTGCCGGTTCGTCTAAATATGGAGCCAAACATGGATCAGTCCGGTAGGGAAGACCGGTTCTAGCCCCTGATCCCTTGCACGCAGCAGCCGCCTGGAGTTGGATAATCGTGGGATGAAAAGAACAACTGATGAGCGATCCATATGACAAAATCATGCGATGTTCCTGTCTTTCATCTGATTTAGCTAAGTCCAGACACTTTCGAGGAAACTACCATAATTCTCTCATCGCCTCATCAATTCAGAGGAAAGAAAGTCTACTTACCACCGTGGCAGCAAACGGAAGCATATTTTCTGGGGTCATGTTGATACACAACGCTGCAAGAACGAGAACGAAAGTAAAGCACGTCAAGGACTTCATTAGAGAGAATCGATGCAACAGCACATTTATAAGTTGATGTGGAGCGTCATGCAGTGTCTCACTCCGCCATCTCATACTTTGTATTTCACAATTCGGGATATCTGCATGATGATCTTCAGGATTATGATGTACATTGTCATTTATTACATGACAGCATGTGAGTAAAGGGAAATGGTTAGTTAAAATATGGAGTGAGCAACCAAGTTCTGTTGTACTGATGTGAAATTGACACATAATTAACTGCCCAAACAAATGGAGAGTTTCTGACTTATGACTAAGTGTTGGAAGTTGTGATCCATTTTCTCTAAACTACTACTGCTTAACTGTGAAGAAAGAAGAATCAAGAAAAATGGATAATTGAAACCAAGCAACATACAGCTTGCAAACTAGAATAATCCTCAATGGCGGTGGCTACAAAATTGAAGAAGAGAAGTTTGAGTAAAAGTCAAGAAAAGAGGCTGAAGAAGAAACCTGAACGTGGGCAGCAAGATGTCAAGTTGAAGAAGGAAAGGTTTAGTCAAAAGTTGAGGTCAACTATCTCGGAAAAGAAGAAAAAATTGTGTGCTGCTATGTCAGTTGTAATTGCCTATAAATAAGCTTGTAGGTCATCATTTGAATGTGTGTGAAGTGAACCCTTCACCGTGAGAGGTTTAAACCTCCACACACAGTGGAGGAGTAGAGCTTAGATAGTTTCCATACCATGAAATACTCCTTCATTACCAAAATATCTTGTACTATCCATTTCCATCAATTAAATAAACTAAATCTCATGTTCTTTATTTTTGAACTATCCTATCTTGTCGCTTATCCATTTCTCGGCTCCCTTGCCATATTTCACACACACACGATTCCGCAAAATCCAACACTAAGCCTACCGTAAAGAATAGCTCCGATGAAAGCATCGCCGGCACCAGTTGTGTCGACTAGTTCTGATGGCGGTATCCTTTCAGCAGTACACACGAACAATCTCCCCGTCAATGTCCCAATTCCGTTTGCTTTCAGTTTCACCACCTCCTGACAGCGAAATAAGTAGTCGTCAATTTGTGTTTCAATGAAAACGTTGCAAACCAGACAATGTCATGCATTTCCAAGCTAGAACAATAATTTATCAGAGTTTCATGTGCTTCTAAAACGGAAAGTACTATAAACTATCAGAAACTGCCGAGCTGCTTTGAGCAACAACCGATATGAAGCCCCCGAATCTGCCAAAATATTTTTCTCCCCCAACTACACCTAATGAAGGATGTTATCAGGACAAAACAGAAAATGAAGAGATTTCTTTGCTGGTTGTACTGTAGTAGTAAATGGAAGCCCACCTTCCATCCGGGGATCATGAGAGGGTGGATTGTGTAAGGCAACTACCATTCGAAGACTGCTTATATTGTGTTTTAAAATCATATGCTACGATTCGCATTGCAAGGTATGCAACTTGGATCCTACATCGATAGTATGGGAAATTGATGTGCGGTTCATATGGCCTAGGGTTCATCCACCTCAATTCTAGCTTTTTGGAAGTAAGATAGAGAGTTCATAATGGATTTTAAATTCATTAGCATAGAAGTAATCGACTGAATCAGGCTGCCTTTCCTAGACTGCTTTGCTTATAAGCATAGGGCATTGACAAGGATCTGCTCATTCTGAACAACTGCAATCCGGTGACTGGCTCGAGGAAAAGTATAACCAGCATTTTCAAGAGTAGAGTTAACAAGATATTTGGAAACAAGTTCAAAAAACAGATTCAGTTCAATGCAATGGCAGGCCACTTTTTCGCATTCAATTAAACAATTAGTTGATAGGTTCAGTCTCATGATCCATTTTTTTAACTAAGCGACTTACTATTATCTAAAAATTATTATCAGTATATAGTAATTGGTAATTGTTGAAATTCAGCACAGAAAGCTGCTCTAGCATCTCTAACTGGCCTTAAACACCATAATGACACAAACGAGCATGCTTTTTTGATGTCGATTAGAGAAGCACATTACCGATGGAATGCACATTGGTGTGGCCACCATATCATCCTTTTTTTGCTCCAAAGAACGCAATAAGCTATCAGCATCTTCTTCTCCCATCAGAGAATTCTCTGCTGTGCATAAAGTTAAAAAGTAGGCATTAGTTGAAGGCAATCTTTTGTAAGGGGGAAGCAAAGTGAGAGGGGGAGTTCCCGACTTACCATCTGATGATCTCTCCAGCATTAGGCACCCATGTTTGCCCAAGGTCACGGTTGCAAATTTCAGTTTTGGAAATTTAAGAAGAATGGATATAAGGGCACTGGGCATAGATGGTGCATCTGTCCAAGCCTGTGGTACATAGCAATCATGTTGCATTGAGAGCTCATTGACAAAATGAACAGCCAGTAAGCACATAAAGCGAAAGCAGACATAGGCTCCAATAAATGGCTCGAACCCTTTATATCTGACAATGTTGACCAAATGTAGATGTTCAGCGTGTCAAGGGTACTAGTTAACTTATAACAAAGCATCGGAGAAAACTAGTAGAATATTGATATATTATGAGCGATACATGCGACGTCAGGTGGCAAGTTTCTTAGAAAAAAGCATCTGGTAAACTCAACTTGGCAAAGTTTCCTCAATAAACAATAATTTGATAGTCAGATATCAATTTTTTTCCTAGCAGATGAGAAGCGCCTTTATCATCTGGCCAAGAGTTCAAAAAAGAAACCATAGACAGGACTTCCCTATAGTTGGTTTACCTGTGGAAATTTAGCTGAACATACGGCATAATCCGACAACTGAAGAAGATCGACCAATTCCGGCCTTTTCTTTTCTGCATGAAGGAGAATGGGCATATTTTGCCCAGCTGCCTGCATTGACAGATGAGATGTAGCCTTAGAATATGAGTGTCATAGAATATTTCCCAAACATTTCATGTGAGAGAAAGTCCCTAATCTTCTGTATCTCATCCAGCAAGCACAAAAAAAAAATAGAAGCAAATAAGATGACTATACCTCTTGGGCAATTACTATTGCAGTATCTGTGTGTCTTGCATCAAAGTAGACAAACCTTGCTCCTTCGAGTGCAGATTTTAAATTCATCTGGGAAATGTCAGCCGGTTCCATGACAAGAAATGCTGGTGTAAAAATGCTAGAACGCGCTCTCCTGAAAGTCTCATCAAAGTTGATAGCCATGTGTGAATGCCGGCCATTATGTTAGCGTCTTCTGTTGAGGGGAAAAGATATGCAACAGAGAAAATATACAGTACGAAGTAATACAACAGGACGCTTGCCATGTTACCCCAAGAGATATCCTAACTTCTGTCTCTTTTTCACAATTTGAACATAATGATTGCAGCGAGAAATCGCAATCCGTGTCATAATCCATCAACATTTTCAAATAATTTTATAGTGCACCTGATCCTTGAGTTCTTTAAAATGACAAATAAATGACTTCCCTCCGAGGAAAAGATGAACCAAAGCTAAGCAAAGGGTACTGAAGATTGAACGAACCAGAATTAGGAATGTTAAAGAAGCATTTATCATATACTAATTTTGCCACTGAAAACCTATATCCCCATTCTCGACATCACTAAGTGAATGCTAGTACAAAAGATGCTAGGGTAGAGCAGCTTAAATGCTCAAACAGGCTTACAAAACTACATAAATTCTGGTCAAATTAAGAGGGGAAATGTTCTCACGTTGATTGGTCGACCATAATAAAGGAAGATGGCGTTTGTCCATCCTTGGCAACCTGGAGGAAAAAAAAAAACTTTGGGGAGAAAAAGCCACTCAGGTGTACGAGATGCAATGCTCTTCTATGAAACCAATGATTAGGTGTAGGTGAAGAACAACAATAATTGCATATTTCTAATCTAAAAAATATAGATGCCAATATTAGTTTCGAAAGGACATCGTTGTTTTTAGCTGAAGTCCACATAGAAGCAACTGCAGATCAGTACTTGAATAAAAACCTCAAAGCTGCTGAGAAGAAAGCGTTTGTTCCCCCATAGAGGAAAATGATCTCTAAATGAGTAAATCAGAAATTTTTGGATAGCATGCTGGCCTAGAAACGGATTTGAGCTATAGATAATCTGCTCCAGCTTGATGCACAACCTAATCTTTTTGGCAAGCATATGCAGATGATTACTTGAAGATGCTCTCTTAAATAGCAAGCTATCAATCTAAATCTTACCACGAGAAAAGAGGTGTCTACTCCATCAGCCGTTAGCTCCTTCAGTATTCTCTTACCGGGGATGTCATCAGCAATCTAGTTAATTTCACAAAGCATGCAGAAAATGTTTAGCTAAAAATCCAAAAGCGGTCCCATAAGGTAGCAGTCAGACATTTGACTAGATCAAAGTGGAAAATTTAGAGAAGAATTGATAGATATGCCAGCCAGTAACCTTAGATATAAGCCTCGCTCTCCCACCCAGACGAGCCAAACAAGTTAAAGCGTTCGCTGCTTCCCCAATTCCTTGAACCTAACATTAGACAATAGATTTAAAGGTCACTTCAGAAATCTAATTGTCTAAGAGCATCATTTTTGGCGGACGCGTCTCTTAAATGGCATCAGCATGTCTGAGAAGTGGTTGGACTGATCAAAACTAATTAACATGATGGCGATAAGCGAAGAACATAAAAACAGATTTCCTCCTACTGATATCTTGGGACAAGGACGCTAACACTGCTGCTATAACCTTTTTCGAGAACAATCTTCCCTGCGACAATCTGTCAGCTCATGTACTTAAGAAAATACCGTACCTGGGGAAGGCCAAAAAACAAATTTAAAAAAAAAAAAATCACAGCCAAGGAAAATGAAGTACTTCCACGCTCCTGCATTGAATTCTGTCACCAGGCACGGGTAAAGCGGGCACAGTAGCCAGGTCATCCAGACAAACCCCGCCGAATCCCACCTGTGTTTCCAAACACACACAGATTAATCACATTGAGGAAGTTCTTTTTGTATATTTTCTTCAAGAACGTGAAGAGAGGTAATGAACTTTTTGCGCCCTGCTTGGACGTGGGCATGAACGAGCATTCATGTAAATAGAGTGTGTGACACAGACGTACAACGAGGCATTGCTGAGGCGATGGAGGAAGAGATGTGGAGGACATGATGATGATTGAGTATGAAACGAGAATAGCCAAAATATGAGAGAACCAAGAGCTGAAGAGAGACTGCCTTGGGAGGGAAGTAAAATGCTAGACTTTTTTAGACGCAATTATCTAGGGTAGGAAATCATGATCATGATTACTAGTCAATAAAGTTGATGTCATTCTGATCACAAGTTGATAAAGGTACTGCATTTAAGGTCTAATAAAAGCAGTGAGTAGCTAAGTACGTGGAATGCTATTGGATTCATTAAAGAAATGGAGAATTTAATATGACATTATTACGACTAGAGCAATCACATTTAGGTTCCCAATTAATTCAAAAGAGGCCATTCTTTTGCTGACTCTCCAACGATTGGTGCAACGTTGCAAAGCTGTACGATACATCGAATGGAGCGGCTTTCCAATTGCAAGTATCTTGCTAGGGTTGCAATGATGGGCTCATCACTTTCAAACATTCAAGTTTATTATTATAGCTCAAATCAAACACTTTATAGTCAGTGTGGGGCTCTTATGATATCGCCGAAAAGGGTTACCGACTAAAAGCCTTCTCTGGTGTGTCTAATCTGTCAAAAACAAGAATATGAATTCCTTGAAAGGGACGAAAGAATATATATTCCATGCACTTATGAATAAATTTAATTTTCATTTTCAAAAATGAAATTGCATTCCTATAATTAATTGAATTTAAAATGAATTGATGTTAGATTAGACTCATCAATTATAGTTGAATATTAGTGACCAATAGGACAACGGAATGAACAGAGTAATTCTGATAAGCTAAATAAAAAGATGGTCCTCGAAAAGCTATTGGCAGGATCTTTGCCACTCTCACTCTGTTCTGTTCCCATCAAATGGATAAGACATTGTAACTTCTTCCATCCATGAATTGGTCGTCGCTTTGGGAAAGGGATTAGCACACGGTTCCTTTCAAGTAGGCTCGGACATTAGTCCCATTAGGACACAAAAGTCCCCCTGATACCGCGTGGTCGCTCACTTTGGATGAAAAAGAATGAAAATGAAGGATCAAAGCACGTGAAAAGTCAATAGGCTCTCTTGGGGTTTTCTAACGCATTCATTCGAGATCAACCTTATTTGACGAGTGTCTCATCTTATTAATCCGTACAAAACCAGTTGAAATTAATCCATAACAAAGGTTGAATTTTTGTTAACGAGTGTCTCATCTTATTTGAAGGCATTGATTGCACATAACACAAGATCAATCAATACATCAGATATTGTAAATTTTCCTTAAAGGGTTTGCTAACAAGTATTGATAGGGCACTTTTTAACAAAATCCTAAAAATCTATTTTGTGTATATTGGATTAAGTGATGTCTGGAGTGACTTTCACACACCTAAATTGATTGACCTCCGAAGGTGATTTTAATGACACTTCCATATCAGAGCTTGGTGCATTTGCGATATTACTCATGAACGGCTCCTCGTAAGGCTTGAATTTATGCAAATTCCCATATTATCTAGACCATAACAGATTATGCCAACAGTGTGGGTGTCAATATCGAGGAGTGTGAAATTTCCACCCACTTACGAACTTTGTAAACCGTAAAAGAAAGATCCATAGATGTCCTTTTGTTTCTTTTCCTGTGACTATTCGAGCTAAGTACTCGGCGCATTTGACTCCAGTTTACTTTGATTTTACGTCATCTTCCTCAAAACGTTCAATTTATTGGCCGCTCACAGGTGGCAAAGACGAGCGGGAAGTCTTTCTTTTGTGCCGACCAAATCAATGAAGTGGGTATCCGGTGAGGCAATAATGCTGGGACCGGTCAATAAATGTCCCGAAGATGTTAGGGTAAAGCGCTGAATACCCCACTATCGACCATGCATGGCATTATTCCTTTGCATTGATATCATAAAAAGTCTCAAATTTATATATCTATAACAAATTTACTTTAAACTAATTTATTAATCATAAATAATCTCAAATTAGTACACGTGATAAATTTATACAAAAAATCTCAAATTAGTATATTTGCGATAAATTAACCATCCATTAGTTTTCGTTATAAAATGTTATTTGCTTGACATGAAGTGCGAGCATGCATCATATTATATGATGACTACCTAGACGACTTAGTAACATATAAATCCCAAGATCTCTAGGTGTAACTTGGGATCGAATCCATATGGACTTCACATACATCAACAAGGTGGAACATTGTCGGAAAAAAAAAATGTTTTCGGGGTTCGTCAGTATACTCTCCAACGGGTACACTTACACATAGCAATCTTCCATAACTGATAGGCAGATAAATTACACTGACGGAAGATTAGCAGATACGTATAGACTTAGTTAATCATATAGCAGACACAAATCTTTCAATTGATTTAATCAAATTTCAAGTTTGCCTTTGGAAGCTTTCCAGTGCATTTTTCACTATAAGTTTAGGACCTGATTACCTTTTAGTAAAATCCGAGGACTTAAATACATTTGAAAGGTTTAAGATTTTAAATTACACCTTATGCTAAAAGTTTAGGGCCTGATTATACCAATCTAGAAGTTTAGTACTCGATTGCATTCCATAAATAACATTTAGGACTTACACTGCACTATCGCTCAATGTCGCCGAACCAGAAGTGTCTACATTGGTTGCATCTTCTTCTTCAAACACAGATACTCAACCACATATTGATACCATGTCACCATACCATATGTGACCGTCACTCAGAAGATTCTCCATTTGATTTCGAAAAATTGCCAGTCTGTCCTAAATACGAAGCCAAACGTGGATCAGCCCGGCAGGGAAGACCAGTTCTAGCCCCCCAATTCCTTGCACCCGGCAGCCGCCTAGAGTTGAAAAACCACGCGATGCAAAAAGAACAACTCAGAAGAGACTAATATGACAAATTTAAGTGGTATTCCTATCTTAAATCTGATTAATTAAGTTTAGACACTCTTTTTAGGTAGCAACTGTAATTCTCTCGTCACTTCATCACTTCAAAGGAAGAAAGTCTACTTACCACCGCGGCAGCAAATCGAAGCATATTTTTCGTGGGCATGTTCACACACAACGCTGAAATTGCGAAAATATAGTCCCCCAGTTACACCTAACAAATGAACTGATTGGGACAAAGCAGAAAATGGGGAAAACTTCTCTATTGATTGTACCGTAGTACTAAATTGAAACACGGCTTCCATTCGGTGATGATGGAGGAAGGTGGCTTGTGCAAGGCAACTACCGCCCGAGAGTCCGAGACTACTCAGATCGTGTTTGAACATCATATGTTTATGATCCTAATTACAAGGTATACTAGCTTTTGGGAAGTAAGAAGAGAGTTCATAGTGTATTCTGAAATCATTAGCATAGAAACGTTGGACCAAATCTGGCTGCATTTCCTGGACTGGTTTGCTTATAAGCATAGAGAGTGATGTGGACAATGGCTAGAGGAAAAGTATAACCGGCATTTTCAAGAGTAGAGTTAACAAGATATCTGGCAACAGGTTTGAGAAAGAGATTCAGTTGGAGGCAGCTTTTTCACGATCGGTTGTGCAATTGATTGGTAGGTTCAATTTCATGATCCATTTTTTTACTTAGCGTCTTTCCACGATCCCAAAATTATTATCAGTAGATGGTGATAGTTGCAATTTACGGAATGCTGTTCTAGCATCTGTAACTGGCCAGAAACACAATAATAACACAGGAAGCAAGCTTCTTTGACATCGACTAGAGAAGCACATTACCGATGGAATGCACGTTGGTCTGGCTTCACTAGCATCCTTCTTTTGCTCCAAAGAACGCAATAGGCTATCGGCATCTTCTTCTCCCATCAGGGGGTTCTCTGCTGGACATACAGTTACAAGTAAGCATCAGTTGAAGGCATTCTCGCATAAGGGGGCCAAAAAGTAATGGCCGGAGTCCCAAACTTACCTTCTGATGACCTCTCCAGCATCTGGCATCCATGTTCCCCCAAGGTCACGATTGCGAATTTCAGTTTCGGTAATCTAAGGGGCATAAATATATGGGCACTAGGCAGAGATGGTGCCTCTGTCCATGCCTGTTGGTAAAAAACAAAAAAAAAAAAATCATGTCGAGTTCGGAGTTCATTGACAAACCGAGCAGCCGGTAAGCACATACAATGAAAGCGGATAAAAGCTCCAATGAACGACTTGGACCCTTTATATCAGACAATATCGACTAGATTTAAATGTTCAACAGGTCAAGATTACTAGTTAAACTTACAGGAAAGCACCAGAGAAAACTCATGGAAGAAAGATATAGTATGAGTGAAACTCGCGATGTAGTGCGGCAAGTTTCCTAGCAAAAGCATCCAGTAAACTAAACTCAGAAAATTTTTCTTAATTACTTTTCTTAATAAACAATAATTAGTTAGTTAGATACCAGATGTCTTTCCGAGCAGATGATTAACTCCTATATCATCTGGGCAAGAGTTCAAGAACCAATAAAAGAACGGACTTCCTTTTGATTGGTTTACCATTGGAAATTTAGTCGAAGATATGACGTAATCAGATAAGAAGATGAGAAAGTATTCGATGATTAGATATCACCACGTCATGGGCTGACGTGGCATATACTTTTATACTGAAAGCCAATAAAATTTGACACGTGTCCATGATCTGGTGGGTAGATAAAAAAAATCAACATTGAATTCTTGTGATTTCTCTCTAATCTTCCTCTACTGTCCACTAGGGGTGTGCATGGTCTGGGTGGGTGATTTCCGGCCTAGAATCGAACCACCCGCTAAGGATCGGTTTCGAAAAATAAAATTGAGCACCACCCATTAGTTACATGGATCCATCCGGCTGGTCTGGTTCTCGGGTGGATCCATAGAACTGGTGTTACCAATAATAATATAATTTTCTAAACCTTGCTATGAGTATTCTTCATATCAAGTAATATACAAAAAATCATAAGCTACAACAACTACAGATTAGAACATAATGTTGAAAGTGAAAGAAAGTGAAACAAATTATAAGTTAAAAGCCACAATGGCCATCAAGTTGATCACATGTGCTCCATATCATCTGGACGACGCAAATCTAAAAAATCAGACCAAACCAAATTTAAGTATGTGGAACAAACTCATTGAGTAGAGTAAATTAGACAAGTTTACACTTTATAATGATGCAACAATCGCAACAAGATTTGCCTAAAAGTTCATGACTTGTAAAGCTTGTGAATCTAAAGTTTTGAGCTATTAAATTCCTGAAATTAAAACAATAATAAGTAGATGATTGCTCAACATTAATAGAAATTGAACTCAAACAATTATTGAAAATCTCACCACATATATTCCTCCCACTTCAACTTGTAAACTCTATGGACTGTTAACTTCATAATCCATATCCAATATGCATAGGATGCAGCGGCGGCCGACGAGGTAGATGCGAAAGCGGCAACAAACAACAACGCGGTTCATCGGACGGTAGGCTCCATGGTCCGTCGAAGAGAGCGAAGGGTTAGAGCGGCCGGGTGAGAGTCAAACGAAAAAATGGGGAGTGAGAGGAAGTCTCATGCTCCGTTCAAATTTACTGTGGGAGAGGAGGATCTATTGTGGGGCCCAGCTAATATTTTCTTGGAGAGAGAGAAAAAGTTTTTCAAATTGACGGGCAGGGAAAGTTTTCTGGTGGGGCTCGGCAAAGGAGAGAGAGTCGAATATTTTCTTTGCAAAGGAAAGGAGTGCATGGCGCTAGGCGACATGTCGGCCCGGTGAATAGACTCGTATAATATCACGTTGAAATCATAACTCCACCCAATATTTTCTCACTAGGTAATACAGACAAGTCCCACCAAATCCCACCAAATCCCACTTGCGTTTCCTAGGACACAATCATCAATCCCATCTGAGTTTTTTTCTATCCTTCGAGCGTGTGAAGAGAGATAATAAACTCTCTGTGCTCTGCTTAAACGTGGGCATGAATGAGCCCGCATGCAAAGAGAGCGTGCGGCACAGACGTACAACGATGCATTTCTCTAGCGATGGAGGAAGAGATCTGGAGGACATGATTGATGTTTTTGGGTATTGAAACGAGAGTGGTTAAAACTTAAGAGATGAGAGAGCCAAGGGTGAAGTGAGAGGGACTGTTCTGAGGAGGGAAGCACAATGCTAGGCTTTTTATAGTTTCTTTTCTTTTGTTTTCCATGATGCTTCCTTTTGTGGACCCTCATAATTTGACCTTTAATATTTGAGTGGATAAGTTTTATGCAAATGGTGAATAATAACTATTGGCAGGATCCATCCTGCAAACTCAATTAGAGAATAGCCATCGCATTGCTACGTTCAATCTGTTCTATTTCCATTATATAGATATGCCATTTTGACTTCCTCCATTCATCGAATTTGAACGTCACCTTAGGGAAGGGAATAGCGCATATTACCTTTCAAGTAAACTCAGACATTAAGGCTACGACCAAAAAAGAAGAACAAAAAACACAGACATTACGAGACAGATATCACCCTACCATCGCGTGGAGTATATCTGATTGATGTTGGAATAGAGGATGTTCTCACTTTTGGAGTATAAGGAGCAAAACGAAGGACTGAGGCACATACAAAGTCATTAGGCTTTTTTGGGAATTTCTCACGCAGTGAAAGAGTTTACCGGACTATAGAAGTAATAAAACCAATCCATAAAAATAAAGATTGAAGTTCTATTAACAAATACCATTAGGGCATTTATTAAGTACAATTTATGATAAACAATTCAATTTTCGAGGCATTGGTCAAGCATAACCTAGTAATAGTCACTACATAGAATACCATAAAATAATTTTCTTAATGGTTTGTCAATAAGTACCCAAGAGCAAAATTTTGGGTATAGTGTGTCCGGTGGTGTTCGGGACAATTTTCATGCAACTCGACCGGTCTATCTCAAAATTACAAAACTTGAACTCAATGTTACAAGAGAAGGAGCAAACTCCTGTACCATCTAGACCTACGCATTGTTGGAAAAGTCCTAAAGATTTGTCCAAGAGCGTGTATGTCAAATCACGAGGACCACCAGAAATTGCTAGCCACCGGCGGACTTCATAAAGAGTAAAGAAAGATTCAAAGACGTCCATTGCTTTGGCTTTTTGGGCAAACAAGTGGAGCATGCTTTAACAAGGAAGCACTGCTACTGGTAATTAAGTAAAGCTGAAATGAATCTGAATTCAGTAAAGCCGGCACATTGTTAACCATTTTCGTTGGTCCAACTTCAGTAGAGACACATAATAGACTCCCGTAATTATTTCTTGAACTTGAGGATAAATTAAGATGCCCCATGGACACCGTGCATCCACATTGAGGTATCAAACCATCGGTGTTTAATCTCAATCGTAGATCATTTTTTCCCCTCCATACACAACCGATCAAGAGGGCATACTGCCTATACCTACTAAAATAACCCCGAAGATCGATTCCAATGAAAATATAAAAATAATGGACATTTAACCGAATCGATTGTCTCCTAATACAATTGGTTCGTGTTTTCTTGGTAAAAAATTTTCGACCAGGTTTTTTTTTCCTTAAAGGTAATTCTTGCTCATAAGATTCCACAAATCAGGTCAGATGTGACGATTGGAGGAGCTGATGAATAACTTTTGAAGAGTAGACAGCTCTTGCCTCCTTTAAAACGCTCGATCGATCGGCCAACTTTCAGGAGGAAAAAGACGAACGTTGACCGGGTAAGTCTTGCTTTTATGCCGACCAAGTCAACAATGTCGACGCTCTGTGGGGGGAACGAAATGGCGACATGATGGCTCAGTTACGAGACTTGCGCCGCAAGGATCGCCTACGTGTTTCCCATTGAATCATCCACAAATTGCTACAAAGCTTTGAATAGACAAACACCAACCGCGTACAGCATAAATTTTTGTCGATCTCTAGGATAACTTGCCTTTCGTGGAAAACCAAGAAAAGCCCTTTTGCTAAGCTTGTTGGTATAAAGACACAAAACATGAGATGATTGAGCTCTTTTCCTAACCTTAATTTCTATTGATATCTAAGATAAGGTTCCTTTCGCGAAAAACAAGAAAAAAAATTCTCTTTTCTTAAGCTTGATCGTATAAAAAGACTAAACATGAGATGATTAAGCTCTTTTCCTAAGCTTAATTTTGGTTGATCTCTAGGATAATGTTCCTTTTGTGAAAAACGAAGAAAACCTCTTTTCCTAACTTTGATCGAGTGAAGAGACAAAAGATGAGATGATTTCGCTTTTCTACGCTTAATTTTTATTGATCTCTAGAATAACGTTTCTTTCGCGAAAAACGAAGAAAATCTATCTTCCTAACTTTAACCGAATGAAGAGACAAAACATGAGATGATTTCCTTCCCCCTCCTTAAGGCAATGTCTCGAAAAATTTGGCTGATTATTTTAAAACTCTCCAAGCTATCGACAAAGATCTATGAGGTCAGGTCGTATTTGAGTCAGTCGAAAATAAGTTCGATCCAAATGGATCCTATTTTTATTGTAGTGCAATTTTAGTGATCCATATTCGACTTGAATCGGATCCAACTCATACTACTTTAGGGTCATCATGTGAATACGTTACTTGGATAAAATATTCTTTCAAATAAGAAAAAAGTAAACAAAATGAAATGATGTTAGTAAATAAAATAATTTTTCGAAAAAAAACCAAATCTTGAATATGCTTGTATAGAACTAAAAAGTATGCATGTGTTGACACATACTCTGAATGTATGCTTTATTGATCCAAGTCAATTAAATCCTTTTCCAATAATTTGCGTCAAATTCCACAGCCTAATTATCCCCTTGAAAAATTTGTAGACTAGAATGGGATCGACGATCAACTCCCAATCACGGGCAATGGCCATCTTCAACCTGAGAGGTTCTAAAGCCGCCGAAGAATCACCTCCTTGGGCGACACTTGAAAGTGGTTCATTCTTGAACCCACTAAAACCCATCAATTATTTCCTCAAAAAAAAAAAAAAAACCCATCGGTTAGACTTGGTTCTATTATACACATTCGACCAATTTTTAAAATCTTAGGTAACTCGTACATCACCCAACCCATTAAGTATGGGTTAAAATATGGGTGCATCACTCATTTTGCCACCATTCTCAATTTGTTCCTTCCTCATCTCTTGAGAAATGAATAAATTGAGATATCGTGAAACAATATCTATTTAGAAACTTGATCTAATATTGGTCGTCGGCTCTCCTGGGATTTATTGGCTAAAGTTTAAAGCTAAATTTCCCTTTTGATTCGCTTTATTTATCACGGAAGTTATATTTGTAAAAAAGAGAGGAAGAATATCGTGTATGCTATCTAATTTGCATGTATAGAACCAGATAACAGAAACACCATATCATGTCTCGATCTTCAGAAGAAGCAAAGCAACTTTTCTTTGGGGAGAGGAGAGGAGACGGATCTTTCCTCTTCGTTAACACAGAAGCTAATGCGCACCTTCTCGGATATCCATTGCATTTGGGCTGCTTCGCTATGGGCCAAGGCGGGTGGGGCGTATGGATTGGATGTGTGTTCGTTGTAAGCCTACTAGAAATCATCATTAATTCGGCTTTGCACTATTAGACACATTCCAACCTGTATTTCAACATCCCAACAAATTAAATACGAGTTAAAATATGCATCATGACCCATTTTTATACCTCTAATCACGAGAGACGAAACGTCTTTTTTTGGGTATGTCGTAGTGTATAATTCTCCCACTTGCCCCTCCCTAGTGCACGGGGTACATCCATGTCATCCGATTAAACTGTTGTTGTCCAAACTTAATGAATCTTTCATGCTGATGTCCATGCTTAAGGTGATTATCGTCACTGATTAGCTGATCAACCTTCACGTTGAAGATCGGATTAGCTTGATCAACTGGGGCTTGTACAGCAGACAAATGACTTGATGCTGGAATCGGCGGCAACATTTAAGCACTCACCAATGAAATAATGAATAAAGGTACTGCATTCAAGGTCTAATGAAAGCAATGACTAGCTAAGCTGGTGAAATGCTATTGGGATTCATTAAGAAAGAGAAAGAATCGAACTTGTTATAGATATATGACATTATTACGGATAAACCAATCACATTTACGATTCCCAATTAATTCGAAATAGGCAATTCTTTCACCGACTCTCCACCGGTTGGTGCAATGTTGGATACCTGCATGATACATTGAGTGGAGAGGCTTTCCAAGTGCAAGTATCTTGCTAGGGTTACAGTGATCACTTTCAGGTTTTCAAGTAGCTAATAGCTATAGCTTAGATCGAACACTCCATAGCAATCGTGACTCTTATGATATCACTGAAAAGGGTTGCTAGCTGATCACCTTCTCCGGTGTGTCTATTCCCTCAAAAACAAGAATATGCATTCCTTGGAAGGAGCCAAGGAATATATATTCCATGCGCTTAGGAATAAATTTAGTTTTCATTTTCAAAAATGAAATTGCATTCCTACACATAATTGAATTTAACATTAATTGATATTACTAAGATATGAATTATATTTATGTTAAATTAGACTCATCAATTATAGTTGAATATTGTTAACCAATAGGACAAAGGAATGAACAGAGAAATTCTGATAAACTAAATAAAAACATGGTACTCGAATAGCTTCTTGCAGAATCCACCCCGCAAACCGAAATGGGGAATTATCCTTGCTTTGCCACTCTCACTCTGTTCTGTTCCCATCAAATAGATAAGACATTGTAACTTCTTCCATCCATCGAATTGGTTGTCGCTTTGGGAAAGGGAGTAGCACACGGCTCCTTCCAACTAGACTTGGACATTAGTCGCATTAGGACACAGAAGTCCCCGACAGCGCGTGGACCTCACTTTGGATAAAAAAGAATCAAAATGAAGGAACAAAGCACATGAAAAGTCATTAGGCTCTCTTGGGATTTTCTAAGGATTTTCTAAGGCATTGATTTGAAATCAATAGCCCACCGAATTACAAAAGCAGTTGAAATTAATGCATAATAAAGGTTGAATTTTTGTTCATGAGTGTCTCATGTTATTTGAAGGCATTGATTGCACATAACACGGGATCAATCAGTGTATCAAATACTATAAATTTTCCTTGGGTATATTAACAAGCCCGATAGGGCATTCTTTAATAAAATTCTAAAAATCTCATTTTGCGTATATCAGATTAATTGATATTCGGAATGACTTTCATCCACTTAGATTAATCCACCTCACGAGGCGATTTTAAGGACACGCACTTTCATATCGGCTTGGTGCATTTGCGACATTACTCGTGAAGAGCTCTCAGTCAGGCTTGAACTTTTGCAAATTCCCATATCATCTAACCCATTAGAGATTATTCCAACCGTGCGTGTGTAAATATCGAGGAGTGTGAATTTTCCATCCACTTACGAACTTTATAAACAGTAAAAGAAAGTTCCAGAGACGTCATTTTGTTTCTTTTCCTGTGCCTTTCCGAGTTAACGGCGGAGCAAATCTCGCGGATACTCGGTGCATTTGACCCCAGTCTACTTTTTGATGATACGTCTTGTCTCCCTCAAAACTTTCAATTTATTTTCCGCTCACAGGTGATAAATACGAGCGTCGACCAGGAAGTCTTTCTTTCATGTCGACCAAATCAATGAAGTCGGTATCCGGTGAGGCAATAATGCAGGGACTGATGAATAAAGGTCCCGAAGATCAAACTGGCAAACCAGTCAGGAAAAAGCTTAAAATACCCCATTACCAACCACGTACGACATTAACTACTGGGATTCGCCCTAGTGGTCATCCTTCCAACATGGAAGGGGGAGGTGAGGGGTTCAAATCCCCACTTCTCGAGGGGGATGGGGTGGGAACGCGTAAGTTTCAAGAGTGGGTTTCGACTCCCCACGCCCGAAAGGGCGAAAGTCCGAGCGTGAGTGTAGAATAGGAATAGAGTAGACCGATAAAAAAAAAAAAAAAAAAAAAGAAACCACATGCGACATTAACCACCTGGGGTCCACCCCACACCACCCTTCCATCTTGGAAGGGGAGGTTAGGGTTCAAATCCCCACATTCTCGGGGGGATTGGGGGTGGGGAATATTTCATTTCGAGTGGGTTTCGACTCCCACGCCCGCAAGGAGGCGGGACAAAAGTCCGAGAGTGAGTGTTAGAGTAGGATTAGCGTAGGGACCGACAAAAAAAAAAAAAAAAAAAAAAAAACCACATGCGACATTATTGCTTTAAAGTAATATCATAAAAAATCTCAAATTAATACATTTGTGATAAATTTATCCTAAATTAATTTATTAATTATAAAAAATCCCAAGTTAGTACACTTACAACATTTTTACACCAAAAATCTCAACTTGATACATTTACGACAAATTTACCATCCGTTAATTCTTATTATACACTATTATTTGCTAGACATGAAGTGCAAGCATGCATCATATTTGACAATGACCACCTAGACGACTTAGTAATATACAAATCCCAAGATCTCTAGGTGTAACTCAAAATCGAATCCATATAAATCTCACATCCATCAACAAGGTGCAACATTGTCAGAAAAAAAAAAATGTTGTTGGGGTTCGTCGTTGTACTCTCCAACAGGTACACTTACACATAGCCATCTTCCATAATTGATTAGCAGACACATATAGACTTGATGTCCATGAAAACTCGATCAGGAAACTACACAGCAACTCCAGTGAAAGTCAAGAATGGATACTTGACCTTGTTCCTATCCTATGTTTCATTCTTTGTGGTTGTTTAAGAGAAGAACCTAGAAAAAAATATAAGTCAGAGCCAGGACAGAGTCGAAACATGAAGATTTTCATTTCTGCTTTGCACCTTCCCCAGCTTTATTCACATTAAAAAGGATTGTAAAGGCGAACGAGCAGCATCTAAATCTTACGAGCAATGATAGATTCACACAGCATATCACCACGAACTACATAACGAAATCAGTAAAGAAAGACGTCTTCGCCCGGAAAAAGGAAAATTGCACCACAAGTCCTGAAACCTTAATACGAAATGCAATTATGTTATAAATCTTTTAATAGGCTCAATCAATACCTCACCCCATCACTTGGTTCAACTAAATCCTCAACCTTTATCCCAAAAAGAAGAAGAAGAAGTAGGTCATGATATTATGTTGAAAAGTGCAAGCTAGGGGTGGTTCAACAAAATACAACCTCCTTTGATTATGCTTTTGGAAGAAGTTTTAGGACTTAACTTTTGATTGCATTCCATAAAATTTAGGACTTTCACACAAGAAGAGAATACCTTGTGATATCACCAGGGAAAGTGTAGCAAAAATCCTAAATCTTATGTAGGAATACGATAAGGTTCCAAATCTTTCAATTGGTTTAACCAAATTATATAATTTATCATAGTGCAATCAAGTCTTTATGGGAACACTCCCGGTTTGTCTTTGGCAGCTTTCGACTGCATTCCCTAAAAGTTCATGACCTAATTACATTTTAGTAAAAGTTTAGGACTTGATTACATTTATTGAAAGGTTTAAGATTTAAATTACACTTTCTCCTAAAAGTTTAGGTCTTGATTATACCAATCTAGAAGTTTAGTACTCAATTGCATTCCATAAATAAGGTATAAGACTTACGGTGCACTATCACCTGATATCACCAAAACAGAAAATTTTGCATTGGTCGCGTCTCCTTCTTCAAACACAAATAATCAATCAAATGTCGATACCATGTTATCTAGGGGTGTAAAAAACCCAACCCGACCCGACCTAAACACGATTTGAACACGAAATAAATATAATACATGTTTCGGGTCTTGATATTGTTCGAGTAACATATATAAAACAAGCAAATAAATGTGTTTTGGGTCGGGTCAGGGTTGGAACATTGTTTGACCCCAGAACACATTAATTCCAAATTCCAAATAAGCCAACAAACACAAACACGTTCTCATCTTTACCCAAGGCCAAACAGTCAAACACATACCCTCGGTCCCTCGTTGGCTCCGCCTTCTTCTTCGACGACTGTGCCTTCTCCTTCTCGTCGACTCCGCTGCTGTCCACGACTGTGCCTTCTTGTCAATTTCACTGCCACCCTTGTCAATCTCCAACAGAGCTTCCATCGCGTACACTCACGACTGTCAGTTCGGCTTCTCCTCCGATCGACGAGCCTCCGCCTCGCCGTTGCTGTCACCATCCCTCATCTCAATGTTGGAACCCTAGTCGCCACCAAATTAGTCGATCGTCGCTGTCCATTGCCGAAAACCCCTCCCCTTCCCCTTCCCAAATCCCATCCACTTCGGTCCCTCAAGCCCTACCTCCTCTCCTAGTCCGGGCCCGTCCTCCTCAGCTGGCTCTGCAACGCGGTCTCCGCACTCTCTCTCTCTCCAAGCTCGTCCCTCGGATCGGCAAACTCTCCTCCGACTTTGTTGGCGCCGATGTTTTCAAATTGAGGGGCAAGGGCTTCACGCTAGGGGTTTTGGTGCCGGCTCGGGCCGTGTTGAGCTACCTGCAACAAGTGTTTCTTTAGGATGCCACGTTGAATGCTATGTACAGGGTTCGCGTGGATGTGTTCGAGAGGGTTCTCGAGAGGGATTTGGGGTTCTTTGAAGGTGGGGGTGGGCTTTCTGCTGGGGACATTGTGTATCGGATCATGGCCGAGGCTTCTGATGTAGCTAACACGATTTATGCTCTTCTTAATGTAAGTGATGCCGTGGTGATGCTTGTACTAATACTTGCTTAATAACTTATGATGAAGGGAATGAGTAGCTTAGGGGGCTAGATTTTTGTTTGGGCAGAGAAGGTGATTGCCATTTGTGTGGTGAATTGAGAAACTGTAAGGTTTTGGATAAGTCAAGCGAGAGTGGTAGAAATACTGATCTTGGAAGTGAGTTTGAATTTCATATGTACCCACTTTTCTTAACAGGTTTTATGGTTGGTTGCTGGTGTTTTATTAGAAAAACAAAGTGTACTAGTGTGCCCCGAATCTGGTAAGTCCAATGATGTTGTTGGACTTAGATAAATTGAATTTCGCTTTTATACTTCTATGCTTCTATCAGCTATGATGGATTGTGATAAGAACTCCAATTGATGTAGGGTATTCTATCAGCTTCTGTGTTGTCTCTTATTCCCATGATTTGACCATTTGAGTGGCAGAGTTTATTGCTACCTGTAAGTTTGAACTCCAGCTTGTCTTATATCTTCAAAGCTCTCCAATGATGAGTTGCATGCTGTACACCTAGATTTTGGCATCTAAATGTTGTTATTGATACGTTGTGATGAATTGGATTTTTAAGATTTACTAAAGCACAAGTAAAATTATTATGTTATACATGCTCTTTTCCAAGGACATCATCTCTCTTTTGTCTTACTTGTGGCTATAGGCACTACTTGATAATTTTAGCTGTTACCAAATCTTATTGGCGTTTGGTTTTTCAAAAACTTTGCTCGTATTAATATAGGTGAGTCTGCTTAGTCATCATAATGGTTTTTTTCCCTTTTACTTTTGTAATTTGAATGGACTTGCTTACTAAAGCGCAATTGAAATTATTGTGTGACGAGAATTTTTTTATGCCTTACTAATGTTGATTAAGGGTCTGGCTTACTATAAATGATTGAAATAATAGTTTGCAGGCTCTAAGTGTTATAAATAGAAGGATCGCTAGATGTCTTCAGCAGGAGGTTCTAATGTCACAAATAGAAGGAGGAGATCTACAATGTGGGGGCATTTTAAAGAGATTCCTGGTCAAGAAAAGACTAACTGTTTATATTGTAGCACCTTATTGGTTGTGCTAGTGGTCAAGGGACTATCTCAATGCATCATCATCTAGCTAGATGTAAGGAATATCCATATGTGGACGTTAGAAAAAGGCAAAAAAGTGTCTCGAGTCAAGTTGTTGAGGATAGTAGTTCATCAAGTTCTTGGAAATTTGATTAGGATACTAGCAGAAAATAATTAGCGATCATGTTTATTCTTAGTGAGTTGCCTTTTAAGTTGGTAGAGCATAAGGGATTTCGTCGATTTGTGAATAGAATCTAGCCAAAATTCTTAATCCCATCATGCAATACATTGAGACATGATTGTTATGATTTATACATGGAGGAAAGAAAAATTGAAGAAATATTTCTCCTAGACATCTCCTAGAGTATGTCTAACAACCGACATATGAACATCTTGTCAAAACTTAAATTATGTGTCTGACTGCTCATTTTGTTGATGTTGATTGGAAATTGCAGAAGAAGATATTAAATTTTTGTCAGATCCTAGGTCATTCTGCTGAGAAAATAGGAAAAACAGTTGAGAAATGTTTGACTGATTAGGGGATCCATAGTGTTTTTTCTATCACTGTAGATAATGCTAATTCGAATGACTTGGGAGTTCAATACCTGAAAAAGATACTTAACTTTTGGAACTCTCTATTATTAAGAGGTGAGTTACTCCATGTAAGGTGTTATGCCCATGTATTAAGTTTGATTGTTAGAGAGGGGTTAAAAGACATAAACGATTCAATTGCTAGAATACGTTCAGTCGTACATTATGTGAGATTTTCCCCTAGCAGGCTAAGAAAGTTCAAGGGTTTTGTTGAGTTAGAGAATATTGAGTCGAAGAGTCTTGTATGTTTGGATGTGGAAACTTGTTGGAACTCAACATATATGATGTTGAAATCGGCTTTGAAGTTTGAAAGAGCTTTTAGCAATATGGAACTTCGGAATAGCAAATATGCCCAAGAGCTTTCGAAGGGGAAATGGTTACTCACTAGTGAGGATTGTAATTATGCACGTCACTTTCTTCATTTTATGAAGTTGTTCTTTGATGCAACTATAAAAGTTTCAAGTTCTTCTTATGTCACTAGCAATAATATAGTGAAGGACGTGTACGGGTATGATGATTGAGAGATATTGTGAAAATGAGGACCAAAGCTTGCGAGAAATGGGTCAAAAAATGAAAATGAAATTCTGTAAGTATTTTGGTAATGTGAATAACATAAATCTCACTTTATTCATTACTTGCGTACTTGACCTACGACATAAATGGAACTATGTGAAGTTGATGATTAATCATGTTTATGAAAGTAAGGAGGCAGAAATTTTACAAGAAAAAATGATAACATTTCTTACATTATTGTTTGAGCAATATCGCATGGGTGTATGTCCTCAAAGCAACTTGAGGCTAAAGAGCACAAGGATAGTAAGCATGTTGAGGTCCCCGGTGGTTGGTGCTAATATTATGATTGAAATGTATTTTAGCCAAACCGGACTATAATATTTGGATGAAAAATCAGAACTTGACAAGTACTTAGAGGAAGCATGTGAATGTTATAATGTTGAATTTGATATCTTAAAGTTGGTGGAAAGGAAATTCATCGAGATATCCTATACTTTTTACTATTGCTTGAGATATCTTGGCCGTGCTCATCTCGATTGTAGCATCGGAGGCAGGATTTAGCACGGGAGGTCGTGTGCTCGATGTGTTTCGTAGTTCCTCGACTCCAACCATGGCGGAAGCTATTATATGTGCTCAAGATTGGTTACGATCTACGCCACTTTTACATTCGGTTGAGGAGGACTTAGAAGACCTCGAAATCTTTGAGTCAGGTGAGAAAATATGATTGTAGAATATTTATACCTTTCTTTATTTTAATGCATACGTTAGTTCTCATTTTCGTTGTGAATTTATTGTAGAATTGCCAAATACGATCACGGAGTCAAGCTCGATGTTGACTTCTCTCGATAATTGACGTATTAGAGGTTAGTATTCTTAGTTCATATTTATTTGGTAAGTGTTGAGGGAACTTCCTTGTAATCCTTTCTCTATCGTGATCTTGGATTCTCTTGTTCATATTAATGGATTTGCTAGTTTTGCTGGTTCAGTCGTGACCTAGGTAATTCAACTTTAGTTTTCCTTTTTCCTTCCAGTGATTTGGATTTCTTAACCCATCTAAAAAGTTGGTATTTTTCATCTTATCTTGAAAAGTTCTCTGCCAAAAGTTTCTTGTTTCACTTGCCGGGAAAATTGCAAAAATTGGCGACATCTTCTGGGTGTTATGGTTTCACTTTTGTTGGTGGTCCCTTTTATGTTTTGGTGCATTCTTTCTTCTTCTCTCAATAAAGGTCATTGGTGGGGCTTATCTCGTCCCAGTAACTAATTAGGACCACAATGCTGTCTTATAGTTTTTCCTAGGCTTTGATTTGTGCTTGTTCCAGACTGACCTGAGGAGAACCTAATTTTACTCTAGTGGAGCCAACCCATTTCAATGCAAACCAAAGGGAGAGGACAGAGGAGAGACAATTTAGAAGTTGCTTTCTCTTTCAATATATTGCAGGGGACATTATCTTAACATTTGTATTTTTGTATGTCTTTATTGCATAAGTGAATTTTTTACCATCACCATTCATGTTCTTATAGGAGCTTTGTGTATCATTCTTAGTCTCGCCCTTTTCTCTCCGGTTTATCTCTTTTAAATAACCTCTTTCTAGTAAGTTGTGATTCTAGAATATCATACTATTCACCCCTCTTCATTTCTATTTACTATATAGGGCAACATATTCTTGATGAGGCATGATGACTTCTTGTTTTATTCCTTAAGAGATAAATCAGAAGTCTTTCAGATCTGGTGTGTGGATCCGATATTCTGTATTTTGGTGATCTATTGGAACTCTCTAATTTCTAATTCTAATGCAGAAAATTCCACAAAACTTATCCAATCATTAACGTGGCACCGATCAACTTCATCTAAGCCTACCTCATGCAAAAGTCTGGTGGCCTCAAGTTCAAAGGGATCATCTACATGGACCGCATATACAAATGAATTGTTTGATGACCATGGAGGGATGGTTTCAGGAAGCCATTCGTTCACCTTGGAAAGACTATATGCATGGGAGAAGAAGCTCTATGAAGAAGTTAAGGTAAAGCTGCATCTGTCAATACTCCACTTGTTTGATTGGCTACTACGAACGAGTTGTCTTCACTTCTCGCCTAAACATGGTATGCTCTTGAAAATGTTTCTTAATTCGTGTTAAAAGATGAAATCTTGACAATTGAGTTTATTTCTGTATTATCTGTATGTTATGATTGGGGACTTGGTTTCATCTAGTTTGCTTTCATTTATTTCGACTTGATAATTTCAATCCTATAAGTCAGGCTGGAGACAACATAAGAAAATTGTACGAGAGGAAGTGCACGCGTCTGAGAAACCAAGGTGTCAGAGGAGATGATGGACCCATGATGGACAAAACCAGAGCTACCGTGAAAGATTTATATGCTAGGATCTTGGTTGCAACGAAAGAAGAAAACGAAAGAGTACAGAGAAATTTCAACGCGAAGCACCACCTTACATCCCGCCTAAAGAGAGCTACACCTTAGCTAACCAAACGCACGCACGCAAAGCAGCAGAGAACGCGAAAGCAGAAGCTGGGTTTAACTAACCCCAGAGAAAAGGAAGGTGAAAAAAAGGAAAATCCAGAAACTTGACCCGATCCGAATTTTTGATGAAGGTCTAATGTGTTTCAGGTCAGGTCATAATATGTGACCCTTATGATTCGGGTCAGGTCGGATAACATCAAAACCCGACCCAATGACACCCCTAATGTCGGCTGCTACTAGATGTGATGGTTACAGGGGATTCTCCGTTTGATTTCACAGAATTGCTAGTTTGTTCTAAAAACGAAGCCAAACATGGATCGGTCCAGTGGGGAAGACCGGTTCTAGCCCCCAATTCCTTGCACCCGGCAGCCGCCTAGAGTTGAAAAACCGCGTGATGCAAAAAGAACAAGTCAGAAGAGACTAATATGACAAAATTATGTGATATTCCTATCTTTAATCTGATAACTAAGTTTAGACACTCTTTTTAGGTAGCAACACTAATTCTCTCATCACTTCATCAATTCGAAGGAAGAAAGTCTACTTACCACTGTGGAAGCGAATGGAAGCATTGTTTCCGGGGGCATGTTCGTACACAACGCTGCAATTACGAGAACGAAAGTCAAGGACGTCAAGGACTTCATCTGAGAGAACCGATGCATCAGCACATTGATAGGTTGATGTTGTGTGTAAAGCGGTATCTCACTCTCCCATATGATACAGTGTCTTATGATTGATAGTTAAATGTCTTGAGATATGGAGCATGCGACCTTCTGTCCAGTTTCTGATGGATAAGTAATTCGCAACTTAACAATACTGTTGACCGTGGTCTGGCTACACTCGATTGCAAGATGATCTCCGGGTTTATGATTTTCGTTGTCATTTGGTCACATGACAAAATATGACTAATGGGAAATAGTTAGCTAAGACATGGAGTGAGCAACCAAGTTCCGCTATCTCAATATGAAAAAGAAGCATGATTAACTGCACAAACATATGAAGAGTTTCTAAGCTTTGGTTAAGCCTACCGTAGAGAACAGCTCCGATGAAAGCATCGCCGGCGCCAGTTGTGTCGACTAGTTCTGATGGTGGTATCCTTTTGGCAGTACACACAAATAATCTACCGGTCAATGTCCCGATTCCATTTGCTTTCAATTTCACCACTTTCTGACAGGGAAACAGATAGTCGTTAATTTTTATCCCACTTTAAACGTTGCAAACCAGACGATGTCATGCATTTTCAAGCTAAAACAATAAACAGCACGGGAACAGGCTGTACTTCAAGTGCAAAGCCAAATTACTGCACTAATAGAGTTGCGTGCTTCTAACACGGAAAGTACTATAAACTATCAGCACTTGCAGAGCTGCCTTTGAGCAACGACCGATATAAACCCGCTGAAATTGACAAACTATTCTCCCCCAGTTACACCTAATGAATGAAGTAATCGGACATGGCAGAAAATGGGAAAAATTCTCTATTGATTGTACTGCAGTACTAAATTGAAACACGGCTTCCATTCGGTGACAATGGAGAAAGGTGGTTTGTGCAAGGCAACTACCACCCGAGACTACTTAGATCGTGTTTAAACATTGCATGTTTATGATCCTAATTATAAGGTATATTGATGTGTGGTTTATTCAGCCTTTGGCTCTCCCATCTCAATATCTAGCTTTTGGGAAGTAAGAAGAGAGTTCACAGTGTATTCTGAAATCATTTGCATTTAAGTGCTTTGGCCAAATCAGGCTGCATTTCCTGGACTGGTTTGCTTATAAGCATAGAAAAATGGCATGGACAATGGCTAGAGGAGAAGTAAAACCAGCATTTTCAAGAGTAGGGTTAACAAGATATCTGGCAACAGGTTCGATGAAGAGATTCAGTTGGAGGCAGCTCTTTCACGATTGGTTATGCAATTGGTCAACAGGTTCAATCTCATGATCCAAATTTTTATTAAGCGCCTTTCCATGATCCCAAAATTATTATCAGTAGATGGTAATAGTTGCAATTTATGGAGTGCTGTTCTAGCATCTGTAACTGCGCAGAAACACAATAATAACACGGGAAGCAAGCATCTTTGATGTCGACTAGAGAAGCACATTACAGATGGAATGCACGTTGGTTCGGCTTTACTATCATCCTTATCTTGCTTCAAAGAATGCCATAAGCTATCGGCATCTTCTTCTCCCATTAGAGGCTTCTCTGCTGGACGTAAAGTTACAATTAAGCATCAGTTGAAGGCATTCTCGCATAAGGGGGGAAGAAAGTAATGGCCGGAGTCCCAAACTTACCTTCTGATGATCTCTCCAGCATCAGGCATCCATGTTCCCCCGAGGTCACGATTGCGAATTTCAGTTTTGGTAATCTAAGAAGCATGGATATAAGGGAACTAGGCAGAGATGGTGCATCTGTCCATGCCTGTTGGTACCCAAAAAAAGAAAAAAAAGAAAGAAATCATGTCGAGTTTAGAGTTCATTGACAAACAGAGCAGATTTAGTTTGAGGAAACTCGGACCCTTTATATTAGACAATGTCGACCAGATTTAGATGTTCAACAGGTCAAGGTTATAGTTAAACTTACAGCAAAGCATCAGGAAACTCATTGAAGAAGATATAGTATGAGTGAAACCCGCAATGTAGTGCGACAAGTTTCTTAGCATACGCATCCAGTAAACTAAACTCAGAATGTTTTCTTAATTACTTTTCTTAATAAACAATAATTAGTTAGTTAGATACCAGATGTCTTTCCAAGCAGATGATTAACTCCTACATCATCTGGCCAAGGGTTCAAGAATCAATAACGGACGGGACTTCCTTTTAGTTGGTTTACCATTGGAAATTTAGCTGAACATACGACGTAGTCAGATAAGCCAAGAAGATCATCCAGTCCCGGTCTTTTCTTTTCTGCATCAAGGAGAATGGGTATATTTTGCCTTGCTGCCTGCATTGACAAATGAGATGTAGTCTCAGAATATGCGTGTTCAATGAGAAAAGTCAGTGAACCTCCACTCAGTTCTGGACGAGGGTCACCGGCCCTTGCTGAGGCCCCGGCAACCCCCCCTTGGCCCTTTCCAGCCTTGATGGATTGGTGGCAGCCAGTAGGGGTGTGCATGGTCCGGCGGGCGGTTCCCGACCTAGAACCGGGAACCGCCCGCTAAGGACTGGTTCCAAAAAATTGGAACCGGGATCCACCCGGGAACCGGACCGCCGGTCCGGTCCGGTTCCCGGGTGGATCCATGGAACCGATCTTGACGTGAAACAATTTTGGTCTTCAACATAGAACGGTCAGGTCTATGAGTTGGGAAGGAGGGGAGGAGGTCTATGGTCGGGTTTTCAACATAGAACGGTCGCGAAACAATTTTCCGCGGCTATGGCGGGTGGCGGCGACGCAAGGGGGCAAACAGCGGCGGCGGAGGAGTAGCGGTGGCGGCGTCAACGCTCGGGGAGGAATCGAAATGGCGATAAGATTAGGAGGAATTGAGGAAGAGACAAAGAGAGAGAACCGAAGACGAAGGGAGTGAGGAGATGAGATCTAATCTAGGGTTTCTTTTAGTAAATTTTTTTTTTAATATTAAAGAGGTTCCGGTCCAGTCCGGGTGGGCGGATCCGCCCATGGAACCGGGAACCGGACCGGTACCCACCGGTTCCAAAAAATTGGAACCGGGAACCGGACTGGTTCCCTCAAGAACCGCCGGTTCCGGGCGGTTCCGGTCCGGTTCCGGGCGGTCCGGGCGGTTCCCGGTATTTTGCACACCCCTAGCAGCCAGGCCCTGCCACCAGTTTTAATTCCCTTTGTTGCATTATTTTTTCACAAAATAAAAGTTAGCTTTTTATTTTTTTTAATCTAGTTTGATTAAGATTTTGGTTAAAAAATACGATTTAGCCCAAACCGACGTCATTTTAGTCTTGTCTTTCATTTTTTGGCAAGTTCAATGCTATGTAAAAGAGAATGAGAATGAGTGTTATGTCGGCATTTTCCATTAACCAAGTTGGACGAAATTAATGGAAGGATTTGATTGTACTGTTTCAACAAGCTTTATCTATTGCATTTTTTTTTTTTATAAATTTGATGACTTAATTGCACTTTGGCTATAAGTTTTAGAATTTTCAGTATGTTTATCCCAATCAAATAAAATGACCATACCTCTCGGGCAACGAATATTGCAGTATCTGTGTTTCTTGCATCAAAGTAGACAAATTTTGCTCCTTTGAGTGCAGATTTTAAGTCCGAGGAAACGTCAGCCGGTTCCATGAGAGGGAATCCCGGTGTATATATGCAAGTACGTGTTCTCCTGAAGGTCTCATCAAAGTTAATAGCCATATGTAAAGGGTGGACATTATGTCAACTTCTTGTCCTTGGAAATCATATAGTACAGAGTAACACGACAGGACATTTGGCATAGTATTCCAAGACACATTCTAACTTCTGTTTCTCTTTCAGAATTTGATCGCAATGAATTGCAGAGAGAAATCGTATCCTTGAATTCTTAGAATAACAGTGTTAAATGACTACGCTCTGAAGAAAAGATGAACCGAAGCAAAGCGAAGGCTACTGAAGATTGAATGAACCAGATTTAGGAAAATGAAAGAAGCATCCATTGCCTCTGAAAAACCAATATCCACATACTCGATATCACAAAGTGGATTCCAACACAAAAGATGCTACAGTAGAGCAGCTAATTGCTCAAACAGGCTTACAATGCTATATGAAATTCTGGTTCAATTAAGGGTGTGTTTGTTTAGGAAATCTTCATCAATGCTTTCTAAAATCCAATTTTTTAGGTTAGGAAATTAATTTTCCTAACTTTAAGCGTACTGATTTTTTGATTGTAAATGGTTTTTTGTTGATTGATAATTTTCAGCAAATCAAACACATGAAAGTCCGAGAAACTAATTCGCAGAAAATTCTTTTACTCAAATAAACACATCCTAAGAGAAGAGAAGACCTCACGTTGATTGGTCGACCATAACATAAGTAAACGGCGTTTGTCCACCCTTGGAAACCTGGAAAAAAGGAAAGGTTTAAGGGAGGGAAAAAAAAATTTGCTTGGGGGTACAAGATGCAATGCTCTTCTAGGAAGCTACTACGCCAAAATTTGTTTCTCAGTGACATCGTTCTTTCTGCTGAAGTCTACACAGAAGCAACCGCAGATCAGAACTTGAGCAAAAACTTTAAAGCTGCTGAGAAGATTCCCCTATAGAAAAGAAATGATCTCCAAATGAGTAAAACGAGAGTCTTTTGGAGAGTATGCTGGTGAAGGAACGGGCTTGAGCTAGATAATCTGCTCCAGCTTGATGCACAAGTTAATCATTTGCCAAGCATATGGAGATGATTACTTGAAGATGCCCCCCTAAATGTCAAGGTATCAGTCTAAGCTTACCTTGAGAAAAGAGGTATCTACATCATCAGCCCTTAGCTCCTCCAATAGGCTCTTACCATGGATGTCATCCGCAATCTAGTGAGTTCACAAAGCATGTAGAAAATGTTTAGCTAAGAATCCAAATGTGGTCCTCTAAGGTACCGGTCAGACATTTGACTAGATGAAAATGGAAATTTTACGGAAGAATTGACAGAAATCGCAACCAGTAACCTTGGAAATAAGCCTTGCTTTCACACCTAGACGAGCCAAACACGTTAAAGCGTTCGCTGCATCTCCACCTCCTTGAATCTGACAGTAGACATTGGATTTAAAGATTACTCCAGAAGACTAATTGTCTCAAAAGCATCATTACTGGCATAAAATTTTGTTGTGACATCAACATGAATGAGAAGTGGTTCGAATGATCAAAACTAATTGACACAATCGTAGATAAGCGAAGAAAAAGAAAACAGATTTCCTCCTGCTGATATCTTATCTCTGTTCAATCCTTGCACTTCTTTTCCAGGTTCGTCACCTTCCAACATCTATATTACGAAGCAGAATAACATGTCGCATGTAACTTCTTATAGTTAAAATGTCTGATTAGGTTGGAGCCGTACTTCAAGAGCACTATTTGTACTTCATCCTGTGTGAAGAATCAAATGTATGCTCCGCATCAACTACACAAATTCTCCGGACAGCTTCAGAACACTTTCACTCATGGAAAAGGACGACATCGGTATCATAACTTTTATACAGTACCTACTTTTATGCTAGAACATTTTGAACAATCATTTAAGTAACACAACTTTTAAAAAGCCATCATTTGAGTGACTCCGTGACTTAAATGTGTCTCAAAAATTTTGGCGGTAAAGCGATAGTTTCTAAAGTTTTTGCACGAAATTAATTATTTATAAAACTTTTGATCTAAAATTTTTAAAAATAGAAATTCAACAAAATAAGAAGATGAGGCCAAAAAAAAAAAAAAAAAAAATCACAAGGCAAATTTTTCTATCTTTGCCAATATTTTTCTTTGTTTGGTTAGACTCAAAAGCAAAATCATCGAGCAAACATTTTAAAATCACAACGATGCATTTTTTCCTTCAAAAGGAAAAAGGGAAGTAAGTGCAACTTTCTTTGCCTCTCGGTAACTTCGTAATTGTTTCTTGTTTGACCTTGCTCTGCTTTGAAATAAAACAACTGAGCTAGGAGCCTTATGCAAATATTAACTGCAAGGATCACTGCTAGGGAATGTTTGGGAACCAATTTAAAGCAAGTTCTCATTTTGTGAAAAATTGATATATTTATTGACCTTATCTGGTGCATAAGTTACGCACCCCACAATTTTATAAAGTTTTGTGCCAACACCTTAGGAATCATCACTTTAATGCCAACACTCTATGAACGACCAATTCAATGTCAAAACTTTTTAAAAGAAATTATTTAAATGACTTTGATGAATAATATTAAATTATCGCTTAAAAAGTTTCGACATTAAAATGAGCATTGTACACCATCCTCTTCCCCCTTCACTTTGCACTTCAGGCAATTAGCAATGACTTCTCTGCAGATTTGGGGCTCCTTCGGCATGCTATCTCGGAGGAAGACATGACCTGCCGTGGAGTTCTCAGTCATTTGAGCCTCCTTAGAAGTTACAAAGAACACAAGACGACACAAGAGCAATCTTCCCATCCAACAATCAGTCAGCACACACACTTATTAAAAGAAAAAAAAAAACGCATAGCCGTGAAAGGGCTGAGGAAAAGATTAGGAAGAAATCAAAGAGGAAAACAAAGGAAGTACTTTCATGCTCCTGCATTTCATTTTGTCATCAGGCTTGGGGAAAGTTGTCAGAACGGCCAAGAAATCCAGACAAATCCCACCGAATCCCACCTGCGTTTCCCAACACACGATCATCAATCTCATTCGGGGAAAAAGGTTTTTTTTTTTTTTTCGTTTGTAATTGTTAAAAAAGTGATCCATTTTAGAAAATTCTAGACTACACTAGACTATACAAGACAGAAAAAGTTGGCGGAAACAAACCCGCAAAAAGCAAGCCTAGAAGACTCTCAAATGCTGAAGAATTTTCTGGTACGTGGGCAGCAGAACACGTGGACAGCAAAAAGGCCAAAGAAAAGTCAACAAAAGCTGCTGGAGAATAGAAAAATGCAGAAAATTGGAGAAGCCACCGGAAGATCTCGAAGAAGCCGCACAAGCAGAAGATAAAAAGCAAACTTGTAATTTTATATTGATTTTTGTACTAGATGTCGGTGGAGGAAGGCGGTGCTCACGCCTATAAATATGAGTTGGATGTATGTTGTTCCTTGTAGCCGAAAAAACCAGCATACTCCTTCCTTTGTAATACAAATTTTCATAATAAAAGTTCCTTTTTTATACTCCCTTGCCATTGTAGTCCACTTTTATTCACATACACACTTGCGTGCTCACACACACGCTTCCGCAAAAACCCAACAGTGGTATCAGAGCCACGTCTTTTGGTTGGTATTGGGCGTTTGTCCTACCTACCCATTCCTAAAACTACCATTTCCAAATACCCACTAACTAAACCATGGCCAACTCTACCTCATCCTCATTTCCCATTCCCATTTTTGATGGGAACAACTATGACTTTTGGAGCATAAAAATGACCACATTCTTGATGGCCCAAGATTTATGGGACATCGTGGAAAAAGGTTGCGAGGCTCCGCCAGAAGGTGCAAGTGTTTCGAAGGATCAACTACAAAAGGATGCAAGGGCGCTATATTTTATCCAGCAAGCACTCTCGGAAACCGTATTTCCAAGAATAATTGGAGCAAGGACTGCAAAAGAGGCTTGGGATATACTTCGAGAAGAATTTCAAGGATCGGAAAAGGTACGCACTATTCGTCTTCAAACACTAAGAAGAGATTTTGAGAATTCTAAAATGAAAAATTATGAGACCGTACAAGAATATTGTGGAAAATTAAAGGAACTCGTTAATCAAATGAGAGCCTATGGAGATGGGATAACTGATCAAAGGGTTGTTGAGAAAATATTGGTGTCACTTACCAAAAATACAACTCTATAGTTACAACTATAGAAGGAACTAAAGACTTGACGACCCTATCAATAAGTGAATTAATTGGCTCTCTAGAAGCATATGAGAAAAGACTAATGGCACAAGAGGAAGATTCAGTTGAAAGTGCCTTTCAGTCTAAAGTAAATATACGGTCTCATCAAACTAAAAATGGTGGAAGGAGTTCATGGAAAAACAAAAGAGGAGGAGAAATTATAAAAAAGGAAAACTATCCACCTTGTAGTATTTGCAAAAAAACAAATCATTTGGAGAAAGATTGTTGGTTTAAAAATAAAAAACAATGCCGCTTTTGTAAAAGATATGGCCACGTAGAAAAAGATTGTCGCTCGAAAACAAATAATCGAGCAAACTATGTAGAACAAAAAGAAAGTGAAGAGAATACATTTTACGTAGGCCAAGCGGCAAATAACAATAAAAGTGAAACATGGTACATCGATAGTGGGTGTAGCAATCACATGACGGGGGACGAATCTATATTTACCGAAATTGATAAGTCGGTGAAATCCCAAGTAAAGCTGGGCAATGGTGCATTAGTAGATGTCAAAGGAAAAGGCACCATCACCGTGGAAACAAATAAAGGCCCAAAATATATACATAATGTATATCTTGTCCCTCGTCTTGCACAAAATCTTTTAAGTGTGGGCCAAATGATACAAAGTGGGTATTCTCTATATTTTAATAGAGATGCCTGCATTATCTATGATAAATATAAAAATATCATTTCCTCTGTCAAGATGAAAAATAACAATTTTCCTATTCAATGGAAATATGCCAAAGATATAGCCATGAAAGCTCAACTTGATGATTCATGGCTATGGCATCGAAGATTTGGCCACTTCAATTTTGCTGGGCTAAAAATTCTCCATCAGAAAAATATGATGAGAGATTTTCCAGCCATCACAGAAATTTCAGATGTTTGTGAAGGCTGTCTTCTTGGAAAACAACAAAGACAGTCCTTCCCATCTGGAGGTGCATGGAAAGCTAAGAAGCCATTAGAACTTGTCCACACGGACGTGTGCGGTCCAATGAGGACACCTACACCCAGTCAAAATAAATATTTCATCCTATTCATTGACGATTACACAAGAATGACGTGGGTATACTTTCTTCGAGAAAAATCTGAGGTTTTCTCTATCTTCAGAAAATTCAAGAACCACGTCGAGAATCAAAGTGGCCAAAGAATCAAAGTCCTAAGAAGTGACAGAGGCACAGAATATAATTCAAAGGAGTTTAATAAATTTTGTGAAGATGAAGGAGTTCATCATCAACTAACTGTTGGCTACGCCCCAGAGCAAAATGGAGTAGCTGAAAGAAAAAATAGAACTGTCATGGAAATGGCAAGGTCTATGCTAAAGGAGAAAGGTCTTCCCAACACTTTTTGGGCAGAAGCAGTTTATACTGCAGTATACCTGTTAAACAGGTGTCCAACTAAAGCTGTTCAAAATAAAACACCTGTCGAAGCATGGAGTGGACGGAAGCCTTCAGCAAAGCATCTCAAAGTGTTTGGATGCATTTGCTACGTCCACATCCCTGCTCAAAAAAGGAGTAAACTAGATGAAAAGACAGAAAAGGGAATATTCCTTGGCTACAGTGATCAATCAAAAGGCTATCGGGTATACAACCTAAGAACCAAGAAGCTTATGATTAGTCGAGACGTTGAGTTCGACGAGAATGCTGCCTGGAATTGGGAAGACGAGAAGATCGAGAAGAAGTATATCACATTGCCAGACATACCACTCGCTCAAGAGGAGTCAACGTCACAAGAAGAAGGAGAAGTACCGGATTCCACCACTCACGACATAACTCCACCGAGCTCTCCAAGAGTGACGCAAGAAGAATCTACTCCGAGTCTCAATACTAAGGGTAAAAGCCCTTAGAAGAATTTACGACACATGCAACTTTGCTATTTTGGAACCAGAAAACTACGAACAAGCATCCAAAGAAGAAGTTTGGATAAAAGCCATGGAGGAAGAGATCAAGATGATCGAGAAAAATGAAACTTGGGAGCTTGTTGATCGACCCGAAGACAAAGAAATCATTGGCGTCAAGTGGATCTACAAGACGAAGCTCAACGCGGATGGATCAATCCGAAGCATAAAGCAAGGCTTGTGGCGAAAGGATACTTGCAACAACCAGGTATTGACTATACTGAAACTTTCGCTCCTGTTGCTCGCCTTGATACTATTCGAGCACTCATAGCTCTAGCAGCACAAAAAGGATGGAAGATCCATCAACTAGATGTAAAATCAGCATTCCTAAATGGATATCTTCAAGAAGAAATTTATGTAGCTCAACCAGAAGGCTTTATTGTCAAAGGCAATGAAGAAAAAGTCTTAAAGCTTAAGAAGGCCCTATACGGGTTAAAACAAGCACCACGTGCATGGTATAGTAGAATCGATGAGTACTTCATCAAGCAAGGATTTAGGAGGAGTATGAGTGAGCCGACACTCTACATCAAGACCCAAGGTAAGTCCGACACTCTCATTGTCTCTCTATATGTAGATGATCTCATATATACAGGAAACAATGAGACAATGATCCGAGAATTTAAAGAAGAAATGATGAAGACATTTGAAATGACGGACTTGGGCTTGATGAACTATTTCCTCGGTATTGAAGTCAATCAAGATGAAGGAATTTTCATCTCGCAAAAGAAATATACCGAAAACCTCCTAAAGAAATTCAAGATGAACTATTGCAAAGCAGTTTCAACCCCACTCATAACAAACGAAAAACTATTGAAGGAAGAAGGAGTAGAAAAAGCCGATGCCTCCCTCTATAGAAGTTTGATTGGCAGTCTGCTATATCTCACTGCTACACGACCGGATATTATGTATGCGACAAGTCTACTATCACGATTCATGCAAAGTCCGAGTCAAATTCACTTTGGAGCTGCCAAGAGGATTCTCGGATATTTACGAGGAACTATAGATTACGGCATTTGGTATCGGCCAAGTGCAAATGCCAAGCTCATTGGCTACACCGATAGCGGCTCGCGGGTTTAGGCGATGGGAGAAGTACTACCGGCTACGCCTTCACATTGGGCTCCGGAATATTTTCATGGACATCTAAAAAACAAGACTCAGTGGCACAATCCACTGCAGAAGCAGAATATGTTGCGGCTGCCACAACTACCAGTCAAGTAATATGGCTTCGAAGAATTTTGGAAGACATTGGAGAAGCACAGATGGAATCAACTCCTATACTTTGCGACAATAAGTCTGCAATCGCTATATCAAAAAATCCAGTCTTTCATGGAAGAACTAAACATATAGACATCAAATATCACTTCATTCGTGAAGTGCAAAACAAAGGAGAGATCGAGCTAAAATATTGCAAAACTGAGGAACAAATAGCGGACATCTTCACTAAAGCATTATCGCGAGCCAAGTTCGAGACTCTGCGGGAAATGCTTGGAGTATCACAAAAATGGATCAAGGAGGAGTGTTAAAAAAGTGATCCATTTTAGAAAATTCTAGACTACACTAGACTATACAAGACAGAAAAAGTTGGCGGAAACAAACCCGCAAAAAGCAAGCCTAGAAGACTCTCAAATGCTGAAGAATTTTCTGGTACGTGGGCAGCAGAACACGTGGACAGCAAAAAGGCCAAAGAAAAGTCAACAAAAGCTGCTGGAGAATAGAAAAATGCAGAAAATTGGAGAAGCCACCGGAAGATCTCGAAGAAGCCGCACAAGCAGAAGATAAAAAGCAAACTTGTAATTTTATATTGATTTTTGTACTAGATGTCGGTGGAGGAAGGCGGTGCTCACGCCTATAAATATGAGTTGGATGTATGTTGTTCCTTGTAGCCGAAAAAACCAGCATACTCCTTCCTTTGTAATACAAATTTTCATAATAAAAGTTCCTTTTTATACTCCCTTGCCATTGTAGTCCACTTTTATTCACATACACACTTGCGCGCTCACACACACGCTTCCGCAAAAACCCAACAGTAATGAACTCTTTTTGTGCTCTGTTCAGACGTGGCACGAACGGGGGATGTATTGCAAAAATAGAGCGGGTGACGCAGACGTACCACAACGAGGGGTTGCTCTTGCGACGGCGGGAGAGCCATGGAGGACATGAATGAACCACGGTTTGGGCAAAGAAACCAGATTAATCAAAAGAGACGGACGACCCCGGTGTTGAGTGGGGAAGCAGAACTCATGCTCTTTATAGAATTTCCGTGTCTGACTTGGCCAATGTTCCTCGTTTGCAAGGGCCAGGTCAACATGAAGGACACCCGTTTATTTGCCGATATCCAATAGAACTTGAACTTAGAAAAGTTAATTCTTTTTTCTCTTCTACTCCTCCATCTTCAACGTCCGCTACGCCTGGGCGCTTGACTATCTCCACCGCCCAAGCCGCCGCCCCACCGTGGCGTGGCCACATTGGTCCGCGGCAAAGCTGTTGAGCTCGTCACCGGCAGCCATGGACAACCCAACACTTGAGCTCAATGCTGTTGAGCAGCAGACCAGATCCGGCTAATGAGCGACGGTCGATTGTCACATCCAGGCCGACCTCCCCCGTCCACCCTCCCCGTCATCCCGGTGACTAAGCCTTGACCGCGAGCGCTTATCCACAGATACGGAGATGCAAGCAGACCTCCGCGTCCACCCCTCAGTCTTGCGGCGAAGACTCCGAATCTAGCCGGACTTCCAGATGTGGACTTCACCGTCCTTCGTGTCTCCCCCTCCGTCGTCGTGTGTGAACGAGCGCTGTCGCTCGTGGCCAAGGCTCCAGATCTGGCGCAAATGGAGGTGCCAGCTTCAGCCATGGATTCTCTTCCGACCAAATTCAGTCCCTTGCTGCCAGATTTGGAAGTGAGGCACCGGACGGAGGAGGAGACGACCAAGTTGGAGAGATGCGATGCCGACGACTCCGGTGGTGGCAGCTGCGGAAGGAGGCACGGAGGTTGGGCTCGTGGCTGCAGATGGAAGAGGAGGAAGAGAGAAGTCCAGGTGGACTTGGGGATTTTTGATTAATTTATCTATTTCCACGTCACCATCCCGTACATGGGTCGAATGGTAATTGGTTAATAGAAAATAAGCGCGCGCCACGTCAGCCATTGACGTGGCCATTGCAAACCATATATGCAATTTTTTTTTTTTTTTTTTTTATGTATTGTAGAATTGGAAAAATTGAATTAAAAGAAATAAGATTTTCGATCTTTATGCGCAATCGAAAACTAGTCTGCAGAACTATATGCTAAATTATGAATAGTTGAATGGATAAGTTATATGCAAGTATTGACCTAAAAAACTATATTATATACTACAAATTGAATAGACGGCGACAAGCGGGATTTGGCATTTCCGTCGAAGTAAAGAAAGACCATTTGGATTGACCTTGAATGCAAATTCAAGTTCTCGTGCGAAAGAGCACATGTCTAGAGTCAAAAGGCCAATGCATCATCATTAACAATTATTCTCGAGTGGAAGGTCATAACCATGACTGCTAATCAGAAGGCATAAAGTCATTACAACCATGGCATGCTATTGGAATCTCGCTAAAGTAGGAATAGAAAATGCAAAGCTAATGGAAATTGAATAAGTCCGGAGTTTTGCGTGATGATGGAGAGCATGTGAAATGATTCAAATTTCCGGTTTCGGCAAGGGGCGAGCTCGAGGCTCGCCTGTGGTTGGTCGTCGGCCGTCGTCGTGGCCGGCGGTCGGCCAAAGAAGAAGAAAAAAAAAGAAAAGAGAAAAAGAAAAAGAAAATTATATTTAAAAAATAAAGTAAAAATAATTAAAAATTTAATTTTTAAACAATTTTAAAAAATTAAAATTCGATTTTTTTAAAATTATTTTAAAAATTATAAAAATTGTCCATTAAATTTGTGTTGTATAAAATTATTTTAGTAATACAATTTTTTTTTAAAATATAATATATATAATATATATATATATATATATAAATAAGCTTGAAAGTATTTTAATAATATAATCTTTAAAAAAAAACATAGAAATAAGTTTTTGTAAATTTAGTTAAATATGAAAATATTTTATTAATATGAGTTAGGTTGGGTTGGATATGGTTCGAAAAATTTACATTAGGCATAAATGAGTTATAAATGGGTTAATGGGTCAATTTGAGTTGGACCATTAATGACCATCACCCGACCCACCCGTTTAACGACTCTAATGATGATCAACTTCAGATCGGAGAGAAGCGCGTGATCAAGCACAGCATGTCCTGCCACATCGCTGTTAATGATTAGATTGAGTACTTGTCTTCCCCGTATTCTCACCGTCGCTGGAGGCGGGCACCGCGGCAGAAACTTCCCAAAACCTCCTCCAACCAAGTACCAACAAGAATAGCTGATTGAAAATAAGTACCAACAAAGAATCATTCCCATCAAGTACGAGCCAACCACCCTCCTCGATTTCGACAGATAGCGGAGGTTGAGGCTCCTCTTAAGTAATGTCGAGCGACGCTTCCTTTGTCTCGATCGTCTTCGCAGCGTTCCTTCCTCCTGCCGCCCCACGGAATGATCGTGCTCGACAAGTCGCGGACGAGGGACAAAAACTTGCGATCTTTTCTTTATCCTAGACGTCCAAAAATGCGGCTGGAGATGATAGTCACTGGATTTCGATTATTATAATCGAACTTCTCCACGTCTTTTTCTCTTACTTTTCCCCTTTCCGAAGTTATCTAGAATTGGGCGAGTTGGGTCCGGGGAGGTTCGATATCGTCCTAGAGTACTAACATAGTACTCTCCGACATAATGGACCTAAGGATTGCTCTAAATACACACAAATGATATCGGTGGGCTCCATTTCGTCTTGCGAAAAAAATGAGTGATATGGAAAATATTTTCCTAAAATGATCGTTATTATTGCTCGAAATAATTAATCAATAAAAAATTCATTTTTGATGATGATTTATGTCTAAACTTTTTATAAACGATGAAAATATTTTGAGTTCCATTCATTTTTGTAAATGATACGAATAATTGTTTTCAGGAAAATGATTTTAAACTATTTATTTTTCTCAAAACAAATGGAATCTAACTTTAAGGGCTAATATTTTTTTTTTTCCATGTGGGACTTTAACTCAAATCATTCTCTATTTTCCTGGTGTTCTCCTTTTTCCGCATGCTGTGCTTCCAAACTTTCAAACGATTCAACTCCTGATCAATCCCATCTAGTGACGCTTGTCCCTTTAGATTGAACATAATCGTAGCATCGTGTTAGAGGACATCAAAAATAACTCTAGCAAAGTTTTCTTTGGTGTGACTCGATTGTCAATAAAACTTTATTGATCAACAATTCATTGTTGAGTCTTAAACAAGCTCAATGATCCCTCTGGCTTATTTTTGTTTCCTTAATTTATGTCTAAATATCTTACGTCGCTCATTTATGAAGTCTTTTTAGGTTTTGTAATCGCTTATGGATTTATGTTTTTGAATTTAATTTTTAAGAACATTTTATAGTTATGACCATAATAGCGTTTCTAGCCTTCCTTCTAGATTTTGGAGTATTTCTTCTAGATTGATTTTGATATTTTCATACAACAAGTTCCCTCTAACAAGGTTCAAAGTCTATACTTGACAATTCAAAATAGGTGACCTCCGCATGAAAACTCAACCGTCCCATCTTTTCCCATTTTTTCCGCCATGAAAATATTGTTGAACTTTATTTAAAGTCAGTCAAAACCTCAAAAGTCATCGAAAGATGAGTTTCGTGCGCTCTATTTTTTCAAAAGTTTGGCTGTATTTGATGCGACTTCCGTTCATACCGTGGCATTTAAGATTTGGATTTTATAAATACCTAAAAACATTTCAAAGTGCATATATATTGCCACGCGAAATTATTTAAACATTTTTTATAATTTTTTTAAAATATATATTAATTAATGTCTGACTAAAAATCGCAAACACCCTTTTTTTTAAGCGAAAATAGGCAATCACAATCTACTAGGTTTCAAAACCCAACCCAAAAATTACTTTAGCCCAGAAGTTGACTCTAAGGGCTATTGTATGTAGGGGTGAGCATGATCCGGGTTGGGCCGGTCCTCCCCTAACCTGTAGACGACACGGCGCACGGACACGCGACACGACACGGCACGACACGCGACACGTCATTTCTCAAAAAAGTAGGCAATTTCGACACGTTCCGACACGTTAAATATTACATAAATATTTTTATTTTTAATTAATTTGATTCAAATTCACAAATAAATAAATAAATAAATAAAGAGTTTACAATGAATTATACTAATAATTTAATAAATCTTACACTTTTTTTATTTCATTATCCAAAATTTATATTTATTTTTCGAAATTCCCCCCTCCCTCAAATTTACCTTTATATTTCAAAACCAAAACCCCCTCTCCCCCGGCGCCCCCCTCCCCCTCAAAAACTTCCCTCGTCTCTTTCTGCCCCAAAATTTTCACTTTTTTATTCCCTCCCTACCACTGACAGCCCATCACTTCCCCCTCCCTCCTGTCACTTTCCCCTCCCTCCCACACGCCAAGTCCTTTTTTATTCTTTTCAAAACCCTAGGGCACGGCGCCTTCTTCTCCTCCCCCTCGCGTCCTTTTTATTATTTTCCTTCTCAAAATTCAAAACCCTAGCAGTGCGGCGCCTTCTTCTCCTCCTCCTCGCCTCCTCCTCCTCGCCGCACGACGCCTATCTCCGAAAGCATCGAAGACTCGATCAAGAAAAGCACCAGCATTCGCCGAAGGAGCGGAAAAGGGAGTAACCCAGAAAAAGTTTCAGTGAAAAGGAATCGGAAAAGAAGGCGGAACGCGGTCCCTGTGCGCCGAGAGGCTGGCCACCACCGCGAACTCCTCCTCCTCCTCCTCCTCCCCCTCGCCGCTGCCGCCGCCGCCCCACTCGACGACGCCGCCCTCCCCCACGCGCGCCTCCCTCCTAAAGTTTCTCCTCACGGCCCTCGCCCTCTTTCTCTGGCCGTCTCTTTGCCGTCACGGGCTGGCCTTCGCTTGCAACCTCATCTCTACTCGCCTCCACCCTCCATTCTCTTTCGGACACGCGTGTCGAAGCGTGTCGGAAAAAGTTGACCGCGTGTCGGATTTGTCGACACGCGTTGACCGTGTCCGAGCGAGTCCGAGCGTGTCGACGTGTCCGACACGCTCCGACACGCGTGTCGGGCGCGACACGGAGGCAACGCGCGTGGGACGTGTCCGTGCATCATCATTTCAACCCGCACGCGATATTGATTCTCATTTTGAAAAGGATCGGCCTGATCCGGCCGGATCCAATGGATTCAACAACTTGGGGCCAACTGATAATTTTTTATTTCATTTTTTGTACTCCTTAAAAAAGCGATTGAGGATCGGACTGATCCAATGGATTCGGTCTAGTTTCAAAGTCAACCCAAGACTAACCAATAATTTTTTATTTCATTTTTTGTACTCTTTGAAAGGGCAACAGAGGATCGTACCAACCAAATGGGTTCGATGAGGAGCAATGTCGGCTAATAAAAGTAAGCGATGAGGGTCAAGTGGGGTGAGTGTCAAATAGAATGAGCATTGAATGTCGAGCATGGAGAAACAAGCCAAGCGAGTATCGAGTGGCAAGTGGCACTAGTGACCCAAAGTGAGCAAGACGAATGTCGAGTAGCGAGCGGAGAAATTATTTTTTTCGATTTTAGCAAATTGAAGACTAAGAGGACAAATAAGACAGAAAAGAAAGAATACTAGAGGAGGATGCCATAAGGTGCCTTTTTGGACACCATGAAGACTCCTCACAAAACATTTTTCTCATTTGTAAATTATGACTATTGACACCGTAAAAGACATTAAAAACCTAAGTTATTAAAAAAAATGTAAAATTACTTGAACTTTTCACTAAAGAGCTGTTTAATGTTGTTGATGCAGTTTATTTTAAAGTTTTCACTATATAAAAAAAATTATAAATAATATATTATATATATATAGTCAGGGTTGGTTTGGGTTGGATCGACCCAGAACTCTTAGGATCGAGGACCGACTGCACAAATACGATCTTTGGAATTCTTAGGGCCAAGGACCAACCCAGTCTCCTTAGGAATCGGACCAGGACAAGTAGGGTTGGGCCGGTCCAGGGTTCGGTCCATGGTCAACCTTGGACCGATGCTCACCCCTAATTCTGATGGTGCCTGTAGGGCCCATGAGCCCATTATCGGACGAATAGGGTGGGGAATATGATAAGTGACTTATAAATAATCGTGCAAATGATAACGTTTTTATTTTTAGAAATAATTTTTATTAAAAATAATTTTTTTTTTTTCGGAAACGGTTTCTAAGCAAAAATATGTTTGATAAGCTGCTTGAAAAATTTCTAATTTCGAAATAATAATACGTTTGGTATAACTCAAAATATTTTTCTTACTAGAAATTTCTTTTAATTTATTAATAATTTTATTACATTTTTCTCTTTTTTTTTTCTTCTTCTTCCTTTAGTCGGTGAGGTCGCCAGCTTTGGGAGAGCCTTGTCGGCCACCGCGAAGTCGGGGTTGCCTGGCGAGGCCAGCCACGGCGAGGGTTGGGGCGACCTTGCCAAGGGCTGGCGAGGCTTCGGCGAGGTGATCAGCCATCATCGTGACAAAGCTTTAGAATAAACAAATACCAACCTCGCACGACATCAGTTCTTCTAATCTCTAATGCAATGTCTCTTTCGCGGACTAAAGACAGTTACGAACGCAGAGCAGGGAGGCATTGAAAGGAAGATAATTATTGTCGACCGCATGATGAGGGAAAAAAACGAGCTGACCCACCCGCTGCATGTATCAGGCCAAGACCAGGCAACTTCTGAGAAATTTGGTCCGATTATGTCAGAGCCATGAAACGTCAGAAATATCGACAAAGGCCTGTTAGGTTATCATCCGTGACTCACGAGGACGAAATTTCGTGACGGCCTCCCACTTTTCTTTTCTGTTTTGCCCTCTTGATCATTATTATGTCCATTTTCACTTTTCAGATATTTTAGTATGGACGCCACTAGCCTGACCGTTCCCTGCAGGACGACGGTAGGACAGTGAAAGGCTAGCCACAAGATATTTTGCAGGAAATCGGTATACCTACTCAGGGTGCGTTTGGGACTTGCTTTGCAAATGGGCTTTGGCCACCTAAAGACCTTTTGACCAAATATTGAGTGTTTGGGAAATGTTTTCCACACCCCATTAGGAGAAGGCTGAAAGCCCAAGGCAGCCTTGGGGGTGTCTTGAGCTTTCAGCCTTTGGGAAAGGCTTCAAAATACTGTTCATCAGGCTTACGAAATACTGTTCATCTTCTTCGTTGAGGCGGACGTTCGGGTTGAGCAGGGTCGTGAATGGCCAGCGACGGAGCGAGAGAGAGGGCGGCGACGATCACGGCGACCAGGTGACGGTCGCCGGTGGGGCGCGCGACCTCGCCGGTGGGGCGCGCGACCTCCGGCGGTATCTGGACCGCGCGATCTGGTCGTGCGACCCTTGCCAAGACCCTCGCCTGAGGTCGTTGGGGTCGCGCGACCCTCGGCGCAGCGGCCCTCGCCGAAGGTCTCGCCTGGGTCTCGCGACCCCCGCTAGGTCCTGGCGCGCGACCTCAGGCGACGAATCTCGCCGTGGGTTGCGAGACCCGGCGAGACCTTCGGCGAGGGCCGGCTGCGCCGAGGGTCGCGCGACCCTAGCCGAGAGCTCGCCAAGGTTGTCAACCACGGGCGAGCTCACCGAGGCCGCGCGACCTCGGGCAAGGTCTTGCACGTGGTCGGCGACCTCGGCGAGGGTCTCAGTCGGCATCGCGCGACCCTCGCGACCTCAGGCGAGGGTCTCGCCTGGGTCGCCGGCGGTCGCCCGATTGCAAGCGACCCTCGCCAAGGCCACGCGACCTCAGGCGAGGGTCTCGCCTGGGTCGTCGACGGTCGCCCGACCCCAGGCGCCCCTCACCGGTGGTCTCCGGGGCCGCTTGAGGTCTGGCAACCTCAGACGATGGCGGCCGGTCGCCGCTGCCCTTCGCCGGTCAGTTTTTTTTTTTTTAATAATAAAGACTTTTGTAAATATAACTTATCCAAACACAATTTTAGCTAAATGTATTTGGCAAGGGACTTTCATGTTACGATTTACCAAACGCAATTTGCATTCTGGAAAACCTCTTCAACCTAAAGTCCTTTGCATTTTCCCAATGGCATTCCCCAAAAGTCCAACCAAACGCACCCTCAGCCAGCTTCAATTTTCCGGTTTTAATTTTGACTCAAGGTTTTTTTTTTCCTTTCCCTATGTTTCCTTATTATAATCTCAAATTGAAAGACCAAAAATCATGAGAGGATCCACATAATTAATTTTCTTGAATATAAATAAAGAAAAATTAAATTTAATACCGAAATATAAATAATTACGGGATCACTTACTAAAAAAATGTTAATGTCATTACATGAATTTATTAAATTTAAAAGATGAAAAAACACTTGAAACGTTGATTTTACAACTAATAATGAAATCATTGTGTAATGAAATGGCTTCTAATTCCTTTTACTCAAATTAAATTGCTCTAGAAGGGTTCTCTGATGACCTAAAATTAAGATCGCTGATATCAATTATACATAAAACGAATGAAGTAAAGACAAATCAAGATAAGAATAATGAATTAGAAGAGAAAAAAATTTACTCCACTAATTCAAATCTCGTAAGGGCCTAAAACATTACAAAATCAATCTTAAGATTACATGATTCAAAGCTAAATTTAAAATAAAATAAAATTCTTGATCGATTTTCTTTGGCTAGAGAATAATGTAAACTATTTTAAAAGTTGCAATTGGGTTCTTCATATATTTCTTATTATTTGAATATTATCACTTTGATTTGTTTCTTTAAATAAGACAAGAAAATCATTTTTATATGAAAAATGCATTTTCATATAATAAAAACAAAAAACCTGCTAATCAAGTCTCCCATCTTGAAGATAGAAAACGCTTGGCTGATGTTCGATCGTCTTTTTTCTTGGCTGATGGACCATTTTCCGATAATATAATGATTACTCACTACATAAAAGCATTTCAAAATGGAAGTAAATTGGAGGATAGCTGAAAATTTCTGTGTCGTCGTGCCACGAACCTATAAAATAGGCGTCATATCTATGAACACTTTTTCACGTTGGTTCGTAGTGATACTAATTCCATTATCTATCAATTTTTTTTATGAAATAATTATTCCTTTGCCTCAAACTCCCTTGACGTGTCTTCCCTCGAAATCAAGAATAAGTATGCCTTGAATGGGGCCAAGGAATAGATATTCTATGCAGAGTGTATATAGTTTTATTTCCAGAAATGACATCACATTTGTATATTAAATTAAATTTAAAATTAATTAAATATAATGAAGATAATAATTTTATTATGTTAAATTTGAATTGTCAATTGTTATCGATCATTATTGACCAATACTTTAAAGTATAACATTATAATCTGTAATTAGACTATGATTTACGGTAAATAAAATGTATAATACAATATGAAGTATACATCAATAATTATATCGTTATATATTTATCTAATTAATAAAGCATAATATATTACAAAAATGATTTTAATCTAAATAATTTATTTATAATTAAACGGCAGTTCATCTTGAATTTATAATTAAATCATGATCGTAGCATACTTGGTTTTCCCAACTTATTTATTTGGAAAAATAATGTGTCACTTTATATCAATTAGTTATTAAGATTAAATTGGCTTACAGAGCGTTAATATCTTCCAGATTTAACTACAATATGATTACGAATTTTTCTATTTGTTAATTATGACTTCACAACATATTTGAAAATTCATTTTTAACTAAGAAACTTAATATACCGTGAAATTTTTTTGAGTAAATAATAAAATTATATATCACAATTTGCGATAACTATAAATAAAAATGCCGTAACTTATATTCTTAAATTATAATATCTTATGATTGATGATTTACTAATAATAAGAAAATAAAAAGGAGCAATGCTTTAATTACAACAACAAATTAAACCATCAAGGAGTCATGTTGAGCATTTCGTTATTGTTCCTAAGTTATCCCTCCTGCAATTCGGGCAAAATGAAACCAAGACGTGGGCGTCGAATAGGTAGGTGTTTTTTATGACCATATATCGTCTTGCAAACCAAAACAGAGAATATTGCTGCTCTTACCCCATTCTGTTTCCCCGAAGTAGATAACACATTTTAACTTCTTGGACCGTAGGAAATAGGACACATTACCTTTCATGGGTGCTCTAACTTTGGATTATAAGAATCAAAGGGAAGGACTGTTATAGATGAAACCAAATATTTTTAAGGGCTTTTTTTGTCTTTTCTATCAAATTTGCTTTTAGATTAAAAGTGATACCTTTATATTAGTGATGGCAATACGCTAGCCGTCAAGACGCTGAAAAAGAAAAATGGAGAGACAAGAAAAAGAGAGAAGAAAAAAGTGAGTTTTTTTCTTTATGAGGGTTCTCAATCTCTTTGTGCCTTGATTTTGAGAGAAGATCATCGTTGTATTCCAACTTTTTCCGAAGTCTAGTGGATTCGCAGAGTGTCTCTACGTGGAGACGTAGCGCAAGTTTGGGTGAACTTCGTTAACAAATTTTCTGGCGTATTCTTCTGATTCTGTTATTTTATTATTATATTCTGCCTGGTGAATTATTTGCGAGTGTTATTTTTTGGAATCAACGTGCGATTTCGTAACAACTGGTATCAGAGCCTGGGTTGGCTAATCAAGAACATCGAAGGTTTTTCGGTAACGTTCGATTGAAAGCAAACGGGATGGCAGAAGATAAAATCAGAATCGATAAGTTCGATGGGCAGGATTTCGGATGGTAAAAACTACAAATCGAGGATTATCTTTATCAAAAAGATCTCTATGCACCACTTGAAGGTTGGAAACCCGAGATGGCGGAAGTGGATCCGACAGCAGAAGCCGGATGGAAAATTCTTGATTGAAAGGCATTTGGTGTGATTCGTCTAGGATTGACGAAAAAGATAGGGTACCACATTGCGAAAGCAAAAACTACAAAAGAAGCCATATATATTCTAACTAATATTTATGAGAAGCCGTCCACATCAAATCAAGTATTTTTGTCGAAGAAACTAGTTAATATGAAGTTATCTGATAGAGGTTCTATAGCAGAGTATATTAATAATTTCACGCAGGTCACAGGTCAATTGAAATCCGTACGCATAAATTTAGATATAAAACTTCAAGCTTTATTATTTTTATGTTCTCTTCCAGAAAGCTACAATATCGCAGTGCAGGGAATTTCGAGCACCATGAAGAATGATTTAACTCTTGATGATGCTATGAGTAGTATCATGGATGAAGAGATGCGAAGGAAAGTCTCAGGTGGAGATAATTTTTCTACATCTACATCTTCAACGGCACTCATAGTGGAGAACCGTGGAAGAAGTAAAAGTAGAGGAAAATTCAACGGGCGTGGCAGATCATAATCAAGGGGTAAGAGACATGTTGCAAAAGATGAGTGTTGGTTTTGTGACAAAACCGGACACCGGAGGTTTCAGTGTGAAGCCTACAAAAAGAAGCAACAAGATGAGAATCAAAGAGCTAATGTGGTTAGCGATGAATCTTTGCTAGATAACTTGTGTTTGTCTGCAGGGTTTGATTTGACAACAGATAAATGGTTTATTGATTCTGGTGCTTCTTTTCATTGCACCTCGCAAAGAGACATATTTGATGATTATGCTAATGGAGATTTCGGACAAGTGGTTGTGGGAAACGGCCACATGTGTCCCATTGTTGGGAAAGGAACTGTGATTGTGAACATTTCAAGTGGAGGACGTCTAGTTTTGTGTGAAACTAGGCATATTCCGGAATTAAAGAAAAATCTAATTTCAACCAGTAAACTTGACCAAGAAGGTTTGGTAACAACCTTTGGATACGGAGAGTGGAAGATAACCTCAAGGGCAAGAGTAGTAGCAAAAGGAAAGCGTACATGTACACTTTACCTTCTCCAAGGAGACAATATCAATGATATGGTTGCAACTGCAATGGCTACTGGTAATTTGTCTACTCTTTGGCATTATTGTTTGAGACATCTTGGTGAAAAATGTGTAAAGCAGTTACACTCGGGGAAATTACTTCCAAGTTTGCAAAAAGCTGAGTTAGATTTTTGTGAGAGTTGCATTTATAGAAAATAGAAGGTTGTTAGTTTTCAATTGAATGGGCGACAAAATAAAGGCCAGAAGCTAGAGTTGGTTTATACTGATGTATAGGGACCTACTCAGGAACTCTCTTATGGTGGTAAGAGATAGTTTGTCACATTCATTAATGATGCAACAAGGAAGATTGGGTCTATGCTCTTAGAGAAAAATCAGAAGTATTCGGGATGTTCAGAATGTGGAAGACCATGGTAGAAAAAGAGACAGGTTATCAGATTAAAGCTTTGAAGTCTGATAATGGTGTTGAATACACGAGTAAGGAATTTGCAAAATATTTGAGTCAAGAAGGCATACACGGGTTAAAGACTGTTTCTAGAACTCCTCAAGAGAACGGTGTAGCTGAAATGATGAACATGACTATTCTAGAACGTGCGAGATGCATGAGGCTACACACTGGTCTCTCGCTACACTTATGGGCTGACATAGTTGATGTAGCTATTTATCTTATCAACAGAAGTCCATCTAGAGCGCTAGATGGAGAAATACCACAAGAGCAGTGGTCAGGTAAAAAGATTAATTATTCACATTTAAAGGTGTTTGGTTATATTGCATATGCTTTGATTGACAGGGAGGATAGGAAAAAGCTTGATGCTAAGTCCCAGAAGTGCGTCTTTATCGGATACGGTGGTGACGAGTATGGCTATAGGCTTGGGGATTATGAGAATAACAAAGTCATTCGCAGTTGAAATATGGTATTCCATGAAGAAAAGATGTACAAGGATCGTTAGATAGAGCATGAGAATGTAGTACAACAAGAATATGTTGAATTAGACACAATGCCCATGAATATGTTTCCAGTAGATCAAAGTGCACTTGAAAAAGAGGTTCAAGATGAGCCTATTATCAGTGAGGACGTAGTTCAAGAGGAACGCAGTGATTCGGAGCAAACTAACAACCCTGAAGTACCTGTATTAAGGAGGTCTACACGTGTGAGAAAGCCAAAGGTAATTTTTGATCCATAAGCTAATACTGTTCCAAGCTATGTCTTATATACAAATTTGGGGGAACCGGAGACTTATGATGAGGCAAAGGTAGACACGTCTCACTTGCAGTGGGAGTGTGCTACGAAAAACGAGATGAGCTCGTTACTTCAGAACAAAACTTGGGAGTTGACTGAGTTGCTCACAGGTAAAAAAGCTTTATTAAACAAATGGTGTACATGATTAAAAATGAATCAGATAGTAGTATTAGATACAAGGCGAGACTTGTAGTCAATGGCTTTTCTCAAAAAGAAGGGATCGACTACTCCGAAATATTTTCACTTGTAGTGAAAATGACATCAATTAGAGTTTTGTTGATTATAGTTGCAGTGGAGGATCTTCATCTTGAGCAGTTAGACGTAAAAACAACGTTTTTACACGGTGACTTAGATGAAGAACTATACATGGCACAACCTAAGGGTTTTGAAGTCAAAGGTAAGGAGCATATGGTATGTCGCTTAAAGAAAAGCTTGTATGGCTTGAAACAAGCACCGCGGCAATAGTACCTAAAATTTAATGGTTTCATGAAAGAAAAAGGATTTGCACACTGTGAGTCTGATCACTGTGTTTATTTTTACAAGTATGATGATGATGACATTATGTATCTCTCTTTATATGTGGATGACATGCTGGTGGCTAGTTCTAATATGAAGAGAATTGTAGAAGTGAAGAAGATGTTATCATTACAGTTTGCTATGAAAGACTTTGGAGAAGCCAAGAATATTTTAGGCATGAAAATCATCAGGGACGGGAAAAATAAAAAATTATGGTTGTCACTGGAAGACTATGTGAATAAGGTGTTAAAGAGATTTAACATGGACAAGGCAAAACCGGTTGCAACTCCTCTAGCGAATCACTTCAAACTTTCCAAGTATATGTGTCCGAGCACTTAGGCTTTGAAAGATGAGATGGCAGTAGTTCCATATGCATCAGCAGTGGGGAGTTTGATGTATGCCATGGTGAGCACGAGACCAGATATTGCACAAGCAGTGGGAGTTGTGAGTCGATATATGCAGATCCAGGCAGAGAGCATTGGAATGCAGTGAAATAGATATTAAGATATCTAGCATGTACTTCTAATTACTCACTTTGTTATGGTGGTACATCTCTAGAGTTGCAGGGTTATGTAGATGCAAATCATTCGGGTGATTGAGATAGTGGTAAGAGTACCACTGGATATGTCTTTACAGTTACAGGTACAACAGTGAGTTGGGTATCTCAACTACAAAAAGTAATGGCTTTATCGACGACGGAGGCAGAATACATGGTGACCACAAAAGCCTCCAAGGAAATCATGTGAGCAAGATTATATGGAGGAGTTACATTGAAAAAAGCCAGTTAGTACACTGTGGAGTGATAGTCAAAGTCCAGTGCACTTAGCAAAGAATGCAGCTTATCACTCAAGGACTAGACATTTCAAGAAGCGTTATCACTTTATCAGATCATCATTGAAAGATAATGAGTTAAAGCTACAGAAGATTGATGGCTCGAAAAATCCAGCTGACATGTTGACCAAGGTAGTAGACAAAGAGAAGCATATTTTTGTACTACTACCATTGGTATTACTCCATGTTGATTGATGAGGAGTATCGCAGAGATACAAGTTTTTCAACTACTATTTTTTGAGGAAGATGGATGCAAAGTTGCTTGGTGCTTAAGTATATTTGTCTTCAAGTGGGAGATTGTTATAAATGAAGCCAAATATTTTTTAGGGGCTTTTTTGTCTTTTCTATCATATTTGCTTTTAGGTTAAAAGTGATACCATTATATTAGTGATGGCAAGACGCTAGCCATCAAGACACTGAAAAAGAAAAATAGAGAGACAAGAAAAAGAGAGAAGAAAAAAGTGAGTTTTTTTCTTTATGAGGGTTCACAATCTCTTTGTGCCTTAATCTCGAGAGAAGATCATCGTTGTATTCCAACTTTTTCCAAAGTCTAGTGGATTCGCAGAGTGCCTCTACGTAGAGACGTAGCCCAAGTTTGGGTGAACTTTGTTAACAAATTTTCTAGCGTATTCTTCTGATTATGTTCTTTTATTATTATATTATGCCTGGTGAATTGTTTGCGAACGTTATTTTTCTGGAATTGAAGTGTGATTTCGTAACAAGGACAAAGCATGTGAAAATCATTAGACTCTTTCAAGGATTTTTCACGGGTCAATTTGGGGTCAATGCGAGAGTCCACCAATGCAGTAATAATGAAATCGATCTATAATTAAAAAAGGAGTTGCGGACACCTGGAGTGTCAAAACTTGGCACGGAGGGACACTTAAGTGCCAAAAGTTAGGAAAGTGACACTTAATTGCCAAAATCAAAACAAAATGGATCACTTAAGTGTCAATCTGGCCAAAATGCTAACGTGGCATTTTCCGATGAGGTAAGTGCAAAACGACGTTGTTTTGCACGCTAATGTGGCCAAAAAATGCAAAAACGACGTCGTTTTACCTCTAACATGGTAAAAATTTAATATAAAAATTTAATAAATTAAATTTAAAACTAAATTTATTTAAAACATTTAAAAATACAAATTCAAATATTTAAAAAATAAATAATATATATATTTTTTTTTTTAAAAAGGAGTGGAGGGAGATGGTTGAGCCCTCGATGCTTGCCGCCTCCTCATCGCCGCTGCCGGAAAGGGCCGGCGATGGCGGTGAGGCGGCGAGGGCTATGAGCCCTCGCCGCCCGCGACCCCGGTCGACCCTCGCGCCTCCATCGTCGGCCCTTCCCGGTGACAACGGGGAGGCGGGGAGGTCCCGTGAGCCCTCGCCACCGGTCGGCCGGGGGCTGGCGACCCCGGCCGACCCTCCCCTCACTATCGTCGGCCCTTCCCGGCGACGGCGGGGAGGCGGCAACGGCGAGGGGCTGCTGCGGTGAGGGCTCGGCCCTCGGCCCGCCGCCTCCTTTCCCCACCTTTTTTTTTTTTTTTTTTTATATTATTTTATTAAAATAATAATATTTTATTTTATATAGTTTAATTAAATTAATTTTTATATTTACATTTGAATCTACTTAAAAACGACGTCGTTTTTTACTTTGTGTGTTGAGTCAGCATTCTAGTGAGCCACGTAGATGAAAAATATAATAAAAAATTGCCACTTAGGATTTCCGATGGGGTTCGCCGGAGATGGCACTTAAGTTTCCCACTTTTTTTGAAAAATGGCACTTAAATGTCACTTTTCTAACTTTTGGCACTTAAGTGTCCCCCTGTGCCAAATTTTGGCACTTGGGCTGTACTTTGCCCATTAAAAAAGATTGAAATTTTGTTAACAAATGCCTCCGGGCATTTCTTAAGTGTATCTGATCTGAGTTAAATTTTCATGGTACTAATAATTTAAAATGCAACAACCAAGGCATTAAAAAACTGTAAATTAAGAAATTGCGATTTCTCCTTTAGTTGTTCGTCGACAAATGCTCTTTTCGCTAAAATGGTTCAGCTGGTATTTCCGAAGCAACTACCATCTAGGCCGATACATTGTTGGTGAAGTCATAAAGATTATTCTCTAAGTGTATGTGTCGAATCTTCAAGAACAAAATGAAATTTCCAGCCAATTGCGGACTTCGTAAAAGAGTGAAGAAAGATTCATGGACACCCAATTTTTTTTCCTCCTTTATCAGCTTTCTGGGTCAACGGGTAGAGCATGCCGCCGGAAGAAAGGCATTCCTACTGGCAATTGACGAGGAAGAAAGCGCTACTTTTGGAGACTTGCGATTTTTAGAGTCCCTCAAAACTAAAGAAAGTGCCGATTAATTCCTTTCTCTAACCTAAAAATTATGGCATAATCCCCGTGCATGCCATCATTTTGAAAAAGTTGGCGAAATGAGTTTTGGGCCCATATTTTAACTCATATTTAATGGGTTTGGTGATACATAAGTTGCTTAAAATTTTAAAAATTGCTCATAATGGGTCTAATAGAACAAAGTCTAATTAATGATGGGTTTTAATGGGTCTAGAAAAAAACCACTTTCAAGTGTCACCCAAGCCTTGGGGGATGTATCAGCGGCTTTAGAAGAGTAAGGCAGGTGTGGGCTGTGGCCCTACCATATCGAAGATGCCATGGCCGTGATGAGAGTTGATCGTCGATCCCATTCTAGTCTATGAATTTTTTTAGGGGATAATTAGGCTGTGTAAATCAATGCAAAATATTGGAAAGTGATTTGATTGACTTGGGTCAATAAAGCATACATTCAGAGTATGTGTCATCATAACCCATGCATACTTTCTAATTCTTTATAAGCTTTTTCAGGTTTTAGTTTTTTCTTTAAATTATTTTATTTACTAACATCATTTCATTTTGTTTACCTTTTTTTTTTATTTGACATAATAACATATTCACATTAAAAATCGTGTATACCATCTAATTTGCATATATAGAATAATAAACCAGAAGCATCATATCATATCTCGATCTTTAGAAGAGCAAAGCCAACATGTGCAAAGCCAATGTGGAACTTTTCTTGTGGAGATGAGAGGAAACAGATATATAGCATGAAACAAGCTTCCCACCAATGGTACTTAAGGTTCCATGATGTCATCTCTTTATTTGGTTTTGTAAAGAATGTCATGGATCAATGTATATGGTTTGACAACTGGTACCCTAGGGGCCCCTTGAACTTAATTTTTTCGGACTCGTTCATATATAGTTCAGGGCTTTCTAGGCAGGCAACAGTGACTGATCTCTTCTCTGATATTGGGCAACCTCTCAAATTAGTGCTTGAGTCTTGGGATCATCCCTTCCCGAGTCTCTCTCAAAATTCGGATTGTTTTGGCTGGAGGAAGAATTCGTCAAGACGCTTCACTGTTGTGACGGCTTGGGAGACCTTCAGGCGAAAGAGGACTCAGGTCTTTTGGCATACATTCGTTTGGAATAACGAAATTACACCACGGTATCAAGTAAACCTTTGGCTTATAGCTAAACGCAAGCTACCCACTCGGACACTTTTATTGTCGCGTGGTAGAATAGATAGTGGTGCTTGTGCCTTTTGCAACGATGTTCCGGACTCTATTGACTATCTATTTTTTGGGTGTCGTGTCACAGCAGGGGTTGCCTTCTTTTGGGCGACCAAATGCAATCTGCCTTGGCGTAACAGGGCGTGGGAGGATAATCTCCGTTGGGCCATCACCATGCTTATGGGAAAGGAGTTTTATAAGTGCATAGCCCGCTTCTCCTTTGGAGCACTATGTCGTATTATTTAGAACAACATGAACAATATTATCTTCCGAGAACAAGCTCTTTCTGTCCGGCTATGAAGAATCATCTCTTTAAAGTGGTCAGAGATAAGGCGATCATTGTTAGGAATGTTGAAGATAACATTAGGAATGGAAGGGTGCAGCGAAGATGGGGCATTGACCCGATCATCTTTTCTAGGGAGCGTTAATTTCCCCCCTTTTCAGTTGGTGCGGCTTGATTAAGGCAATTGGTGCAGTTGGTGTAGTTGGTGCAGGTGCAGCTAATGCAGCAATTCTCACTGAATCCGGAGAGTGGTTCCTTCCCTACCTGAAGGCGTTTTGTTTCTGTTTGCCGGTTATTCATGCCGTGCTTTCCTTTCTTAGTTGGTAGTGAGTTGCCACGTCTGTGACTTTTCCGGCATCCTTCCACTCATTATGATCCGTTATTTTGAGTGTGGGTTCTGATGCTGTGTTCTTTTTCTTCTTTTTCTTTTTCTTTTTATTCACTCGATCCTTTTCAATATATTAATTACCTTTCACCAAAAAAAAAAAAAAAAAAAAAGCATCAATGTATTTATCAGAATGTTAGTGGGAGCAAAATTTGTTTCCTTGTGCTATATGTAAATGATATTCTACTTGCAACCAATGATGAGGGGTTACTACATGAGGTGAAACAATTTTTCTCTAAGAGTTTTGATATGAAGGATATGGATGAGGTATCTCATGTCATTGGCATTAAGATCCATAGAGATAGACCTCGAGGAATTTTAGGACTATCTCAAGAAACCCATATTAATAAGGTTCTAGAGAGATTTCGGAGTAAAGATTGTTCACCAAGTATAGCACACATTGTGAAGAGTGACATGTTCAATTTGAATCAATGCCCGAATAATGATCTAGAAATGGAACAAATGAATAACATTCCATATGCTTTTACTGTCGGAAGCTTGATGTATACTCAGGTTTGCACTCGACCTAACATTGTTTTTGCTGTGGGAATGTTGAGAAGATATCAGAGTAATCCAAGTATGAATCACTGGAGAGCTGCAAAGAAAGTAATGAGATACCTTCAAGATACCAAAGGCTACATGCTTATGTATAGACGGACTAACAACCTGGAAATAATCGGTTATTCGAATGCGGACTTTGCGGGTTACGTTGATTCACGAAAATCAATACCTGGATACATTTTTATGTTAGCTGACGGAGCCGTGTCATAGAGAAGTGTGAAGCAAACTTTGACTGCTACTTTCACTATAGAGACTGAGTTCGTTTCTTGTTTTGAGGCTACCTCGCATGGTATATGGTTGAAGAGTTTCATTACTGAGCTTAGAATTATTGATTCTATTTCTAGGCCATTAAGAATATATTGTGACAATTTAGTTGCGGTTTTTATGGCTAAAAATGCCAAAAGTGGCAATAAGTAAGTATATGACATTAAGTATTTAGCCATAAGGGAACGTGTTAAGGAGAATAAAGCGGCCATAGAACACGTTAGCACTAAATTGATGATAGCTGATCATTTAACTAAAAGCATGCCACCAATGAAATATAAGGATCATGTGACTAGTATGGGAATAGGTTCCATTATGTGATTTGTCGTCATATGGACGATTTTTGTTATATGAAACTCTTATTCTATTGTAATGTTGAATCTCAATTTTGGTGTACACATTTTGTTGTTTATGAGAATAACATTTATCCTTGGTCCTGGAATAAACATAGGGTTTATTAATTAAGATATGTTGTCACATATAGGCTGACATTAAAGAAATAATATGCATTGTGATATATGGTAGATATTACTCACTCTTAGAGGACATGTCGTCATGATCCATGTATTTTGTTTCCTTTCTTGAAGCATAAAGTTTTTCGTGGAATTAGTTGGATAATCTGTATGATGAAAATGATGGGATCAAGTGGGAGAATATTATTTATTTTTTGTGATCCCACATTTTCGGATCTACATTTTCTCTTTTAAAGTGGCGATTATTCGACATGTAGTTTTTCTACATTTCGTACATTTTCGTGACAACCGCCCATTTAGTAACCGTCTTGATGGGAGACGGTGTATAAAATGAACGATCGTTTATTTCTAACGGGGTGATCACAAAGTCTAACACAAACCCTCTCTTTGGAATACACCATCAGTATATGTGAGGGAATTTGGTTAGTAGTGTGTGCCCAATATTTCTCTAAATTTTCAGGATTTTCCGACGAACGTGAATACGAACAATGGTTGGAGGTTTGTCTATAATCGATTATGGTTTCCACATTTCATTTTTATGTTTTACACACCTTAGCTAACCAAACGCAAGCATGCAAAGCAGTAGAGAACGTGAAAGCAAAAGCTGGGTTTAACTAACCCCAGAGAAAAGGGAGGTGAAAAAAAAGAAAAAGAAAAAAAAAAGGAAAACCCAAAAATCTGATCGGACCTGAATTTTTGATGAGGGTCTAATGTGTTTCGGGTTAGTTCGGGTCAGATCATAATATGTTTCTCTTATGATTCGGGTCGGATCGGGTAACCCGACCGACCCGACCCAATGACACCCCTAATGTCACTGCTACTTGATGTGACGGTTACAGGGGATTCTCCGTTTGATTTCACAGAATTGCTAGTTTGTTCTAAAAACGAAGCCAAACATGGATCGGTCCAGTGGGGAAGACCGGTTCTAGCCCCCAATTCCTTGCACCCGGCAGCCGCCTAGAGTTGAAAAACCGCGTGATGCAAAAAGAACAAGTCAGAAGAGACTAATATGACAAAATTATGTGATATTCCTATCTTTAATCTGATAACTAAGTTACTGACCAAAAAAAAAAAAAAAAAAAAAAAAATCTGATAACTAAGTTTAGACACTCTTTTTAGGTAGCAACAGTATTTCTCTCATCACTTCATCAATTCGAAGGAAGAAAGTCTACTTACCACTGTGGAAGCGAATGGAAGCATTGTTTCCGGGGGCATGTTCGTACACAACGCTGCAATTACGAGAACGAAAGTCAAGGACGTCAAGGACTTCATAGAACCGATGCATCAGCACATTGATAGGTTGATGTTGTGTGTAAAGCGGTATCTCACTCTCCCATATGATACAGTGTCTTATGATTGACGGTTAAATGTCTTGCGATATGGAGCATGCGACCTTCTGTACAGTCTCTGATAAATAAGTAATTCGCAACTTAACAATACTGTTGACCGCGGTCTGGCTACACTCGCGATATTTGCAAGGTGATCTCCGGGTTTATGATTTTCATTGTCATTTGATCACATGACAAAATATGACTAATGGGAAACAGTTAGCTAAGATATGGAGTGAACGACCAAGTTCCGCTAGATATGGAGTGAGCAACCAAGTTCCGCTATCCCAATATGAAAAAGAAGCATGATTAACTGCACAAACATATGAAGAGTTTCTAAGTTTTGGTTAAGCCTACCGTAGAGAACACCTCCGATGAAAGCATCGCCAGCGCCAGTTGTGTCGACTAGTTTTGATGGTGGTATCCTTTCGGCAGTACACACAAATAATCTACCGGTCAATGTCCCGATTCCGTTTGCTTTCAATTTCACCACTTTCTGACAGGGAAACAAATAGTCGTTAATTTTTATCCCACTTTAAACGTTGCAAAGCCAGACGATGTCATGCATTTCCAAGCTAAAACAATAAACAGCACGGGAACAGACTGTGCTTCAAGTGCAAAGCCAAATTACTGCACTAATAGAGTTGCGTGCTTCTAACACGGAAAGTACTATAAACTATCAGCAACTGCAGAGCTGCCTTTGAGCAACGACCAAAATAAACCCACTGAAATTGACAAAATATTGTCCCCAAGTTACACCTAACGAATGAAGTAATCGAAACATGGCAGAAAATGGGGAAAACTTCTCCATTGATTGTACTGCAGTACTAAATTGAAACACGGCTTCCATTCGGTGACAATGGAGAAAGGTGGTTTGTGCAAGGCAACTACCACCCGAGACTACTTAGATCGTGTTTAAACATTGCATGTTTATGATCCTAATTATAAGGTATATTGATGTGTGGTTTATTCAGCCTTTGGCTCTCCCATCTCAATATCTGGCTTTTGGGAAGTAAGAAGAGAGTTCATAGTGTATTCTGAAATCATTTGCATTTAAGTGCTTTGGCCAAATCAGGCTGCATTTCCTGGACTGGTTTGCTTATAAGCATAGAAAAATGGCATGGACAATGGCTAGAGGAGAAGTAAAACCAGCATTTTCAAGAGTAGGGTTAACAAGATATCTGGCAACAGGTTCGATGAAGAGATTCAGTTGGAGATAGCTCTTTCACGATTGGTTATGCAATTGTTCAACAGGTTCAATCTCATGATCCAAATTTTTATTAAGCGCCTTTCCATGATCCCAAAATTATTATCAGTAGATGGTAATAGTTGCAATTTATGGAGTGCTGTTCTAGCATCTGTAACTGTGCAGAAACACAATAATAACACGGGAAGCAAGCATCTTTGACATCGACTAGAGAAGCACATTACAGATGGAATGCACGTTGGTTCGGCTTTACTATCATCCTTATCTTGCTTCAAAGAATGCCATAAGCTATCGGCATCTTCTTCTCCCATTAGAGGCTTCTCTGCTGGACGTAAAGTTACAATTAAGCATCGGTTGAAGGCATTCTCGCATAAGGGGGGAAGAAAGTAATGGCCGGAGTTTCGAACTTACCTTCTGATGATCTCTCCAGCATCAGGCATCCATGTTCCCCCAAGGTCACGATTGCGAATTTCAGTTTTGGTTTTCTAAGAAGCATGGATATAAGGGCACTAGGCAGAGATGGTGCATCTGTCCATGCCTGTTGGTACCCAAAAACAAAAAAAGAAAGAAAGAAATCATGTCGAGTTTAGAGTTCATTGACAAACAGAGCAGATTTAGTTTGAGGAAACTCGGACCCTTTATATCAGACAATGTCGACCAGATTTAGATGTTCAACAGGTCAAGGTTCTAGTTAAACTTACAGCAAAGCATCAGAGGAAACTCATGGAAGAAGATATAGTATGAGTGAAACCCGCAATGTAGTGCGACAAGTTTCTTAGCGTACGCATCCAGTAACCTAAACTCAGAAAAGTTTTCTTAATTACTTTTCTTAATAAACAATAATTAGTTAGTTAGATACCAGATGTCTTTCCGAGCAGATGATTAACTCCTACATCATCTGGCCAAGGGTTCAAGAATCAATAACGGACGAGACTTCCTTTTAGTTGGTTTACCATTGGAAATTTAGCTGAACATACGACGTAGTCAGATAAGTCAAGAAGATCATCCAGTCCCGGTCTTTTCTTTTCTGCATCAAGGAGAATGGGTATATTTTGCCTTGCTGCCTGCATTGACAAATGAGATGTAGTCTAAGAATTTGCCTGTTCAATGAGAAAAGTCAGTGAAACCCCACTCAGTTCTGGACGAGGGTCACTGGCCCTCGCTGAGGCCCTAATGACCACCGTTGGCCCTTTTCCGGCGATGATGGTCGGCGGTGGTGAGGCCCTGCCGCAAGTTATTTTTTTCTTCTCTTTTTTGCTTTCGTTTTTTCAAAAGAAAAATTAGCTTTTTATTTTTTTAATCTAGTTTGATTAACATTTTGGTTAAAAAAACAGGATTTAGCCCACACTGAATTCGTTTTAATCTTATCTTTCATATTTTGGCAAGGTCAATGCTACATAAATGAGAGAAAATAATAATAGGAGTCACATCAGCATTTTTTATTAGCCAAGTTGAAAAGAGTTAATGAAATAACTTGATTACACTAAAAATTTTAGAACTCAACTATACTTTTTATAAGTTTGAGGAATTAATGCACATTAGCGATAAGTTTTAGAATTTTCAATGTATTTATCCCAATAAAATAAAATTACTATACCTCTTGGGCAACGACTTTTGCAGTATCTGCGTATCTTGCATCAAAGTAGACAAATTTTGCTTCTTCGAGTGCAGATTTTACGTCCGACAAAACATCAACCGGTTCCATGCGAGGGAATCCCGGTGTGAAAATGCAAGTACGTGTTCTCCTGAAGGTGTCAGCAAAGTTAATAGCCATATATGTAAACCCCGGACATTATGTCAACATGTTGTCCTAGGAAATAACATAGTACAAAGTAACATGACAGGAGATTTGGCATGGTAGGGCTATCCTAACTTCTGTCTCTCTTTCAGAATTTGAACGCAATGAATTGTAGAGATAAATCGTATCCTTGAATTCTTAGAAATGACAGTGTTTAATGACTTCCCTCTGTGGACAAGATGAACCGAAGCTAAGCAACGGCTACTGAAGATTGAATGAACCAGAATTAGGAACATGAAAGAAGCATCCATCATCTACAGATTTTGCCACTGAAATATTAATATTCCTATTATCGATATCACAAATTGAATTCCAACACAAAAGATGCTACAATAGAGAAGCTTAATTGCTCAAACAGGCTTACAATGCTATAAGAAATTTTGATTCAATTAAGGGTGTGTTTGTTTCGGGAAAGTTTCGTCAATGCTTTCTAGGATCCAATTTTTCAGGTTAGAAAATTTATTTTCCTAACTTTAAGTGTATATATATTTTTTTTACCATAAATGGTTTTCCATTAACCGATCATATTCAACAAACCAAATGCGAGAAAATAGAAGACCTCACGTTGATTGGTCGACAATAACATAGGAAAACGGCGTTTTTCCATCCTTGGCAACCTGGAGAAAAGGAAAAGTTTTAGGGAGGGAAAAAAAAAATTTACTCGGGGGTACAAGATGCAATGCTCTTCTAGGAAACCACTACGCCAGATTTGGTTTCTCAGTGACATCATTTTTTCTGCTGAAGTCTACACAGAAGCAACTGCAGATCAGTACTTGAGCAAAAACTCTAAAGCTGCTGAGAAGATTCCCCTATAGGGAAGAGATGATCTACAAATGTGTAAAACTAGAATCTTTTGGAGAGTATGCTGATGAAGAAAGAGGTTTGAGCTAGATAATCTGCTCCGGCTTGATGCACAAGCTAATCATTTGCCAAGCATATGGAGATGATTACTTGAAGATGCACCCTTAAATGTTAAGGTGTCAGTCTAAGCTTACCACGAGAAAAGAGGTATCTACATGATCAGCCTGTAGCTCCTCCAATAGGCTCTTACCATGGATGTCGTCCGCAATCTAGTGAGTTTACAAAGCATGCAGAAAATGTTTAGCTAAAAATCCAAATGTGGTCCTCTAAGGTACCAGTCAGACATTTGACTAGATCAAAATGGAAATCTATGGAAGAATTGACAGATATCCCAACCAGTAACCTTGGAAATAAGCCTTGCTTTCACACCTAGACGAGCCAAACACGTTAAAGCGTTCGCTGCATCTCCACCTCCTTGAATCTGACAGTAGACATTGGCTTTAAAGATTACTCCAGAAGTCTAATTGTCTCAAAAGCATCCTTATTGGCATACAATTTTGTTGCTTGACATCAACATGAATGAGAAGTGGTGCGAATGATCAAAACTAATTGACACAAGCGTAGAAAAGCGAAGAAAAAGAAAACAGATTTCCTCCTGCCGATATCTTATCTCTGTTCAATCCTTGCACTTCTTCTCCAGGTTTGTCACCTTCCAACATCTATATTACGAAGCACAATAACATGTCGCATGTAACTTCTTATGGTTAAAATGTCTGATTAGTTTGGGAGCACTATTTGTACTTCATCCTGTGTGAAGAATCAAATGTACGCTCTGCATCAACTACACAAATGCTCCGGACATCTTCAAAACACTTCCACTTATGGAAGGGGGAGGTTGGGGGTTCAAATCCCCACCTTCTCAGGGGGATTGGGGGTGGGGAAGATTTCATTTCGGGAGTGGGTTTCGACTCTCGCCCGCGCGCGGAGGCGGAGGCGGGCGAAAAAGTGAGTGAGTGTTAGAGTAAGATTAACGTAGGGACCGACAAAAAAAAAAAAAATCTTCCCATTTAACAAGCAGTCAGCACACACACTTACTTTAAAAATAATAATTAAATAATTAAATAAAAATAAATAAATAAATAAATAAATAAATAAATAAATAAAGGGCTTAGGAAAAGATTAGGAAGAAATCAAAGAGGAAAGAAACGGAAGTACCTTCATGCTATTGCAACTGGTTTTGTCATCAGGCTTGGGGAAAGTTGTCACAACGGCCAAGTAATCCAGACAAATCCCACCGAATCCCACCTGCGTTTCCCAACTCGCAAACATCAATCACAATTCGGGGAAAGAGTTTTTTCTTTTTTTCTTGTTTCGTTTGTAATGAACTCTTTTCGTGTTGTGTTCAGACGTGGCATGGACGGGGAATGTATTGCAAAAAAAGAGTGGGTGACGCTGACGTACTACAACGAGGTGTTGCTCTTGCCCTGGCGGGAGAGCCCTGGAAAACATGAATGAACGAAGGTTTGGGCAAAGAAACCAGATTAATCAAAAGAGACCGGCCACCCCCTTGTTGAGTGGGAAAGCAGAACTCATGCTCTTTATAGAATTTCCATGTCTGACGTGGCATGTCTGACGGGGTTAATGTCAATCGTTTCGGCCGGGTCTACATGAATGACGTCCTGATATCCAATAGAACTTGAAAGATGGACATTGACATGGAAATTAAAAAAAGTAAATTTTTTTTCTCTCTTTTACTCCTCCATCCTCAACCTCCGCTACCCCTGGGCGCTTGACCATCTCCAACACCCAAGCCGCCGCCCCACCGTGGCGTGGCCACCATGTTCCGCGGCAAAGCTGTTGAGCTCTTCGCCGGCAGCCATGGACGAGCCAAGACTTGAGCTCAAAGCTGTTGGGCAGCAGACCAGATCTGGCTATTGAGTGACGGTCGATCGTCGCTTGTCCACCCTCCCCGTCGTCCCGGCAGCTAAGCCTTGGCTGCGAGCGCTCATCCACAAATACAGTGATGCAGAGCAGCGGTCGGCCATGGACGGCATCTCGTCCACAGATATGAGCGCCGACCTCCGCATCCACCCCTCGGTCTCGCGGGCAAGACTCCGAACCTAGCCGAACTTCCAGATCCGGAGCCATGGCTGGGAGCGACAACGGTTCCAGATCTAGACTTCACCGACCTTTGCGTCTCCCCCTCCGTCGTCGTGTGTGAACGAGCCATTATCCCTCGTGGCCAAAACTCTAGAACTGGCACAAATGGAGCTGGTCTCAATAATCATTTTGCTGTTTTGGTCGTTTCGTGGCGAACAAACCTGCACACTTTCGGTCCATGGATTTTGTGTTGGAGTGGTGGAAGGAGAGACCAGCTTCAGCCATGGCTTCTCTTCCGACCAAATCCAGTTCCCTACTGCTTGATTTGGAAGTGAGGCACCGGGCGGAGGAGACGACCAAGTTGGAGAGATGCGACGCCCGCGACTCCGGCGGCGGCAACGGCGGAAGGAGGCGCCGAGGTTGGGCCCGTCGCTGCAGACGGAAGAGGAGAAAGAGAAAAGTCCAGTCGTCAAATTGTAGTTGGTTAATAGTAATTAAGCGCACCCCACGTCAACCGTAGATGTAGCGATTACAAACTACTGAATATTTCCTCGTGTTAATGGGAAATCTTCAGACCTTACAAAACAACAAACGCATACATACATATATTTATATATAATTATATATGTAATTTTTTTTTCAATATATTGTAGAATTATAAACATCGATTACAGAGAAATAAGATTTTCGATCCTTATGTGCAACCGAAAACTAGTCTGCAGCACTATATGCCAAATTATGAATACTTGAGTGGACAAGTTATATGTAAATGTTGAATAAAGAAACTATGTTATATACTACAAATTGGACGGACGGTGACAAGCGGGATTTGGTATTTCCGTCGAAGTAAAGAAGGACCATTTGGATTGACCTTGAATGCAAATTCAAGTTCTCGCTCACACTTCGAGCGGAAAGTCATGATCATGATTGCCAATCAGAAGGCATAAAGTCATCATAACCATCGCATGCCATTTGAATCTGGTTAAAGTAGGAAGAGAAAATGCAAAGCTAATGGAAACAGAATGGTCCGGAGTTTTGCGTGATGGTGGAGAGCCTGTGAAAGGATTCCGATTTCCAGCTCATCGTGGACCATAAATGTGGTTAGTTCAATGGTAAAAAGGTTGCGTATTTTTTACGAGATCACAACTTTGATTCTTACGCTAACAAAATTCTGAACGACTTGTGCAGCATCGTCTAACTACATGTTACCTTATTTGGAGAAGTTTCCTTGCTGCAAGTATCTTTTTAAGGATGCGTTTAGTAACATTTATGTTCAAAAATTGTTCCAAGGAATAAAAATAGAAAAAACTATTTCTATTCCGAGAACAATTTTGAACAAAAACGCTGTTTGGTAAATTTGTTCTAGAATAGAAAAAGAACAAAATACGTTTGGTAAAACTTGTATAATTTTTGTTTCTTTTAGTTTTTTAATATTTTATTTTTTTTTCATTTTTTTCCTTTTGGCCGGTCACCAACCTCGGCCATGGCCAGCAACCAGCCGATGAGGGCCGACGGCCTTGCCCAACCATGGCGAGGCTCGCCAGGGGCCGGCGACACTCCAGCAAGGTCGCCGGCCCTTAACGGCCGATCGCCGGTCATGGCCGAGGCCGGCGACGGCCAAAGAAAAAAAAAAAAAAAAAAAAAAAAAAAAAAAATAGGAGAGAAAAATTGTTTTACTCGGAAGTATTCCGAAAACAAGAAACAAGTTTTTTTTTTTTTTGTTTTTTTTGTTCCAAATTTGTTCTGGGAACAAAAATATAGATTTGGAACAAAATGCGTAAACAAACACGTTTATGTTCTTTTTTTGTTCTCCGGAACAAAAAAAAAAAAAACAGGAATTGTGTTCATGAACAAAAAATATGAACACAAACAAACACTCCCTAACTCGTCAATCTCAAACTTCAGGTTACGCTCGAACATTTCAAAGTAGGTATGAACCCTTATTATGTAGCTTCTCCCCATCCTTTATTTTAGTAGAAGATATCTAATTAATTGGTCAATATGCCATGGCTCGTTTGGTTAGTTGATTTGCGAGAATATAATGATCATCCAACCCATAAAAGCACTTAAAAATTGAAGTGAATTGTAAAATAGTTGAAAATTTGTGTCATCGACCAAACTAGAAAATAGGTGTTATATTTAGTTCATAGTGATTCTAATTCCATTCTTGATCAATTTTATTTTAAATAATTATTCCTTCGCCTAAAATTCCCTCGATGTGCCTATTCCCTCAAAATCAAGAATAAGTATGCCTTGAGTTGGGTGAAGGAATAGATGTTCCATGCAGTTATGAGTATATTTAGTTTTATTTCCAGAAATGACAAGATATTTGCATATTTAATTCAATTTAAATTAATTAATATAACTAAGATAAGGATTTTATTATGTTAAATTTGAATTGTCAATTGTTATTGATCATCATTAACCAACACCTTAAAGGATTGAATAATAATTTGTAATTGGACTATGATTTACAATATATATTGTATAAACCAAGATGAAGTATACATCATTAATTATATTGGTATATATTTATCTATCAAATGATTTAAAGCATGATTATTATAAAATTAAATTCAATCTATTTAATTTATCTACAATTAAACTGCTGTTCTTCATGAAATTATAATTAATCATGATCGTAGCATACTTGGTTTTCCCAACTTATTTATTTGGAAAAATAATGCATCACTCTATATAAGTCAGTTATTAAGATTAAACAGGTTTATGTAGCGTTAATATGTTCCAAATTTTAACTACAATATGATTACGAATGTTTTCTATTTGTTAATTATGACTTCACAACATATTTGAAAATTCATTTTCAACTAAGAAACTTAATATATTGTGACAATTTTTAAGTAAATAATAAAATTATATATCACAAGTTGTGATAATTATAAATAAAAATGCAATAACTTATACTCTTAAATAATAATAACTTATCATTGATGATTTACTAAGAATATGAAAATGAAAAGAACTATGCTTTAATTACAATAACAAATCAAATGGAAAAATTGTCCCAAAAAGTCTTAAATCTATTATAAATTTATTCCTAAACCTTTTTCACTTCTTTCGCCAAGTCATTTTAGCCATTTTGATCGGAAATTGCTAACGTGTCGATTGGCGCTAATGTGACAATCTTTAATCATATTTTATTTTTATTTTTTATTTTTTTTTTCCTCTTCTTCTTTTTTTGGGTTTGGGGTTAGGGCCGACAAGGGTTACTGATTGACCCTTGTCAGCCCTAGGCGCCAGCCCTAGGTGAGGGCCACAACACCCTCACCAATGAAAGTGAGGGCTCATGAGCCCTCGCCAAATTTGGCCAAGCGAGGGCCCCAAGCGAGGTTGCCACCCTCACTTGGCTAGATTTGATGAGGGCATCGGGACCCTCACCGATTATGGGCGAGAGTGCCCAAGGCCAGCGAGGGTTGGCCGGCCTTCGACTATGGTTAGCGAGGGTCAGTGGGCAACCCTTGCTAGCCCTAACCTCAAACTCAACAGAAAAAAAAAAAAAAAGTAAAAAATAAATAATTCAAAATTCAAAAGAATTATTAAAAAGCATTACGTCAGCGCCGATTGGCCACATTAGTAATTTCTAGCAAAAATTAACTGAATAGACTCAATTGGTAATAAATGAAAAGGTTGAAGACTGAATTGACAAAAGTGTTATAAGTTTATAAATTTGTGGACAATTTTCCCAAAATAAAACCATCAAGGAGTCATGTTGAGCATTTCGTTCGTTGCTCCTAAGTTATTCCTCCCGCAATTCTGGTAAATACAAACCAAAACGTGGGTATCGAGTAGGTACGTGTTTTTTTATGACCGAAAAAAAATATTGGCAGGGGTTTGCGGGATCCATCTTGCAAACCAAAACAGAGAATATAGCTGCTCTCATCCTGTTCTGTTTCCCCGAAGTAGACAAGACATTTTAACTTCCTGAACGTCACGGTAGGGGAGGGAATAGGACACATTACCTTTCATGGATTCTCTAACTTTGGATTCTAAGAATCAAAGAGAAGGACAGACCACATGGAAGTCATTAGACACTTTCGAGGATTTCTTGCTGGGTCAATTCGCGGTCAATGCAAGAATCCACCGATACAGTAGTAATAAAATCAATTCACAATTAAAAAAAATGAAATTTTGTTAACAAATGCCTCCAAGGCATTTCTTAAATGTATTTGATTTGAGTTAAATTTTTAAGGCATTTATTGTCTAAAACGCGACAACCAAAGCATTAAAAGAACCGTAAATTTTCCAAAAAATGATTCATCAATCGATGCATAAGAAATTGTAAATTTACCTTTAGTAGTTCGTCTATGAACTGTTATTGAGGCACCTGTCAATGAAATCTTAAAAAAACACATTCTCTTTTTGCTAAAGTGGTCCAGGTGGTTTTTTTCGTAACAACAACCATCTAGACCAACACATTATTGGTAAAGTCGTAATGACTATTCCCTGAATGTATATGCTAATGAAATTTCCAGCCACTTGCGGACTGCATAACAAGAGTGGAGAAGGATTCGGGACGTCCAAATTTTTTTTTCCTTCTTTATCGGCTTTCTGGGTCAATGGGTGGAGCATGACGCCGGAAGAAAGGCACTCCTACTGGCAGTTGACGAGGAATTGCCAGCAGCTCTTGCAATTCGGGTGATGCACGAGGCTCTCTGATCTATGAAGTGCCCCGCACAGTGCGGGCACGAGCCATGTGCATACACAATTTCCGAAGTTCAATTGTCGGGAAAAGTCAGACAAAAAGTTAAGATCCGAGGTGAGCATTGATTCAAGGTTAACTCTAAACCGACTCTAGACGGGCCCAATCCTGTCGGTCTTAATCTGGTTCCCAATGAGACTGGGTCGGTTCTTGGTCTTAGGATTCCTGGGTCAGCACTGTGCGGGTTGGTCCTCGATCATGAGAATTTATGGTCATATATATTATTATTTATAATTTTTTTATATAAAAAAAAAACCTTAAAATAAACAGCGTTAATAACATTAAACAACTCTTTAATGAGGAATTCAAAAAATTTTACATTATTCTTTAACAACTTAGATTTTTAATGTCTTTTACAACATCAATAGTCATAATTTACGTAGAGGAAAAATATTTTTGTGAGAAGTCCTCACGATATCCAAAAGGGCATAGACAGCTCCTTACGACATCCCCCTCTAATACTCGTTCTCTTCTGTCTTATTTGTCTTCTTAATTTTCAATTTGCCAAAATCGAAAGAAACAACTTCTTTACTCGCCACTCGACACTCGCCTTGCTCGCCTTGAGTCACTCATGCCGCTTGCTGCTTGATGTTTGCTTGGCTTGTTGCTCCCTGCTCGACATTCGATGCTCACTCTGTTCAACGCTCACCTCACTCGACCCTCATTGCTTGCCTTTCTTAACTGACCTCGCTTGTTATCGAATCCATTAAGTCGATCCAGTCCTCGGTTGTTCTTTTAAGGAGTACAAAAAATGAAATAAAAAATTATTAGTTGGTTCCGGATTAACCCTAAAACTGGACCAAACCCATTGGGCCAATTCGGTCTTCAATCACTTTTTCAAACAGTACAAAAAATGAAATAAAAAATTATCGATTGGTCCTAGGTTGACCCTAGAACTGGACCAAACCAATTGGGTCAGTCCGATCCTCGGTCCCAAGTTCAATAGAGTCGGTCATCAGTCCCAAAAATTAAGGACCAATATTGTGGGGGTTGATCCTAGGGTCAGGGGGTGGACCGGCCCAACCCAGACTATGCTCATCCCTAAGGGGGAGGGAAAGTTACTAAGAGGATGGTCGGTACACAGATGAATCTCAATTCATTATTGTTTTTAGTCCCGAGATCCAGTCTAGACGTTTGGAGTAAACACTTAGCATCATTATTTTTCGAGGCTGAGAATTGATTGAGATGGCCCAGGGCAAATACGCGTTCACATTCTGCAGCTCACTAATCAAACCATCAATGTTTATTCCCAACCATTAATCATAATCTTTTTCTTTCGTAACCAAACGATCTAAAGGGTGCAATTTCGTTCATCTCCCACCAACCTCAGTCCACGAGACTAATTTGTTCGACAGTTCCAACCCCCCGCCCAACCGATCATTCTTGCTTATAAGATTCCAATCGATAAAGGTTAGTCGCGACAAATTATGGAGCGGAAGCATATTTTCTTGACGAGCAGACGGTCCTTGCCTCCCTCAAAACGTTGAATTCATTGGGCCACCTATCACGGAGTAGAAAAAGATGAACGTTGACCGGAGAAGTCTTTCATTTTATGCCGACCAAGTGAATAATGGCGATACTCATGGTGCTTGTGGGCTCACTAGCCCACCATCGGACGAAAGTGACCGATAACTAAAGGCACGCATGATAAAATTTTTAGAATAGAAATCAATTTCTGGCAAAAAATTGATTTCTCGATTTCTATTCCATGAACGAATTTCTGAGTAAAAAAACGCATTTGATAATAATTAATAAAAATTCTTTTGATAACATAATATAATTTCTATTTTTAGGAGTGGCAACGACCGGCGTTCGGTGGCTGAAGTCTGACGTTCGGTGATCGGCATTCGGCGTCTGGTGATCAACAGCGGGCGACTAAAGTCCGAAGTTTGATGTTTGACGTCCAGCGCCAACTCCTGTGACCGGTGGTGGGCGACCAAAGTTCGAAGTCTGACATCGGAGTCCAACGACCGACAACCAACGTCCAACGTCAGAGTTTGACGTCTGACGTCCGACATCTAGAGTCCGGCAACAGGAGGCTGGCGGTGGGTGGCCAATGGCTGGAGTCCAGCGACGGGTGGCGGGCTGTCGACATCCAGCAGCCGGTGGTGAACGACGAATGATCGTCGGCGAACATCCAATGGTTGGTGATGAGCCTCCAGCATCCAATGATTGGCATTGAGTAGCCAACGACCGGTGGATGTCCAGCATCCAGTGACCGGCGATTGGCAATGGGCGGCCGGAGTGCAGTGGCCAACGGCCGACGTTCGGTGGCTGACGATGGGCGACTGGCGGCAGGGGCCGGTGATGGGTGGTTGGCAATTGGCGGCGGGCATCTGGCATCCCATGAGTAGCAAGTGGGCGACGAGAGGTGATGAGAGTGAACGATGAGAAAAATTTTGTCATGCGCGTCTAAGTTTCATGACGACTCAGACTTGCAAGTATAGCCAACCGTGATTCCGCCTGGACTATCCACCAGTCGTGACAAAGCTTAGAATAAACAAATACCAACCACGCACGACACTAGTCTTTTTAATCTCCAGTGCAATGTCTCTTTCACGGACTAAGACAAAGACGGGCCTGTTAAGAACGCGGAGGAGGTAAGCATGGAGCACAAGATAACTATTGTCTGAGCCTGACCGTTTGAAGAGGGAAAAAATGAGCTGGCCCAACCGCTGCACGGATCAGGCCAGGACCAGGCAACTTCTCAGAAATTTGGTCCGATTATTTCAGAGCTCTGAAACGTCAGAAATATCGACAAAGGCGTGTTAGGTTATCCTCCGGGACCCACGAGGGACGAAATTTCGTGCCGACTTCTCCCTTTTCTTTTATTTCAGAGATTTAGCATTTATATTGACGAAGCCTACAACGGCCCCACTCACGCGGTGGATAGAGCATATCTATGTCATCCCGTCGAAATGTATTTGTCCTGACTTAATGAAACTTCCGTCCCGCATGCCGATGGCTACGACGGTTCCTATCATGACTTGTTGATCAGCCTCATCGTTCCCGTTAAATAATCGGATTAGCTAGAACCACCGAGGCCTGTAGGCAGACAAATGACTTGATGTGGGAATCGACAGCAAATCATTGAAGTACTCACCAATGGAAATAATGCACGAAAGGGGAAGAAACTCTTCAATTCGAAAATGATTCCGCCATGGCTCTCTCGTTCGTCCCCCAGATTCCCTCCTTTGTCCAGTGCCTCTCAGTCTTTGGGAGTGATCAGCTCAGAAAAGGCGCTAGGCGAGGATCTGTGCGGTATGGGAGACTAGTTCGAGCTCCCAAAGCTCGACAATTTGCAGCAGCCTGACAATAAGATGATCGTGACTCTTCAGCTCTGATATAACTCTTATGGAGACGTTTAGAACTGTAGTTTTTTTTTTTTTTCATACAAACTCACTACTTGAGCAGCAAAGGGCAACAATTTTTCAGGTGACATGTCGGCACAGATGGCTAAAAAGACAAAAACATAGAAAATCATTAGCATCAATAACTGCCAAATCTGCCGGTGAATCCTTCAAGAGACAAGAAATATATCATCCAGACGTATCGCCATGCTAAACGAAGTGCTAAATGACAGTTTAATAAGTAGTCACAAAACATGTGCTATAGCCTAGAAGACTGGCAGAAATAAATGATTGAACTTTTTGAATACTGCGATGTAATAAAGCTGAAAGATATAAGCATAGAAAAAAGACCCAGCTGGTGAGATAAGACGAGAAAAATACCAAAAAAATCTTAAACATATTACATTAGTACCAATTCAGTCTTAACTTTCTAATTAAATCAATTTAGTCCTAAATATTTTCACATTTATACCAATTCGGTCCATCTAGTCAATTTTGACCAACCAGCGCTGACGCAGATGTTAGCAGTTTGGCCAACACCGACATGGCAATTCTTTAATTTTTTAATTTTCTCGAATTTTTTAATTTTAATTTTTTTCCTTTTCCTTTTCTTTTCCTTTTTCCTCTTCTTCCTCCTTGGGCTTCTTAACATTACGCTTACAGGTACCAAATAGTATGCTATAGTGCTATGAACAGTAATTTAAGCCATAATTTTCAACTTCATCATGTAGGTATTTTGACTCTTCTTTGTCTAAATTGATTCTTCAACTCCTTTACTTATTGTTCCTATGAATGGATTCGTCAAAAGGAAAGGCCCACTGCAGGGAAAAGAAACCCAAGGAGAGGAAGAAGACAAAAAAGAAAACGAAAAGGAAAAGAAAAAGATAAAAAAAATTATTAAAAAATTACCACATTAGCGTTGGCAGTCCACTAATTGATGTCAATGTCAGTGCCAGTCGGTCAAAATTGGCCGGATGAATTGAATAAGTATCAATATGAAAAGGTTTACAACTACATTACTCCAATCGAAAGGTTTATATTTTTGAATTGATACCAATGTAATAGATTCAGGATTTTTTTTTTGTACTTTTCCCAAGATAAGACAGTGCTATGGTAATGGCATGAAGAAAAGGACAAAATCCTTGGGTATCATGCCTCTCACAGTTTTATGGATATAAATAATATGGAATGCACCATTACTTAGCCAAAAAAGTCAATAATCAATTGATTAAAGTCTAGGAAAGTCAATATATTAGATAATAAAGAGTAAAAAATTTGCCAATTTGAAATGGGAAAATATGGGACGAAGGTCCAGGGAGAGAAATAAGGCACTTTAACTTAATAAAAGAATATGGCCCCACAAAAAAAAAACTTAAGTGCTTTTGATGCTGTAACAATATTGAACTCAATAACTGAAGTCCTGCTCATAGTAAACTAATCATGTAGATGGACATGGTGGTTTTTGATCACTTGATGGTTTTTGGCAGATAGCATGGAATTTATATAAACAAAACATGCTCAGTTGACAAGATATGTACCATAGAGGGTTGCACCAATGAATGCATCACCAGCACCAGTTGCATCAATAAGCTCTTGTGGTGGTATCTTCTCAGCTGTTCCCAAGAGTAACCTCCCATGCACGGTTCCTATCCCCTTAGAATTCAATTGTGACACCGACTGAAAAGGAAAGAGAAAGCAAGACGCCTTAAGCCCCAATGAGATGTTACTATCATGTGTTTTATCTATAGAACCAATCACTGCAGGGAGAATTACCAAAAAAGTTATAAACATATTCTATGCCAATTTAGTCCTAAAATTTTTACAATTGTGTTAATTCAGTCCATCCGGCCAAAATTGGCCGGTTGGACATTGACGTAGACACCGACCATCTGGCGAACGCTAACGTGGCAATTTTTAATATTTTTATTTTTAGTTTTTCGAATTTTTTAATTCTTTTTTTTTCCCCATTTTCTTCTTCCTCTGGCCGGCCGGCGCTAGCCAAAGGCTAGGGCCGCGAGGCTGACCTCGCCAGCCACTGGCGAGGCTCGCCACTGCCGACCACTAGCGAAGGCGAGCCTCACCCAGCGACGATGAGGCCGCCCTTGCCCGCCGTCGCCAGATCTAGCGAGGTCGACCCTCGCCTTGGCTGGGCAAGGCCCCGCCTAGCCTTGGCGAGGGCCGAGCTCACCGGGGCGACCTCGCCGGATTTGGCAATGGCGGCCTCGCCGAATGTGGCGACAATGGCCTTGCCTTCGCCAGTGGCCGGCGGGGGTGAGCCTCGCCAATGGCCGACGAGGTTGGCCTCACTGGCCCTAGCCTCTGGCTGGCACTAGTCAGCCAAAGGAAGAAGAAAAGGGGGAAAAAAGAAAAAAAAAAAAAAAAATTTTGAAAAAAATATTAAAAATTACCATGTCGGCATTCACCGGACGACCGGTGTCCACGTCAACGTTCGGCCGGCCAATTTTGGCCAAATGAACTGAATTGGCACAATTATAAAAAGTTTAGGACTAAATTGGCCAAAAGAAAAAGTTTATAATTAAATTGACACAATTATAATAGGTTTAACTCCCTGTGAATCGCCCACTCGGATCATGCTCACCCCTAAAAATAAGATTTTCGATCCTTATGTGCAACTGAAAACTAGTCTGCAAATCTATATGCTAAATTATGGATACTTGAGTGGATAAGTTATATGCAAATATTGAATAAAAAAACTATATTATATTTTACAAATTGGATGGACGGTGACAAGCGGGATTTGTTATTTCCGCTGAAGTAAAGAAAGACCATTTGGATTGACCTTAAATGCAAATTCAAGTTCTCCTGCGAAAGAACACATGCTAGAGTCAAAAGCCAATGCATCATCATTAACAATTATTCTCGAGCGGAAAGTCATGATCATGAATCATGATTGCTAATGAGAAGGCAAAATAAAGTCATAACAATCATGGCACGCTATTGGAATCTTGTTAAAGAAGGAATAGAAAATGCCGCATAAGAACAAAAATAGTAGAAGTGTCAAAACTTTCTTACGACGCTTAAATATCAAAACTTTTTTTTCACTCGCTTAAGTGCCACATCCAAAAATAATCGATCACTTGAGTACTTATTCCAACGAAATGTCCTACGTGGAATTTTTTATTTTTTTATATTTTTCTTTTGTTTTTTTTTTTTTTCTTTAGGGCCAATGAGGGTCATCGGTGCCCTCGCTGGCTATGGTTGCCTTGCCCTCGGCCGTGAAGGCCCTAGGCGAGGCCATGAGGGCCCTCACCAAGCACAGGCGATGCCGCCCAGAGCAAATGAGGGCCGCAACCTCGCCTAGGGCCTTCATGGCCAAGGGCGAGGCGACCTCCATTGGTAAGAGTTTCCGATGATCCTCGACCGTTAAGAAAAAAAAAAAAAAGGAAAAAATAAAATTTCAAAATTCAAAATTCAAAATAAATCCAATAATAAAAAATATTTTCTAGTAGCCACGTCGGCTTTTCTAACGGGCAAATAGAAAGTGACACTCAAGTGATCTATTTTTAAAATTTTTAGCACTCAAGTGAACGAAAAAAAAAATTGACACTCAAGTGAGTGTTGTATGAAAATATTGGCACTTATACGATTCTTATCCTAGAATATGCAAAGCTAATGGAAATAGAATAAGTTTGGAGTTTCAGGTGATGGTGGAGAGCCCTCGAAAGGATTCCTATTTCCAACTCATCGTGGACCATAAATGCGGTTAGTCCAGTGGTAAAAGAGGTTGCGTATTTTTTACGAGATCGGAAGTTTGATTCACACGCCAAAGAAATTCTGAACGGCTTGTGCGACGTTGCCTAACTGCACATTACCTTGTTTGGAGAGGTTTACATGCTACAAGTATATTTGTGAGACTAAAGTGATTGAACGTTCAATTTCGAATCGTCAGGTTGCGCTCAAACATTTCCATAACAAAGGTGAACGAACCCTTACATACTTAATTAATTGGTCAATTTGCCATGGCTTGTTTGGTTAGTTGATTTGCGAGAATATATTGATTACCCGATGCATAAAACACTTCAAAATCTGAAAAATTCGTGTCGTCATGCTGACCGAATTATAAAATAGGTGTCATATTTATGAACATTTATTGCACGTTTGGTTCTTGGTAATACTAATTCCATTCTCGATCAATTTCCGATGAAATAATTATTCCTTTGCCTAAAATTCCCTCGACTTGTCTATTCCCTAAAAATCAACAACAGGTATGCCTTGAATGGAGTGAAGGAATAGACGTTCCATGCAGTTATGAGTATCTTTAGTTTTGTTTCCAGAAATGACATTATATTTGTATATTTAATTCAATTTAAATTTGATTAATATAACTAAAATAATTTAAAATTAATTAATATAACTAAGATAAGAATTTTGTTATGTTTAATTTGAATTATCAATTATTATTGATCGTTATTAACAAATACTTTAAAGGATTGAATAATAATCTGTAATTAGACTATGGTTTACAATAAATTTAATGCAGAATACAAGATGAAGTATACATCAATAATTATATCGTTATATATTTATCTATTAAATATATTATAGCATAATTAATTATAAAAATGAATTTAATCTAAATGATTTATCTATAATTAAACTGCAGTTGATCATGAATTTATAATTAAATCATGATCGTAATATGCTTGTTTTTTCCAACTTATTTACTTGGAAAATAATGCATCACTTTATATAAATTAGTTATTTGAAAATTTTATTTTTTAACTAAGAAACTTAGTATATCATGACAAAAATTTGGGTAAATAAATAAATTAGATATCACAACTTCCATTTCCGTTTGGGGTTCCCAGCTGCCTTCATCTAGGGATGCGCGCCCCAGATTGGTTACCGGGGGAAGTAGAGCCCCATTAGACCCGGGGGGTTGGGGTGGGAACCCCATTTCCGTTTAGAAGCCCCCCCAACGGGGCTGGTATCTTTTCCAGGCCCGGATCCCGGCCTGTACCCAGACTTTCCTGGTGGTCAGAGCCTTTTAAGGACCTGCTCAGGTCCAAACTTGCGATAACTATAAATAAAAATGCAGTAACTTATATTCTTAAATTATGTTAATTTATCATTGATGAATTACTAAGAATATGAAAATAAAAAGGAACTATGCATTAATTACAATAACAAATAAAAACCATCATGGAGTCATGTTGAGCATTTCGTTTGTTGCTCCTAGGTTATCCCTCCCGCAATTCTGGTAAATTTAAACCAAAACATAGGTGTTGAAAAGGTAGGTGTTTGCTGGACCCATCCTGCAAATCAAAATAGAGAATATTGCTGCTCTCATTTGTTTTTTTTTTTTTTTTGTCAGTCCTACTCTACTCCTATTTTAAATCTCATTTTCAGACTTTTGTCCTACCTCCTTGCAGGGCGTGGGAGTCGAAACCCACTCCTAAAACTAATTCGTCCCTATCTCAACTCCCTTGAGAAGGTGGGATTCGAACCCCCTACCTTCCCCTTCCACAAAGTAGACATGACACGTTAACTTTTTGAACGTCACGGTAGGGAAGGGGATAGGACATCCTTTCAAGGGTGCTTTAACTTTCGGTCAGAAGAGCCAAAAGGAAGGACAAAGCACATGGAAGTCATTAGACTCTTCCGAGGATTTGTCGCCGGTCAATTCGGGGTCAATGCAAGAGTCCATTAATATAGTAGTAATGAAATCGATCCATTCAAAAAAAAAAAAAAAAAAAAACTGGAATTTCTTTAACAAACGCCTCTAGGGCATTTCTTAAATGTATTTGACCTAGGTTATAAAGGCATTAATCGTGTAAAACGAGACAACCAAAGCAATCAAAAAATTGTAAATTAAGACTATGTTTGTTTCACAAAAAATAAATTTCAGGAAATTTTTTCGAATTTCCAACACTCATTTTACGGAAAATGAACTAATCAAGGAAAATGATTTCTGCAATTGGAAAAAAACACATTCAAAAGTGGGGAAATTTTTTTTCACATTTCAGAAAGTGGAAAACATTTTTCATAACTTCTTTCACCTCACTTACTTTCACCAAACACATTTTCCATTTTTTTTTATGTTTTCTTTTTTCTTTAAATTTTAATCCAGTTTTAATTTTTCTTTTTCTTTTTCTTTCCTTTTCTTTTTCTTCTTCCTTGGTTAGTCGCTGACCATGGCAACGGCTGACAATGGGCCAAAGGCTAGCTTGAGCCTCGCCATAGGCCAGCCAGGCCCAAGCTCGATGGCCTATGGCAAGGTGGGCGAGGCTCCGCCTCGCTTAATCCAGCGAGATTGAGCTTGCCCAAGGCTAGATTTGGCGAGCTCGGGCAAGCTCGAGCTGGCCCGAGGCTAGATTTGATGAGTTAGGCGAGGATTGAGCATCGCCGATGTTTAGCGGTATCTAGCAAGGCGACAAGCTAAAGCTCGCCTGGATCGATTGAGCCTCAAGTTCACTGATTGGCATCTTAGTTGGCTGCTAGACAGCCAACCCTCACCAAGGCACATGGCGAAGGAATGAGGAGGGAGAAGGGAGAAGAGGGAAGGAAAAAAGAAGGAAAAAGAAAAAGAAAATAAAAAATAGATTTTTTTAATAAAAAGTTAAAAATTAAATTTCTTAAAAATATATACAAATTAAAATTGATCGATTAAAAAATTAAAATTCGATTTGTAATTTTTCCTAGAAAATAACTATAAATGTCGAATAATGAAAAATATTTTCCACTTCATTTTCATGTTTCGGTCGAATATCGAGAAATATCGTCATTTTCTTGCAAAATCGCTTATTAAAAAATATTTTTCAAAAATATGATATTTTCCGGGGAAAATCTCAAATAAGGACCTGAAGTGGAGCAATTTTCTCAAAAAATGACCCAAAGTGAACACTTGTTCAAATAAGGACCCAAAGTGGCTAACTTACTCTCAATCAAGTACCTGAACTTCTAATTTTATTCACAGCCATGGGTACTTTTGTCCAAGAACATTGTTGTTTATTTTTTGTCTCTTTCTTTCTTCTTTTTTCTTTCTTCATCTTTTTCACTCTTTACATCACCTCCATTATCAGCCCCTCCATGGCTCTTTGTGTCATCTCATTGTATGACCAAGATTGGGTTTTCTTTAACACGAGCCATTACAATGTAGTCTAACTCGTTGAAAATTTTAATTTTCGCTCCTCAAAATGGTTTGTAGATAATTCCACGAAGCCGAAATGAGCTTTCAAAAATAAGTTCTTTTTATTCCAACATTCATTGCAAATTCTTATCTCAAAGCCATAATATGAATTTGCTTTTGCTGAGACTCAACTTCTTGTCCAACTCTTGAGCTATGCAACTAATCCCTTTGGCGACGTATTTCTCTCACCTCGAGAATGCATCAAACTCCTCTTATTCCGGGCCTTTCACTAACCCAGCAATTGCAATTTTTTGTGTTGTTTTCGATCTTTGCTTGCCAACAACAGAGTAGCAATATCCAAGCATCGCCAGATTGTCTTGTTTGACTAAATTATGCCTCTATTTGCAGTTGGTGACTATTTAAACCTCGACAAGAGTTTGCCTCATCAATTTCAAATTTGGGTTTACCTCTCTTGTGTAAATTCAATCTTTCAAAGATCCCCCTTCCCCTTTGCAATGCCAATGTCTCCTTTCAATAATCCCTAATTTGGAGACACCCACTCACACTCTTGCCATTCTCATCGACACAGCTCTTCTCCTCAATTGATACCCAATCTTGAGATTGATCATTAGTTGTATTTGACATCATCAACTGTAGAAACTGTTGTACTTCGTTGCCCCATTGCCACCATTGACAAGTCCTATTCGAGCTCTCGACCTCATCGACCACTGCCCCTGATAGAAAATCCAGCGTCGTTGTCGTCAAATTGAGGTCAATTCGAGCTTTAGGTTGAGCACAAGCGAGTCGAGATTTGATACATCTTGAGGAACTAAGGATTTTAGCATTTGAGAAGGTGACCAGTAGCAAATAACTCCAATCCGACTTCTTGTCACTAGGACCAACTACGTGATGACATGAAGCTCACGAGGTCGTGGGTAGGGGCCTTGATTGTGGTGCTGAAGAAGGAGGCAATGTAGAGCGAAGGAGGAGGTGTGAGGAAGATGGAGAAAGAAAAAAATAAAAGAAAAAATGTTCTTAGACAAAACTACCCCACGCTATAAATAAGATTAAAAGTTTGGGTCCTTATTTGAGACAAAATTAGCCACTTTGGGTCCTTATTTGATACAATGTCCACTTTGAGTCCCTTTTTAAGAAAATGAACCCATTTCAGTCCTTATTTGAGATTTTCCCTATTTTCCGTGAAATGAACGAGGCTCAAGAAACCGTAAATTTTCCTTTAGTAATTTGTCAACAAATGTTAATGGGGCACTCATTAACAAGATCCTAAAAATATTCTCTTTTCGCTAAAGTGGTTCAGCTGTTTTTTCGGCGGCAGCTACCATCTAGACCGATACATTGTTGGTAAAGGTCCTAAAGATTATTCCCCGAGTATACATGTCTAATCTGGTGGACCAAATGAAATTTCCAGCCATTTGCGGACTTCATAAAAGAGTGAAGAAAGATTCATGGACGTCCAATTTTTTTTCTTTTTCTTCTTCGGCTTTCTGGGTCAACGTGCGAAGCATGGTGCCCGGAAGAAAGGCACTCCTCCTACTGGCAATTGACGAGGAAGAAAGCACTACTTTTGGAGACTTGCTTTTCATAGAGTCCGTCAAAACCATACAAAGAAATTGCGGGTAGCTCTCGCTGTTCGCGTGACGCTCGGGGCTCTCTGATATGAGTGCCCCGCACGGTACGTGCCCGAGTCATGGGGATGCCGTCCTCGAAGTTCAATGTCAGGAAAATGCAGACGGAAAGTTAAGATCACGAAAATTGGGAAGCGAAATTTACTCAAGAGCATGATCGGTACGCCGACATGAATCAGAATTACTAAATTCGCGTGATTATTTTCTCAAGGTTGGGCATAGATTGAGATGGCCACGGCCAGATACGCATTCGCATTCTATAGCTAATCAATTAAATCATCAATGTTCGTTGTCAGTCGATAAGTCATGATCTCTTCTTTCGTGACAAACAATCAAAAAGTTGCAACGTCATCCATCTCCCACCAACCCAACTCCAAAGACCAATTGGCCAAACACATGCGATGACACTTGGAACTCAATTCGTTTAATTCTCTCAGTAAATTTCTTCAACCACTTTTTTGGCCCCCAACAAATATTCTTGCCCAAAAGAATTCGATCGATCAGATAAGTCGCGACAAATTATGGAGCAGATGAATATCTTTTCAGGAGTAGACGCTTCTTGTCTCCCTCAAAACTTTAAATTGATTGGGCCAACTTTCACGGGGTAGGGTATAGGACGGCCGTTGACCGGGCTAGCCTTTCTTTAGTGCCGACCAAGTCAATAATGTGCACGTTCTGTGGGGCTCGTGAGGCCGACATTGGAGGAATAAAGCGCGCAATTGATTGAGTGACCGAAGACTAAGTTCATGAAGACTTAAGACTTGCAAGTATCGCCAACGTGATTTCGAGTAGACTCTCCACCAGTCCGTGACAAAGCTTTGGACAATCAACACTAACCACGCGTGAAGATAGTTTTCTCTAGTCTCCATCACAATGTCTCTTCCGCGGACTGAGACAAAGATTAGCTGTTGAGAACGCAGAGAGGGTAGGGACGGAAACGAAGATAAATATCGCCGAAGAGGACAAAACATGAGCTTGACACAGCTGTTGCACGTATCAGGCCAGGCAATTTCGGAGAAATTTGGTCGATGATTTCAGAGCTCTGAAACTTCAGAGATAAAGACCTAGGCGTCAGGTTCCTCGTGACTCACGAGGGACGAAATTTCGTGACGACTTCTCCCTTATCCTTTATTTTTTTTATCATTATGTCCACTTTCTGAGATTTCAGTATTTATATTGACGAAGCGCACAACGCACCCGCATACCCCCTGCTTAGTTTGTAGTGTATGCGTTCACCCGGCTGAACTGTATTTTGTCCTGACTTAACGACAGTTTCGTGCCGCGTGCCGATGCTTACGGGGATCCTCATCACTGACTCGATGACCAACCTCATCGTACACGTTAAATAATCGGATTAGCTAGAACCACCGGGGCCTGTAGGCAGACAAATGACTTGATGCAGGAATCGGCAGCAAATCATTGAAGTACTCACCAATGGAAATAATGCACGAAAGGGGGAGAAACTCTTCAATTCGAAAATGATTCCACCATGGCCCTCTCGTTCGTCCCCCGGATTCCCTTTTTTGTCCAGTGCCTTTCAGCCTTTGGGAGGGATCAGCTCAGAAAGGGCGCTAGGCGAGGATCTGTGCGGAAAGGGAGACTAGTTCGAGCTCCCAAAGCTCGACAATTTGTAGCAGCCTGACAATGAGATGATCGAAAATCACGACATTAGACTCTCCAGCTCTGAAATAACTCTTATGGAGACGTTTAGAACCGTAGTTTCTTTCATAGAAAGTCACCACTTGAGCAGCTTGCAACAATTTTTCAGGTGACATGTCGGCACAGGTGGCTAAAAAGGAAAAAACAAAGAAAAACATTAGCATCAATAGCTGCCAAATCTGTCGGTGAATCCTTCAATAGACCAGAAATATATCGTCCAGACTTATCGCCATGCTAAACGAAGTGCTAAATGACATTTAATAAGTAGTCACAAAACATGTGCTATTAGCCTATGGCCAAGAAGACTAGCAGAAATAAATGATTGAACTTTTTGAATACAGTGATGTGATAAAGCTGAAAGAAATAAGCATAGAAAAAAGACCCAGCTGGTGAGATAAGACGGGTAAAATACCAAAAAAATTTTAAACTTATTGCATTGGTATCAATTTAAACCTTTCAATTAGACCAATTTAGTCATAATTATTTTCACATTTATACCAATTTGGTCCATCCGGCCAATTTTAACCAACCGGCACTAATGTGAATGCTAGCAATTCAGCCAACAACGACAGGGTAATTTTTTTTCGAATTTTTTATTTTTCTTTTTATTTTTCTTTTTCCTTTCCTTTTTCCTCTTCTTCTCCTTGGGCTTCTTAACATTACGCTACAGTGCTATGAATGGTACCAAACAGTATGCTACAATGCTATGAACAATACTTTAAGCCAAAATTTTCAACTTCACATAGGTCATTTTAACTCTTCTTATTTGTCTAAATTGGTTGTTCAACTCCTTTATTTATTGTTCCTATGGATAGATTCGCCAGAGGAAAAAAGGAAAGGCCCACCGCAGGGAAAAGAAGCCCAAGGAGAGGAAGAAGAGGAAAAAGAAAAGGGCCGCTGCATGGAAAAGAAGCCCAAGGAGGGAGGAGAGGAAAATGAAAAGGAAAAGGAAAGGAAAAAGAAAAAAATTCAAATAAAATATAAAAATTATTAAAAAATTATCACATCAGCATTGACTGTTCACTAATCGACATCCACGTCAATGCCAGTCGGATGAATTGAATAAGTATCAAATGTGAAAAGGTTTACGATTACATTGCTCCAATTGAAAAGTCTATATTTGAATTAATACTAATGCAATAACTTTAGGACTTTTTTTGTACTTTTCCCAAGATAAAGATTGTGCGCTATGGGAATGGCCCGAAGAAAAAGACAAAATCCCTTATTGGGCATCATGCCCCTCACAGTTTTATGGATATAAATAATATGGAATGCACCATTACTTGGCCAAAAAAGTCAATAATCAATTGATTAAAGTCCCAGAAAGTCGATATATCAGATAATCAAGAGTAAAAAAATTGTCAATTTGAAATGGGAAAATATAGGATGAAGGTCCAGGGAGAAAAATAAGGCACTTTAACTTAATAAAAGAGTATGGCCCCACAAAGAAAACTGAAGTGCTTTTGATGCTGTAACAATATTGAACTCAATAACTGAAGTCATGCTCATAGTAAATTAATCATGTAGATGGACATGTTGGTTTTTGATCACTTGATAGTTTTTGGCAGATAGCATGGTATTTATATAAAGAAAACATACTCAGTTGACAAGATATGTACCATAGAGGGTTGCACCAATGAATGCATCACCAACACCAGTTGTATCAATAAGCTCTTGTGGTGGTATCTTCTCAGCTGTTCCCAAGAGTAACCTCCCATGCACGGTTCCTATCCCCTTAGCATTCAATTGTGACACCGACTGAAAAGGAAAGAGAAAGCAAGAAGCCTTAAGCCCCAGTGAGATGTTACTATCATTGTTTTATCAATAGAACTAATCACTGAAAAAAACGACAAAAACTGGAAATCAATTACCAAATAGAAAATAGAATAATAACAAATCCCAAGTTGAAATGAGAAAATTATTATCACGACCAAATTTTCGGGTGAACCACCTAGGGTTTGGGTAATTGATTACTAAGCCTAAACTTAGCTCGGCTCTCCCAAACCCATATCAATTCGCAACTTAGGTTCAAATTCTTAACATGCAAAAGATTTTTAATTAGGAGTCGCCATTAATCTATTTTTGGTGGGTCAATTAGAAACCCAAGTAAAGTAACAAGAGATTTACTTTACTTCTGCAAACAAGAGATTGTGAGTTCGGGGACTTGATTACGTTAGATTTCTTTAACGCCCTTTCAGTACCTTTCCCTTTTATTTCGAAAAAAATGTTTGGCGAGCAGCTTGAATTAATTTAAATTCACTTTCCTAACATGTGAGGTGATCATATGGGTGCACGAACCATCAATTTAACACCCAAGAAAGCAATGAATAAATCGCAGGACTTACCTCATAGTAACTAGAGCATCTGCAATGTTAGATCAAAATTCACATCGACAGTCCTAGATATGATTTCTAATTAACACGTAATTTTTTTTTCACTTATTTAATGAGAATCATGATTTATGCAATACATGCTACTAATCTAACATGAAATGACATGACATGGCAATATGACTTAAACTATATGACATAAATAAAATGATTTTTCTGTGTTTTCTTCATGAAATTCGAAATTAAAGAAATGCAACAATTAAATATGCAATCTAAATTAACCAAATGACCTAATTATAATGACGAGCGATTTCTAACTAAATGAACCTATCAACAATCACTAGATGACGGGCATTTCATGAACCTAATCCTACATGACATGCGCATGATTTGTTTTGTATTTTTTTTTTATGAAAATTCGTAATTAAAATTGCTAGAAATAAAAATCTAACTAAAGTGAGATATTATCTATTTTAAGTTAGGGATAGACTAATATGAATCCTATCTTAACTTAGAAATTTGTCTCTTCATGCAATTTAATTCAAAAGATATTATCTAACCTAGATACCTTCTAAACATGCATTTTTTAAAAAAAAAAAAAAAAAAAGTCTAACTATCCTATCATGTAATCAATTCTAATCTACATGGAATGCAAATGCAATTTTTTTGCATTTTTGAAATAAATAAAGCAATTAAAAGATAATCATCAAATCATTCATGATCATCAAAGATATTATCCACCGTTTGAATTTGGGAATGATATCTAATGAAACTTGATTATTTCGCTAATAAAATCGATAAATTAATCTTAAGCCTTAAAGATTAAGATATCAATTTTATTCCCGCATGATTAATTATTCCATCTAAAGCCTTATAGATGGAATAAAAAAATCAATGTGCGGTTGCGAATTAGGTAATAAACCATAATTGGGAATACACCGACAATTCAAATATGCACGTAAGATATTGAAAAGCATGCTTTAGGCAATAAAATATCTAAATCAAATTTAGATATAATAATTACCTAATTCCGCAAATGATATTACCAAATTTGGACTGAGTGGAATCCGCTCAACGGGTGACCGGCGATGGGTGGTGGTGCTTGGCCTCGATTGATGGCGCGGTGAGGATCGGGTCTCTGCGACTCACGGACGGACAGGATGGTTCAGCATCGGTGTCTTGCTGGAAAATCTGCAAAAAAGAAATCTTCGGCAATTGTATTCTTCGTGGACGTCTCTTTCTTCAGATGGGTTCTTCTTTGGTTGGACCAATGTTTATTATATCGTGCGTGTACTATCTCTAAAGAACAAGAATTTTGAGAAGCTTTTATGAATTTTGATCAAGGGAAAAGATTTAGTGCACCCCTTTTACGCTTCTTGCAAAGAATAAAGACCAGCTCATAAGTCTTCTTCTGTACAAGTGGTGGAGGTCAATAAGCTTTTCGGAGTCCAAGCGGTGATGGAATCTTGACCGAGTTCTCCATCACAATTCGGTCGTGATATAATCCTTAACCGATTTCCATGCACAATCACGATGGACCTCCCTGAAACTTGACTAAAGAACACCTGCAATAAGACAAATTCAAGGGTGACAACGACAAAAGCTCGATGAAGAATGATCTCGGATGCGGGGGTTCAGCAGCCGCAGGAGCGCAATGTTGGGATTATAGGCAAGGCTCATCCGCAGGGCTCGGACAGCAGAGCAGTGGGGCTCCAATGTCAAGGTCTCGAACAGGGAAGCAGTGTGGTCACCGAACAGGGAAGTCCAAACGGTAGCGATGCAGGGCTTTCTTGGTGCAAGCAGTGTTGTCTCCGTTGGTCAACGTGAGTGCCTCAATGAATCTTAGAGGTGCTCTCTGCCTCTCACGATTTTCAATGAGCCAACCCCGCACCTCACAAATTTTCCTCCTCCATTCTCTTGCTATTCATGTATGTTCATGCTTTTCTCAGGTTTGTGGCCGTGTCTCAATTTTTTGATGGCCCCCTTCAAAAGGATGGGGTGGGGACGCGTAAGTTTGAAGAGTGGGTTTCGATTCACGCCCACGCCCGCAAGAGAGCAAGCGAAAGTCGAGTGAGTGTAGAATAAGAAATCCTATGCATTTAACTTATTTATTGGCCACGAATTAGGGTTTTAATTTTTCCAAAACAATATTCGCAATATTTGCCTTTCACATCTGCCCTTATCCAAAAAATTCATAATATCCTGGAAAAATTTGAAATTCCTATTTTTCACGATATAATTTTTTATAATTAATTTTTGGACCAATTTGCTCGCTTCATGGGCTTAGTCCGGCCTGCTAGGTTAAAGCTCAAAACCATTAATTCGAACCACCCGTTACCGGTCCAATAAATGCAAAAAATGCAAATTAGAAATAAATGCATATAAAATTATATGCTATGCAATTAATAATTTTTCAGGGATAAAATTAACCCCTAATTTTTAATACGATAAATGACTAAACTGGTCGCCAAAATTTATGTGTCAATAATCATATTATCTGTTTATTGTTCTATCAAGACAACAAGAGAAAAAGAAATGCTTTCAGAGCGCAAGGATTGGCCTCTCAAAACAGGCTGCACTTTGGAAGAGTGACATTAGACAGCAGAAAGCTCCAACATATGACAATAAACTTTACTGCACCACTATTTGTTCACTGCACATAGTTTGAAAAAGAAATCACAGTTTGCAACACATTTGTTCCAATCGTGGAGGCTAGTGATCCTGATTCATCCCTATATTTACTCAAATCAACTCTTGATAAGTCTGCTCCGTTAACTATGGCTTGTCCAAAATTCGCAATGGATCCTTCTAAAACACTTACAAAGAGTAGATGATACCATGCATGCTGTACAAGCAAAGGGAATTGAACTCCTTAGTTAGAAGCCCCGCAAAAGATTGAGCTGTGAGTGACTCCGGGAACCACATAACTGACGAAATGACTTTGCATGGGCATTCCTTCTAAATTGCAGGCTCAAAGTTTCCACCAAAAAACTAAAAACAAATTCTATGCTTCTCAAGAACTTACGTTGCTCTCGTCACTTTAACTAATTACAGCCCTAAATTTGCTATCATGACATCTATAGTAGTGTTTGCAAGCTTACGCTACCGAGGAAACATATGTTGGAATGGTAGAAACATCATCTTTTCTCTGCTTCAGAATTTCCAATAAGTTGTCCACATCCACTTCTCCTTGAGAATTACCTGCACTAGGGAAAAAGATATAAGTACTTTCATAAATAACTCTTGCACTTATTAATCATGCAATTCTTTGCTGAACTAAAGACAGTGCTGTCCAGCTTTAGCCCTAATTTCCATAAAGACAAACACAACCGAAAGGTCAAAACTTGAGCATCTGAAGTGTGAACTGACCCTCAGTACTCCTCTCAAGCATAATGCACCCTTCACTGCCCAACGTCACAATTATGAACCTCAGATTAGGTAACCTAAGCATCACTGATACAAGAGCACTAGCAACAGATGGTGCGTTTGTCCATGCCTGTGCCATATGAAATTGTGGATGCCTATTAAACATTCGTAACATTAGCATATAAAAAAGATGCAATCACCCTTCACCCAAAAAAAAGATGCAATCACCACAACTAATATTAAAGGTTTGCAATTCAGATCAAACTCAATAAATATGAAACTGAAACATATCTTTGATCGCGACTAACTACACCAAATGGACTTGAGAAAATTGACATGCTAATTAACATGAAATAAGTATATATATGAAAAAGAAGTTGATAGGATTAGGGGTGTGCATGGTCCGGGCGGGCAGTTCCCAACCTAGAATCGGGAACCGCCCACTAAGGACCAGTTCCGAAAAATTGGAACCGGGATCCACCCGTTTGTTGCATGGATCCACCCGGGAACCGGACCGTCGGTCCGGTCCGGTTCCCGGGTGGATCCATGGAACCGATCTTGACGCGAAACAATTTTGGTTTTCAACATAGAACGACTACGTGACATCAAAGCAAGCCAAAGAAAGAAAAATCAAATTTAAGTACGTGAAGATGCGGACGGCTAGAGAAGTAAATGCAGCGAAATGGCGATAGGATTAGGAGCCGAAGACGAAGGGAGTGAGATGAGATCTAGGGTTTCTTTTAGTAATTTTTTTTTTTTAATATTAAAAAGGTTCCGGTCCGGTTCGGGTGGGCGAGCGGGCGAATCCGCCCATGGAACCGGGAACCAGACCGGTACCCACCGGTTCCCATAAATTGGAACCGGGAACCGGACCGTTTCCCTCAAGAACCGCCGGTTCCGGGCGGTTCCGATCCGGTTCCGGGCGGTCCGGGCGGTTCTTGAGTATTTTGCACACCCCTAGATAGGATCAATTGTTTTTTGCCAAAAAGAAAAGCATAATGCAAATAAAAAACTTCAGAATATACCAACAGTTAAAAAAAAGATGGCACTTGACCGACACAATACTAATGCAAATGCGTCAATGGGCATTGCAATTCCTCCTAAAGCTTTGCAGGGTTAAGTAAATGCTTCGTAGAAACACCAACTTACCTACGGAAATTTTGCAGAACATACTCCATAGCAAACAAGTTTCTGTTCTTTTTTTGTTCCCCAGAACAACAGAACAAAAATTTGTGTTTCGGGGAACAGAAACAGAAATTGCCAAACAGGGCCTAAATGTCCCGAAGATGTCAGGATAAAGCTTTGAATACCCCACTATTGACCACGCATGGCATTTTTCCTTTGTGTTGATATATAAAGAAACTCAAATTTATATATCTATAACAAATTTACTTTAAATTAATTTATTGATCATAAATAATTCTAAATTAGTACACGTGATAAATTTACATAAAAATCTCAAATTAATATATTTATAATAAATATACTCTTTATTAGTTTTCGTTATAAAATATCATTTGCTCAACGTCACTGCGAGCATGCATCATATTCAATGATGACTACCTAGACGACTTCGTAACATACAAATCCCAAGATCTCTAGGTGTAACTTGGGATCAAATCCATATGGACTTCACATACATCAACAAGGTAGAACATTGTCGGAAAAAAAATGTTTTTGGGGTTCGTCAGTGTACTCTCCAACGGGTACACTTACACATAGCCATCTTCCATAACTGTTGGGCAGATAAATTACACTGACGGAAGATTAGCAGATACGTATAGACTTAGTTAATCATATAGCAGACACAAATCTTTCAATTGATTTAATCAAATTTCAAGTTTGCCTTTGGAAGCTTTCCAGTGCATTTTTCACTATAAGTTTAGGACCTGATTACCTTTTAGTAAAAACTGAGGACTTAATTACATTTGAAAGGTTTAAGATTTTAAATTACACCTTATGCTAAAAGTTTAGGGCCTGATTATACCAATCTAGAAGTTGAGTACTCGATTGCATTCCATAAATAACATTTAGGACTTACAGTGCACTGTTGCCTGATGTCGCCAAACCAGAAGTGTCTACATTGATTGCATCTTCTTCTTCGAACACAGACACTCAACTACATATTGATACCATGTCAGCTTACCATATGTGACCGTCACTCAGAAGGTTTAAGAATTTTTTTTTTTTTTTTTATTTTTTTGTTGTTTTCTTTTCTTTTGTTGTTTAAAAATAGGTGTCTACAATACCTCTTTGGCAACAATTATTGGAGTATCTGTGTATTTTGCATCAAAGTAGACAAATTTTGCTCCTTCAAGTGCAGATTTTGAGTCCGGGGCCCGGTGTAAAAATGCAGGGACGAGTCTCCTGAAGGTCTCATCAAAGTTAATATGTCAACTTGTTGTCCTTGGAAATCATATAGTACAAAGTAACACGACAGGACATTTGGCATGGTAGAGCTATCCTAACTTCTGTCTCTCTTTCAGAATTTGAACGCAATGAATTGCAGAGAGAAATCGTATCCTTGAATTCTTAGAAATGACAGTGTTTAATGACTTCCCTCTGTGGAAAAGATGAACCGAAGCTCAGCAAAGGCTGCTGAAGATTGAATGAACCAGAATTAGAAACATGAAATAAGCTTCCATCATCTACAAATTTTGCCTCTGAAAAACTAATATCCTATTCTCGATATCACAAAGTGAATTTCAACATAAAAGATTGACAATTATGATGCGATTAATCGAATAGTCAAATTTAGCCCAAAACATTGTCGCATGGACCCAAATTGCTAAACCTAGTGTAATCATAGTTGTTGATCTTATATGTAATGTTCACGAGATTTACAATTATGATGCCAATTCACGTGATACTTTCCCCATGGGCTTTGGTTCAGCATTTGGAGCTTCCCTTCCCCAAATGCTTGCCTTCGGAATGCTAAAGAGGGCTTTAATGATTTTTTTTTCTTTCAATATTACCCTCACTAATAATTGCGTTTTCCTGTTTTACCCTAAAAAATTACTATTCATTGTCTTCCTCATTGGACTTCTTTCTTCAAGAGTGAAGCTGAGCCCGCGGAGCTCAGCCAGTCAGATCTAGTCGCCCACGCACTACCATCGCCATGCACCGCTATCGCGTGGGTCACGGCCTTAGGCAGCGTCACTTGGGTCACGCGACCCACGTGACGAGCTGAGCGGAGCTCAGCTAGCCAGATCCGGTCGCCCACGCGACAGGCTGAGCAAAGCTCAACCGGCCAGACCTGGTCGCCCACGCACTGTCGTTGCATGGGTCGCAGCATGAGGCGGCGGCGCCTGGGTCACGTGACCCACGCGACGGGCTGAGCGGAGCTCAATCGGCCAGATCTGGTTGCCCACGCACCATCGTCGCCACGCACCGCCGTCACGTGGGTCGCGGCCTCGCCACCACCACTGCCACCAGCCGCCTCCCCCACCATAACCACCAGCTCCGACTGCTCCTAATCGTCCCCCTCTACCACATCTCCTCCTCCTTTTTCCTTTACTTTTTTTCTTTTTTCTTTTCACCTCAAAGCTACTTTGCAAAATACACAAAAATGAGAGTACCCAAACACTTTAGCATTCATCAAATGCCCATTCTTCTAAAGATACTTGGGGAAATGCAAAGTCATTTCCCCAAAGTTAAACCAAACGGGGCTTTTATCTAAACAAGAATTTGTCTTGGAATAGGTGCTGTAATTTTTTTTTTCTTTTTCAAAGCTATTACAAATTAAGTTTTAATCTCCTTAGGATTTCGCTCAATTATATTTACTTTCAAAAACACCTTATTGAATGTGTAGTTTTAACTGTAGACACCAATTAGCACCTTGGTATTAGTTGGTATTATGAATTTACTTACAACATCGTTATTTCCATTTAAAAAAAAATACCCAAACCAAAATCTAAAATTTCCACCCCCACGCTAACCCGAAACCCAACTCATATATCGCTGACCACTATAACTTGCTACCGTGCAGGTCTCCGCCTTGCCTATTATCCAGCGTGGACAACGTCAACGCTAACATATCTCTCTCTTCACCGACAGCATATTATATTATGGGATTTGCTAACATAATAATATTTAGGATACTATGAAAATAACAACTTATTGTAAGTCATAAATTTTTGAAAGAGTCAACCTCATAATAATTTATAATTATGTATATATTTTTATTTTTTATAGTTCATAACAGACTATTATTCTTACGGTAAATTAAAAACTATTACTCAATCATTTCTCTTATACTGTCTATTAACTTTGCTATAACAAAAGAAAAAAAAAGGTTCATGCTTTTTATTAACCACGTAGCAAAGAAGTCTGCACAACAAAACCCCCGATTTGTCTTCTCTGCCCATAATTTCATCGTCCGTTCTTGGATTAGGGGTTGATGCTTTCTAGGCCGTTTGATATAGACGGTTCAAGTCGTTGAGCTAAGGTTGGCAATCATATTTTCACACCTTGAGCATGGAGGTCACATTGTAAAGTTTATTTCCTTCGTTTTTTTTCTTTTTTCTTTTTTGCTTAATTTCGTTCCTGTAGACCACGGCCTGGCACTTCGAGTAGTACGAAGCGACGATGCGAGACTGTTGTGACGATAACATGACAGGGAAACCAGTCATTCGAGTCTATCGCGGTGTCAAACCTCGCCTGAGTGCAATTTGATGATTTGCATCACAGTTACACAATGTCATTCGGTCAAAATGAACGATATTTCATCATGTTTGACAACAACCAACTCGAGGACGTATTAATACACAAATTCCCTAAGATCTCTAGACATAACTTGGGATCAAATTCATGTGGATTTCATATCAATCAACAAGGCCAGACATAACCACTAGGATTCGCCCTAGTGGCCACCCTTCCAACATGGAAGGGGGAGGTGAGGGGTTCAAATCCACACCTTCTCAGGGAGGGATGGGGTGGGGACGCGTAAGTTTCAAGAGTGGGTTTCGACTCCCACGCCCTGCAAGAGGCCGAGCAAAAGTCTGAAGAGTGAGTGTAGAATAGGAATAGAGTAGGACTGACCAAAAAAAAAAAAAAAAAAAAAAAAACAAGGCCAGACATTGTTGGAGACAAATGTTTTCCATGTTGGTTATTGTGCTCTCTAATAAGCGTTCGTTTAAAATAAAATGAGTGATTTGGAAACCATTTTCCAAAAAATAATTACTTTTTTTGTTTAGAAAAATTAGTCAAAAGAAAATATTTTCATTTTCGATAACAATTTATACTTAACTTTTTTCATGGGCGATCAAAAAATTTACTTATTTATTTGTTATTTAAGACAAAAGCAAACGTCTTTTGGAAGATGTTTTCCAAATCACTCAGTTTCTGCAAAACCGATGTGCCCTAGACATAGCCAATCTTCCATAACTAATTAGCAAATATACATATAATTGATCTCCATGAAAACTCAGTTAGCCAGTCTTCCATAACTAATCCGCGTGCTCCACGATATTGTTGCAACATGGAAGACTTCCTCCATTTGATTTTACTAAATTGCCAGATCATCCTAGAAATGGAGCCAAACATGGATCGCTCCGAAAGGGAAGACCAAATCTAGCTCCCAATCCCTTGATGGAGTTGTTGAATTTGATAGAGGAAAATAATGTTCAAGCACAGAAATAAGTTATTTTGGGCTAGCACTTCCCAATAGGTCACCCATCATGTAATGTTAAAATAGAAAATAGGACTTTTATTGCTACTAATGGCATACATATAATTTCTATATTAACTATGTATGCCCTAAACTCCTACTATATACAGGGGCAATCTTTTTTGTTGTTAAATGGTTGAAACTTGTAACTCTAGAGCTTAAAACGTTGATTCTTATAGTGGAGAGATTGCCTAGTGTAGCATCGTGGTTTTTTCCCTTTCCTAATTTTGGGAAGGGATTTTCATGTAAAAATCCTTGCTTGTTTTTCTTCTCTATTTTTCTCTTCATATATTTGTGTTCCTAACAACTTATATCAGAGCCTAATTTTGGCGAAATACTAGGAGCGAATATGGACAAAGGGAAGGTGAAGATCGATTGGTTTGATGGCAAGGACTGTAGTTTCTACAAGATGCATATCAAGGATATGCTGCAGCAAAAGAGTTGCATCAACCTCTGTTTGGAAAGAAACAAGATTCTATGAAGCAAGAAGAGTGGAAATTGTTAGATCGGCAAACTCTATATTTAATTCGTCTCACATTGGCATGGAACGTTGCTTTCAACATTGCCAATGAGACGACAACAATAGATTTGATTGTGGCATTATCCAACATGTACGATAAGCCTTCTACATCAAATAAGGTATATTTGATGCGTTGTCTTTTCAATCTGAAGATGGGCTAGGGTGCTTTTGTGACAAATCATATCAATGAATTCAATTTGATCACGACTTAGTTGAGTTCGGTGGATATCTAATTCGATGACGAGGTAAAGGCTATAATTTTATTATCTTCTTTACCTGAAAGTTGGAATGCAACTATCTATGACTGCGATGAGTAGTTCGTTTGATAAGAAAAAGTTAAAGCTTCAAGCAATCCAAAATTTGAGTCTTAGCGAGGATATTCGCAAAAGAATCGGGTGAATTTTTGGGTGCTACCTTACATACTGAAGGAAAAGGGAGAAGCAATCAATGAGGGCAAAACCAATATCGTGGTAAATCGAAGCCCAAAGGGAGAAGCAATTCTAGGCCACATGGTGAACTAATTTGCTAGAATTGCGAAATGAATGGCCATATGAAATGAGATTGTAGAGCCCCAAGGAAGAAATTCAATATCAAAATTGAAATCAAGAGGAAGAGAAATCCATGAATGCAACTCTTGAAGAAACATAAAACAGTGATGTCTTAATTTTGAGCATTGACAATTGTTGACACTTAAATTTCGCCATTTTACTTAAGACTTAATAGCATTAAAAGTTAGAAATTAGTCACAAAAAAAATAATTATTTAAAATTTAAAATTTAAAAAAAAAAAAAAAAAAAACTATCGGATCGGGCCGGATCCGGCCTTGGCCCGGTCCGCCCCCTTCCTTTTCTTTTTCCTTCACGCTGGGCCCGGCCCAGCCTTCTTTCCCCTCAGCCAGGCCAGCTCCTTTCTCCTTCGGCCCAGCCCGTGCCCATCCTTCCTCCTGCTGTCCTACGCTGGAAGACCGGCAGAAAAGGGGGCAATAGAGAGAGGGAAAGCTAGAGAAAGAAGGAGAGAGCTCGAGAGAGAGAAAAGACAGGGGGGCACGCGAGCACGCAAGAAGGAGGAGAAGGAGCCTTTGGGCCACCGCCACCGTTGCTGACGAGCCACCCAATCGATGCCGTTCGCCATCGTCTTCCTTGGAACCCAGATCTGAAGCAGAAAGGGAGAAGAGCGGAGGGGAGCACGAGAGAGCAGCGGAGAGAACTCGAGAGAGAGAGAGAAACGAGCAAAGGAGAGGAGAGAAACCGAGGGAGAGAGAGGACTGGAGAGGAGAAGGGGAGTTTCCGGCACTGTCGTCGCCGCCGGCCTCGACCGACGTCCTCGCCGCAGCCGCCGGCAACCCCTGATCTCAGAGGTCGAGGGTTGCCACCCGCTCGCCCAGTCGAGGCGGTGCCGTCGTGGCCTTAGCTAGAGGGGCCGCCTGTGCCGCCACCGACCACACCTCTTCAGCAACCTCCATCCCCAATGACTGCCGCTGTGCTGGGTCCCTACCGTGCCGAGTTAGCCCCGTCGCAACACCAGCCCCAACCCACCACGAGATCCACCGCGCAGGGCCGTTGTTGCCTCGCCGAGGCACGCAGTCGACCACCATCGCGCTGCTTCCCCCCGCCGTCGCCTGCTGCTGTTGTTTCGTCACAAGACGCTACTTTGCCGTCACCCGCCGCTGCTATTCCGCCACCAGACGTCGTCTCTCGGCCGAACCCCACACCAGCAAGCCCCGCCCTGCCACGTTGCCGTGACCGACCTCCGGCACAGCGTCGCCATGCCTCACCGCGCCACCGTCGCCAAGAAGCCCTGAAGAAGAAGGTTAGAAGGGGTGTGGGTTGCGAATCGGGTAGGGTTTTGAATAATTTGGGCCGGGCATTTTAGGGCCGGGTTTGGGCTAGTTTAGGATGCGGGCTCGTGGGTTTCATTTGTTTTAAAAAAAGATTGGACTGGACTGGGCCTGCATGCATGGGTTGCTTTTTGGCAGGGGATTGGGCCCGCTGGTTAGGCCCAATCCAAGCCAAGGAAAAGCCCGACCAAGGCTGGTTGGACCTTGTCTTTTGGGCGGGCCGACCAATCGGCCCACCCCTCAATTGGACCAAATCCAGGTACGGTCAGAGACCGGACCCGATTTGTGCCGGCCGGGTTGAACCCGGGTCGGGTCAGATCGGACCCGACCAGTTTGGCCCCAAAAATTAATTAATTATCTTTTTAAAAAATTTTAAAAAATGAGTCTTTACTTGATCTAGAATGTGTGATGTATTAAAAATTTCAAAAATCCAAAAAATGTAGGATTTTGTTAAGAATTGTTATATCTTGCATTTTTAGTGTAATTAGGCATTTATTTGCTTGTATATTGATTATATCGCGTGTTTAATTTGCATATTTAATTATGTTTAACCCACTTTGAGAAGATTTAGTAGAATATCTAATCTCGTGTAGAGATATTCTCCGTCTTACATTATATGCTCTTAATTGATATTAGTAATAAAAATGCAAAGATTTTATTATCCTCCTTCTCACAAGCATATGTATTTTACCAATTATATCAAACGCAATTTTGTAATTTGTATAAGTTAAGATATGTCCTTCAATATCACGGAACATCTTTTTTTCTTAAGAATGAAATAAAGGATTATTTTGAAACACAAGGAATTTTTTATCCTGAATTAAAACATAAAAATATTTTGAATTCGGAAATGATTCAATGGAAAAACTGGTTAAGGGGTCATTATCAATATGATTTATCTCCGATTGATTGATGCTGGCGCATCGAAAAGGTTTTTAGAAGCAATGCAAGTTTAAAATTCCATTAAGTGGGAGTTAACAATGCAAGATAAGTTGGATTCACTCGAGGAGAACAGATCTTGGGTGTTAACTCAGATACCAGATGGGAAGAAGGCATTGTAGAACAAGTTAGTGTATATAATCAAAGAAGAACCTAATGATAGCAAGGGGTATAGAGCAAGATTAGTAGTAAAATGACTACGACAAAATGAATGAATTGATTACACGGAAATTTTTTCTCCAGTTGTGAAATTGACTACTATCAAGTCAGTATTGAGTATCGTTACCACTTAAAATTTACATCTTGAGCAGTTAGATGTTAACACCGCATTCCTCCATGGTAATTTGGATGAGGATATCTACATAATACAACTAGAAGGTCGTCAGGTTCCTGTACTACGACGATGCTCTCCATCTTCAGCTCCTCAATCGTCATATCCACGACGATAGCCAAGTAACCTTGACAACCCACCTTTAATAAACGGGTTTCCTCAAGCGATGAGATTAAGGTAATCGAGGGTCCTCCTCAACTTTTAATGAACTCGAAACTTTCACCCGCTAAAGGTTTAACTGGATTACTTCACAATAACAATCAATTACAATAAGATGCTCATTGAGCCAATCCTTTTTATTTATAACATCAAAAGTTATACACAGGCAAAATAGTCAAGTACCCAGTGATTCTCCTTTCCATAACTTCATTTCAACAAATCGAAGTTCTACAAACTTAATTATATTTCCGCTGCGCCACTCTGATAAAATCTTCCCAAAAACATTTTTCCCCTGATCAACGCATAGCTCGAGTCATTCATGTCCCCTTCTTCATCCTAGTAGTGTCCTATCTGTGGTAGTGATGCTTGTGCTCTCCTAGACCTGCGTGGACAGTTTCTCACCTGATGGCCGTGCTAACCACACCCGTAACATGCTCCCGTTCTACCAGGACACAGGGTTGGTCCATGCTTCCTTCTACAAATTCGGCACACGCCGTTCGGGTTGGGTGCTGGCTTTTCGATCCTATTATTTCGGTTAGGACGAATGGGGTACTTTTCTTCTGTCATTGGTCTTTTCCCAAATCGATTACCATCCTTGTTGGACCTGAACCGTGACCTAGATGCAGCAACTCGCTCCTCGATCACATTTCTAGGTTGGACCTCAAGTGCGGCGACAATGGCGGCTACGGCATTGGCGGCGGCAGTGACAGCGGTAGTGGCAGCGATAGAAGGGGCGGCTTGATTCTGTGTTTGCTGGCCCATTAAATGACCCAAAGTCTCAAGCAGCTAGATGATCCCGTCTATCCTAGGATTGTCCAGTGCTGCTACACCCTCAGTACCAACCGGCGGCGGTACCATGTTGACATTCGACGTGTTTTGACTATTAGACGTGATTTGACTAATATGTGACGGAAATTCTCCATTCGATTTTGCAGAATTGTCAGTTTGTCCTAAAAACCGAGCCAAACGTGGATGGGTGGCGTAGGGAAGACCAGTTCTAGCCCCCAATTCTTTGCACCCGGCAGCTGCCTAGATTTAAAAAATCACGGGATGAAAAGAACAACTCAAAAGAGATTAATATGACAAAATTATGCGATGTTCCTATCCTTATCCGATTTAACTAAGGTAGCAACTGTAATTCTCTCATCATTTCATCAATTCGAAGGAAGAAAGTCTACTTACCACCGTGGCAGCAAATGGAAGCATATCTTCCTTGGGCATGTTCACACACAACGCTGCAAGAACGAGAACGAAAGTAAAGCACGTCAAGGATTTCATCTGAGAGAACCGATGTCAGCACGATAGGTTGACGTGGAGTGCAATGTGGTATCTCACTCTCCCATATGAGATACTTTGTGTTTTACAATTGATGGTTAAATATCAGGTGATATAGAGCATACGACCTTCTGTACAGTGTGATGGATAAATAATTTGCAGCCAAACAATACTGTTGACCATGGTCTGGCTACACTCGCGATATTTGCATGTTGATATCCGGGTTTATGATTTACATTGTCACTTATCACATGACAGAATATAAGTAATGGGAAAAAGTTAGCTAAGTATGGAGTGAGCAACCAGGTTCCGCTATCCCAATGTGAAAAACAAGCATGATTAACTGCACAAACATGTGAAGAGTTTCTCAGTTTTGGCTAAGCCTACCGTAGAGAATAGCTCCGATGAAAGCATCGCCGGCACCAGTTGTGTCGACTAGTTCTGATGGTGGTATCCTTTCAGCGGTACACACGAATAATCTACCAGTCAATGGCTCGATTCCATTTGCTTTCAATTTCACCACTTCCTGACAGGGAAACAAATAGTCATTAATTTTTATTCCACTTCAAACGTTGCAAACCAGACGAGGTCATGCATTTCCAAGCTAAAACAATAAACAGCACGGGAACAGACTGAACTTCACGTGCAAAACCAAATTACTGCACTAATAGTGTTGCGTGCTTCTAACACAGAAAGTAATATAAACTATCAGCAACTGCAGAGCTGCCTTTGAGCAACGACCGATATAAACCTGCTGAAATTGCCAAAATATTCTCCCCCAGTTACACCTAACGAATGAAGTAATCGGGACAAAGTGGAACATGGGGAAAACTGCTCTATTGATTGTACTGCAGTACTAAATTGAAACATGGCTTCCATTCGGTGATGATGGAGAAAGGTGGTTTGTGCAAGGCAACTACCGCCCGAGACTACTTAGATCGAAAAGCTACTTAGATCGTGCTTAAATATCATATGTTTATGATCCTAACTACAAGGTATATTGATGTGTGTTTATCCGGCCTTGGGCTTTCCTATCTCGATAACTAGCTTTTGGGAAGTAAGAAGAGAGTTCATGGTGTATTCTGAAAACATTAGCATAGAAGCGTTTTGACCGAATCAGGCTGCATTTCCTGGACTGGTTTGCTTAAAGCATAGAGGAGTGACGTGGACAATGGCTAGAGGAAAAGTATAACCAGCATTTTCAAGAGTAGAGTTAACAAGATATCTGGCAACAGGTTCCAGAAAGAGATCAGTTGGAGGCACGATCGGTTATGCAATTGGTTGATAGGTTCAGTCTCATGATCCAATTTTTTACTAAGCGTCTTTCCGCAATCCCAAAATTATTATCAGTAGATGGTAATTGTTGAAAATTACTGAACGTTGTTCTTGCATCTGTAACTGGCCAGAAACACAATAATAACACAAGAAGTAAGCTTCTTTGACATCGACTAGAGAAGCACATTACTGATGAATCGCACGTTGGTTCGGTTTTACTATCATCCTTATCTTGCTTCAAAGAACGCCATAAGCTATCAGCATCTTCTTCTTCCATCAGAGGCTTCTCTGCTGGACATAAAATTACAAATAAGCAACAGTTGAAGGCATTCTCGCATAAGGTGGGGAAAAAGGAATGGCCGGAGTCCCAAACTTACCTTCTGATGACCTCTCCAGCATCAGACATCCATGCTCCCCCAAGGTCACGATTACAAATTTCAGTTTTGGTAATTTATGGAGCATGGATATAAGGGCACTAGGCAGAGATGGTGCCTCTGTCCATGCCTGTTGTACAGAAAAATCATGTTGAGTTCGGAATTCATTGACAAATCGAGCAGCCAGTGAGCATATACATCGAAAGCGGACAAAAGCTCCAACAAACAACCCGGACCCTTTTATATTAGACAATGTTGACCAAATTAAGATGTTCAACAGGTCAAGGTTACTAGTTAAATTATAACGAAGCATCAGAAGAAACTCGTGGAAGACAGATATATCATGAGTGATGCGCGATGTAGGGTGACAAGTTTCTTAGCAAAAGCATTCAGTAAACTAAACTCGGACAAGTCTCCTTAATAAGTTTCATTACTAAACAATAATTAGTTAGTTAGATATCAGATGTCTTTCTGAGCAGACGATTAACTCCTATATCATCTGGCCAATAATCCAAGAATCAATAATAGACAGGACTTTCTTATAGTTGAATTACCTGTGGAAATTTGGCTGAACATACGACGTAATCGGAAAGGTCAAGAAGATCATCCAGTCCCGGTCTTTTCTTTTCTGCATCGAGGAGAATGGGTATATTTTGCTTTGCTGCCTGCATTGACAAATGAGATGTAGTCTCAGAATATGCGTGTCCAGTGAGATAAGTCGTGAACCCCCCCTCAGTTCTGGACGAGGGTTACTGGCTCTCGCTGAGGCCCCGGTGAACCGTTGGCCCTTTCCAGCAATGATGGGTTGGTGGTGGTGAGGCCCTGCCGCAAGTTCTTTTTCCCTTCTCTTTTTTGCTTTCTTCTTCTTCTTTTTTTCAAAAGAAAGATTAGTTTTTTTTTTTATCTATTTTATCCAGTTTTATTAATATTTTGGTTAAAAAAAAACAGAATTTAGCCCAAACCGACATGGTTTTAGTCTTATCTTTCATATTTTGGCAAGGTCAATGTTGGGTAAATGAAAGAAAATAATAAAAAAAGTCACGTTGGCATTTTTTGTTAGCCAACTTGGAAAGAGTTAACGGAATAAGTTGATTACGTCACTTAGAGAAATTTTAGGACTCAATTATACTATTTATAAGTTTTAAGACTTGATACACTTTAGCGATAAGTTTTAGAATTTTCAGTGTATCAAAATGACTATACCTCTTGTGCAACAACTATTGCAGTATCTGTGTATCTTGCATCAAAGTGGACAAATTTCGCTCCCTCGAGTGCAGATTTTAAGCCCAGGGAAACGTCAGCCGGTTCCATGAGAGGGAATCCCGGTGTAAAAATGCAAGTACGCGTTCTCCTGAAGGTCTCATCAAAGTGAAGAACCATATGTAAACACCGGACATTATGTAAAAATGTCCGAGGGAATCATATGGTACAAAGTAACACGACAGTACATTTGGCATGGTAGAGCTATCCTAACTTCTGTCTCTCTTTCAGAATTTGAATGCAATGAATTGCGGAGAGAAATCATATCCTTAAATTCTTAGCAATGACAGTGTTTAATGACTTCCCTCTGTGGAAAAGATGAACCGAAGCTAAGCAAAGGCTACTGAAGATTGAATGAACCAGAATTAGGAACATGAAAGAAGCATCCGTCATCTACTGATTTTGCCACTGAAAAACCAATATCCCTATACTCGATATCAGAAGGTGAATTCCAAAAGATGCTACGATAGAGAAGCGTAATTGCTCAAACAGGCTTGCAATGCCATATGAAATTCTGGTTCAATTAAGGGTGTGTTTATTTCAGGAAAGTTTCGTCAATGCTTTATGGAAACCAATTTTTCAGGTTAGGAAATTTATTTTCCTAATTTCAAGTGTATATATTTTCTTTTACTGTAAATGGTTTTCCGTTGATTGATCATATTCAACAAACCAAATGCGAGAAAGTCAAAGAAAATTAACTCGCAGAAAATTCTTTCATTCAAACAAACACATCTTAAGAAAAGAGGAGCTCACGTTGATTGGTCGACAATAACATAGGAAAATGGCGTTTGTCCATCCTTGGCAACCTGGAGAAAAGGAAAGGTTTTAGGGAGGGAAAAAAATTTACGCAGGGGTACAAGATGCAATGCTCTTCTAGGAAACCGCTAAGCCAGATTTAGTTTCTCTGTGACATCATTTTTTCTGCTGAAGTGTACGCAGAAGCAACTGCAGATCAGTACTTGAGCAAAAACTCCGATAAGATTTCCCTATAGGGAAGAGATGGTCTCCAAATAAGTAAAACTAGAATCTTTTGGAGAGTATGCTGATGAAGAAACAGGTTGAAGCTAGATAATCTGCTCCAGCTTGATGCACAAGCTAATCATTTGCCAAACACATGCAGATGATTACTTGAAGATGCCCCCTTAAATGTCAATGTATCAGTCTAAAGCTTACCACTAGAAAAGAGGTATCTACACCATCAGCCGTCAGCTCCTCTAATAGGCTTTTACCATGGATGTCGTCCGCCAGCTAGTGAGTTCACAGAGCATGCAGAAAATGTTTAGCTAAAAATCCAAATGTGGTCCTCTAAGTACCAGTCAGACATTTGACTAGCTCAAAATGGAAACTTTTAATAGAAGAATTGACAGATAATTTCAACCAGTAACCTTGGAAATAAGCCTTGCTCTCACACCAAGACGAGCCAAACATGTTGCAGTGTTCGCTGCATCTCCACCTCCTTGAATCTGACAGTAGACATTGGATTTAAAAATTACTGCAGAAGTCTAAATTTTTTTTTTTAAAGCATCATGGCCGACGTACAATTTTGTTGCATGACATCGACATGAATGAGAAGTGTTTTGAATGATCAAAACTAATTAACACAATCATTGATAAGCGAAGATAAAGAAAACAGATTTTCTCCTGCTGATGTCTTATCTCTGTTCAATCCTTGCACTTCTTCTCCAGGTTCGTCACCTCCCAACATCTATATTACGAAGCAGAGTTAACATTTCCTATGTAACTTACTTATATCGAAATGTCTGATGATCCTCTTAATAGGCCAGAGGTCCTCACTGTACTTCTATTTGCTTCATCATGAGGATAAATTGGCTTCAACACGGAGCCTATGTGGCCTTCCACACCTCGCGGGTAACTGGGCTATGATACCCTGGTATCGACTCAGCCTTAAACGGCTTGAAGTACTTCTCTATATACTCTTTAGCATGAGAACTTACCGTGAATCACATGACTCTTTTAGCTAACAATAGTCAAGTGGTCCCGTTTCCTCTATGCCGAGGAAGCCCATCTTGGGTAGATGAAATCCGGGCTTTTGAAGTACCGCTCCAACCTAATGGACCATGCAAGACATGAGCCTAAGCCAGGATGAATGACCGACGAACTATTTGTACTTCATCCGGTGTGAAGAATCAAATGTATGCTCTGCATCAACTACACAAACGGTCTGGACATAATCGGAACACTTTCACTAATGGGAAAAGGACAACATCGGTGTCATAACATTAGTACCACGCCCACTTTTATGTTAAAACTTTTCAAATGATCATGTCAATACCACAACATTTAAAAAGCCATTACTAAAGTGAACTGGTAACTTAGTTTGCTGAAATATTTTACGTGGCTTACTTAAATGCATTTCAAAAATTTCTTGCACTAAAGGGATAGTTCTAAAGTTTTCACACAAGATTGATCTTTTATGAAAATTTTTGCCGCAAAATTTTTCAAATTAGAAATTCAACAAAACAGCAACGGGTCAAAAGAAAAAAATTGCAAAGCAAATATTCTGACTTTGCCAACATTTTTCTTGTTTCGTTGGAATCAAAAGGAAAATTAACGAGCAAACCTTTTAAAATCAACGATGTATTTTTTTCTTTGAAAAGAAAAGGAGAAGTAAATGCAACTTTCTTCACCTCTCAGTAATTTTGCGTTTGTTTCTTCATTGACCCTGCTCTGTTTTGAGATAGAAAAACAGGGCCTGGAGCCTCATGTAAATGTTAACAGCAAGGATCACCCTTGGGGAATGTTTGGGAACCAATTTAAAGCGATATTTAATTTTGTGAAAAATTGATTTATTCATCCACGCTATCTGGTACATAAGTTATGTACTTCACAATTTTATAATGCTTTGAGCAAGACATCAAGAAACACCACTTTAGTGCCGAAATGTTTTATAAGCATTTGATAAACACGTTAGATTTTCCGTTACTGTAGTTACTAAATTGATCACCTTTTATAAGTTGTGACACTTAAATCCCCACCTTCTCAGGGGGGAGTGGGGTGGGGACGCGTAAGTTTCAAGAGTGGGTTTCGACTCCCACGCTCTGCAAGAGGCGGGGCAAAAGTCTGAGAGTGAGTGTAGAATAGGAATAGAGTAGAACTGACCAAAAAAAAAAAAAAAATTGTAACGACCCGATCTTGGAAGGGATGGAAGTGCGGCTTCGCCTGAAGGATGGCGAGGGGACAGAAATGAACTGAATCCCACATTGCCTAGAGATGGTGAGGTGATGTGTATTATAAGGTGTGGCCCCAATCTTAACTCACATTGAAGCCTTTTCTCGGGCGCAACTCAAAAGAACAAAACCGTGAGGGCAATGGCGACGTGGCCGCTTTGAGTTGCTGACAAAATCATCACGAAAAGGCCAGAGGTCAGCCCTTACAAATGGTATCATCACCAAAAAGATGTGTGATTGGGGGCGAACAAGGTGGAAGCTAGCGAGCTTGTAACAACCCTCTCTTGCGAGAGATAGAAGATGTGTGGTTTGGGGAAGAACAAGGTGGAAGCTACGGATGTGTGGCTCCTCGCCAACACCCTAGCCAAAGATGTGTGGTTCGGGGACGAACTCGCCAACACCCCAACCAAAAATGTGTAGTTTGGGGACAAACAAGGTGGAAGCTATGGAAGTGAGGCTCCTCACCGACCCCCAAGCCAAAGATGTGTGGTTCGGGGACGAACAAGCGAGCCTGTAACGACCCCCTCCTGCCAGAGATGGAAGTGTGGCTCCTCCTTTAAGGATGGCGAAGGGGACGTCGCCGCAATAGTGCGGCTGCGGCCCAAAGCGGACAAATACATTGCAAGTAGGGCCAAAAGTCGGCCCCTTACACAAATGAGCGTTTAAAAAATTTCGACATCAAAGTGGGCGGGTACAATAGTTATGAAATCGATACCGCTGTTATCCCCTTTCACTTCTTGCTTCAGGCACTTAGCAATAACTGCTCTTCATATTTCATCCCTTGTAGTTATGAAAATTGATACCGTTGTTATCCCCCTCTCACTTCTTGCTTCAGACACTTAGCAATAACTGCTCTTCATGTTTCATCCCCTGTAGTTTTCAGTGATTTGAGCCTCCTTACAAGTTACAAGATCCTTTGGCATGCTCTCTGGGAGGAAGACATAAGCTCCCCTGTAGTTCTCAGTGATTTGAGCCTCCTTATAAGTTACAAAGGACACAAACCAACACGAGCTATCTTCTCATGCAACAACCAGTCAGCTCACACACTTGGAAACGCAAGTCCATAGCTATGAACGGCCAAAGGAACAGAATAAGAAGAAATCACAGAAAGAAAAGGATGTACTTTCATGTTCTTGCATCTGGTTTTGTCATCAGGCTTGGGGAAAGTGGACAGAACAGCCAAGTAATCCAGACAAATCCCACCGAATGCCACCTGCGTTTCCCAACACACAAACATCAGTCACATTTGTAGGAAGTTTTCTTCTTCTTCTTCTTCTTCTTCTTCTTCTTCTTCTTTTTCGTTTTCTTCAAGGACGTGAAGAGAAGTAATAAACTATTGGTGCTCTGCCTAGACGCGGGCACGAATGAGCATGTACGCAAGAAGAGTGTGTTACGCAGGCGTACAACGAGGCATTGCCCTGGCGATGAAGGAAAATGCGCGGAGGACATGAATGATTTTTGGGTAGGAATCGAGAATAGTCAAAGAGATAAGAGGGGCAAGAGGGAAGAAGCGAACATTTATACAAAGATGCTGAGTCTTGTTGAGGCGTCGTCATCTCCGGTGAAATGAAAAGAGAAAGTCTCAGAGAAAGAAAGAAGGAAGAAGAAGAAAAAAAAAGAAGCTAAAAAGAAAAAGATAAAGAATATTATGAATACGTGTACTATAAATTTTAAAATTTATGGTGAAAGTACAATTAAAAATTAAAATTTTCAAAAATTATAATTTAATCATAAAATTTTGGGAAAATCTCAAATAAGGACATGAAGTGAATCTATTTTGTCAAAAAATGATCTAAAATGGACACTATCTCAAATAAAGACCCGGAATGACTAACTTACTCTCAATTAATTACCTAAACTTCTAATTTTATTCACAACCAAGGGTACTTTTGTCAAAGGACATTATTGTTTATTTTTTGTCTCTCTCTTTCTTCTTTTTTCTTTCTTCATCTTTCTCACTCTCTACATCACCTGCATTATCAGCCCCTCCATCGCTCTGTGTCATCTTGTTGTATGACCAAGATTGGGTTTTCTTTAACACAAGCCATTACAACGTAGTTTAACTCGTTGAAAATTTTAAATTTCGCTCCTCAAAATGGTTTGTAGACAATTCCACGAAGTCGAAATGAGCTTTCAAAAATGAGTTTTTTTTATTCCAACATTCATCGCAAATTCTAATCTCAAAGCCATAATATGAATCTACTTTTGTTGAGACTCAACTTCTTGTCCAACTCCCTTTGGCAACGTATTTCTCTCACCTCGAGAGTGCATCAAACTCCACTTATTCCGAGCATTCCGCTAACCTAGCAACTGCAATTTTTTGTGCTATTTTTTGTCCTATTTGCCAACAACTGAGTAGTAATATCCAAGCATCGCTAAATCATCTTGTTTGACTAACTTATGCCTCTATTCAATTAACACTTGGTGATCAATAATTTCATGCCAAAGAACAATTTTGTTGCAATCGGCGACTATTTCAAACTTGGCAAGAGTTTGCCTCTCTTGTGTAAATTCAATCTTTCAAAGATCCCCCTTCCCCTTTGTAATGCCAATGGCTCCTTTCAATAATCCCTAGTCTGGAGACACCCACTCACACTCTTGCCATTCTCATTGACACAGCTCTTCTCCTCAATTGATACCCCATCTTGAGATTGATCATTAGTCATATCTAACATCATTAACTGTAGAAACGGTTGTACTTTGTTGCCCCATTGCCGCCATTGACAAGTCCTATTTGAGCTCTCGACCTCATCGACCACTGCCCTTGATAGAAAATCCAACATCATCGTCGTTAGATGGAGGTCAATCCGAGCTTTAGGCTGAGCACAAGCGAGCCGAGATTTGATGCATCTTGAGGAACTGAGGATTTTAGCATCCGAGAAAGTGGCCAATAGCAAATAACTCCAATCCGACTTCTTACGTGATGACATGAAGCTCACGAGGTCGCTGGTAAGGGCCTTGATTATGGTGTTGAAGAAAGAGGCAATGTAGAGTGAAGGAGGAGGTGTGAGGAAGATGAAGAAAAAAATTAAAGAAAAAATGTTCTTGGACAAAAATACCCCAAGCTAAAAATAAGATTGAAAGTTTGGGTCCTTATTTGAGATAAAATTAGCCACTTTGGGTCCTATTTGATACAGTGTCCACTTTGGATCATTTTTTAAGAAAATAAACCCACTTTACGCTCTTATTTGAGATTTTCCCTAAAATTTTTAAAAATTGCAATTAATGCAATTTAGTCATTCCGTTAATACTGTCAATTTATTTAATGGAAAATGATAACATGACATTTTTTAATTAATTTATTTTTCTTATGTAGCATTTTTTTTTTTACTTTAATTCTTATTTAAATAATAGTTAAAAAAAAGTTGGAATAATTAAAAAAAAAAAAACTAGAAAAAAAAATGTTGTAGGATCATAGCTAGGGGCTCCCATCACAGCCTATCACTAGAGGGACCGGCGACAATCGCTGGCCCAAGCAAGGCCATTGTCGACCCTTGCTAGGGCCAATGAGACTTGTGCTGATTTAGGCGATGCCTCGACTATGGTTAGCGTGGCTTGCCCAAATCTGGACGAGCCTCATCCAAGCTTAGTGAAGGTCACCAGCCTTTTCCTAGGGCCAACAAGGCTTGATTGGGCAATGTCGACCCTCGCCCAAGGCCAATGATAGTTGACCACCCTCTAGCAATGGGCGGTGATAATAGCCCTTAGCCACGATCCTGCACTTTTTTTTTTTTTTTTCCAATTTTGTTTTTTGAATTATTTTAGCTTTTTTAGTTTTTACTATTATTTAAATAGATTTTAAAGCAAAAGGTGACAAAAAAAATGCCATGTGGGAAAAAAATTAATTAAAAAAACACTACGTTAGTATTTTCCGTTAGATAAGTTAACAATGTTAACGGAAGAATTTGATTACACTAATTCGATAAGTTTTAAAACTCAATTGCATTTTTTAAAAAAATTTAAAATTCAGTTGCACTTTCGTGATAAATTTTACAACTTGTAGTACATATTCCAAAAATAATGGATGGCTTTGAACCATTTGAAAAGTGGCATTTGGAATTTCCGCAAAAGTAAAGAGGATTTATTGAGACGATGTCAAATTGAATTCAAGTTCTGAAGCGAGAATGAAACACCCGACGAGAGTTAATACGGCCAATGCAATGCATGATCAGGAACATTTCTCTCGAGTGAGATGTCATGGTTATGATTACTAATAAAAGGAAAGAAGTCATTATAATTTATAAGCACCGATGAATAAAGGTGCCGCATTTAAGGACTAATCAAAGCAATGAGTAGCAAAGCACATGGCCTGCTGATGGAAATCCTTTGAGAAAGAAAGAAAAAGCAAAGCTAATAGAAATAGAATAGTTCGGAGATTCCCATGACGGTGGAGAGCCGGCGAAGGAATGGCTGTTTCGAACTAATTGGAGATAAAAAATTTACCTGATAAAGTGGCAAGGTTCCAAACGGCCTGCACAGTGTTGCGTAGTTACATGATAACTTGTGTGGAGAGATTTCTTAATGGGAAAATTATTAAAAAAAAGTGCTAAATTTATTAGAAATTTTCAAATTCAGTCCTAAATCTTTTTTTTTCTAATTCAATCTTAAACCTTTTATAATTGTGTCAGTTCAGTTTATCTAGCCAATTTTAAATGGCTAACGTTACTCGTAGATAATATTTTAATAATATTTTTATTTTATTCAAATTTTTATTTTTTTTTTCTCTTTCTCTTTCTTTTTTTCTTCAATTCCTCCTCCTTCTTTTAGCCAGTCATCGCCAGCAACCAACCAAAGGCAAGGCCGGCAAGGTCCCTCAAGGAAACCTAGGCGTAGCTAGTGACCTTGCTCAGGTCGCCCGCTAGGCTGGCGAGGGCAAGCCTCGCCAACCATGGATGAGGCCAAACCTTGCCAAAGGCCAAGCCCTCACGTAGCCTCTAAGGAAGGCTACTAGTGGCTAGTTGAGAATCACCATCGCCAAATCTAGTGAGGATCGAGCCTTGTCGGCCATAGGCATTGCTTGACCTCAATAACTTCAACGAGGTCATGCCTTGCCAGAGGCCACAAGGTCGAAGGACGTGGCCTCTGGCTTGGGCAAGCCTCATTGCCATGGGCAGGTTGTGGCCTTGTCATGGCTGGGTGATGCCAAGCTTCACCAAATCTAGTAGCGCCTTGCTTAACCACGACAAGGGCAGCCTCACCATCATTGGGCGAGGCTCGCCCTCGCCAATGGCCAACGGGGGCAAGCGTGGCCATTGGCTAGCAAGGCTGATCTCACCTACGTTCACCTTTGGCTACCAACCAAAGGAATGGAGAAGGAGGAGGAAAAAAAATAAAAATAAAAATAAAAATAAAAATTATTAAATTATTGTCCACATTAGTGATAGTCGGATGGCCAATCCTGGTTAGCATACACATCAATATCGGCCAGTCAAAATTGGCTAGATGGACTAAATTGGTATTATTGCAAAAGGTTTAGGACTGAATTGAAAAAGTTACAATAAATTTAGGATTTTTTTGGTAATTAACCCATTTTTTAACTACAAGTATTTTTTTGGCCCAGGTTGAAAATGTCATTTTGAGCATTTTGTTATGGTCCTAAGTTATTGAAATAGTATATACTATATACTACGTGTTAATACGCTCTGAATTTAACTTTAATATATTAATGGTTTTTCAATTTGTTAATTAGTATCGCACAATATATTTGGAAGTTAATTTGTAATAAAAATAATATACCTTAATATTATTTAGAATGAAAAAGTAAATTATATATCAAAAATCGTGAAAACTGCAAATAAAAATGTTGTAACTTATATTCTTAAATGATGATAACTAATCATTGATGATTTGTTAGGAATATGAAAATAAAATAAACTACATCTTGATTACAATAATAACTTAAACCATTAAAAAGTCATTTTGAGCATTTCGTTATCCTAACTTATCCCTCCTACATTCTGGTAGAGGAAACCAAAACATGGTCTTGGGATAATCTGAAAAGTCCATAGTCTATTGTACAATAGTTAATTCCGCTCTAAACTTTTTAATTTGACTAATTTAGCCCTAAAAATTCTAATGATTTGTCAATATAATCCTCCCGATCAATTTTAGCTGGAAATTACTAACATGGATGCTGACAGTTCTACATGGCATTGATGATGTCCATGTTCACGATTTTTAGCGAAAATTTACTGGAATGATTACACTAGCAAATCATTAAACCGTTTTAAACTAAATTGGCCATTATGCAATAAATTTAAGACTTTTTAGATAATTTTCCTGGTAGTCTTCAATTAGCTGGATCCATCTTGCAAATTAAGACAGAATATTGCTGCTCTCACTCAGTTCTGTTTCCATCAAGTAGACACGACATTTTAACTTCTTCCATTCATCAAATTGAACGTCACGGTGGGGAAGGGAATAAGACATGTTAGCTTTCATAGTACTCTGTTTTTGGATTATAGAATCGAAAGGAAGGACAAAGCACATGGAAGTCATTAGGCTCTTTCAAGGATTTCTCACGCGTCAATTCGGGGTCAATGTGAGAGTCCACCAATACAGTAATAGCAAAATCAATCCATAATATATATATATATATATATATATATATATTTATATTTACAAGTGCATTTGATTTGAGTTAAATTTTCAAGGCATCGATTGTATAAAATGCGACAAAAAGAGCATTAAAAAAAGTGCAAAATTTTCCACAAATGATTTGTTAATCAATGCTTAAAAAATTGTAAATTTTCCTTCAATAGTTCGTCAATGAATGCTAATAGAGCACTCATTAACTAACAACGTCCTTTAAAAAATTTCTTCTTTTGCCATAGTGATTCCGGTGGTTTTTCGAAGCAGCTACCATCTTGACCGACACATTGTTGGCAAATTCTTAAACATTATTCCATTAGTGGGTATGTCGAATCTCGAGGATCACATGAAATTTCTGGCGACCTACGGACTTCATAAAGAAAGATTCAAGGACGTCCATTTTTCTTTTTTGGCCTTTTAGGTCAACTGGTGAATAGGGGTGAGCAGCGGTCTAGGGTCGACCTTGAACCGACCTTAGACCGGCCCAATCCTACCAGTCCTGGTCCGGTTCCCAAGGGGACTGGGTCGGTCATCGGTCTTGAAATTCCAGGACCGACACTGTGTGGGTTGGTCTTTGGTCCTAAGAATTTTGGGTCGGTCCAACCCTGGACCAACTCTGTATATATATCATATTACATTATATTATTTATAATTCTTTTATATATTCAAACCAAAATAAAATGTCTGTCATAAAACCTAAGAGTTATGGTGAGATGTTCTATCAATAACACTAATAGTAATTTCAATTTAAAACTTTTGTTGAGTATTAATTATGTGTTGTTTGTTTTGTTTTCAAGTGTTTAGAAATTCAAGTGAATTAACAAGATGTGAAGTTATATATTCATGGTTTATATTAAGTATTTTGAACCTTTTATAGTTTAATTGTATTTTACTAATGAATTTCAGCTACACTTTACTTTTCAATTTGTGTCAAATGGTAGAAGTTTTTGAAGAGTAGAGTAGTACTGCAGTTGCTACGGTGATTTGCTAGTCAAGTGATGTGAAGCTCATTTTTTAGTTGAGTGGACTCTACATGATCAAATGCAGGAAAATGCTTTTGCATATGGTGTTATAAATATTAAAGATAGATAATTACAAGAACTTTCCATCTTGTCCCATATCTCAATGAGCGATTAGCAAGTACGAAATTTATATTATTGTGTCATATTAAATTTGCTGAATATGTATTGGTATTTATAGTTTAGTTGCACAATGCCGCATTATCGATAGATGTGTAATTTAAATTTGTAGGTTTGCTTTTTTAGAAAGTATAAAAAACAAGACAAAAAAAATTATCAATCAGTCTTGAGTTGACCCTAGAACCGAACCGAACCCATTGGGTCGGTCCGGTCCTTGGTCCCAAGCTCAATAGGGTCGGTCCTCGGTCCTAAAAATTGAGGACCGACACTGTACGGGTTGGTCCTAAGGTTAGGGGGTGGCTCGGACCAACCCGGACCATGCTCACCCCTACTGGTGAAGCATGCCGTGGGAAGAAAGCACTGCCACTGATAATTCTTTTTGGTGAAATCCCACTGCTATTGGTAATTGACGAGTAAACAAAAGTCTCGAGAAACTTTAAACTATGCCTACTATAGTGCATTTATTCTAAACTTTTTTAGAACATTAAAAATTTCAAACTTGTATTCGTATGATACATTTACCTCATAATGATTCCGTCACTAAGCACCATTAAAAATCATCTATATGAGCGCCAAAAAGTAAACTATTGTTGATACGGAACCCATGGGATAAAATACAAATGATGTTTTTTTTGCTAAAAATCACCAAATGGAATTTTGACAGAAAATAAATGTCTTATGTAGTATAAATTTGAAATTTTTTATGTTACAAGAATAAATTTATGTTAAATGTGTCATATTAAATATAATTTGAAATTTTTTATGTTACAAAAAATTTAAGAATAAATGCTAAGGTATATTTTGAGTTTTTTGGTGCGCTATTTCCTTGTAGAAGACCATGGCTACTTTTGGGGACTTCTTGAGTGTTGAGTTCCGCAAAACTGGGGAAAGGAACTGCTGGAGTTCTCGGGTTTTGCGATGCACGAGACGAGACTGTCCATCCTCTGAAGTGCCGGGGACGACACGTGCGTGAACATCGAGGATGCACGTGAACAACTTCTCAAAACGTAGAATAGATGAAGGACGCAAGTAATAATAATTTTGTTCTAAAATTTTATTTTCTAAACAAATTTCTGAACAAAAATGCGCGTCTGATAATAACAAAAATTTTTTATTTCTAGACTAGAAATTCATTTGATAATAACAGAGAACTTCTTTCTCTCAAACAGACCGGAGGCAAGTAGCTAATAGGTAGGAGAAGTGATGATATTTCTCATTTTTGTTCTAGAAATAAAAAAGAAAAAAAATTACTTCTTATTTTATTCCAAATATATTTATGGACTAAAAATTTATTCTAAAAATAAAAAAATAAAATTACATTACCAAACAAAATAAATTATATCATCCATTTGATATCAAATGATCAATATTCAATTTCAACCTTTGATTATAATTTTTCCTTTCTAACAAACCAAACAATCAAAAGGGTGTACCAAATGATCAATATTCAATCTCAACCTTTGATTATAATTTTTCCTTTCTAACAAACCAAACAATCAAAAGGGTGTACTGTCCATCTCCATCTAACCTATTTGAACGAGTGGACCTGACTTCAAACACATCTGTTCCGAGTACTCTTCAATAAATTTTTCTGACTAGTATTTTGCCCCCAGCAATAATTCTTGCTTAGAAAATCCACAGATAGGGTCAGTGGGGACAATTATGGAGCTGATTTATATGCTTGAAAAGTACATGGCTCTTGCTTCCCTCAAAACGTTCAATCGATTGGCACCATAGGGGAAAAAGCCAACCGTTAGACTTGGAAGTCTTGTCTTTTATACCGACCAAGTCCATAATGGCGGACACCCGTAGGGCTCACGAGCACGACACCTAGCCAATAGGGCGTGGGCAATGCAATAAGTGGACCGATGACTAAGACCTGTAAGGTCTTGCCAGCCTGTTTCCCAATAGACTCTCCACCAGTCGCGCGATGGGACTTCGAATAAATCAAATCCCAACTACCTGTCAACGATAGTTTTTCTAATCTCCCGTGCTTTACGTCTCTTTTGCGGAAAAGAAAGAAAAACATTGTCTGACCTTAATCGTATGAAGAGGGAAAGCATGAGCCACTCCAGCTGCCGCATGCTTCCGACTAGTAAAAGTCCGAGAAATTTGGTCGATAACTTCAATGATATCGACAAAGGCGCGTTAGTTGATCTCCCGTGACTCATGAGGGAAGGTGAGGCGTGTTAGTTTATCCTCCGTGACTCACGAGGGAAGGAATCTCGTGCCGGCTTCTCCCTAGTTTCATTTTTTTCGGAATAGAGTACCAAAAAAAGTCCTAAATTAATTGCATCGACAACTTTTCAATTTGATTAATTTAGTCATAAACCTTATTCATTAATACCAATTCAATTCATTCAGCCGATTACAATCGGATATTACTAAGATGGACGGCGAGTAACATAGCCAACACCAATGTTGACATTTTAAAATAATTTTTCAATTTATTTACTTTCTTTCCTAATATTTTTTTCCTTTTGGACTGTGTCCACTACCGGCCACAGGTGAGGGCCAACAAAGGTATGACCCTCGCAGCTAGGGCAAGGGCGGCTCTCGCTAAATCCGGTGAGGGTTCAACCCTTGCCCAAGTAAAGAGGGTCAAGCCCTCACCAGAGGCCGTGATGGGCCCTTGCCCAGGCTGCAAGGTCGTGACCTCGCCATATTCAACGAAGGCCACAACGCCCTCACTAGTCCTCGTCTATGGCCGGCAGCGAGCCATAGCCCATATCGGCCATAGTCCCAAAAAATTGAAAAAAATTTAAAATTTTAAAAAAATTATTTTAAAATTTCAACGTTAACTAAATTATTATCAACCTAAAAAGTATAGGACTAAACTGATTCAATTAAATGTTTATAATCAAATTAATACCGATAAAATGTCTAGAACTTTCTTGATACTTTTTCCTCTCTTTTTTTCCCCCTTGATCATTACGTCCACTTTCAGAGAATTTAATATTTATATTGACAAAGCCCAAACTGCGCCCACCTACCCAATGTACAGTGTATATCTATGTTATCCGGTTGAACTGTATTTGTCCTGACTCGATGAAACTTCCGTGCTGCATGCCGATGCTTAGGATGATCCTCGTCATGACTTGCTGATCAACCTCATCGTTCGCGTTAAATAATCGGATTAGCTAGAACCGCAGGGGCCTCGTAGGCAGACAAATGACTTGATGCAGGAACTGACAACAAATCATTTAAGTACTCACCAATGGATATAACGCTGAAAGGGGAAGAAACTCTTCAATTCGAATATGATTCCACTATCTCTCTCGTTCGTCCCCCAGATTCCTCTTTTGTCCAGTGCCTCTCAGTATTTGGGAGGTATCAGCTCAGAAAGGGCACTAGGCGCGGATCTGTGCGGTACGGGAGACTAGTTCGAGCTCCCAAAGCTCGACAATTTGCAGCAGCCTGACAATTAGACGATCGAAAATCACGACGTGGACTCTTCAGCTATGAAATAACTCCTAGGGAGACGTTTATAACTCTAGTTTCTTTCATACAAACTCACCACTTGAGCAGCAAAGGGCAACAATTTTTCAGGCAACATGTCGGCACAGATGGCTAAAAAAAAACATAGAAGATCATTAGCATCAATAACAGCCAAATCTATTGGTGAATCCTTCAAGAAATATATTATCCAAACTTATCATCATGCCAAGTGAAGTGCTAATTGACGTTAAATAAGTGGTCACAAAGCATGTGGTATAGCCAAGAAGACTAACTGGAACAATTGATTGAACTTCTTGAATACAGCCATGTCATAAAGTTGAAGAAATAAGTAGACCCAGCAGGTGAGATGAGATTGTGCTATGGGAATGGCCTGAAGAAGAGGGCAAAATCCCTGTTCGGGCATCATGCCCCTCACAGTTTTATGGAAATAAATAAATATGGAATGCGCCATTTTATCGGTGGTTACTTGGCCAAAAAAGTCAATAATCAATTGATTGAAGCCCCAGAAAGTCAATATATCAGATAGTAAAGAGTAAAAGAAATTTCTGCCAATCTTGAAATGGGAAAATATGGGAGGAAGGTCCAGGGAGAAAAATAAGGCACTTAAAATTAATTAAAGAATATGGCGCCCAAAAGAAAATTAAAGTGCCTTTGATGCAGTAAAGACACTGAACTCAATAACTGAAGTCATGCACATAGTAAACTAATCATGTAGATGGACATGTTTTTTGATCACTTGGTAGTTTTTTGGCAGATGGCATGCAATTAATGTAAAGAAAACACCCTCAGTTGTAAATATGTACCATATAGGGTTGCACCAATGAATGCATCACCAGCACCAGTTGTATCAATAAGCTCTTGTGGTGGAATCGTCTCAGCTGTTCCCAAGAGCAACCTCCCATGCACGGTTCCTATCCCCTCAGCTTTCAATTGTGACACCGACTGAAAAGGAAAGAGAAAGCAAGATGCCTTAAGCCCCAATGATGCTACAATAATGTGTTTTATCTATAGAACTAATCACTGCAAAGAAGTACGACAAAAACTGGAATGCAATTACCAAATGGATAATAGAATAATAACAAATCCCAGGCTGAAACAAGAAAATCATATTATGTGTTTGTTGTTCCATCAAGACAACAAGAGAAAGAAATGCTTTCAGAGCACAAGGATTGGCCTCTCGAACAGGTTGCGCTTGGGAAAAGTAAGATCCACCAGATGAGAATAAACTTTACTACACCACTATTTGGTCACTGCACATACTTTAAAAAAGACATCACAGCCTGCAACACATTTGTTCCAAGAAAGTAGTGGAGGCTTTTTATCCTGATTCATCTCTATGTTTACTCAAATCAACACTTGATAAATCAGCTCTGCCAACTATGGCTTGTCCACAATTCGCAATAAGTTCTTTTAAAACACGTGAGAAGAGTGGAAGATACCATGCATGCTGTACAAGCAAGGGAATTTGAACTCCTTAGTTACAATCCCCGCAAAAGATTGAGCTGCGGGTGACTCTGGGAACTATATAACCGACGAGATGACTTTGCATGAGCATTCCTTCTAAATTGCTGGCTCAGAGGTTCCACTAGAAAACAAAAAACAAATTTCATGCTTCCCAAGAACTTATGCTGCTCTTGTCACTGCAACTAACTACAGCCTTAAATTTGCAATCACGACATCTATATTACTGTTTGCAAGCATACACTACCGAGGAAACATATGTTGGAATGGTAGCAACATCATCTTTTCTCTGCTTCAGAATTTCTAACAAGTTGTCCACATCCACTTCTTGAGAATTACCTGCACTAGGGGAAAAGAAATAAATACTTTCATAACTAACTTTTGCACTTCCAAATCACGCAATTCTTTGCTCAACTAAAGAGAGTGCTGTCCAGCTTTATAACCCTAATTTGCATAAAGATAAACACAACTGAAAGGTCAAAACTTGAGCATCTGAAGTTTGAACTGACCCTCAGTACTCCTCTCAAGCATAATGGACCCTTCACTGCCCAACGTTACAATAACAAACTTCAGATTTGGTAACCGAAGCATCACTGATACAAGAGCACTAGCAACTGATGGCGCATCTGTCCATGCCTGTCCATAAGAAATTTTGGATGCATATTAAACATTCGTAACATTAGCATACAAAGAAGATGCATTAACCAAAATTAATATTAAAGGTTTGCAATTCAGATCAAACCAAATAAATATGAAAGCGAAACATATCTTAGACTGTGACTAACTATACCGAATGGAATTGAGAAGATTGACATGCTAATTAACATGGAATAAGGATATATATGGAAGAAAGTTGATAGGATCAATCGTGCTTTGCCAATAAGAAAAACATTATACAAATAAAAAAATTCAGAATATACCAACAGTTAAAAAAAAGATGGCACTTGGCTGACACCATACTGACGCAAATGCTTCAATGGGAATTGCAATTCCTCCTAAAGCTTTGCATGGGCAAGTAAATGCTTCATAGAAAAACCAACTTGCCTGCGGAAATTTTGCAGAACATACTGCATAGTCAGCCAACTTCAAAAGGTCATCCAAACCCTCTCTCGGCCTTTCTGCATCAATTAATATAGGAATTTTCCTGCGAACAGCCTGCACTTTAAAAACCAAAATGCCAACTACTCCTCAATAAGTCACATCAAGCTTCTCTTTTTCCAATAGATGCAAAGCAAGAAATTGGATATAATTGTAAATTACAATCGGTTTCAACAGACATAAAGTTGTGCTTTTACTGTTGATATTGAATAATTGCAAAAGTAGAACACATTTTAATGCTGATAAGGTTCCATAAAACCTAAAATAAGATAAGACTGCCATGCTCAACTAACAATGTCGATGAAAAATCACAATAACTCTGACCTCTTGCACAGAATCTTAATGTACTTTTAAAAAGTCCCACAAGCAAGATATACCACAACAGCGTCCCAGTAAATTGCCTTTGTCAAATTGCACATGCCATAGAAAGGGTATCCAAGTCATATTACGTGTAAATGGATTGAAGCGGACAGCTGGTAGATGAATGTGAAAACAGAAGGTTCCAACATGAGGACTATTAAAATATTGGTGCTAGCAATAACAAAAGTACATATGGTTCTCTCAACACTTTTGCCAATATAATTATCTACCTGCACAAGTTGAGAAAATTTACGGAAATGGAGAAAAAGTGGTTAAAAGAAAAGGTGAAAAAGTATTTAAAAGAGGAATAAATTATTGAACAATAATAAAGTCATATTCTCCCAATTGGGCAATTGCCTATACAGATTCTAAATGCTTGTAATTATGGGACACGTACTTGTACCTTGGTGTTGAGCTTCAGAAAGAATTATTTGGTGAGCTACAATAATTGTCCAAAAGAAACCACTATCACCACATACTTTAAATTGCTCCCCGAATATTGTATTCAGTTAAGGCCCTTTGGATCAAGATTTCCACTAATATCAATTGTGTAAAACTGATTAGCCGATAAGAATCCATAATTCCATCTGCAAAATATACTGCATCTTGTTTGGAATTACCAAAACATGTGAAAATTAAACCACAAAGCAGTCACCATAGCTGTAGGCCCTTCTCCTTAATCCCTACACATAGAACCCTAAAAAGAAAAGCTTTTCCAATCTTGACAATCATGCAACATTCAGATGTTACTTCATTAAACATATTCATGAGTGCAATGGACTACATTGCTTATGTGTTCCACAAGAAAATTACAATGATAAAATAATGAGAAGATCCCACAAAGCTGTAAATCTAAAATACCTAATATGGAATAGCTTACATCTTAGTTTTCTTTTCTTCAGCATTGAGCATTCAAATATTTAAAAGATAGCTGTATAGAGATATATTGGCTGTTGTAACATCATAGACCTCAGAGTTTGGACCCTAACAGTGCTCTATAGGCCAACTCATTCCCTGTAGACAAATAAAGAATGTACAATTTGAGTACAGACAATAAGCAGCACAATATATCCAATTGCTATGCATTTCCCTAATTAAGCTGTCAGGGGACTCACAGGTCAAATAGCTCAATCACATAACAATTATTGTTTAAAAACAAAAAAGAATAACCGCCAGCGTTAAAAGAATTGCTTGATGCATTACCTCTTGTGCAACAACTAAAGCAGTTTCATACAACCTCCCATCAAAGTAGACAATCCTTGCTCCATTAATTGCAGACAGCAAGTTTGTTTGAGAAAGGTCATGCGGTATCATGGGTGGATATCCAGGAGTATGTATGCATGTACGAGTTTTCCTGCAAGAACATGTGAGAACTCATTAAAACTACTATTCATCTAGGGTGTTTCCTGATCTAAGCAACTTTACGCATACGACAAACCCAATTGAACAAAATACACGAGCTATAACGAACTTCCACAAAATCTCATTAGGCTGTAAGTTGTCCATCCTGAAATATCAGTAAACGGCCTCAATTGGCAAGGTTATTACAAAAGGAGGAGCATCAGTGCAACTTGTTTACTACCTCTCGACTCTTCATATTGATATAAGACAAGATTATTTTACTATTAACCACATGACAGCTAACAAAAATATATCACAAGAAACGAACCATGAATACAATGCATCTTCCATGCCTAAATTTTCCTTCAGTAATGCAATAGCAAATTGGTGTGAGGAGTAGAGAAACATGGCCATTGTTTCTGCATTTTTTGGGCAATAAAGGAATATTTATCTCTTGACAATCTTGCCATTAATAAAAAAAGATCCCAGCTCAGGTTTATCCCTACCTGTAATTAATTTATGAAGACCAGGCTTTTAGTCAACAAGGGTAAATAATCCAACTTCTCTTGAACCTAGAAATTTAGATTCTTTTCCAATTTGTTATGGTTCTTAAATCTTACTTTCCTCCAATTTGAGCCCTCAAATTTGGGGATCACGGGCAAAGGTAAGGAGTAGTAGTAGAATAAAGGTGAAGACTCTCACGTTTGGTTGTCAACAATGATGTATGTGAATGGTGAATTACCCTCGTTGGAAACCTAAAACAAAAACACAAAGTAAAACAATATTAAGGTTCTCAAAGCTGGGGAAGATTACTCTTCATTGAGCAGTTCTGTATTTACTGCATGAGCTATACTTGACTTTCTAGCTAAAACAGAAAGAACAATTACTAATTAGCTGATGAATTAAATAAGGAATTAAAAATAATATGATATACAATCATTGCAGGATCTTAAGACCATGGCAAATTAACAACCTGAGCAACAGAGTAACCACTGTAACTCATGAGAAGAACTTAGGGAAGCAATTAGGAAACTGATGATATGAGATTCAACAAGCAAGTGGCATTTAATATTTAGTTGGAAAAAGGGCAAAACCATAGTGTGCTGCAGAATATCTTGTCAAATGCTTCAGTTCAGTTTGTTCAAATGAGAAAAACAGCAATTGAGATTAAAATGCAGAGCATTTCAGAGAAATCTCCTGAATATTTCAGAGGAATCTCTCTTGAGGTGCAACATCCACAGCCATACTTGAAATGCATAGAGAGATCAGAAGGAATGGAGGATGACTGGCTAAAATTATTGCACAGAAAAGTTAAGCATGGTTGGAAGTTGAAATGATAACAGAACAGAACAAGAATCAACCGTTGGCATTCATATGCTAATTAAAGCTGCTCCACACTTAAGTCCATATCTCAAGCTTTTCTGTGATTCCACCATTGTTCCATACAAATTTACCACAGAAAAATTGTCATTTTCAGTGAAGGGGATGATTATGAGAAATATCAAACTAATGTGATCTTTTACTACAAATGTAAGAACTTCTCATAACAATATCAAGCAGGCATATCCTGCATAGCACTTTGCAGCAAAAGTGTTCCTCACTTCACAAAATCGATCCCATCTTGACCACAAGAATGTGCTCCTATCCACCTTAAGGTCATCAAGAATTGCCACATTGCAGATACCACCAAAATTAAAGTTTCTTAAGGACCCTCTCAAAGTGCTCGGGGTAAATTATCGGACATCTATAATAAAGCTGAAATGACTGCAAAGAAGAGCAACAGTTTCAACATTTTAATACCCCAAAACAAATTGGACATAATCATTCAGAGGTTTTAATGTCTAGAAAGGTTTGCTATATCACATGAAATGTCTTGAAGGTGGTTTAAGAATAGTTGCATCAATTCAGTGGAATCAAAGAAACAAGAAGTAAATGCTCAAGTTAGTGACACACATGTACAGAGCCTTCTCTTGCATTTGAAAGATCCAAAACTTTCTGATAAATAATTAAAAAAATCTGTCAAATCACAAACGAACAATGAACAACTTAAAGCATTGGACAAGTGAATAGCACATGTCATTTGCGCTTCGTCATTATTTACTTATAAGAATGACAAATGAATGGGATGTTGACATGTTACTATATCAAAGACAACAACATCACAGACAAATTTTCACAGGCCAGTTTATCAATCGAAATGACAATTAGAGCTCACCACCAAAAAGGAAGTATCAACACCATCAGCCTCCAGCTCTGCCAATATACTCCTGCCTTGGGCATCATCAGCAACCTAATGATCGTCACATATAGTAACTCCACAACACAAAAGCCACACAAAATCTGCAAAGAGATGTTTTCGCAACCTTCGAAATCAGCCTCGGATTCAAGCCCAGACGTGCAGCGCAAGTCAAAGCGTTACCAGCATTCCCACCACCTTGAACCTAAGCAAGATGTACCGACCAGATTTTAAAATCACAACCTAACAAAAGCAACGGCATTATGGAAAAAGTAGAGAACGAGGATAAGGAAGAGGGAGTCGATCTGAGGGCGGGGGAACGAGCAAAACCTCCAAGCTGGTGCTCCGGATCTTGTCGTCGGGCTTTGGGTAAGAGGCCACCCCCGCCAAGAAATCCACGCACACCGATCCGCAACCTAGCTGCAAGTTTTTTTCACAGAGAGCGGCATCACTCTTCTATCGCCACGAAACTCGTCGAAACAAATAGCGAAGCGAGAGTTTGTCGGCGCAAGTTCGCGAGGGAAGAGGACGGACCACGACGCGGCGGTCGGGAAGAGGAGGAGAAGGGGAGCGATCGGACGACATCCTGGACCTCCTCCAGCTCCTGCAGCCGAAAAGCAATCGACGGCGCGCGAGTGAGGCCGGAAAAGTGCGAATCGGCTACTGAAGACGAGAGAGAGAGAGGGAGGACCTGGTTGAGAAGCCGAAGCGCGCCTGATTGCTCAAAGACGGCGGCGACGGCGACGGCGGAGAAATGGCGGCGAGAGCGGAGGAGATGGCGGTCGGGCAAGAGGAGGCCATCTTCTCTACCGGCGAATGGCGTGTAGGGCGATCGGATTAGACGAGCCTCAGCCTTTTACAAATGCTTGCGTCGGACCGATATTTCCCTTCTTTTTCTTTTTTTTTTCATTTCCTTCCTTTTTTATTAATTAACTTTATGATAAAATTCGAAGGAGAAAAGTGCTCGTAAAGAATAATATCTAGGCCGACGGAGATATTTATCTATTAAAAATTCCGAGTTTGTCATAATTATTAAAAAAACAAAGCAAATGTTAATTCACGTGTCGACGCGCATGCATGACGAGTCTTCTTTCGCCACTCTAATGCACACCATAAAATTTGCAAAAGAGAAGAAATGCGAAAGGCCATTCTAGATAGTAGTGTCAATGTGCAACCATGAAGTTTCCTCGAGGGTAAAGATAAGCATGGAAAGGCCACCGCGTGGAATTGTTATTTAACGAAATAAGTGCATCAAAAATCTTAAAATTTGTTATAAAAATACAACTGAATCATAAATTTTTTAAAAAATATGATTAAATTTTAAAACTTTTAAAAAGCACAATTGATACAATGACTCCATTAAACTAATTTGATGAGTTTTAAGATTTAATTATATTTTTTAAAGTTTTCGAATTTGACTACACTTTGCTCAATTATATTTTTTGAAAATTTTAGAATTCGATTGCAATTTCAAGACAAATTTTAGAATTTCTATTGAACTTATCCCTACTTTATTAGAACTACACTTCTTATCCCTCCTAAGATCAACATAGTATGTCAGAGCATTAAGAGATTTCTAGCTAGGAACTGAGGTCACTCATTAATTGCATTATTTGAGTCACATGCGCTAAGTTCATGGCTCGAATTGGGTCTATGTGCTCGTGCTCTTAGAATATAGAAAAAAGAACTACACTTCAATCATAATCCAAGCCAATTGGCAAGCTACAAAAATCTCACAGTTACTTCCACTTATGATTCTTTTGCGGAACTTACTAAAAAAAAAAAAGAATTTACTTCGAAAAAATTCATACAACATATATGTCGACATGCCAATATCTTTAAAAGGTTTTTTGGGATCAATCATTTTGACTTAAATTTAAAATAAAAAAATTCAAATTGCTTAAGTCATGAATAAACTAATCACAAAAAGAAGTCAAAGCATATCCATATTACAGCTTAGGGGTCGGCAATAATGATAATGGCGAAAGCGAGAGTAATTTTAGGCCTTTTAAGGTGAGGAGGGTGAGGAGGAGGAGGGGGGCGAATGGTAATTTCATCCCCCAAACCCAACAAAATAAAAAAAAAAAAAAAAAAATAATAATAATAATAATAATAATAAAAAAAAAAAAAAAAAAAAAAAAAAAAAAAAGACAAAACGCAAACGAAATCCAACGACTAGCAATGAACGAACGGCGCGCGACACGCCGTCGTTTGAGCAAATCTCAGGTTGCCTCTTTAATTCGCGAGAACTCAAGGGAGAAAAAATCGACGGGGTTTCGCATCCAATTCCCCAAGCTTACTCCCGCAAGCAAAACTTCCCTCGCCTCGCCTCCTTCGCTCGCCATTTCTCCAGCGATTATCCTCTGCGGGATTCCGGGAAACGGGTGAGCCTCCGTCTTCATCTTCGGGTCCGTCCTCCCTGGCTGTTCCTGAATTTTCTTCGTCGGTCGTCTTCCTTCTTTCTGTCCGCGGTGCGGTGCTCGCTGGTCTGGAACCCGGTTTCGATTTCACGTGCTGTTTGTGCGCCTTCTCGCGTGCGGATACGGTGAACCCGTGCGATTTGGCGATGTGGGTACCCGTAAATTTTGAAACTTGGCTCCGTTTTCGGTCCTTTTGATGCTTGATTTCTGGTTTTCTCCAGGTGTTTCTCCGGCGGTTATGGCTGGTGGGAGCCTCTGAAGCCGAAGCTGTGCGTTGAGGATTCCCGTTGTCCGTTTCGGGGGAATCTTGTCTGTTGTTTTTCGCTCTCCTGCTTCTTTAGGAGGAATTTGTCTTTGCGAATAGGATAGCGAGTATTGAGCTCAGTGAGATTTGGGCTGTTGCACCGACCGTAGGTTTTGACTGATAGGTTCTGTATCGAAAGAGGTAGTGCTAGTGAAAGCACTTCTGGGATATCTTTGGCGATCCGAAATGATAGCCTCTGAAAAAATCTAAATTCGACTGCCCAAGGTGTGAGAATCGGCTAAAAGTGATATAAAAAGTCTCAGGAGATTTAATATGATATGGAGGATAATCTAACGGTGTTGGGCGCAGAAGGGCTTATAAGGAAGATTGAGTTCGTGAGGATCATAATTCAGTGCCTATATTCGTTGGGCTACTCGAAGTCTGCTTATTGTTTGGAAATTGAATCTGGGATCAGGTGCAGATCTCCGGAATTGGAATTGCTTGAATCGCAAATTCTTAATGGTAGTTGGGATGATTGTATAAGTATGCTTAACTCGCTTGAGGATTTGACGCATGGCACTAGGGCCTCGGCTTTGTTTTTGGTGTATAAACAGTACATCATGGAGTTTCTGAAACAGGGGAATGATTCTTTGGCGCTGGGCATATTGCGGAAAGAGATTTCGACTTCAGGGCTTGATAGAGGAAAAGTTCAGAAACTCGCGAGCAGTATCCTTTCTTTAAAGGAAATCAAGTTGTGTAGTATGAATGATAGAGCTCACGAGCCTCGGAAGAATTTATTGATGGAGCTGGAAAATTTGCTCCCACCACCATATACTTTGCCAGAAAGACGGTTGGAGAACCTGGTTGAAGCTACTCTTACTTCCCAAATTGACCATTGCATGTGCCACAATTCATCAGATGCAGTTTCCCTCTTTGAGGACCACTGCTGCAATGGGGATCAGTTGCCGACCAAGACCATTCAGGTAACCGTTGCTTACATGTTCGTTTCATTAAAGCTTTGGAATCTACAGCGGATGAATGAATTCTATCAAATTTGATTGGTGGTCATCCTTTATATTTTCGAGTGATGCTGTTTCCTTGAATAAAAATTTATTAAGCATGACTTTATTTAGAATCCTCATTAAATCCTTGTCCTGCCTCATTGGAACTTGGAAGAACTTTAATATGAGAAAATGCAAGTCTTGTTTCAACTGGAAGTGAAGCCCCAGTGATTTTACTGAAAATTTGTTCCATGAATATGCAAGTCCATGCATAGCATAAGTAGGTCACTAGGGCTAAAAAACTTAAAGATCGAAATTTATGTCCTTGTTTATTTATCTTCATGTTGAATCAGCATTCAAGCGTTCTATTGGATTGCATATTTTCACTTTATAATAGGATATATTTAGTTACGTGCATGTACATGTGCGTGCATACGTGTTAGAGTTCAGTTTTTTTTTTTTTGGATGACCCGGGAACCGCCATACAGCCGGTAGCCGGCAACGTAAACCCGGGGCGACGCTAGCGCAGGGACCCACCTCCCATGGCCCCGCACTTAAGTCACGTAATTGCGCACGCGGTGACTCGAACCTCCCCCCAACCGGAAGAGTGGGGAACGCCCGAACCAACGTGCCCACAGCGGGGTGGGTTGTTAGAGTTCAGTTTCTACCTGTACTGGTGAAAAAAGTGAAAAGAACCAGCTACTTGCCATGCAATCTAGCTTTCTACCTACACAGTTAATTCATCTGCCAGCATTTTCACTTACTTCTGTAAAGGTTGTTGGTTTCCAATCAACAAATTGGGTATTTAATCCTGAAAGATGTCAATTTCCGTCATGTTAACATTTAGTGGAACCTAAAGTGGGAGGGTAGGCATCGAGAAAATAAATAAACCTGAAATAATTTCATGGGCAATCTCTTACTTCCTTCTGGTCTTTTTGGCCTGCATGTTTAGCTTGCTACTTTATTGAACTACATTGTGTTGTCGTTGCAGATATTGACTGACCACAAAAATGAAGTATGGTTTGTACAATTTTCACATGATGGAGAATACCTGGCCTCTTCATCGAGTGACTGCATGGCTATCATATGGAAGGTGGTTTCTGGATTCTAGATTGTAGTGCTTACAATTTAGAGCGTATCAATTATTTACTATTGTCAATTGTGCTGTTTAAGCAGTCAAGGAAGCGGGATAATCTTAGTATGTCATTCTGTAGTCTAAAGATACTTTTGTATTTAGGGATATTTTGGTGATGTTTTCTTGCCCAGCAAAAGGGAACCATTTTTTAGGCAACAATGCTCATTGAGTCTGATGAACATAGTATTAGAGTAGTTTTCTGCAATTGGTTTTCCTTTGGGAAGTCTCTTTTATTTATTCTGCAAAGTATGAATGAATGCAAGTTTGAGTTGCATATGCTTGTTATAGCTAGATTGTGATGACATGGTCTTTCTGATGAACATAATTTAGACATTTCTCTTTTCTGCTGGACTAGTCCAGTTTGAAGCTTGCGTAAATATCCTTTGCTTTTGTTCCTCCCTCTTTTAATAAGAAGGAAATCTTTGTATTGTTTTTGTGTACTTCTCAATATAACAAAATTTTCCTCGTAAAAAGGAGAGGGCGAAGCTTTTTATTTTATTTTATTTTTTTATTTTTATTTTTTTTGGGGGGTGGTGGGGGAGGGGAATGTTTCAGAGCTTTTGAATTAAAGCTTGTTTGCATTCTTCAATTTTTTGTGGAAATCTTGTTTGTATTAATAATTAACATTTCAAGGCTGGTCTTTTTGTTATGTACGCAAAAGATGAATTGCAAGAAAATGTGGCTGACTTTTTGTTCACGGCGATAGGTGCTCGAAGATGGTAAAGTAACATTGAAGCACATCTTACAAAGCCACCAAAAACCTGTATCTTTTGTAGCATGGAGTCCCGATGACACGAAGTTGCTCACTTGTGGGAATGCAGAAGTCGTCAAGCTATGGGACATGGAAACAGGTACATGCAAGCGTACATTTGGAGACGATGACTTCATTGTGAGCTCATGTGCTTGGTTTCCCGACTCAAAACGACTTGTCTGTGGCGGTTCCCACTCAGAAAAGGGCATTTGCATGTGGGACTGTGATGGGACTGAGATAAAAGCATGGAGGGGGATGAGGATGCCCAAGATTCTAGACCTGGCTGTCACACCAGACGGTGTAAATCTTATCAGTATTTTCTCAGAGAGAGATATCCGGATATTGAACCTAGTGACGAATGCCGAGCGAGTCATATCAGAGGAGCATCCTATTACTTCACTTTCCATATCGTGGGATAGTGAGTTCTTTATCGTCAACCTGAACAGCCAGGAGATCCACATGTGGGATGTTGCTGGGAAATTTAAGAAACCATCTAGGTATATAGGCCACAAGCAGCACAAGTACGTGATACGCTCCTGTTTCGGTGGGTTGAACAGCAGATTTATTGCCAGTGGCAGTGAGGATGCGCAGGTATGCTTCTTGTCTCGGCAAATCCAGTATCCGCTCCACTTCAATAGGTCCTGATCTGCATGTCACTGGTTTCATAACAGACTATGGACGAGGACATACCCTGTGCCTCTTTCTTTCTATTCGTATGGAAAAAGCAATCTTAATTCCAATTGCAGATCTATCTTGAAGTGTTTGTGACAAAAGGATTTATTCTCCTAGTTGTGGCTGAGATCATTTTCGCATTTCATCCCGATGCTTTATATGATCAAAGCACAGGTCTACTAACTTTTCGAAATCTTGGCAGGTCTACTTATGGAACCAACGAAGTCCTCAGCCAATAGAGATTCTGTCCGGCCACAAGAAAACCGTGAACAGCGTGAGCTGGAATCCTCGGAGGCCTCAAATGCTGGCGTCGGCTAGCGATGATCAGACGATTCGTGTATGGGCTCCATCTGGATCCAAGAAGACGCCGGCACCCCGCATCTCGGGGAAGTGAGAAAACGGAGCAAATTTTGAACCCACTTGTACATGGTCCTTGTTACTTTTCGATTTATTCATATGTAAAATTTCCACAGCGTCTTCCACGCATCTCTCTGAAAAAATTTTGGCGAACTTTTCTTTTGGGCAGTGTTCTTGTATCATTACTTCATTTATTTCTCTGATGAGATGGTTGGAGCCGAATAAATGCAATGTTCCATGTTCCACTGCAGCACTGTAAATGCAATCAGTTGCTTGTCTGGACACCAGCTCTTGTAGCTTTAGAATGCGATATCTCCTTAAGAAGAACAGCATTAGGTCATTTTGCAGACTAGCAATGTTGAAATTGCAGTTATTTTTGCAATGATTAGGAAAGACCAAAAAATTAAAAAACATAACAGAAGGAAAAGAAAGTAATTCATAAAATCAATAAATTCGAACATATGAAAATGTAGCATTCTTTTACCACGATATTTTAAGTGACTAATTATTGAAATAAATTAAAGGGAAAAAGCCACCAAAAACCCCAAACTTTGCCTCGAGTGACAGATTTATCCCAAACTTTGTTTTGTGACGTGAAAAACCCCGAACTTTCTTCATGTGACACATTTACCCCAAACTTTTATTTGTGACACCAAAAACCCCGAACTTTCATTTGTGTGACACATTTACCTAAATCATATGGGCATTTTGGTCTTTTTACTTTTAAAAACTTTTTTTTTTTTTTTTTTTCTTCTTCTTCTTCTTCGCTCCGCCATGGCGGCGGAGGAAGCCTCGCCGGCGTCCGGGCCCGACCGCCGGCGAGGCACCCCTCGCCCGACGCAGGCGGGGCGACCCTCGTCGGCGTCGGGCGAGGCCGCCCTCGCCCGGATCCGGCGAGGCACCCTTCGCCCGACGGGCGAGGGCACCCTTCGCCGAAGCACGGGCGAGGGCGGTCCTCGTCGGCGTCGGGCACCCTCGCCGGGCCCTCCCCGACGCGCGGGCGGGGCGGCCCTCGTCGGCGTCGGGCGAGGTGCCCTCGCCGAGGCCCTCGCCCGACGCCGGTGAGGGCACCCCTCGCCCGGCGCGGGCGAGGGCACCCTCGCCCGACCCTCGCCCGGCCAGGGTGAGGGCACCCCTCGCCGAGCGGCGAGGGCACCTCGCGGCCCCGACGCCGCCGAGGGCGGCCCTCGCCGGACGCCGGCTTCCCTCCCTCCCATGGCCCATGGGAAGAGAGAGAAGAAATTTTTAAAAAAATAAAGAATAAAATAAAGAATAAGACGAAAATACCCTTAATGGGGTAAATGTGTCACAGCGGTTTAAAAATTCGGGATTTTTCACGTCACAAAATAAAGTTTGGGGTAAATCATCACTCGAGACAAAGTTGGGGGTTTTTGGTGGTTTTTTCCTAAATTAAATAATAAAGGAATCAATGCATAAAACGAACTATCAAATTTAGAAGAATGTAACAGACCCCGAGGAAGGAAGTGAAAACTAGAAAGTTTGCTGTTGTAGTGAATAGTAAAACGTTTTCTTGGGATTATCTAAAAGAATGGAATCTAGAGAAAAAAAAACAGCGACCCAAAAATTAGTACTAACATCTCCACTTATATAAAAGGATTTTTATTAAGGTTACATTATGATTTTTCCTTATCCATGTCAGCATTAGGTTTAGAAAGTGCCGCGTTACCCTAATTAAAATAGTCGGCGCTGACGTGGTGTTTCACATTTCATTTGCATATTTAACGGAAAAGACCAATTAAAAAAAAATTAAATATAACTCAAGGATCCAATTGCAAGAAAAGGGAAAAAAAATTCATGATACTAATTGAACATTTTAAAAAGTTCAAGAACCACTAGCACCTTTATCTAATTTTCATTTGTGGATACAAATACAGCACCGGTCAATTTTCCTCAAACTTGTGATTGGTCTTAAGTTAGGTAGGTTACTTTAGCAATAACCTAGAAGCCTCGATTAATTTATATATCCTTCTCGCGATAATATTAGAGAAAATTATCAAAAAAATTCTAAACCAATTATACTATATCAATTCAATTTTAAACATTTCAGTTTGGCTAATTTAATTATAAACATTTGTGTTTTTTTTTTTTTTTTGGTAACCCAAGAAATCCCGTAAACCAACGGCCAACAAGCAAACCCTGATGGAGCGACTACAGGACCCACCACCACAGTACTCCAAATAAGAATCCTTAACACTGCTTGTGGGATTCGAACTTCTCCCTTTCGTGAGGGGGAGAGAGCCCAAGCCAGTTGCGCCGCTGAGGGAGGTGGTTATAAACATTTGTATTAATACCATAAAAAACCACAAACTAATACAAATGTGACAAATTTACTTTAAACTAATTTTTTTACCATCAAAAACCCAAAACTGATACACTTTTGATAAATTTATCCCAAACTTATATATTTGTGACATATTTATCCTTTGTTAGTTTTTGTTAAATTTTACCATCAAATTGCTGAGTTATATGACACATAACCAATTGATTGGTAATATCAATTTGAGATTTTTACTCTCTATTTATTACAGTTGTACCAAATTTGTAGTTTTATGGTATTAATCTAATTTAATGAAGAGTATATTTGTCACAAATGTACCAATTTATGTTTTTTGATAGTAAAAAAAAATAGTTTGGCGTAAATTTATCACAAGTATACTAGTTTGGAATTTTTTGTGATTATTTGGGTTAAATTTGTTACAAATGTACTACTTTGAGGTTTTTTATGGTTACAAAATAGTTTAAGATAAATTTATCATAAAAGTATTAGTTTGGGGTTTTTCATGGAATTAATCCTAAGTCTTTTAAAGATTGGTCAGAAGAATTAGATTGACATTTTGTCAAAAGATTTAAAATTGAATTGATTAAATTGAAAATATTAAAATTGAATCAATATCCACATGATAGGTTTAAGACTTTTTTTATTTATAATTATCCCATAGTAACGGCACACCCATTTCTTATATTTACTCTCTAATCTTCTGAATGCGCCTACACATTATTCCAACTTGCCAAATCACCTGTCTTATCTTTCAATTGCGCGTGACACCCAATAAATCCTTGGTCCATTTTCTTGCACGACCACGAGTCGTCCATCTCCCCTTTTCGAAGATATCATCAAAAGCCTTCCCAATTTGATTGATTTTCTAGATTAATGATGGGATTTGTCGACCGTTTCAACAAAAAAGTCATACTTGATTAGGCCCTTCAATCCCTTGGTTGAAGTGTCAATCAATATCATCAATGTGATTTAGGAGGGACCCTTAGGCATATCTACTATCTAGTAGCTCGTTCCAAATGAGAAAAATTAAATAATCCCAATAAGGGCAAGCAATCTAAGTTCGCATGAATTAATTGCCTCAACCAAAAGATGTACCTTCTCGTCCAATCCATCCAATTTTTTGGAATAACCATTCACCATTGTTGCATATTTATCAAAGAGCGAATTGTGATTTTGGAGTTGTAAACCTACATTAACACCTTGTTGGAAACAGTGTTTGTATTGTTTAATGGGTTTATGTTTTTTCAAGAATGATTACGAGAAAAATACTATGAAAGAAGAGAAATTAGTGAATTCAATAGATATAGGTACTAATTGATTCAAGCTACTTAAAAGTTTGAAGAAGTTCAAGATGTGAAGATGGGTTAAATGTGATCGGATTGGTTTGTGATTAATCAAAAGGTTTGTAGTTGCTTGTAAACCCCATTATGAATGCCCGATACTCCACTCCAATTTGTGTGAACAACCTTGTGTTTGAGCTATCTTCTTGTATTTGGGCTTGTATCTTACCTTATCGATAAAGTTAGCAAGGTATTTTGTAGGATCAAGTTTATCCATCTAAGATGGAATCTAATGCCATCATTGTCGTGTATGCGTGAGAGAGAGATGTTGCATAGCTCTAAGCCTATATAAGGTTAAATTACAAGAATACATTTAAACTTATTTTGACTGCTATAAATTTCATGAAGGCCATAGTTTCCTCCGGATTTGATGGTGAAAGATTCCCTCCAATCAATCTTTTGATTGATGACTTATGAATATGGACATTAAGTATATTTAACTTTAATAATATTCCGCATATAGCCAGATGTATGGTTGAAGAAAGACTCCTCGAATGAAAGATAGAGAAAAGTACAACCATTACATGTTTTTTTGGTTCTGTTTACTAGATGAGAAGCATATTTTTGCTCGAATAAATTGGCACGGTCACAAGGGTTCAAGGCCGCTTGAAAAAAGACATAACCATTAGGTGCTTAGTCCTCTCGTTTGATTAGAAAGACAGACGAAGGTCTCGTACCGATGCATTGGCCCATATTGCTTGGTGCTTCATGTAATCTTTTTTTATCAAGTACACACTATAATCTATCAAATTCATTAGATTTCATCTTTTCAGATGGATTTTGAATTTTTTTTTTTATCTAAGGATGCGTTTATTTGGAAAACTCAATAGTTGAAAAATAATTTTCAATAAATTATTGATCATATTGGTTAGAAGAATTAGTGAACCGAAAAAGTTTTTATCACCAAAAATAATTTATATCTAGTTTTTTTTCATAAGCAATAAAAATATTATCATATCATTCATTTAATTTTATAAGTGCTAGAAGCTATTATCTTTTGAAACTTTTTTCTAAATTTTGAGTGTTTTTATAATATGAAAGCACCCTGATTTTTTAATTAACTTTATGCGGCCCCCATCCAATAGCTAGTTGCCACCTAGTATGAAAGGAAGAGAGAGAGAGAGAGAGAGAGATGTTCTATCTCTTTTTTTTTTTTTTTTGGTCGAAAGAGAGATGTTCTATCTTGGCATGTGGAGACGAAAGGTTTGCCCAAGTCGCATCCTAACCAAAAAGGGCGGTGGCATCCATCCAGAGATTAGGGGAAAAGAAAAAAAAAACACACCATAGAAAAAATCTAAGGGGGTTGACCGGTCAAAGCGACATTAAAAGCTCTTTTCAAAGCACCCACCCCTCAAGAAGCAGCAGATTAGTTTGAATGGGACCTGCATTGACTATTATCTTTCTTTGACCACAGGCCAAAAAGATCATCCCCGATCACCCACACAACCTTCCAAAAAAATAAAAATGAAAGACTGCCCGCGGGGGGGGGGGGATTCAAGTGGACAATTCTAATTGAAAGAATTATAATTTGATGTGAAGAAATGAAGTCACCGGTAAGAGGGAGCATTGATCAGAGATAAAATACAAGAGCTAGCAAGCATGTGAAGATTGACAGGACAGAGACTGCAAAACCAGAAAGAAAGAAGAAGAAGCGAGGAGAAATACTAAGAAGAAGAGGAGGACTCAAACTTGTAGTATTTATCAACAGCAACAGAGACATCCCAAGTGCAACTGAGTCCCTTTGGGATGATCACAAGATCTCCAGCACCGAACTCCACAAATTGGTCTTCTGATGATGACGACGCTGATGATGGTGAGGAAGATGACCCTCTTGGATAGACCTTCACTTTGCCCTTCACCAAGTAACACGTCTCCTCGGCATCGAACTTCAGCTGGTATTTCCCTGGTGGACAACCCCACCTAAACAAACCAAGTACCCACAAGAAATAAATTCAAGCTTTAGAGAGAGAGAGAGAGAGAGAGAGAGAGAGAAGGGTTTTACTTGGGCCAACACTTGATGTTCAATTCAGACAATTTAGACTCCGGGGGATCTCTTTCAACCAGGATTCTGAGATCATTTGCTGAGGAGGAGGAGGAGGAGGAGGGGGTTGAAGCACTTGAAGCCATGACTGAGTTTACTAATATGTGTTGTGGGAGAAGGTTATTGGAAGGTGATGTGAAGAGGTTGCTCCTTTTTTATTTTTATAGTGTCTCTGCGTCTGTTGTGTTCGTACCGTTCTGGCGTGTTTGCTTCCTGGAGAGGTATCGGAGAGAACAAATAATAATAAAATAATCCCTCTTTAGAGTTCAAGTAAGAGAGAGTATAGGAGAAATTGTCTGGTTATAAAATTGTAAAATTCAAATAGAGTAATATCTAAATTTCCCATGTACAAAAGAATTATAATTTTTACTTATTGGGCGACTCAAGGTATGTGTTAATAATAAAAGAAACCCTTTTTAGAGTTCAAGTAAGAGAGAGTATAGGAGAAATTGTCTGGTTATAAAATTGTAAAATTCAAATAGAGTAATATCTAAATTTCCCATGTACAAAAGAATTATAATTTTTACTTATTGGGAGACTCAAGGTATGTGTCTTAGGATGCTGGAATGAGAGCATAGCATTACTCTCTCTCTCTCTCTTTTCAATCTTTAAGCGGTAGAAAAAAACTTACGAGAATATTTTTTATGTCAAATTTATGTCGATTCCCACAAAAAAAGTACATAGTCACGACAGAAATATATTTAGCAAGGAGCTAGATTGGTTTTTTTTTTTCCCTTCTCTCTTGAGGTTCATTGATTCTCTTAGTACATACTTGTTTCGTCTCTATAATTAAATCTAAGAATTAGATTCTCTAATCTCGACTTTATAATTTTTTTGAAAATATTTTATTGACAAGTGTCACGGTCACGAGGTTCCAGTGACCAAGGGACCGTGTATGATTGAGGAAGACCTCCTAAGATCGCTTGAGGTTCCAACAAGAGCTTTCGAAACATTCCAAAAATAGGCGATACGGTAATTGCGCCAGGATCTAAAACTCTCTTGGTATAAATGCTAGTAGTTGATAGGCGAGAAGATACAATCTCATCCACCGGATGTAATCTCGATCAATGGTTATAATCTGAGGGCCTTAAGTATAAGAAGAGGTGTCATCCCCTCATTTATATCCATCCAACCATTTCAGAATAAAAGTCTTATTCTGTCAGAGTTTCTCTCTCTAGAAATTTTCTCTCACTGCGATTTGAGTGAGTGAGCAAGCGAGCGATCGATCCGAGTAAGGCTTGGCTTAGGCGTTTCGACAATCCAAGCAATTCAAAAGAGCCTAATTTGCCACATAATCTCGATTCCAAACAATTGGCCCGTGACAAAGTGGTATCAAAGCAAGAAAGGAGATTCGTTTTAAGAGATTGAAGAGCACCAATCGTTTGAGAGAATGTTGCGCCCAAAAGCTGTCATGGATGGAGAGGCCATTCAAGCCAAGGAGACTCGTGGCCGAGAGAAAAGAAGGGAAGCATCGATGGATGCCATAGCTGTGCTCAATGAGAAGCTCATGAATGGGAGGAGCGCCATAGCCGAGTTTATGGAATGGCTCGATGATGTGAGAGACCGCATCATGGAAGTTGAAGTCTTGCTCCGTGAAGACTTCATGAGTCTCATCAACCAAGCCACAACCCTATTGCACAAGAAGGATGAAGCCCTTGAAGCATTGATTGATTTACTGAGGGATGGAGTCCAAGTGATCGAGGAAGAGAATCCTCAAAGAGATGAGGTTGAATCCATGAAAATGGAGATCCAATAGCTTAAGACGGAGCTCGCCCTATGTAAGTTGAGCATTGTGAATGGGTTAATGCCTACGCAAGCAATGCCCAAGCTAGAGGTGTCAAGACCGAAAGAGTTCAGAGGCAACCAATCCGCCAAGGAGGTGGATAACTTCGTGTGGAGCATAGAGCAATAGTTTGGCTCCGTCAACATCCAAGACAAGTCGATCAACGTAAGGACCGCTTCAATGTTCCTAACCGATACCGCAATACTTTGGTGGCGTAATAGGTGCAACAAGATCAAGCGCAGTGCCAATCCCATGAACATATGGGATGACTTCGTGAAGGAGTTTTGAGCCTGCTTCTTCCCCACGTTTGCTCAACAAGAAGCTTATAGCAAACTCCATCGTCTCGAACAAAGAGGTACGATACGCGAGTATGTGAAGGAATTCACCAAGCTCAAACTCCAAATCCATAACCTTGGAGAAGATGAAGCTCTTGAAGCATTCATGGGTGGACTCAAGCCATGGACGCAACTCGAACTCAAGGGTCGGGATGTGAAGAGTCTCATGAGGGCATTAAGCGTGGTTGAATCCTCTTCAAAGAACTGAGAGAGAGATTAGAGGTCGGATTGATCCTCCGAGGACGAAAGCAGAGACACTCCCTGTGGGCCGAAAGAAGGTGGCTAAGTTAAGACATAGGGAGAAGGGATGTCATAGCCGTCCTTCCAAAAGAGTCAACGCCAAGCAGACTTCACCATGAGTAAGTTCGACCAACCCCCGTCATCTTCTTTCTTCATTTGCAAAGGTCTACAATGGACCCAAAAGTATCCAAAGAAGGGCAAGATCAATGCTCTCCTTGCCATAGAAGAAGAGGAGGAGGAGTCCAAAGAAGAGAAGAGGCAGCTTGGAATCATGAAGTATCCTAATGTCGTCCAAGCCTCGTTGCCAAAAAGAAGGAAGCCACACCAAACACGGACATGTCTTTCATAGAGATCGAGGTATGTGGCCAAGCCCTATAAGCCTTGATTGACACGGGTACTTCAAACATGTTATGTCGACCAAACTAGCAAAGGCATTGGGACTTTGCGTGGAGCCAATAGGGAAATCGTTCAAGATCGTCAACTCAAGCAGCCTTGCGAGCATAGGCTCAACTCCAAATGTGGACATCCAAATTGGAGGATGGAAGGGCAAGCTCTTATTCGAGATAATTCCTCTCGATGACTACAATCTTATCTTGGGTATGCAATTCTTTCATTGTGTGAGGTCAATGATCAACATGAGGACCAAGTGTATCATGATCCTTGATCCACAATGTCCGGTGATGATCCCAAAGATCAAGGGAGTGATAAACACCAAGACCTTCGCCACAATCTGACGCCTCGACAAAGACCTAAAGGCTAAAAAGCGCATGATCGAGCCACAACCGAAGCCACAACCCTTGGAGAAGCCGAAGGTAGGGTTAGACCCTCCTACTCCAACTCGCGACATGCTGATCCAAGCACTCTTCCCCGAGGTAGATTACTTGCTATTTACCATGCCCGAGTCGAAGTTGGAGCCATATTGTCCACCGATCGAGAGGCTGAGGACCAAGTAGAATAGGAACAAGAGAGCTCGAGCTCATGCTAAGAAGAAGACCACTCAAGCCGAGAGCATAGAGGGCGTTGCTTGAATGAGTGGGGGAGAATGTCATGGTTACAAGGTTCCCGCGACCAAGGGATCGTGCATGATCGAGGAAGACCTCCTAAGACCGTTTGAGGTTCTCGCAAGAGTTTTTGGAATGCTACAAGGACGAGCGAGATGGTAATTACGCCAGGATCCAGAACTCTCCTGGCGTAAATGCTGACAATTGGTAAGTTAGGACATGTGATATCGTCCCCAAATGTAATCTTGATCAATGGTTGTAATATGAGAGCCTCAAGTATAAGAAGGAATACCGTCCCCCTCATTTATATTAATCTAACCATTTCGGAATAAAATTCCCATTCTCTTAGAGCTTTCGTCTCTCTAGAAACTCTCTCTCTTTAGGATTTGGGTGAGCAAGCAAGCGATCGATTCGAGTAGGGCTTGGCTTAGGTGCTCCTACAATCCAAGCGATCCAAAAGAGCCGAAGTCACCACAAGATCTTGATCCCAAACAATCGGCCCGTGACACAAGTGCTTTTAAAGCACTAATCAATTGAGTTAAATAAGAAATATTTACAAATAAACTTTAACAAGTGTTCGTGAGTATACTCCTTTTCTTTCTTCTTTTTTAAAAAAGGCATTGCCATTTTAGGTAATGAGTATCACCTCTTTGAGTTGGTTTTTTTTGGGGGGGAGGGTGATTTAGACTTGTCTTACTTAGTTATTGAAAATTAAAACATTCAACATCTAATGATAGGGAAAAAACCACCAAAAACCCAAAATTTTACCGAAAGTGACAAATTTACCCCCTTTTTTTTTATATGAAAAACCTCAAACTTTGCTAACCATGACACATTTACTCCAAACTTTTTTTTGTGACACAAAAAACCCTAAAATTGTATCCGTGTAACACATTTACCCTAAACTATAGGGCATTTTCGTCTTTTACTTTTTTTTTTTTTATTCTTTTTCTCTCTTCCCTTCTCTGGCTATGGCGGAGGGAAGCCGGACTCAAGCGAGGGCCTCCCTCGCCAAATCTAGCGAGGGCACCTCTCGCCTTACGCCGGCTGGTGCCAAATTTGGCGAGGGCAACTCTCACCCGACGTAGGCGAGGGCGGCCCTCATCAACATCGAGCAAGGACAACCCTCATCCGACGCAAGTGAGGACGGCCCTCGTCGGCATCGGGTGAGGGCTATCCTCACTAGATCCAGCCCAAGTGAAGGCTGCCCTCGCCGGATTTGGCGAGGGCTGTCCTCACTTAGGCTGGCAAAGGCAACACCCAGGGGAGGGTTGCCTTCGCCCAACGCCGGCGAGCGCTGCCCTCGCTTAAGTCTGGCTTCCCTCCGCCATGGTCGGCGGAGGGAAGAGAGAAGAAGAAAAAAAGGGAAAAAAAGAAGAAGGAAAAATAGAAAGAATAAGGCAAAAATGCCATTGGTCATATAGTTTAGGGTAAATGTATCACGGTTATCAAAGTTTGTGATTTTTACGTCACAAAAAAAGTTTAGTGTAAATTTGTTATTTTGGGCAAAGTTTTGGATTTTTGGTGACATTTTCCCTTAATGATATTAAACATTTGCACCCGCGTATACAAGGTGACAATCAAGGTAATAACTTGCTAGATTTTCATCATAAAAAGGCAATAATATTGTAAGGCTACGTTTGGTTGTTTATATTTCTAGTAGGATAAGACTAAATAGGATAGGATATGAAATTCATGAATTTTGTTATATCACATCCACTGTTTGGTAAATCGTAATAATATCATGTATATTGTTTAATATAAATAGTATATCAGTGTAAATGATCCTAAAAGTTACACAAACAGAGATGGTAAAAATCTCTCGTGATATTCTTGATTACTTCATTTTTATTTGCTTCTTTTCCCTCTCTTTTTTGATTTTTTAATTTTTATTTCCTTTTCCCCTTCCATCATTCTCTAATAAAATTTTATTAAATGTAAACTATACTAATATACCTAAAAAACTAAAATAGCTAAAATACGTAATAAATATAAATATATTTTTAAATATTGATTTTATATTATAAGATAGAATTAAATTCGAATATATAAATAAAAATAATATTAAATTAAAAATAATTTGTCATTATTTTTCCATTTTGAGTTTCTTGTATTTAATATCAAATATTATTTATATTGAAATATAATTTAAATTTTATTAATTTAAGAGACTTGTTATTCGAGAAAAATAACCTTCATATTATCAATTTTAGAAATCATATTCATTTTTATCCTATCTTCTTATAGGATAATCTAATTCGTGTTATATTTTTCTTATATTTGACTTTATCTTATTTTGAACAGGTACCAAATATAAGATAGGATAATTTTTTTCATATCTTGAATTATATCCCTAAATGCAACCTAAGATCTTATAATAATCCATGGCAGTAAGAAAATTATTGCTGACGCTTCTTTTTATTTTTAGTAGTTGCGCCGACTTACCCACTCATAAGATGTCATTGTCATGAAAATAATTTATCCTATCTTCATAGCATGTAAATGGTGCCAACAAAATTAGTTGCAGGGGCAGGTGACTCCTAGTTGATTGCCTTGCAAAGCTATTTTGACCTTTTTTTGACTATAGAGACATGCATCAAAGCAAACAATATAAAATCCACTAACATCAAGCCTTCTTTTTCTTCAATATTAGAAACCCTTGAAGCAAAATTTGCATCGTTTCTAATTGTCTAAATGTTGATTATAAGCAAAATCTCATTTGCCTCTCCAATCACATACTTTCATGACTTAAGTTCAAGTCAAAATTCAGCCTACATGAAAAGAAGGGAGTGTTAGAATACTTAGATATTAAATAATGCATTAGCTCAATAGTTGAAAATTTTAGAAAAATTGGTGGTAATTCCACAAAATTGAGCGGTGTTTCCCTCATGTTCCTCTAGCTAGAGACAGATGAATTCCAACTTTTGCTGCTTTTCAGTATTGGGTTTCTTCTTTCCTTTCAAAACCCATGATGTTATGTCGTTTGATCAATGGTCTCTCTCTCCAAAAAAAGAAATAGTATGATCATTAGGGAGCAGTTGAGAAATGCGTGAGCAAAACTTTTAGGATAGTCGGTCGCGGTCCCGAAAAATCGAGCGGTGTTTCCTTTACGTTTCTCGAGCCAAAAACAGATGAATTCCAATTCTTGCTTCTAGTATCAGATTTCTTCTTGCCTTTCAAAACCTATGATGCTATATCACTTGGTCGATGGTCCCTCTCTCCAAAAAGTAAAAGAAGTATGATGATTCAAGAGGAAGCAGTTGAGAAATGCGTGAGCAAAACTTCCATCCGATATAAATTTTGGTCAAATGATTGACGATACTCATTTGCAGGTGGGACAGCACTGTGGAAAGCCACTCGACTCCCCCTCACTTTTTCAAACCCAAAAATTAAATGCGTTTTCGGTGGAGGTGACATCGCATGTTATTGCATCTACACGTTCTTTATTTGCCTTTTGGGTTATCAATGAATAAAAATATGATACTGCTCCTGATGGGCTTACTTCCGGACAAGTGTTTATAGCTGATGGAAGGGATGCTGCCAAAGAAAAGAAAAAAAGTGGATGCAAAGGCGAAGCTTAAAGGAGTTCTTTTTTTTTTTTTTTTTTTTTTTTTTTTTTTTTTTTTTTTTTTTGTGTTCTTTGCTGGTGGAAAAGCTAGGGTTCCGCATGTGATGTTGATATCTGATCACGTGATAATGTGAAATCCCGTAAACAATGCCTTTGGCAATAAAAGTGTGTTTGGTGTGCGGGTTATTTGGTACAAATCAAATGGAAAATGACTTCTTATATCCTATCTCTTATTATTTAACGATTTATCAGATATGATATAACATATGAACGATACCAATTTATTTGATGACCGTGAGATAAGGTTGAACTTTACATGTGTGTTTATGCGTCTATGTCAGAGAGATTGTGATGACTTAAATAATGGTAGTTGCCTTTACCTTGGCATTGCAATGTAACATCACAATCATCGAAGGATGGTTGGGGGAAGGGGGTCGGGAGGGTATTTAAAGAACCCAAATCTACTAGTAAATTTGAAATTGAGAGAAAAGATTGAGGCACAACTCAAAAGATAAAGTGGCGAACATGGCCATTTGATTTCTTGTAAACCGCTAAACTCAAGACCAATACTAACCGGTGGAGGTCATCGGAGATCGGTGATTATTGATGCATCGGTACCACTCCCGGTGGTTGTTGTGAACAATAAGCACAACCACTCTCTCTGTAATCAATCTAGACAGAGATTAAAGTCAAGACATCACATGCCAACACTGTTGTAACTGGTGTAAAGGCTACGCGCGCGCGCACACACATATATATATATATGTAATTTTACTTACGATTCTATAATCTTTTGACATGCGTAGGAGAAATTTTATTTGGGCTTACCCCACCCCGCATGTGAGATTTTTAATTTATATATATATATATATATATATATATTTGGGTTATTGGATAAACCAAATGATGGACTGAACAACTTGCTGGAATCCCCAACCACATTGTGCTCAAGCACCAGGCCATCACATTCAACTCACAAGCGATTGCTTGGAAGGTTAAGCATTTCATCCGAATGTGTCTAACTCTATTTTCATATAAATTGTTTCCCGTTCAAAGTAACTATGTTTTCATACTTGATTAATCTATTCAAGTAGAGCTAGACTCTACCTATATCATTGAATTTTTGGAAATAGAAAGAGAAGAACATTGTAGAGAGAGAGAGAGAGACACGCAAGAGGTAGAGAGAGAAGCTACTTAACCTATGCAGATGAACGTTCTTCTCTCTCTCTCCTCCTCAGGGGTAGAGGGTCTAGTGATACTTGAATAGATTAATCAGCTGCATATGAATGTAGGCTTCATTGTTCGGCCCGAATCCTTTCGGGTCATTTAGAACATGTTGCAAGGAATATCAGGGGGATACTGCAAAGCAGAATGTCTGGTTCGGTCAAATCAATTTTATTTCTTTGTCTTATTAGTTCAGGTAGCTGTACCTTTTGATTCAGCTGTACAACCTAATTTTCGTACTTCAGGGACTAGACACGTCAGTCCCATCACTGACAGAAATGCCAAAACACGTGTCCGAATAATTTTTTTCACTTTTTTATTTCTAATACGATCTAAATCTTGTGATGTACATCCGAAATTTCCATGATATACAAAAATTGACATGCAGATTCGAGAGATTGTACCCGCTCCAGACATGCAAATCCGAATACAATCCGAATCGGACGTCATGAGATAGAGCCCCACCAATATGAGCACCATCATGTTCAGTTGGGGTTTGTACAATGAAACGACTCGGTCCAAGACCCAATCGAAAATCTCAAAATCAAGAATCACGTGTAGGCCATAGTACTACTTCAAATTGACAGCTCTCTCGCTCGGATCTGATCCGAGACGTAATCGAAAATCTCGAAATCAAGAATCACGTGCAGAGGATAGACATAGTACTACTTTACGTCAGCAACTTGCTCACTTTCGTACCCAATTGGATCAAACATCTCCGAGCATAACGTGGCGGTGAAAAATCCACTGTGGGAAATAGCTTAGCGGGAGATGTATTTTGCGAATGACTTCACAGAATGGATTTATTCGAAAAATAAAAATAAAAAACCAGGTCCTACTCTACTCTATTCCTATTCTATACTCTCTCTGCCATTTTCGCTTCCGCACCCTTTAAGGGCGTGAATCGAAACTCACTCTTAAACTTACGTGTCCCCACCCCATCCCCCGAGAAGGTGGGGATTAACCTCACCTCCCCCTTCCATGTTGGAAGGGTGGCACAATGGATGTATTTTGCGAATGACTTCACAGTGGTTTAAAAAAAAAAAAAAAAAAACCAGGTCCCTTAGTGCGGTCTAAATGCTCCGAAGTCCAACGTCGGTTCCTCTTGCGCAGCGGAAGGAGACCCAAATCAAACGTTTGCGGAACGTGACTGTGAGGCTACTTGTCCTGAGATTATGCGTAGAATAGGTGCCATCGCGACTTCAGGAAAAAGCGCTAAAAAAGTCATAAATGTCATAAACTTTTTTTTTTTGCACCAATTTAGTCCTAAATTTTTTTTTTTACGTTATGCCAATTTAGTTATTTTCGGATAATTTGACCAAATTTTGCTAATTAGACATTGACCGATTGACGTGACCTTATCGGCGCTGACGTAGATAACTTTTAATAATATTTTAATATTTTAATATATTTTTCTTTTTTTTTTTCTTTTTTTCTTCTCCTCCTCCTTCCTCCACCGATTGTTGGATCTCGGCAACTAGCCGGGATCTAGCGAGGGTCGAGCCTCGCCCATGGCTAGTGAGGCTCGCCCGCCCGGTGCCGCCATGGGCAAGGCTCGACCCTCGCCAAATCCAATGAGGGCAAGCCTTGCCCGCCCGGCGTGAGGCTGCCCTTGAGGCTTGGGTGGCAAGGGCGAACCCGCCGGCCCGGCGCAAGGCCGCCCTCACGGCCTCGAGCTGGCCTTGCGCCGAGTTGGTAGGGCTCGCCCTCACTGGCCATGGGCGAGGCCCGACCCTCGCCAGATCCGGCCGTCGCCTCTAGCCGGTCCCGAGATCTAGCAACTAGCTGGAGGAAGGAGGAGGAGGAGAAGGAAAAAAAGAAAAAGAAAAAAAAAAATAAAATATTATTAAAAGTTGTCCTCATTAGTGCCGATGAAACCACGTCAGCCGATCGGCGTCTAATCAACAAAATTGACCGAAAATGACTAAATTGGCACAACGTAAAAATGTGTAGGACTAAATTAGCACAACGTAAAAATGTTTAGGACTAAATTGACATAAATACAAAAGGTTTATAACTTTTTTAACACTTTTTCCCGACTTCAAAGTTCCAATCCTTCCGGTACTTCACATCATCGTCGGGCTGACCAAATCAATCGTCGAGGGTTCTGATCTCACCTGGAATAATTTTCCTATGAAATGAAACTAAAAATATTCATGCAGTGACTTGTCTTTCGTTTCGTGAGGGCTTAGTAATTTTCTGAAATCGAGGGCTGGTTGTATCTGGGCTCTCGGGTCGCCTACCCACAAAACGATCTTACAAATCAAGTTACCAATTTCTAGGAATGTGTCCAGGCAGAGTTGGCTCAGTTTGACTAGGGACTACTTAAATTTTGCGGGCGTTCGAGCTCTTTTCTCGTGAATCTTCTACGCAGCCTGATATACTAGGGCTACTTGCGAATGCATCTTCTACATGGATCAGTCCGACAACATGACCGTCCGTAATGTTTTATGGAGATCTTGTCTGCTCATTAGACTCATCCGATGCGATTTGGCGTGCGTAGCATTCTTTGGGTTACGTCTCCCTCTTCTTACGAAAGCAATTTTCAGAAGTCGAGAATCCAGGTAGTGGAGTCCAAGCAATGCCTTATATCATTAATAAGCACGGCTTGTATTTGTTGCGTTAACCAGCGTCCACAAGCTATATGCTTCGCATTCTACATAAAAGAAAGTATCAAATGTCCAAAGTACCGAAGGTATTCCGTTTCTTCTGTTACTTAACAAGTACCGAAGGCAGGCGTAAACGAAGTTCTATCAAATTCTCATTTGACCACAGGACACTCGTAACGTCGGGAAATAGGATAACCAGGAACTCAAGGCGTAAACGGAGTTCTTCTATCAAATTCTCATTTGACCACAGGACACTCGTAACGCCGGGAAATAGGATAACCAGGAACTCAAGTGATTGGGTAACTCATATCGCTACAAGTAATTTAGATCAAAGAAGTTGCCTGATGACGAGAGAGAGAGAGAGAGAGAGAGAGAGAGAGAGAGATGAATAACTCGAGGAATTTATTGTCCTTGTGAAGACTAAATACATTTCTTGCTTATTGCCGCAGAAACAAAGAAGAGGCAATGAGGTGAAAGCGCACAAGTAAACAGAAGGCTACCGAGGCTCGTCTTCGAGAAGCACATACTCAACCTGTCAAGAAAGGAAAACGACGTCACTTGACTGTGAATGGATTCATGAGAACTAGTGTAGAAATCGTAGATTTTTCGTTTGTAAACAGTAGATTATAGGTTGGGGCCAGTTACGACAGTCTGTGTGGCCGCAGAGCAAGTCTATGACCCTATACAGATACGATTACAATGTACAGGCTTAAGCTCAGAATTCTTCAATGCATGCATTCTACTGTGGGGACGGTCTGGCAAATGAGACTGATGCAAATTTTTTTACCGTGGCTACAAAATACGTACCGCACGGATTGTTGTTTACAGAAGCTCTACTACTAGTGCAGATGCGCCTCCTCCACCATTGCACACGCCACTAACACCATACTTCCCATTTTTCTGCCTAAGCACCTGCAATACCATAGACTTTTGATAAACAAAGGGGAAGTACATTGCCATACTAAAATCATTATGCTTGCAATTATCGCTTCAGAAAGAATGAAGAGGAGACGCTTCATCATGCAATAGTACTAAAGCACGATTAGGAGCAATGAAATGAATTAGAACTGTACCCCCAAAAGAGTGGCTATGATACGAGCTCCACTGCAACCTAGAGGATGACCCAATGAGACGGCACCTCCGTGGACATTAATTTTCTCCTGTATCAAAATATTGGGATGACAAATAACCAATCAGAACTGAGAAGAGAACGATGCTGCTCAAGTCAGGATGCAAATAACACTTCACAGTAACTAAGATATTCGCATGCCACAGAGACTAATACAAGGCAATCACACATGCACTTGTGCTAGAGCAAGACTCATGACTAAGTGGTTCAATTTACCGAGTTGATTCCCAGAATTTTCTGATTTGCCAGAGCCACAACCTGCACATAAATTAAACCAAGATAAGTGATCTCCTGAATCAATCTATTTCTTGTGCAAAAGACAAGCCCATAAACATACAGCAAAGGCTTCATTTATTTCATAGTAGTCAACTTGTGAGGCCTCCAAGCCAGCATTTGCAATAGCTTTCGGAATCGCAAGGGCTGGAGTTGTTGTAAACAACTCTGGTGCCTGCAAAAATTGAGCTCAAATTAGCATCTAATAGCAGTCTCTGTTAAATATATAAAACATGCAGTTTACAATTAAACATATTGAGTAAACTTTTCTTCCTGCAGCATGCAATCTATCTCCATTACCTGAGCAGCATCAGCATATGCTCTGATCTTTGCAATGACCTGAAGCCCGAGCTCTAGTGCTTTTTCACCACTTACTAACACAAGGGCTGCAGCACCATCGCTGAAAGTTTACAGCATAAATCTTAGTCCAATCTTTCATTTAAACCATACTTAAAATTAAGCAGTCTAATGCTTGGGATATGTCTACAACCTAATCATTAGACTGTTCATAGAAAGATGTATCAAATGTCCTAGAACCTCAAGTTGTGACATTGATATCATACAAATAGTAGACTATCATGCAAAAACCTGCATGAAAATTTTCTCAAGCAATTCTACATCAATGCTGGAATTGGTGTTTGACACAATTCACATAAGGTGTTGAACAGTAGTAAGCAAGTTAGGTAATAAGGCAAACTAACATCACAAGACAGATCTGCCTATGTGAATACTCAGAAATTTCTGGACCGAATTGTCATGTACCAGACCTTATGCTAGAGGCATTCCCTGCAGTAACAGTGCCTCCAGTCTCCTTGAAACTTGGACGGAGCTTTCTCAGCTTTGCAGGGTCAAACTGAAAGAACACATAATCGTGTCAGTTCTTGCACATAGTCAAAACATCAAGTGGTTGTATTTATGGACATTTATGAATTCCATCTGTATCTGTAAACACTTAAGTGCTGACTTTTATTAAATGGAAACATAGTAGTGAAAGGAAAAACTATCTCCAAATATGCACATTAGTCCAGTCAATTTCTAGGACAGATAATTTTCCCGCATTATTGATTTGTCAATGCTCACTACGTTTAAGGTTTACCTTTCCAAGACCTTCATCCTTGTCAACAATTGTTGATGGTTTACCCCTTCCTCCAGAAACTTCAACCTGCATAATTCCAGGTCAACATTATGAAGGATGCATAAAGATATCATGCAGCTAGCATTAGTTAACAGTAACCATATGTCCCACCGGCACAATTTCCCATGAAAAAGCACCACTGTCTTGTGCAGCAATTCCCCGCTCAAAGCTCTGAACAGCATAGTTATCCTGCATAATCAAAGAGAATAACTCAACAAAAATTCTAATTGTTTCATGCTTATTAATAACAGTAACTAATAATTCTATTTGAAATACAAAAGAGGCTGAGTATAGCAGCTTGAGAAAAGAAGACATCAAGTATCTAGCTCTAGGTCCATTAAGACATGTAGCGCCATTGGTTTCACTGTCTTTCTATGAAGCTCTACTTGATAAAATGCAAAAGTATATAGTTGGATGAGGCCCTCACGCCAGTGGTCGTCCAGTAAAGGAGTAGAAATAAAAAGGAATAATGGCAAGAGGGAGGAGGGCTGGCTCATTGTTACCTGCTCTTCCCTTGTTATGGAGTGCTGTTCTGCACATATTTCACCACACACTCCCATTCCATAATCATTGTAGACATCCCAAAGACCATCCTTTAACATTCCATCTACAAGTGAATCATGCCCAAGTCTAGACCCCTTCCTGCAGATATGCAAGGCATTTGTTGAGTTAATGGTGTGCTATTTACGTTCTTCTCCAGTGGAAGTTAAGTGGCAATGTCATGGAATTGAAAATCTTAGTTGGAGCATGCCTAAACATCTTGGGAGGCATCAAGCAAATCCAAAAGGAGTGAACAGGGGCATTCTTCTACGATGAACACAATGGTAAGGGAACATAAGTTTGGGAGGACTAACCTTGCCTCAGCAAGATATTTAGGCACATTAGACATGCTTTCCATGCCACCTGCCACAACAACATCGTTGATGCCCAGCTGGATGCTTTGTGCGGCAATTATAGTAGCTGTGAAAAAGGAGGGACAAATAAGCTTATGGCAGGTGCTTCACAAGCATCAATGATGAAGGCTCACTCACTAGTGAGAAATAAAGCTAATCAAAAGTTGAGGAGAGCACCTTTCATTCCTGATGCACAAACTTTGTTGATAGTAGTACAAACCACTGAATTCGGTATTCCAGCTCCTAACGCAGCTTGTCTGGCAGGAGCTTGCCCTAAGTTTGCACTGAGGACATTGCCAAAGAAAACCTCTTGTACTGATGATGGGTCGACATTGGCTCTCTTCAGAGCAGCTTCAAATTCAACAGTATAAACAATTATTGAAATGAGGAACAATATTGAAAGCACTCAGGAGTAGTACTCTTGGAATACACTTGGGAATGCGTTGAAGAAATGCTGCATCTTTACCTTCAATAGCTATAGAACCAAGCTTGGTGGCTGGCAAAGATGAAAGAGTACCGAGAAACCCACCCATTGGCGTTCGTGCAACACCGACAATGCAAACATCTGTACATGGTGACAAAGATGGATAATTAGGTTAGTAACCATAAAAATCTCATCGTTTTTGTTTTATCCAATTCTTGATTTATACCTGACATGCTTTCTTAATGTACATACCATTCAAACTTTCAAACATATTATATTATTTCAAGGATCGCTGCAATATTAAATCTCCTTGACAATGTTTGCATTTTCAATTACTCAATCACAAAAATAAAGGATCGGACAAAACTATAATTACTTCACGGAACATGGTAAAACAGATCTCCCATGTAGAATTCATAAATTATTTAATAAGAGCAAAAAATTGATGGGATACTTCATGAAGATTATGAGATCGGTGCTTGGCATCAGATCGAGTACCTCTCAAATGTCAGTCAGAACATATATATTTATTACGTGCTTCAGAAAGAAACGAGGCACACGAAACAGGACAAAAGACATTCAGCCACTCTAGTGGAACAGCGGTCAAACTCGATGCTTTAATTTGTCAACTCAGCCAAAAAAAAAATCACTCACAAGAAGATTTCTTCAGGATATCAGAAAATAAAGTTAACAAGGATCAAAATATCGATCGCACTATCCAGTGCGACAGCGTGAGGAAGACTGAAGATCTAATCAAGTTCGAGTACGTGATCATCACCTCTTGGCTTGATAGAATCTGAAGAAGCTGTAGACGCAACTGGAGCCATGGATTCGATTCCGCTCACGAAGATCTGCAAGCACGAACAATCCGTCAGTCACTTAAAATTTGGCCCAAGAACGACCCCAATCATCTCCGCGCCACAGCTCGCGGGAATTCGGAAGACGCGTTCGTTTGCATGCCTTCGCAGCGAACACCTCACACACACACACACGCACACACACGCACACACACAAAATGCAAACGCGAGCGAGCGAGCGACGGCGCTCTAAAAACCGAAAGACTCCGACGAAATCGATTCCTCCCGATCGTTCGAACGGGGAAATCCACATCGGAAACAGAACACAAGCGCGCGCGCGCGCGCAAGCAGACAGATCTAACATGATAAACCAAGCGCGCGCCGTGAAAGACAACGGACTCCGTCGCCGTTCCGGCGAATCCTCAGCTCCGGCGAGGAATCGGACGGAGGAACTAGGAGTACGCAAGCGATCCGGCCGACGAAAACGCCGATTTCGCCGGCGGAGGAGCACTCGAGATGGACAGTGCTCGTCCGCCGGCGACGATGACGATGACGATGATGCGCGATCGACGGGACGGAGCGAGGAGGGGGCGTTGCTTACCTGTCTAGCTTGGCGCAAAAGCTTCTTGCTCTGCGAGACGGAGCGCGAACAGCGAGAGCGACAGAGGTAGAGAGAGAGAGAGAGAGAGAGAGAGGTTTTGGGGGAGCTCGGGGAGAAATGAAGTGGACAGCGCCTTTAAATAGAGCGAGAGAGGACCACCGTTCTCCGGCGGCGCCGGGCAGTGCCCCCGGTGCCCCCCCGACCATACCATTTTTTGACTCGTTGCGCGGGTTTTATGGTAATTTGACTTCCTTTCCTTTTTATCAGGATTTTGATTAAGGGAAGTCACCATCGGGTAACTATAATTGAGAGAATTCTTGCAATTTCTTACGCATTCATCGTCCCGGTACAATGAATGACGCATATTCCATAAACCACCGGTACCGTGAATGACGCATATTCCATAAACTAATTTTTTTTTTTTTTTTAGATAGTAGAAACTTAACGAGTGTCTCAAAAGTGCTCGTGAACTTGATCATTTCCATAAAAATAATGTCCGGGTGTATTAAGGTTGATATGTGAATAATGATATATTAATGAGGACGAATTCTTATTAAGGATATAACTTGATAGTTTTGATATCAGTCAAACGTAGCGTGCTTTTGTTACTTTTAATTTTATATCAAGTATAATGCATTCTTGATTTCTGACTACGTATGCGCCGTAATTTATTTATTTGTGGGATTTGTTTTTGAAGTTGGATCTTTCGTCGCATTGTTAAGAAAAATAAAAATTCAAGTAAGAAACTTCGAGCATCGGTCTATCGATGACTTTATCTATTTTTATTGCGCTTTTTTCACTTGGCCGTCGAAATTGTTTTGCTCACTTTTGTGCAAATGAAGAAAAAGCGAGCTTGCAACATGGGCATGGAATATTTTTTAAATTTGTTCGAGAAGGAAATGAGCATAAAAAATTTGAAAGCTGGTTACAATTTCTCCCCATATTTTCCATTCCTTCGGCTAAAATGTCAATATTTCTAACTAAAAGTACAAGAAATGCTTGGGAAAATAACATTCGTAAAAAAAAAAAAAAAAAAAAAAAAGACCCCTCGACAAGTATATGAAGCCACGATACTGTACCATCTTAAAAAATATCGAATTTAACTTTTAGGATCGATGTAGCTGATTGGAGTATTTGCCAATCTTTTGTTAAAGGATTAGTCGCGGTCTATTCAAATCCCATCGACCACGTACAAATTATTTTGGATCAAGTCTACCTACATAGATAAAGGCGCGCATGATAACATTTCTAGAACAAAAATCAATTTCTATTTCTTAAACGAATTTTTGAGTAAAGAAATGCATTAGATAATGACTCAAAATTTCTATTTTTAGAATAGAAATTCGTTTGATAATAGAATAAAATTTTCATTTCGAGAGGGATAGTGGCAGGCGGCGAGCATCCAACAATTGATGGCGGGCGGTAGACATCCCACAAGCGGCGGGTGAAAGATGAGCAATAACGAGAGTAAACGATGAGAAAAGTTTTTCATTTTTCATTTTGTTCTAAAAATAGAAAAATTAAAAAAAAAACTTTTGATTTCTACTCCAGATCTATTTTTGAAATAGAAATCTGTTTCTGAAATAGAAATATGAAATCGCGTTATAAAATGGATTTCTGTTCCAAATTTATTTTAAAAATAAAAAAAAAAATCAAAGAAATTTTGTCATGTGCAATTTAAAAAGGTCGGAACTTAGGGTCTGAACTTAATCGGGGCCACAAGCCGCACGGCTTTCGAAAATAAGGTAAAACCAAAAAGAGCTTTGCAAAAAATTTAATGGGGATGGGCGGAGGAGGAGGAGCAGGATGGGGAGTTGGTGAGGAGAGTCAATTAAGGACAGCAGCAAGCAGCAGGCAGCGCCCCATCTCCTTTGGCGACTGCCGATTAAAACAAGCGGACACCCACCAGATCGGCGATTTATTGGCCCCGACAGCGACACCTCGCACGTGTCGGGGCCACGGGGATGTAAGATTCCAGCGCATGTGTTTTAGCCGGAGAGAGAGAGAGAGAGAGAGATGGAGATGTGTTGGTACTGGTGGCAATAAAGATGGACTGATGATGAGTAATTCGGTGGCTATTAGAATTTAGAATGTGGCGTTTCTGAAAAGTACGACGACCAAAAAAGTGGGAAGTGAGTTTATCGACCAAAATCCATCGAGAAATAATTTTAGTGCGGTATGGAGAAGCTAATACGTCCTAATTGAGCTGTGACTCATCGATTTAAATTTTCGAGTGAACACGAATCTAATCGGATATTTTGACCAGTTTGAACTTGGGCTTTCTTTTGGCCATCTCTCGATGACAAACTTCATGGTTCAAAAAGAGACCATAGATGAACAAATTGAGATATCTTGAAATAAGTATTGATTTTTTTGTTGTGCACTCCCAACAATGTGAGTCGCGGCTGGTAAAACAAACCCCATTCACATCGACAAAAAAATCAAGATATGCAATGATATTTGGACTTTTCCTCCTATGCAATTGATCGGGATGATCGAATTCAAAGCTATGATAGTGATTCTTGATATTTCACATCTTTTTTTTTTTTTTTGGTCGATTGATCCATGTGGGTAGCACGGTTTGTGTACAATATATTATGTAAACACCACCGTTACATATTGATTCCTTTTTGAGATAATTGATGAGTCTTATTTTTGGCCAAAAGACTTTGATTTTGAGTTTAAAAAGAATAGATAATTAAAGATGCAAAGCAAGTGAGAGGAGACCTTTCTCTTTTCACTCCACACAAAAAGATTTTCCTTTTCCTAGTAATATTTGGGAGGGGCACGCTCATCACAAGCGGAAGCTGCATGTGGCATGAAACATGTCCAAATCCACAATTCAATGTTTCACCAAATGACAAAAGGTCAACGCAAACGGTGCAGACAAAAGAGCCTCAGTGGCCAAGCCAACTTTGATTGACTTTGACTCACGCACGTCCAAGAAGCGGAATTTTTCCAAGTGCAAATGCTCCTTAAAGTTGTTATTTTCCCTTCACACTGACTTCCATCTTGGCCGGCCCCACAGAAGAAATACATTGAGAAATATATGGTGTTGGACCTTTCAACAAAAGGCTAAGTTGATTGATCCGGGAGACCATATATTTATAAAGTGTTTGAAAGTTTAATTCAAAACTTAAGCTAAAAGACAAATTATATGTAAATGAAGAACATATAAATGCAATTTAGCAAAAGCTTAAACTTATAAGCAGATGATGACTATCTATACGTCACCATGTAAATCCCGATCTCGAGCGAGGTGAGATATTTTAGCATCCCTCTTAAGTGGACACACACGCTAAAAATGTGGAATCCGACCCTGATGAAATATTAGAAAAGACTAGTGATGTGAGATTTTTTAATACCCCATCTCACATGCAAGTTAGATTAAGAATGACATTAGTACTTTGATAAACGGAGGGATGCACAAGCAAAGGTCGATACAAATATTTTTCTATAAGTAAATGAAAATCAAATCACTCTCTACACACACACACACACACATATATATATATATAAAGAGAGTAGAAATCTCGTAAATCAATTATGTGAGATACTTTAACACATGGATTTCCAATCAACTTAATAAATTAAAATATAGTTTATCAACAAAATATATATAAAAAGAGAGTAAATACGTGTTCCTCTTTTCCTCTATTATTTGCAATATTTCTAGGAGTATTCTCAAAGATTGAACATATCGATCATCCAATGGTCAAATGGCACATAGAGGGCGTGAATTTTTATGCATGTGAAAGGTTGTGATTTCAATTTAATTTTTTATTATATTTTATATCGCAATCAAAACAAGAATTTGGGGGAGCATCCCAAGTCAAAGTGCTGCCAATTTAGTTATCTAATAAAAATAAAGTCACGGGTGCCTTTTGCTGACTTGACAACGATTGATTCCTTCTTCAATGGAGTTTGGCTGGCAAATGCCTTTAGCATTTTATAAGAATGGAGTAATAAAAAATCATAAATGTCTCTCTAAAACCTCACATGAAAATGCTTGAACACCTTTGATTGAGAAAACCAAAAATGACATCCAAGAGGTTGACCCATGAATTGCTTATCACTCAAATCGATTCAACTGGATTCAAAGTTGTCACTCTCGAGCAGTTTGTCATTTAATAATCAACAATAGATATTATCTTTCTTTGCCAACATGAAAACCAAGTAGGTATTAAATGCCATCAATTTTCGGTGGAACTGCCATTGGTCATGCATCCCACATGTCTATAGTCACATCATAAAGAGACGAAAAAATGGGACCACCAATACTAGGAAGAGATATAGAGATTCGACTTGTTTATTTGTATTTTGATATTATGTAAGCATGGTTATCTTTATCGATATATTAAGTTATGAAAAAATGGGTTCATTGTATTTATCGAACCAAAAGATTAAAAAACCACCGAGGAATTACAAAAATTGGTATCCACTTAATTCTTCCATGTGAACTACAGGTTATTTTCACTTTAAAAATGCCTAGCTTACCTATTAAATGATCAAAGTGGGGGAGAAAAAAAAACAATTTCCTTCACCAACCTTAGCGATTGCGTGCACTGAACAAACGACCCTATGCGGGGGGAAAATATTGACTGCACACAATGATAGAAAACTGCTTTGATTCCTCAACCAGCCTTTGATGACCAAGTGAATCAGGCTTTGACCAATGAGTGAGTGTCAAGTAGACATTGAGTGAGTATAAATTATGACTTCTTGCATTTTTCTTTCTCCATACTTTGGGGTTTTTTTTTTTTTTCGTTTATTTCAAGATAGCTCCTTACTCCAATATGTCGATCCAATTTCAATGTTATTTAAATTATTGAAGACATGAGATGGGTTTTATAATCATTCTCCATATAATCCGAAAGGGTTTATCAAGCAAAGAAATTGTAAATATCAGCGAAAATAGCGTCAAATGACTCGATTCAAGGGTATGAATTTAGTTTCAAAGAAGCACAGAGTATCCAACGAGTCTTAAAAGTTTTTGTTCTTTGGTTGACGAGGGATATCGCTATATGTTAGTCAATCCGGAGCCGGTGAAGTATCACCACTAACTCATGGGTCGCATCCAATGTGAACTGAAACCTGAGTAGTTGTTCAAACATGGGACTGGTCAAGGCAATTATAAGCAAAATTCGAATAAAAGGAAGATAATTTGATAGTATTAGAGTGGGAAAAATGGTCATAAACCCATATTATAACTCACTTGAAGTTAAATGGGTCATATATGGATAAAGTGAAAGTTAATATGGGTCACAAATGGGTCTTAGAAAGTAAAGCAAAAAAAGAAATGGGCCTAAATGGGTCTAAATGGATTACTAGGAAACTCACTTTGAGTTTGAACCCATGGCCTTCCTCCTCTGCATCCTCAATTTTCTCTTCCTTCCAACAATTGCAAATCTTGGGTGAGCATAGCACCCCCTTTCCTTTTCGATCCTAATCGATTGCAGCCACCGCCTACCCCGCCATCACGCCGCCATCTTCGCCGCTAATCTCGAGCTCGCCAGCCTTAGGCAAGTCGAGAGCTCGTTGACCTTAGGCGAGCCACGAGCTTGCCGGCCTTGGTCGAGCTTGGCCTCGCCTGGATCTGGCGAGCCGCGAGCTTGCCGGCCATGACGGAGCTCTAGCTCGCTTGAGTCGGCCAAGCCCCGAGCACATTGGCTGCGACGGAGCTCAGCAACTCGGGCTCGCTTGGATGGGCGGAGCCTTGATCTCACCGACTGCGGCTTGGCCAGTCACTATTGGCGAAGGAACAAGGGAGAAGAAGGAGGAGGAAAAAGAAAGAAAAGAGAAAAGAAGAAAATAAAATAAATAATAATAATTAAAAAATTTAAAAAAATTATTTTTTTAATGATATTTGGTAGATATATACTATAAACATACTGGAGAAGTACTTTTAAAGGAAGCTCGGTGCTGTTTAGATTGAAATTCAATCAATATTGAAATAGAAATTCTAAATATCATAATGTAATTTTTAACTTGATGAACTATAATTAAGAAATCAATCAAAATAAAAAAGAATTACAATTAAGAAGTTATGTATTCTCGCATTCAAGAAGATTTGTTATAAGCAAATATTATTTTCATGTCAATTATTAGCTTTATCAAACTTTTTCTTATCAAGAGTTCATCAAAAGTATTTCAATTTAAAGGTTTTTCACATTTTTATTTATTTTATTTACTTTTTAAAATTGGCGTGAAGTTTTTTATTTAAGTAACTAAATTGAGTTAAATATTAATGTGTTTTGATAATATAGATCGGGTCGGGTTGGGTCGGGATCAAGTCGAGTATGGGTTATCAAATTTACATTGTATGACAATGGATCAAAATAGGTTAAATCAGTCAATATGGGTTGAACTAATTTCGACCCAACCCAAATTCGACCTAACCCGCCAATTTGACGGCCTTAGACAGTATCAAGCTCGTTTCTTTGGCCCTGAATCTGCATAGATTTTGGTACAGAAAAGCTTTCTTCTATTATTTGAACCAATATCTGGCAATGTGGAGAACGTAGCTGTAGTTTTATCATCACAGGGTTCTTTTTCCCCATTTGTACTGTGTACAGGTAAAGTGAAAAAACAATACATAAAGAAGCTATGCTTGGGGAAGAATACAATGAGGTGCTAGCAGTATGCTAAAGAATGGAGATTAACATGTCTTGTAGGGGCGGGGGCACTTCGATTTCGGGCGCTCGCCAATCATATCATCTTCTCGAACTTGTCGAGCTTCTTCACCCGTTGCATCGACCTCAAGAACAATGTGAAAAATACTCCTGGATTTGCGCACAAATTAATTAAAAAAGAACCATTTAGCCACATTAATGGCGGAAAGAACTTTTCATCTCGATATAAAAGAGAGTGTTGATGAATGATGAAGAACCTGCTCCGATGAATGAGCCGTTGGCGAGAATGAGACTGCCTTGGTTAGTGAGAGTAACTCCTAGATTTAATAGCGTGCCCCCGACGACGGTATACATGGTGGCCATTTGAAGAATTGTTGCTTTCCGAGCTGCTCTTTCGGACTGGAAAAACCGAGGAGAAAAACCAGTCATTTTCACAGACTGTTGGATTTAAAATTCGATAACGACATCAGGTGTCGACAAAAGGATCTGCCAGACCTCCTATGTCTAGCCCAAATCTTGTCAAATGCTCAATAAAGATGTGGCGAATTAATCGATACGTTGGTTAAAGTAGGAATAGTAGAATACCTCGAGCACCCGGACTCTGAGTTTTAGATCCCCCGAGTCGAGTTGATTCACAATCTCCTCTATCCTTTGGACTCTGTAAGGCATGCTTACGGCAGAGGTTCTAGCCTGAATGGCGTACATGGTTGTTCTCAGTACCAATTCTCATCAAACATGAGAAACACATGATCAGGAATTCATATCTAGATGGACGCAAAACCGTACATCATCAGCTTGTTTCCTTATCTGCTCCACGAGTTGCGTGCCCGTCTGTTGTTTTTGCCTTATATCCAGAAGCTCCTGCAGGCATAATCGCATGGTTATCGTTTGGTAGCACAGATGGGCTGCTAATCATATGAACCTACTAAGGCGAAAGCTGTAAATTGGTTCTTAGGAAAAACAATGGAACCTGAGCATAAGGGGCAGCAATCTTTACGAAGGAGAAATTGGGGTCGAGGGTGTAGCCAATACCTGAAAAATGACAGTTAGAGCGACACAGGAAAGGTCAACCTCTCCAAGTTTGAATATTCCCATAAAGTATCTTGACTTGAGTTGTTCTTATGGCACAAATGGACATAGCTTTTTCATCAAGAGTTTTGCAACTACTGGGGAATAAAGGGCGTTCAATTTCAAATCATAGCAAGCCATATTATATCGTGATTAGAAAAGAATGGATGTAATAGAGAGAGAGAGAGAGAGAGAGAGAGAGAGAGAGAGAGAGAACCTTCAAGAGTAGAAAATGCCCTCAAGACAAAGGTAAAGGTAGATGGAAATCTGAACGGCTGATCTTGGGCTATCGCAAACAAATCCTGCCATAAAATCGCCATCACCAGCTAGTTTCCTCTATATTCGGCCGAAAAATGATCAATTTGGTTTCCCTCGTGAAGCAAAAGCATAACCTATATGCATACCTCCCCAATTGCAGCAAATGTCTGCTGTTGATCTGGTGTCTGGCTTAACAAGTTGTCCAAGAAAAACTTCACGGATCTCCTCACCTGAAGAACATTCAAGAATTGGTGACGCAAAGTCAACAACTTCATTGCCTTCCCAAGCAAAACGCGTTGCGTACCGATGACAGGTCTCCAGTTGGCTGAAGCGCTCCAAGATCAATAAGGCTTTGCATGACCTGTGCAGTCACCACTCGTCAGATCAACTTGAGCAATGCAGCATAACCAGTGAAGCTAGTCCATCGTGGATTGGGACATAACTAATTTCACATATGTTCGTGGTATCATTGAAAGATGGATAATTACATTTAGGAAGCAGGCATAACTAGTCTATTTGTGCAGAAAGAGTGAACAAAAAAATAAATTGCAAAGAGAATTGGTAAGTGATTTGGACAAACCTTTTTTGCATCTTTCTCATAAACAGCATAGAAAAGTTCAAGCAGCCTCTCACGGGTGAATGATTTGATCTCCCCCATCATTCCAAAATCGTAGTAGATAAGCGCTTCGTCCATGTCAATAGCGAGATTTCCAGGGTGTGGATCAGCATGAAAGAAACCAGTTTTCAGTATCTGCATCGTTTTATTTCTTAAAATCATCCAGCCGTATGATGAAATCAACCAACAATAACTGCATATGGTTTTCATGATCAAGAACCAGACTTTAAGATCGGTTTAGGGTTCTGTACCTGAATCAGATATGCTTCAATAGCACGCGAAGAAATGCGAGAGCGATCAAAACCACGTGAATCAAGCAGGTTTAGCCGATCAATCTTAATACCTACCACAGTATAACCAAGATACATGAGACAGAAGTGGCCATCATGTTAATATAGATGATACTGTCTTGAAACAAAATAATAATTTGTGGTCTCAGTAAAAACCTGGTACATACTCCAAGGTCAACACCTTCGATGTGGTATAATCCCAGTAAACCAGCTGCAACAAAAGAAACAAGGAAACATTTTACAGTAATGAGAAGCCTAAAGAAAAAAATAACAATGGCTGTACTCTCTAAGAAAGTTAAATGCATCTCCATGTGCAAGTAGCAACAAAATACATAGCTGAAGTAGTTGGTAGGCTGTTGAGGAAAAACGTACAGGCACTCGGACCCACTTTACGTTCCGAAAATCTCGGCGGAATTTATCAGCATTCTTCCCTTCATTGATGTAATCTATCTCTTGATACAAAGTCCTGAAATGAACAAAGATCTACCGTTCAACTCAAAAAACAGAATGCATAGAACTTGCTAGACAAGGCAAAGAAGCAAAAGCTCTGTTATCCTACTGAACAGCATGTTGTTGAACATGGATGAGAAGGATTGCATCTTTCGATCACTTAAAATGAGAATGGTACCGACACATTGACAAATGGACAAATACAACTAAAATAAGAAGGGGAGTGAAGTATGACACAACAGACTCAAACTTATGATATGGAATAAAATGTTGGTATATAGCAAAGGCACAACACAATGACAAAGTAGCATGAACTTTAAACTGATACAATTCAAGCCAAGTTTGTTTATTAAACTCACGTTTTACATTCTTCATAAATACCAATCCAGTCTCTTGATGGACCCCCAAGAGTTTCACTTCTCTGAAAGTACTCTGCAATAAGCTTTAAATTACCTGGCCAGGAAAAACAAGTCAGAGGTGTCAGAGAAACTGTCAAAGCAATCTAACAAATAATTGCCCATAACATTCATGTTATTGTCTAATAATGCCACATCAATACAATTATCCAACTGCATCAGAACGATAAGCTTCAAGGTAGTAAGAAGTTTCATGCAAATTCAGAGCTATTACTCATAGCTTTTCAAAAGAAAAAGTGCCGAGCACCCTTGTCAACCTTGTCATTTTGACAACTTAAATACTGTCACATAAGCAAATGCGGATTGCCCCTGAACGTGCTCAAGAAAGAGAACTTACGGAGCCAAGTATCAGATAAAAATAAGCAATTTATTTGCTGTATGGCAGAAGGTGAATGCAATGACCACGGCACAGGATGAAGTCTCTTTAGCTAATATCATGCATAGATTCAGATAGTTAAACCCACATCTGACAGCACATTCATAACGCCCCATACGTTGGGACCAATACTTGGTGATGCCCGTATGAATGAAACTATACTTAACAAGTCCTGATTGAAGTTAAAGGGAAGGCAAGGAGAGGAATGAACCATAAACATTCACGGTATATAATAAATATCCAAAACTGATAATTCGAAAAGAGGTGTCACTTACGCAAATCAATGTCGAAAAGCTTCTTCAAGCCTGGCCTTTGTACTTTTATTACTACTTTCTCTCCATTGTGCAGTATAGCTCGATGTACCTAAAAACAAGATCTTTCCAATGTCAAATCAGTATAATACAATCATCAAGAAAGAATTATCATGATGAGGATGTTGACTACAGAATATGGAAAATCATGACGGCGTCATTCTGCTTCTCTTTCTTCTAAAGTGAGACTTGACATCTATACTCGCCATATTATAGAACAGAACCATTATCACATTTCAATTTCCACTGGTTTATATCATAATTGATAATAACGTTTCTCACCATCATACAGGGAAGTGAACCGAATATCTAGATCCTCCAAGTAACTAAGGAAGAGTTAGAAAACCAAAACAGATCAAACACCTGACCAAGACTAGCAGCAGCAATGGGCTGTTCCTCAAACTCCTTATAGATGACATTGACTGGAGCTCCCAGTTCATTCTCGATGAAATCTCTAGCTTTCTTGGGTGAGAAGGCGGGAACTCTGTCCTGAATTGAAAAGCAGATTTGTTTCATATTGCAAATGGTATAGATGCAAAATGTTGTGTGATAGCAGCCACCCTCAGAAATCCCAGGCAAAAGCAGAAGAGCAAGAGAACAAAACCGTTCTTAAAAGCAATCCTATCAGAATCAAGAACCACAGCATACCTGCAACTTGGCGAGCTCGTCCACAAATTCACGTGGAAATAGGTCAGATCTTGTTGAAGATAACTGGCCAAGTTTAATGAAGGTCGGACCTAGCTGCAGCACACACTCCCGCAGCCAGGAAGCAGTCTTTTGTCGCCTATTTTTCTGAGTCGTGAATGGCAATTAGCACCTCAAAATAAAAAATAGCAGTACCAACAGCTCCATTAAGCATCCAAAACGCTTAAAAACACACCTGCTTGTCTTCCGAAAACCCTCCCAAATAAGCCCATTTTGCATTATCAAACAAAACACGGACACGCAGAGATAGAACAAAGGACCAAACATCTATGTTCCTCTGCCAGGAGCTATAGTTTTCATTGGCCCAACTGAATCCTTCATCCGACGGCAAAACCTTGAGTTCATCCACTGGTGGAAACTGTTTGGTGTCTCGAACTTTTGGAGCCTTGACAAGGGACAGGTTAGGTTTCTTTTTTACTATGCTTGCCCCATTAAGTGCTTGCTTCGAACCATTCACAATCTCTACTTTGTTACTACCTTTCAGGACGTTCCTCTTCATTACCTCACTCGCAGGCACCATCTTAACGGCTCTTCCATTGGTACCTAATCTAGCCGAAGAATCGGTCTGTCTCATAGTCACCTGAAACCTATAAACTCTTTCGCCAAAGTTCGCATTGCCCATTTTTCTCTCAACTTTTGTGATTTGATTTGATATGGAACTCGAAAAGCTTAAACCATCGTTTGTTCTTCCTTGATTCATCACCTCGGTGTCGTGGCAATAACAGCTCTGAGAAGCCAGTATTGCCGCCATCTAATGAAATCAATCCCTGTAAAATTCGACAGGAAAGTCAAAAGCACACAAGTAGAAAAGATGAAGACCAATTCGAGAGGTGTTAGATTCAGCCAACTTGCAATTTTGATCAAGAAGAGGCTCGACAACAAGATCTGATATCACAAAAGCTAAGCTAACTCAATACTCTAAAAGCTGCTTTCTCCTCGGAAAGGTCAAACACCGAACTCAAGGCCAACCAAATTACAAGTGCCCAAACAAGTCGAAGATACGGAATCGAAATCAGCAACCCGATTCAAGAAAGCCCCCCCGCAAGAAAGAAAGTCGCCTTCCCCTCGTTATATTCTCGGAAACAAACAGACCAGATGAAAATAGATCACCAAGGAAAAACAGAGCAGAGAATCATTACGTGGGCATCTACAGAAAATTCAGATCCTCAATCCTTCTCCACCTTCAGGATTGGACTTTTGCAGCCTGATGATGAGCTCAGAGAGACTGGGAGTGAGAATGAGATCGATCTGGCTGTTATATAATAGTTCCAACTGGTGGGCGTGGCGTTAAAGAATAGCTCAAGCCGGGGAATGCCGACGGCAAAACAGTAGTGAGGGACAGAGTGGCGCGCAACCAGAAGCAACTGGCGTGCACTCTTTGCCTGGTGTAAACTCGGGACTTCAGAGCCGGGGCGTTTTTTTCTCGACGGACGACTCTTTATCTGACTTGCTATTTTCTGGTATTCGGTTAACGACAAATTTGATATTTGAGGAAATCGATTTCGCCTTCGGTCTTGACGATGCCGTGGAATCTTGAACGACCGCCATTCGCTTTGATTGGCCCCCGTTCGCCGGGTTCGGACAAAGGAACTGTTGGGTCACTTGGCGAGGACGTGCTCGCGCGTGTCACGGCCGGGGTCACAAATTCAATACCATGAAATTTGGCATTCTGTCTTTCCAATCTAATTTCAAAATCATGTGAACGTAATTTACTTGTACCAGTTTTATCCCCAACCACGTATTTATCACAAATTTTCTTTTACACGAGCTTCATATACACCGGCTTTTAGATTAAGAAATTGATATAAGTAACCTTTAGCACTTTTGAGAAAAATAAAAGAATATGAGGCTTTCTATTTTTTACTTAGATTCTAAGTTGTATTCAAGATGAGCTATATCAATGAATTCACTTCAATCTTTGACTTATTTGGATACAACTCAAATTGACTATAACATCTTTAAAATTATTGAAAAACAAAAGATTCCTTTTAAATTACTCGAGATTACTCAACTTCAGGCGAAACAAATAATGCTTCAGCTACCTTTTATTTGGTTTTTTAGCCATGGCTTATATAATGTAAAAAGGATCATCAAGGCTTACATATTTAGGTTATTTAGCCTTTTTCCAAATTGGCCACTGAAAATGGATTCCAAGTGAGTAGATCAGTCTAATTCTTTTTTCTTTTTGTCTATTCTATTATATATCTATTTTTAGTCGACTTCATAAATTGTGTAATCATTGCACATTTTAAATATATTCATATGAATACGCGCATTTTTTTCATTTTTCACCTTCGTCATGTGAAGTTGGCTGCTAAAATTGAACAGACGGCTACAATAATTTTCTACTCTGTCAAGATCAAAATGCCATTTCAATGCTCGATGTGACTGACTAGACAATTAGGGCATATCTGTTCGTGCATCATTTTCCAGGGAAAGCATGTGATGGAAACTATAATATGGGCATCAAGAAAGAAGATGGCCTTCATTTGTTCTTTAGCCCCTTTTGATGGAGTTGCATCTGCTGAGCAAAAGAAACAAAATTTTGTTACTTTCTAGACCACGTGGGTGGATTAACTATTGTTTTTTTTTTTTTTTTTTTTTTGGTCGAAGGATTAACTATTGTTTGCTATCCAGCTTTTTTTTAAATCAATAGGGTCGCTGGTAATTAATCTTTTCAATGCAAAAAATTACTAGTCACATAGATAAGTTATTAACCTCACGTAAATTAATAGTCTTTTATATTAACACTTCCTGCTACATTGCACAAGCCATTAGTTATGTTCAAACTTGTATATTTTACTACTATATGGGATGATAAGAATCAACATAGAAAAATTACCTTTTATATAGGACGTTACTAATTGTATAAACAAGTTAGTTATTTATGGATTGAGAATTGAGTTTCTTATAGAAAGTCACCGATCATATTAATTACCACTCATTAGTTACGTATATACCTACAATTGAATCCTAATAGAACAACAAGCGGTGAGAAAGAGGACTCGTGATATTACTCAAAAACTAGAACCTAATTTCAAATTGTCCTCGTCTAGTTTACTTTTGAGGGCTATGTTCTTCGTGCAGAATTCATTAAATATCAGAGCATATTTATCCTACTCAGTTCGTGTAATTTAAAATAGAACATGAACGTAACGCTCATAAAAAGTTCGGGGGAAAGAATATGCACACCAACATTGATAATATGGCTATCATTCCAAATGAAAAGACATGCTATTTGAGAAGGCCGGTATTGGAACAAGAAATGTAGTAAAGTTCCACAATTAGGAATTATCCACGAGCCGAGATTGAGGCATCGAGGCATTGGCTTTCCTCTTCTAAGCTGCCGCTCAGAGGCACGTCAAGGCGGACTCTATTGACTGAGACTCAAAGGTGGGTGCCCTCGCCGGTAGAATTCCGGCGTCGTGACATTGAGGCCGAAGCCGCTTATTACCATCATCTTGACGATGTGCAGGGCTTTGTTGAGGCGGGCGAGATAACAAAAGCGAGTAATGAGTGGATCGAACTCGTGGGGGGAGCTGAGGTCGAGGCGAAGAAGGAGGGCTCGAAGGTGAGGTGTGGATGGCAGAAAAAAGAAAAAGAAGATGAAAGATAATAAGAGAAAAAGAAAACATAAATGAAAAGAGAGAAAAAAGAGAGGAAAGAAAGTGAAAGAGAGAGAAAACAGAAAAGAAAAAGTCTTTTAATGAAAATGGCATTGGCTATATTAAAATTAAACTAATTCGTAAGGTCGAGCCTTTATTTAAGATTAATTTGTCATTTAAATTCTTATTTGAAATAATATTTATTTTGAGCTCTTTTTTGAAAAAAATATTTTGACTTTATATTTTTATTTGAAATTTTCCCAGAAGTTAGACTCTCGAACCCTTTTGTACTCTGCCCCCATTGAAATGATGAAATCTCCATTGCACTCGGCGCTTATTTTCTTAAGTCTCAAAATAATTTCATCAGTCAGCCCACCATGCGGTAGGGGCCGGTGCAATTGAACAAGTACTAGTGTGTTTGGGATAGCAAGTGTGGTAAGGGTTGGAAACATACAATTATTATTTGTCGGTCCTACTCTAATCCTACTCTAACACTCACTCTCAGACTTTTGCCCTGCCTTCTTGCAGGGCGTGGAAGTCGAAACCCACTCTTGAAATAAAATCGTCCTCATCTCAATTCCCCCTGAGAAGGTGGGGATTTGAACCCCCCACCTTCCCCTTCCAAGAAGGAAGGGTGGCCACTGGGGTGAACCCTCAGTGGTTACTTAAGCGATATTAAAGGGGATACTTTTTGCGATAGATTTCCAACTAAAAGTCAATCTTTGATATATTTAGAGAATGACAATGAAACATAAAAGACATCTAAAAGAATCTTTTTGATTGAGAAACAGGCCTCGTCGCAATTAAGAAGCTCGAGTCTTGAGTTTTTTACTTATTAGACTTGTTGGCGAAAATTCAGGTGCAAAAATAAATATCAAGATGGTTTGGAGGATTTGGCATGAGAGCTAGATGTGTATTTTGTACTTTATCCTGGACTTAAGTTTATTATAGTAAAAGGGGTTTGCTGTCTCTTAAAAATAGCACTACCAAGCATAACTTTTAAAAAGATAATTGGATGAAGGACAAATCTGTGAGGAATTCATTATGCAGTAATCACGCAGAGTATGATAAAAGAAATATAAAGGCATAACGTCATGATATTTATTATTGATTCATCAAAGTATACTCACCAAAACATTAAACACCTCATGTGATTACAACATGGCTCATTAGGGATGAGTTCGTAGGATTCTAATGATCACAAAACTCATACTTCATGGTTTTGTAGTTGAACAAACATGGACCATCGGGCAGTACATTCCAAAAACAATCACGACCGCTGGGGCATGTGTCATGTATAACGTAAGATTGAAATTTTCCTGGCCATTCAAAGCTACAATAGATCAATGTTTTCCCCAAAAAATTGAAATCTCCAGTAGTCTTCTGGGCAACCACAATGGAACCTACATCGTCATCTCCTAATTTGCAATGAATTGTGAGGCTCACTTAACTTGTTGGTGAGCTGTTCATACATCGGCTTCTTCATGAATGTGACCTTATCCAATGGTTTTGTAAAGATCACGGCAGTTGATGCTTTGAGTCAAGAAATTCGACATTGAATGTCACCATTGGTCACATGTTCTTTGATAAAGTGATGGCGTATCTCTATATGCTTCGCCCTTGAGTGCATGATAGGATTTTTCATAAGGTTGACTGCACTCGTATTATGACACTTGATAATTATTCATGTGCTTTCTATAATGTAATCACTTAATTGCTGTTGAATCCAAAAAGTCTGAGCACAACAACTACGAAGTGTTACATATTCAGCTTCAGTCGTAGATTAGGCCACAAAATTTTATCTTTTAGAGAATCATGAGCCGAGCGTACAACCCTTAAATTGACAAGTACCCATTGTGCTTTTTCTATCTATTCTGCATCCCGCAATATTAGCATCCTATTATCCAAGTAATATAAAATCCAAGTTCCTTGGATACCATAAGCCTAGCTTGGATAAGATGCAATGTATACGTTTAACAACCTTAAGATGTGACTGTTTAGGATTAGACTGAAAATGGGCACAAATACACACACTAAACAGTATGCTTGGTATTGATGCAATTAGGTAAAGCAATGAACCTATCATGCTTATGTAAAATTTGGCATCAGCGTACTTACTTGCTTCATCATTGTCCAATTTCGTTGAAGTGACATAGTGGTGTCTACATTTTTGTTGTTTTCCATTTCAAATTTTTTCTCAATTTCCTTCGCACATTTCTCTTGAAATATGAAGTCCTTCCTTCAATTGCTTGACTTAAAAGTCCAAGGAAGAAGTTCAGTTCACCTATCAAACTCATTTCAAATTCGCTCTCCATGATGGTTGCAAATTCCTTGCATATATTTTTGTTAGTTGAACTAGAAATGATATCATCAAAGTAGAGAAAGAGCAAGATGTTAGCATTCCTCTTGATGAATAAAGCAGTATCCACCTTTCCCTTTTCAAACTCATTCTCCTGAAAATATTTGCTAAGCCTTTCATACTAGAGTCACAGGATTTCTTTGTTGAGGCTAACAAGACAATCTAGAAGGGGATGAATCCAATGTTTTAGAAAACTTTGACAATTTTGCAAAAATTAACAATAATTATGAAAATCAAGTCAAGCAAATATTTCAAATATCACGTAGTGAACATGTGCTAGTATAAATGATAATGATAGAAAGAAGAGCACACGATGATATATAGTGGTTTGGCTTTATTACAAAGCCTTCGTCCACTGACCACACTAACAGTCATAGGTTTGGTTGGATTAGTAATCTACGGAATAATTTACAATTAGCAAGCACTGTCCTTATCAGCTAATATATCACACTATTGGGAAACGGGTGTTGCTATCTCTCTTGTGCACTTGATTCTTTGCACAATTACAAAACAACAAGAACAATAAAATGAAGGTCTCGAGAGAATGGAACAATAGCTAGGAGTACAACTGAGAGCAAATTGTGGATTTTATGTATTTCACATCAACATTCTAGCCTAAAGGACCTTCTCTTAAGTAGTCATCCTCATTCTTACTGTTGGAGACGACTTAGAGAAGCAGATGGTTGTTAAAGATTCGTTATTGCCACTGTCCTGTCCAGAGATAGAACCGCCCATACAATCTTTTTTCCTAAATATTTATAGGCTATCCTGAAATAAATTATGAAGCTATTGTCCCATCATTAATAGCTTTAACAATCTTGACAAACGCCTATTGATTTTCTGACAAGACTTCCGATTCTTTTGTTGTGCCTTTCTAGTCAACAACGGCTACTTTTGGTCTTTCAAAGATCATACCCTAATGTTGTTCCAACATCACCTAGGACATGATATTTTCAGCATTAATATAAATATCATTATTAGCTAATCCTTAAGTCCATCAGTGTTGTTTACGAACATGATAGTGATATAGAACAATGAGCAAATGCTTATATGGAAATCTTCAAGTGTCAAAAGAGCGAGCGGTCCCGCAAATCAAGGAAGATTGCAGAAATTTTGAAGTTACAAACGAGTTACGATATTTGATCTCGAATTCATGCATTTTCCTTAATTTTCAAGACGTCAAAGATTTCGGATGTGTTTTGCAGATTTTCTAGTAGCATTTTGAAAGCTTTTCCCTTTATCAATATCTTTTTCTTGATTATGTTACAGTTATTTGATTTTCTTTTAAATGATGACCTCCCTATAAATAGACATTTAAGATATTATAATCTGTACTTCATTATTCAAATAACGTTGTCTTTTGGAATTCCTTTCCAAGCGTTTCTTCCTCTACATCATTTGGTATCAAAGTAGGTCTCTTCTGTGACGATGGCTAATAACGTTAATGACAATCTCCCCATAGCTAAAGGCTGTGGAAACGAGCCTATTACACTGGCTGAGTTCAACCAATTTGTGGAGCAAATCGAACGGAGGTTTGAAGAATTACTTGTTGCCATCTAGCATTTGTCTACCAACCCCATACGTCGTATTCTTATGGTCGAACATACTTAGATCGCTGGAGACCTGGAAGCAGCTATGGAACGTGAGGCAAATCCTCGATAGAAGTGACAAGCCAATGTCAAGGACTCAGAAGAAGATGAAGAGTTCCTGGACGGGTCTATTCATGGAGGCCATCGGAACGGGGGATACCAACGAGACTCCGAGCAATATCAACTTAAGGTTGACCTTTTGACCTTCAATGGCAATTTGAATATTGAATACTTTCTGGATTGGCTTTGGGAAGTTGAGATATTCTTTGATGCCATGGAGATCGAAGATGATCGCCAAGTAAAATTTGTGGCATACAAGTTGAAGGGTGATGCCTCAGTGTGGTGGGAGCAAACACAGTTGACCCAACATCAACAAGGAAAAGCTCCCGTCTGAACGTGGAATCCGATGAAGGAAATGTTGAAGGTTTGGTTCCTCCTAACCGATTATGAACAATTACTATTTGAACAATTCTAAAATTGTAAGTAGTTGAGCCGATCGGTACAAGCCTACATAGAGGAGTTTCTCCAATTTTCCGCCCGTAACAACCTAGCTAAGTCGGAGGCACAACATACTCCCAGGTACATTAATGGCTTGTGACTTAACATTCAAGACCGTGTTCCACTACATCGTTTGTTCTCCGTTGAGGATGCTCAAGAGTGGCCCAAAAGGTCGAGATGCAATTGGAGAGAACTAGCCCTATTAATCGGGCTAACAATTATTATGCTTGAGGATCATTTGGACGGGGGAGACAACTAGATGTTCCATAATCCTCCAATCAGCAAACTAGCACAATGAATCGAACTCTTGGGAGTACTACTAGGTGTTGAGGAAAACTCCCTTGTTAGTTTTGATAATTAACAAAACTCTCTTTTAATTGTTCTTTGATTCTGATGATAAGATTTTCGACGTGGAAACTTTGATGAGCACTATTACCTTGCTCATCAAACTTAGAGAATCAGACTCTATGTCATGAAGTAATCCATATCATTGATATTTGATTATCGAGATATTGATTTAGAAGATAATTTTCATGCAATGACCATAAAATTGGTGGATTCTTTGCTATAATTAAAAGATCTATCCAAGAAGGAAAGTATATGAAATCCAATCTCCCAAAGATGGAATTTAGCGAGTCTTGGATAAATCAAACTACAAGAGGCGAAATATTCTTTTCAAGTGAAGCACTCTTCTTATGGAAACTTCATTTACTATATGGGTAGCTGAATCAATGAGAGACTTCAATTTCGGCAACCTTGAAATAATCAAATCTTCTAAAAACGTTCAAGTCCAACAGGAAGATTAGCTGAGCAATCCTCTAAGGAAATGTCCAATGGTCAAGATGGATAGAGAGGATTATATAAGAAGGTCGAGATGCTAAGAGGAGATAAGAAGCTGAATTTCTGAAGTTTATAATTCCTAATTCTTAAGTGATCTTCAATCATTTGCACTCGTTTTTATGAGCTATACTGTGTAATCTTTAAAAGTAGAGAGCGCGTGAGAGTTTGTTCACATGAGCTTGAGTATTCATTACTCAAATCTTGTAATCTCTCATAGATTAATCTATTGGAATCCAGCTAATTAGCTGTCAACGGGAGAGAGTAGGTGTAGGCTTGCAAAAGCCGACCTACTGTAATCGTTTGTGTGTAATTTTTTAATCCATTACTCCCTTTATTTTACTTGTGATAGAGTTAATTGTACATCGGTAAGATCTATAGTTATTTGAGTTGTGGTCAAAATATCATTTTAATTTTATTTTATTTCATACTATCACGTATTCACCCCATCTAGGTGATCCATCTAACCCTAACACTAGGGTGCCTAAGGAACCAATCACTGCAAACAACTGTAAAGCTAATCAAAATGTTCAGAACCTGTATGCTAAGCCACCACCAATCAAATGCTACAAGTATAACAAACTAGGACATTGTTTGAGTGACTGCCCACAACAGAAGATGGCCACTGTTGTTGAGCATGATAACGACATATACGAATATGACTGGGTTGATGAGAAAAAAGTGGAGAATAAAGAGGGCGAGCATGTCAATTGCATCGTTAGGCAAATATTGCTTGCCCCACAAAGAGACGACTGGTAGCGAAATAGTCTTTTTCGTGCCTGTTGTACCATCAATGGCCAAGTCTACGATGTCATCATCGACAGTGGAAGTTGTGAGAACATAGTGTCCAAGGCCCTGGCGGACTAGTTATAGTTGAAGACAAAGTCACATCCCTCATATGATTGGATAGACTCGTAAAACGGCTGAAATCAAGGTGATTGTTTACTTATTTCAATTGGAAAGTCTTATAAGAACACCATTATTTGTGATGTAGTGGAGATGGATGCATGCTGGTCTTGCTGGGATGACCATGACAATACGACGTTTATATCACCCTCAGGGCTTGAGAGAACACCAACTCTTTTGTGTGGAAAAAAGAGGAAGATTACTTTGAAGTCGATGAGTAACACTCCCTAATCCCAAAGAACCAAAATGCAAGCATTATGCTAAACGTTCGTAAATGTGAGAGCATGTGCATGATTATGGAAAAAAGGCAATCAACAAGCTATTATTCTCATTCCCTGAGGCTCTTCAACCCTTGTTCAAAGCATTCATCGACATTATCCTAGAGGATCCACCTGTTGGATTACCCTTCTTGAGGGATATCCAACATGAGATTTGACTTTTTTCCAGGAGTGAGTCTCCCCAATTTGCCGCACTACCGGATGAATTTGAAAGAGAACCAAGTTTTACAAGACCAAGTATGAGAACTCCTTTGAAAAGGCTTCTTGCGCGAAAGCATGAGCCCTTATGCAATCCTCACATTCCTCACTCCGAAGAAAGACGGAAGCATGCGTATGTGCATTGATAGTCAAACAATTAATTAGATTACCATCAAGTATCAATTCCCAATCCCTCGCTTGGATGACATGCTTGACCAGCTTTTAGGATCAAAGGTCTTTACAAAGATCGATCTACATAGTGGATACCACCAAGTAAGCATCCACCCTTGGCAATGAATGGAAAACAACTTTTAAAAACAAGTGAAGGTTTGTACGAATGGCTTGTCATGCCATTTGGCCTCACCAACGCACGTAGCACCTTCATGCGCTTGATGACTTAGGTCCTCAAACCTTTCATTGCCAAGTTTGTGGTGGTCTACTTTGATGACATTCTCATATATAGTCCAAATGACCAGCATCATATAGAACATCTGAGGGACATTTTATCGGCCTTGCAGATGAACCAATTGTACATTAATTTGAAGAAATATAGCTTCATGACCGATCGACTCCGTTTCTTGGGATATATTGTCGGAGCAGAAGGCCTTCACATTGATGCAAAGAAGGTAGCTGCCATCCGCGATTGGCTGACCCCCCAAATTGAAACGGGATGTTTCGAAGAACATGCGATGGGTTTCTTAATCATTCCCCATGTAATCCATAATGATCTATCAAGTAGAGAGACTATAAATACCAAAGAAAATAGCGTTAAATTGATCGATTCAAGGGTATGAATTTAGTTTCAAAAAACCACGGGGTATCCAACAAGTCTAGCTTTTGTTCTTTGATTGATGAGGGAAATCGCTCTATGTTAGCCAATCCCAGATCGGTGAAGTATCTCCACTAACTCATGGACCACGTCTGATGTGAACTGAAACCCGAGTAGTTGTCCAGACATGGGATTGGTAAAGACTAATATAAGCAAAATTCGCACAAAAGGAAGATAATTGGACAATATTAGGCTCGTTTCTTTGGCCCTGAATCTGCATAGATTTTGGGACAGAAAAGCTTTCTTTCTATTATTTGAACCAATGTTTGGCAATGTGGAGAATGTAGGTGTAGTTTTATTATCACATGGCTCTTTTTCCCCATTTTCGATCTTCTACATTATAGGCCCGTTTGTACCGTGTACAGGTCAAGTGAAAAATAAAAATTATAGAGAAGCTATGCCTGGGGAAGAATACAATGAGTTGATGGCAGTATGCTAAAGAATGGAGATTAACATGTCTTGAGGAGAGAGGGCACTTCGATTTCGGGCGCTTGCCGATCATATCATCTTCTCGAACTTGTCGAGCTTCTTCACCCTTTGCATCGACCTCAAGAACAATGTGAAAAATACTCCTGGATTTGCACATTAAGTTTATTAAAAAGAACCATCTAGCAACATTCATGGCGGAAAGAACTTTTTATCTCGATGTAAAAGAGAGTGTTGATGAAAGATGAAGAACCTGCTCCGATGAAGGAGGCGTTGGCGAGAATCAGACTGCCTTGGTTAGTCAGAGTAACTCCTAGATTTAGTAGCGTGCCCCCGAAGACGGTATACATAGTGGCCATTTGAAGAATCGTTGCTTTCCGAGCTGCTCTTTCGGACTGGAAAAACCGAGGAGAAAAACCAGTCATTTGCACAGACTGTTGGATTTAAAATTCGATAATTACATGAGGTGCCGACAAAAGGACCTGCCAGACCTCCTATGTCTAGCCCAAATCTTGTCAAATGCTCAATAAAAATGTGGCAAATTAATCGATACGTTGGTTAAAGTAGGAATAGTAGAAAACCTCGAGCACCCGGACTCTGAGTTTTAGATCCCCCGAGTCGAGCTGATTCACAATCTCCTCTATCCGTTGGACTCTGTAAGGCATGCTTATGGCGGAGGTTCTAACCTGAATGTGTGTACATGGTTTCTCTCAGTACCAGTTCTCATCAAACATGAAAAACACATGATCAAGAATTCATGTCTAGATGGACTCAAAACCATACATCATCAGCTTGTTTCCTTATCTGCTCCACGAGTTGCGTGCCCGTCTGTTGTTTTGGCCTTATATCCAGAAGCTCCTGCAGGCATAATCGCATCGTGAGCATTTAGTAGCGGAGATGGGTTGCTAATCATATGAGCCTACTAAGGCGAAAGCCATAAATTGTTCTTAGGAAAAACAATGGAACCTGGGCGTAAGGGGCAGCAATCTTTACGAAGGAGAAATTGGGGTCGAGGGTATAGCCAATACCTGAAAAATGACAGTTATAGAGCGAGACAGAAAAGGTCAACCTCTCCGCATATGAATATCCCCGTAAGGTATCTTCGACATTACTTACTCTTATGGCACAAATGGACATAGCTTGTTCATCGAGAATTTTGCAACTACTGGGGAATAAAGGATGTTCGATTTCAAATCACAGGAAGCCATTTTATATCACGATTAGAAAAGAGTGGATGTGTGAGAGAGAGAGAGAACCTTCAAGAGTAGAAAATGCCTTCAAGACAAAGGTAACGCTTGATGGAAATCTGAATGACTGATCTTGGGCTATCGCAAACAAATCCTGCCATATAATTGCCATCACCAACTAGTTTCCTCTATATTCGGCCGAAAAATAATCAATTTCATTTCCCTCGTGGAGCAAATGTGTAACCTATATGCATACCTCCCCAATTACAGCGAATGTCTGCTGTTGATCCGTTGTCTGACTTAACAAGTTGTCCAAGAAAAACTTCACGGATCTCCTCACCTGAAGAACATTCAAGAATTGGTGACGCAAAATCAACAACTTCATTGCCTTCTCAAGCAAAACGCATTCCATACCGATGACAGGTCTCCAGTTGGCTGAAGCGCTCCAAGATCAATAAGGCTCTGCATAACCTGTGCAGTCACCACTCGTCAGATCAACCTGAGCAATGCTGCATAACCAGTGAAGCTAGTCCATTGTGGATTTGGACATGACTAATTTTGCATATGTTCGTGGCATCATTGAAAGATGGATAATTACATTTAGGAAGCAGGCATAACGAGTCTATTTGCACAGAAAGAGTGAACAAAAAAATAAATTGCAAAGAGAATTGATAAGGGATCTGGACAGACCCTTTTTGCATCTTTCTCATAAACAGCATAGAAAAGTTCAAGCAGCCTCTCACGGGTGAATGATTTGATCTCCCCCATCATTCCAAAATCGTAGTAGATGAGCACTTCGTCCATGTCAATAGCGAGATTTCCAGGGTGGGGATCAGCATGAAAGAAACCGGTTTTCAGTATCTGCATCATTTTGTTTCTTAAAATCATCCAGCCGTATGATGAATTCAACCAACAAAAACTGCATATGGTTTTCATGATCAAGAACCAGACTTCAAGACCAGTTTAGGGTTCTGTACCTGAATCAGATATGCTTCAATAGCACGCGAAGAAATGCGAGAGCGGTCAAAACCACGTGAATCAAGCAGGTTTAGCCGATCAATCTTAATACCTACCACAGTATAACCAAGATACATGAGACAGAAGTGGCCATCGTGTTAATATAGATGATACTATCTTGAACCAAATTAATAATTTGTGGTCTCAGTAAAAACCTGGTACATACTCCAAGGTCAACACCTTCGATGCGGTATAATCCCAATAAACCAGCTGCAACAAAAGAAACAAGGAAACATTTTACAGTAATGAGAAGCCTAAAGAAAAAAATAACGATGGCTGTACTCTCTATGAAAGTTAAATGCATCTCCATGTGTAAGTAGCGGCAGAAAAATACATAGCTAAAGTAGTTAGTAGGCTGTTGAGGAAAAACCTACAGGCACTCGGACCCACTTTACGTTCCGAAAATCTCGGCGGAATTTATCAGCATTCTTCCCTTCATTGATGTAATCTATCTCTTGATACAAAGTCCTGAAATGAACAAAGATCTACGTTCAACTCAAAAAACAGTATGCATAGAACTTGCTAGAGGAGGCAAAGAAGCAAAAGCTCTGTTATCCTACTGAACAGCATGTCGTTGAACATGGACGAGAAGGATTGCATCTTTTGATAGCTTAAAATGAGAATGGTACCAACACATTGACAAATGGACAAATACCACTAAAATAAGAAGGGGAGTGAGCTATGACACAGCAGACTCAAATTTATGATATAGAATAAAATGTTGGTATATAGCAGAGGCACAACACAATGACGAAGTAGCATGAACAACTTTAAGCTGATACAATTCTAGCCGAGTTGGTCTTTAGACTGACGTTTTACATTCTTCATAAATACCAATCCAGTCTCTTGATCCAAGAGTTTCACTTCTCTGAAAGTACTCTGAAATAAGCTTTAAATTACCTGGCCAGGAAAAACAAGTCAGAGGTGTCAGAGAAACTGTCAAAGCAATCTAACAAATAATTCCCCATAACGTTCATAATATTGTCTAATAATGCCATATCAATACAATTATCCAACTGCATCAGAACGAAAAACTTCAAGGTAGTAAGAAGTTTCATGCAAATTCAGAGCTATTACTCATAGCTTTTCAAAAGAAAAAGCGCCAAGCACCCTTGTCAACCTTGTCCTTTTTGCAACTTAAATACTGTCACATAAACAAATGAGGAGTTCCCCTGAACGTGCTCAAGAAAGAGAACTTATGGAGCCAAGTATCAGATAAAAATAAGCAATTTATTTACTGCATGGCAGAAGGTGAACGCAATGACCAGGGCACAGGATGAAGTCTCTTTAGCTAATATCATGCATAGATTCAGATAGTTAAACCCACATCTGACAGCACATTCATAACACCCCATACGTTGGGACCAACACTTGGTGATGCCATGTGAATGAAACTATACTTAACAAGTCCTGATTGAAGTAAAAGGTAAAGCAAGGAGAGGAACGAAGCATAAACATTCATGGTTTAAAATAAAAATCCAAAACTGATAATTTGAAAAGAGGTGTCACTTACAGAAATCAATGTCGAAAAGCTTCTTCAAGCCTGGTCTTTGAACTTTTATTACTACTTTCTCTCCATTATGCAGTATAGCTCGATGTACCTAAAAACAGGATCTTTCCAACGTTAAATCAGTATAATACAATCATCAAGAAAGAATTACTATGATGATGATGTTGACTACAGAATATGGAAAATCATGCGTCATTCTGTTTCTCCTTCTTCCAAAGTGATATTTGACATCTATACTCTCCATACTGTAGAACAGAACCATTATCACATTTCAACTTCCACTGGTTTATACCATAATTGATAATAACGTTTCTCACCATCATACAGGGAAGTAAACCAAATATCTAAAAGCGTCCAAGTAACTAAGGAAGAGTTAGAAAACAAAAACAGATCAAACACCTGACCAAGACTAGCAGCAGCTATGGGCTGATCCTCAAACTCCTTAAAGATGACATCGACTGGAGCTCCCAGTTCATTCTCGATGAAATCTCTAGCTTTCTTGGGTGAGAAGGCGGGAACTCTGTCCTGCATTGAAAAGCGGATTTGTTTCATATTGCAAATGGTATTGATGCAAAATGTAGTGTAATAATAGCGGGTCAACATAGAGCCACCCTCACAAATCCTAGGCAAAAGCAGAAGAACAAGAGAACAAAACCCTTCTCAAAAGCGATCATATCACAATCAAGAACCATGGCATACCTGCAACTTGGTGAGCTCATCCACAAATTCACGTGGAAAGAGGTCAGACCTTGTTGAAGATAACTGGCCAAGTTTAATGAAGGTTGGCCCTAGCTGCAGCACACACTCCCGCAGCCAGGAAGCAGTCTTTCGTCGCCTATCTTTCTGAGTTGCAAATGTCAATTAGCACCTCAAAATAAAAAAATAGAAGTAGCATCCAAAACGCTTAAAACACACCTGCTTGTCTTCTGAAAACCCTCCCAAATAAGCCCATTTGGCATTATCAAACAAAACACGGACACGCAGAGATAGAACAAAGGACCAAACATCTATGTTCCTCTGCCAGGAGCTATAGTTTTCATTGGCCCAACTGAATCCTTGATCCGACGGCAAAACCTTGAGCTCGTCCACTGGTGGAAACTGTTTGGTGTCTCGAACTTTTGGAGTCTTGACAAGGGACAGGTTAGGTTTCTTTTTTACGATGCTTGCGCCATTAAGAACTTGCTTCGAACCATTCACAATCTCTACTTTGTTACTACCATTCGGGGCGTTCCTCTTCATTACCTCACTCACGGGCACCATCTTGACGGCTCTTCCATTGGTACCTAATCTAGCTGGAGAATCGGTCTGTCTCACAGTCACCTGAAACCTATGAACTCTTTCGCCAAAGTTCACACTGCACATTTTTCTCTCAAGTTTTGTGATTTGATTTGATATAGAATTCGAAAAGCTTAAACCATCCTTCGTTCTTCCTTGATTCATCACCTCGGTGTATTGGCAATAACAGCTCTGAGAAGCCATTATTACCACCATTTAGCGAAATCAATCCCTGTAAACTTCGACGGGAAAGTCAAAAGCACACAAGTAGAAAAGATGAAGATCAATTCGAGAGGTGTTAGATTCAATGAACTTGCAATTTTGATCAAGAAGAGGATGGACAACAAGATCTGATATCACAAATGCTAAGCTAACACAATACAATAGAAGCTGCTTTCTCCTTGGATAAGTAAAACACCGAAGTCAAGTCCAATTAAATTACAAGTACCCAAACAAGTCGAAGATACAGAATTTAAATCAGTAATCCAATTCAAGAAAGGCCCCCCAAGAAAAAAAGTCGCCTTCCCCTCGTTATATTCTCAGAAACAAACAGACTAGATGAATATAGATCACCAAGGAAAGAAAAACATTCCGTGGGTATGTAATAGAAAATTCAGACCCTCAATCCTTCTTCAACTTCAGATTGGACCTCTGCAACCTGATGTGAGCTCGGAGAGAGCGAGAGTGAGAATCCCGATCGGTCTGGCCGTGATATAACAGTTCCAATTGGTGGGCGTGGCGTTAAAGAATAGGCCAATCCTTCTGACTTGCTTTTTTCCTGAATTCAGTTAACGACAAATTTGACATTCTAGGAAATCGATGTGACCTTTGTTCCGAGGCGACAGTGGAATGTTCAACAACCGCCATTCGCTTGATTGCGTCCGTACGATGGTTCGTACAACGATACTGATGGGTCACTTGGCGAGGACGTGCTCTTGCGTGCCACGGCCAGGGTCACAAAAGAGCCCGTCCTTTTCCGGTCCCACCAGGTGGAGATACATCTGCACCCTAGGCGGGACGCGCACACACCGAGCCCGACCACGCGTGACTTGCTTTAAGTGGCGGACATTGACTCACATAAGATCCATAAATCAATGATCGCGTTCCACCCCTTACATGATGGGCTGAGTTTGAATTTCGCATCGATGACTACCCTTTCAATCAAAATTGCTCGCGAAACATAGTAAATTCATCCGAGTTTGGCTTTGCCCAAAGTTCAGAGAATAAATATTCAATGCAATGAAAATTGACATTCTACTTTTCCAATTTAAGTCAAAATCAAGTGAACATACTCTACTTATATTAATAAAAAATTCAAAAAAAAATTAAAAAATCATAAAAATTTACATGTCAGCATCCGGCCATCGGCCGACGTTCACGTCAACGTCGGCCGGCCAAAATTAGCCGGATGGATTGAATTGGTACCAATAGTAAAAGGTTTAGGACTGAATTGGTTCAATTGAAAAGTTTATGATTGAATTAGTACAAATGCAAAAGGTTTAGGACTTTTTTGGTATTTTTCCCCCAAGATTGAGGCATTGAGGCGTTGGTTTTCCTCTTCTAAGCTGCCGCTCAGAGGTGCGTCAAGGCGGAATCTGTTGACTGAGACTCAAAGGTGGGTGCCCTCCCCGGTCGAATTCTGGCGTTGCGACGTTAAGGCCGAAGCCACTTATTACAATCATCTTGACGATGTGCAGGGCTTTGTTGAGGCGGGCGAGATAACAAAAGCGAGTAATGAGTGCATTGGGACTTGTGGGGGGAGCTGAGGTCGAGGCGAAGAGGGAGGGCTCGAAATTGAGGACGTGGATGGAAGAAAAAAGAAAAAGAAAATGAAAGATATTAAGAGAAAAGGAAACACAAATGAAAAGAGAGGAAAAAAAAGAAAGTGAAAAAGAGAGAAAACAGAAGAGAAAAAGTCTTTTGATGAAAATGGCCTTGGCTATATTAAGATTTAACTAATTGGTAAGCTCGGGCCTTCATTTAAAATTAATTTGTCACTTAAGCTCTTATTTGAGATAATATTTATTTTGAGTTTTTTTTGAAAAAAAAAAAAATTTATTTCATGTTTTTATTTGAAATTTTTCCTGAAGTTAGACTCTCAATGTACAAATCCTTTTGTACTCTGCCCCCATCGAAATGATGAAATCTCCATTGCACTAGGTGCTTATTGTGTTGAGTATCAAAATAATTTCATCGATCAAACCCGCTATGCGGTGGGGGCCAGCGCAGTCGAACAAGTACTAGTGTATTTGGGATAGCGCGTGTGGTAAGGGTGGGAAACATACAACTATTCTTGGGTCTGCGCAAAGCCATGCAGCAGGCAACTTAAGCGATTTTAAAGGGGGTACTTTTTGCGATAGATTTCCAAGTTGGCTTTTTAGATTTAACCAAAAAGTCAACATAAACATCAATCTTTGACATGTTTAGAGAATGACAATTAAATGTAAATGACATCTAAAAGAATCTTTTTGATTAAGAAACGGGCCTTATCGCGAATTAGAACCTCGAGTCTCGAGTTTTTTACTTATTGGAAAATTCAGGTGCGTAAATAAATATCAAGATACGATTTTGTAGGCTTGAAGACAACAAGGTCTTCTGGGGGTTTTGGTCGGGAGGATTTGGCATGAGGGTTAGATGTGTATTTTGTACTCTATCCCGGATTTGAGTTTATTATAGTAAAAGGGGTTTGCTGTTTCTTAAAAATAGCACTACCGAGCATAATTTTTTTGAAAAGATAACTGGATGAAGGACAAATCTGTGGGGAATTTATTACTCAGTAATTACGCAGAATATGATAAAAGAAATATAAAGGCATAATGTCATGACAATTATTATTGGTTCATCAAAGTATACACACTTGTTGTACTTAATTAGTACGTCCATGATGGGGTGCGATGAGAACACACCGTTTCGTCTTGATACGCTACGATGGAAAGACACCCTTTTGAAAAGGTGTGATGGGGTCATATAAAAGACTCCTGAAGAGACTGTTGATATGGTTGGCAGAACGTACGCTCAGAAATAAATAGTTTTTCCTTTCTCTCCGTTTTCCATCAAAAAGAAAGAAGGCGGTCCATTTCTCCTTTAGAAGAACAATTAGCATTTACGCTGTGAAAATTGTTTGTTTTCCTCATGATTATATTCAGACCAATGTGAGGTAATATTGTTTGTGATTCATCTGCAATTCAACTATCGTTCCGGGGTAAATTGTTAACTGCGCATCGGAAACAAGTAAGTTGTCTTCCGCTAACTTGAATTCCAACATTGGTATTAGAATCCGGTCGTGAATTCTACCTTATTTTCATCGAATTTTCTCGTTTACCATTTGATATCGAGAACAAGAGTATGAAATCTACACTATTTGGATGTTCATTGCTTGGAATTGCTATCTAAATTGTCGAAAACGAACCGAAGCGAAGAACGGGTTCGGGGCCGTAAACACCCGTACGGTTTTGGCCATTTTTTGAATTATTTTTTTGGCCAAACTAAATTTTGAAATATATAGGGTGAAAGTACTTGTCAAGACGAGTCCGTCGATGAGTCAAGCGCTGCCAGAGGACGCCGTACGCGCCCACACGCGCGGCCAAAAGTCGTGGCGCATGGGCACCATGCGCTCAACGCATTGGGAAGGCCAACGCGTGAGCGTCATGCACGCGTCGGCGAACCGACGCATGCTGACATCATGGATGACATCATCCAACTGCCGGTAACCACTGGATGACGTCATCGATGACGTCACTGTCGGCGGCAGCTGGCCGACTAGAGACCTGACTTGAGGCCTGACCTATGGCCGACTCGTGACCCGACCCGGACTCGACCCGGCCGTTGACCGGTCAACGATCGGACTGGTTGACTGGTCCAGTGGTCAAACCGGTCGGATCGGCCAGGAGCCTTTTGGCTCGCTGGCGCATGTGCCACACGTGCCGCGCACTCAGGCGGCGCGTGTGGGCGCGTGGGAGCTCCAATTGGAGTGTGGTTGATGGCGTTTGGTTCGTTTGGATGTGCTCTACACTGTAATATATTTATTATATTTTTGGGTTTTATAAATGTATGAAAATGTGTAGGAAACCCTAAGTACGCATCTTTTTAGGAGTTTAATGCGTGGTTTATTCATTTTTAACTTGTATTTTCTTATGTTTTAGGAAATACAGTAGCTAGCCTATATGAAAATGGTATCATATATGCTATGTAGAGCTTGGTTCCATGATAGTATGTATATAATTTAATACACTTGCAATTTTCTAATTCAAAGAAAATTCGAACAATGGTAGGAAATCATTGTTTTTCTGTTACATGTTGAATTGCGGTTTTGATCGTAGTTACAGCATGATTATTATTTGTACATTGATTCACATCATGCTATACTTTTGTGTTAATGGAAAAATGTAGAAATTACATGAGATCATGTAATTATTTTTTTTTCTAGTGGGAGTTCGTAGGTTGGTATAATTCGAAGGAGTTCTCACCTGAACTTAAAATTTGCGCAAATTAAACTAATTAATGATAATAGAACAATTGTACATAGGAGCTGATTGGGAACATAGTGAACTTTCGTTTCTGTGTCTTTTGTTGAATTATCATTAATTTAGTTTGTTTTTGCTGCAAATTAAATATGTGTGTTACTCTGAAAAGTGTGCTAGTATTGATTATGCGTTTATTATGTCAATGTATTATAGCAATTGATTATGGCTTCAACATCCAAGACCATTGTGGCTGACCTCAATAAGGGTGAGAAGCTAAACGGTGACAATTATGATATTTGGTACCGAAAGGTTCAGTACATCCTCGAGGAGCAAGAGGTTTTGGAAACCCTCAACCACACCATGAATGAATCTGAGCATTGAACTTCAGCTCAACACAAGAGAGATCTAGAAACTTATCAAGCTTGGAAAAAGAAGAACAACATTGCTCGCATCACGTTACTGAGCTGTATGCAAGATGATCTCATGTGTGAGTTTGAAAGTTATGATAAAACTCAAGCAATATGGGTTGCCTTGAAAGATAAGTTTAGGGGTGCATTTGCCACTAAGTTAAGGAGACTTACTATCAAGTTTGACACATATCGAAAGCGCCTAAATGTAACGATGATACAGCATCTTCGGGAGATGTCAAACATGATTCGTGAGTTGAAGTCGGCAAGTCACTCCCTTACTGATGAACAGCAAGTTCAGGCTGTTATAAGGTTTCTTCTTGACAATTGGGAGCATATGAAGATCAATATGACACATAATGAGAATATTGTCACTTTTGATGATATAGTGCGTCATTTGGAATTAGAGGATGAGCGCTTAGAGGCCGCGAGATCCTCTACTTATGTTTATGTTGCTGAATCGAGTTTGCGCAAAGTTTCGGGCTTTAAGCGCAAAAGGAATCATCAATTCAACAACAAATGGAAGAAGACTGATCAGGCACCTAAGAGGGCTAAGACCTTTCAACGTAAGAAGCGTGGTGGGAAGAAGGACAATGCCAAGATGAAGTGCTACAATTGTGGCAAGATGGGTCACTTTGCTCGTGAATGCACTGAGCCGAAAGAGGTACCCTATTACTTCATTACTTTAAGTAATGCTTCTGTTTCTAGCACTGTAATGCTTGTTGAATCTCATCCAATGTGGACTGTAGACTCAGAAGCAACAGACCACGTAGCTAGAGACCGATAAGCATTTGTGGAGTATCATTGGATACAACCTGGAAAAAGATGGATATATGTTGGGAATAACTCAAGAATTGAAGTGAAGGGTATCAGCACATGTAAATTAATTTTACGTGGTGGTCGAAGCTTATTCCTACATGATGTCCTCTACGCTCCGGATATTCGACGAAACTTGGTCTCCGTAGTTGTTCTTCTTAGCCTAGGTTATGTATTGAATTTTCATGGTGATTGTGTTGACATTTTATATGGAATAATTTATTATGGCTCAGGTCATGTATCAAATCATTTTATGGTGTTAGACATTGACTATGATTAATATAATGTTAATGTCAATGGTTGTTTTTCTTTAATTGCATCTTCTAGTAATGTTGAGATTGATGCAAGTACTTGGCATGCTAGATTAGGTCATATTGGGTTGCAAAGAATACAAAATTAGCTAGAGAAGGCCTTTTAGGGTCACTCACTAATGTTAATTTACCTGTATGTGAACATTGTCTAGTGGGAAAAACAACTAGAAAATCATTCGGTAAAGGGACTAGAGCCGAATTTCAATGCAATTCATACATTCTAACATTTGTGGTCATTTGAATGTGAGGATAAGGCATGGAACCTCATATGTCATCACTTTCATAGATGATTTCATACGTTTCGGTTATGTCTTTCTGATTTCCCATAAGTCTGAAGCATCAGATTGCTTTAGACAATATATAATGATTATGGGTGAGCATCGGTCCAGGGTTAACCCTTGATCGACCTTGGACTGGCCTAACCCTGCTAGTCATGGTCCGGTTCCTAGGGAGACTGGGTCGGTCCTTGATCCTAGAATTTCTAGACCAGCACTGTGCGGGTCAGTCATCGGTCCTGAGAGTTCCGAGTCGGTCCAATCCGGACCAACCCTGAATATATATACATATATATATAATATTATTTATAACTTTTTATATAGAAAAAATCTTAAAATAAACAACGTCAACAACATTAAATAGCTCTTTAGTGAGGAGTTCAAATAATTTTACATTGTTATTTAATAATTTAGATTTTAATGTCTTTTACGATATCAATAGTCATAATTTACGAAGGAGGAAAATGTTTTTGTAAGGAGTCCTCACGGCGTCCAAAAAGGTATAAACAACTCATTATGGCATATTCCTCTAGTATTCGTTCTCTTGTCTTATTTGTCCTCTTAGTCTTCAATTTTCCCGAATCGAAAGAAACTACTTCTCCGCTCGCCATTCGACACTCGCTTCACTCGCTTTAGGTCACTTGTGCCACTCGCCGCTTGATGCTCGCTTGGCTTGTTGCTCTTTGTTTGACATTCAATGCTCATTCTGTTCGACGCTCACCCCATTTGACCCTCACTGCTTGCCTTTCTTAACTGACTTCACTCATCATTGAACCCATTGGTTCGGTATGGTCCTCGGTTTCCCTTTCAAGGAGTACAAAAAATGAAATAAAAAATTATTGGTTAGTCCTAGGTTGACCTTGAAACCGGATCGAACCCATTGGGTCCATCCGGTCTTTAATCGCTTTTTTAAGAAGTACAAGAAATGAAACAAAAAATTATTAGTTGATCTCGAGTTGACCTTGGAACCGGGTTGTCCTAAGCTCAATAAGGTCAATCCCCAGTCCCAAAAATTGAGGCCCAGTACTGTGCGAGTTGGTCCTAGGGTTAGGGGTGGACCGGCCCAACCCGGACCATGCTCACCCCTAATAACGATGGTAGAGAATCAGTTGAATAAAACAATAAAGGCATTGAGAACTGATCGTGGACGTGAGTATCTATCTGAGCAATTCAAGACTCTTTGTGATGAAAAGGGAATTGTACGACAATTGACTATTCTTGGTACTCCACAACAAAATGAGGTAGCTGAGAGAAGGAATAGAACCTTACTGGAAATTGTTAGGTTTATGACAGCGCAAGCAAATTTACCTATCTCATATTGGGAAGATGTGTTATTAACTGCTGCCTATATACTTAATAGAGTGCCTTCAAAAGCAGTCACTTCCACCATTTATGGACTGATAGGAAATTAGACTTAAGTATTCTATGTCTATGGGAATGTGCAGCTTATGTTCATGATTCTTCCCATAAATATGGCAAATTAGGTCCTAGAGGGAAGAAATGTATCTTTATAAGATATTCTAAACACTCCAAAGGGTACGTGTTCATAGGTGAACAAGTTAATGGGAGTGTGACCGAAATGGAATCACAATATGTCACGTTCTTGGAGAATGATTTTCCTAGTAGATGTGAGATTGATAAGGACTTCCAATTATATGAGATGGAAGGTCCTAATAACACACCCACTAATGTTGTAGAGGGAAATGAAGATTTACCTCAACATGCAAGACCTAATGGGAGTGTTGCATCGTTTGGCAAATTGAATTCAAGAGAAATTCAGTTGCGTAAAAGTAATTGTAAAAGCATTCCTCGTCGTCGTTTTGAGATCGAAGGGGAAGCATTTATGATTGTTGACGATGCTGAGCCTAAGATTGTTCAAGAGGCTCTCTCATTCTTTGATAAGGAATAATAGAGAAAAGTTTTGGAAGATGAGATTGAGTCAATGAGGGCAAATCATGTCTGGGACTAGGTTGATCTACCACCCAATTGTAAGGCCATTGGAAACAAATGGGTGTTTAAGATTAAGCGAATGGCAGATGGATCCATTGAAAAGTGTAAGGCTCGTCTTGTAGCGAAATGTTATACTTTACAAGGTGGTATAGCTTATGATGAAACTTTTTCACTAGTTGTAAGGTTTGCCTAAATACGATTTGCCTCAATACGCCTTATCTTAGCCATCATTGCACATTTGGATCTTGAATTACATCAAATGGATGTAAAGATAGCATTTCTCAATGGAGAACTAGATGAGGAAATCTATATGAAGCAACTAATAGGTTTCATAGCTAAAGGTCAAGAGCATAAAGTTTGCAAGCTTCATCGCTCAATATATGGCCTTAAGCAATCATTAGACAGTGGTATCTTCGTTTTCATCGAGTCATAACAACTTTTACTTTCACGATGATCGAAGAAGATCACTGTGTATATGTCAAGCGGTTTGAAAATAAATTTGTGATTTTATCACTTTATGTGAACGATATTCTATTGGCTAGAAATGACAAGGTTTTAGTTATCAGCATAAAAGAATGATTGTCCTCCAATTTTAAAATGAAGGATATGGGAGAAGCTGCTTATATATCACAAGAGTCTTATTTATGAAGATTCTTGAACGTTTCAATATGCAGCACTGTAATCCTATTGATACCTCTGTCATGCAAGGTGAAGGCCTAAGTACTGAGATGTGTCCTAAGACTCCAGAATAAATTAAAGTAATGGAAAATGTTCCTTATGCTAGTGCCGTCGAAAGTTTGATGTATGCTATGATATGTACTCGACTCGACATATGTTATGCCATGGGATTGGCGAGCTGAGATCAATAAAATTCCAATTAAGCACACTGGAAAGCAGTGAAGAGGATATTAAGATACTTGAAAGGTATCATGGACTATCGACTTCTGGATATGTGTTCTTGCTCAATGGAGGTGCGATTTCTTAGAATAGCAAGAAACAGACATGCACGGCCTTATCTACGATGGAGGCAGAATTTGTTGCATGCTCTGCCGTAGTGCAAGAAGCAGTATGGTAAAAACGTTTCTTTGAAAATTTAGCCACTGTTACTGAGGTTTCAAGATCGGTGATAGTTTATTGCAATAGTTAAGCAGCCATTGCCTATGTGAAAGATCACAAGTATCATGGAAGGACGAAGCACATTGACATAAAGAACAATTGCATTAGAGATATAATAACACATAAAGAAGTTATCTTACAACACATTTCAACCAATAGAATGGTTGCTAATCCATTTATGAAGGCTATTCCTAGAGACATATTCTTAACCCACAGGATGTCACTAGTATTATGTAGAATGTGATATGTGTTATTGTAGAGGATAATTGGTATATGTATTTGTGGACATATGTTTTGTACTTGTTTGTTTATTAGTGACTTGATGTTTTATCAATAAGTACAAATCCATTATGAGACTAACACGTTCACACATATATTAATTGAAAAGTATGTCAGCAGGTAATAATTGGCTTACTCACACGAGCAATCACCTCAAGTGCTATAGTTAGCACGTTGAGATGAGACTTTATGTACAAATAAATGCTGAAGAGTAAGTTTAGTACATAAAATAATATGTCGCCTTGATTGGAGTCAAGATGAGGTCTGTGATTTGTTTATAATAAGACCGAACATGATAGTCCCACAATCATGTATGCCTGAAAAATGCCGAATGTGAGTACTTAATTGGGCACTATAGAAAGCTTGTTGATATAGCACTCGAGTTAAACATGAGTACGTGAGAAGCACGTGACTATGTTTAGGCTAAGATCTGTATAGTGGATATATTTAATAAATGACATACACTCTTATAGAAAGAGAAATCCACTATAGCATGTAATTCATACTACATGTACATTGTTCGACCGACAAGGGAATGTGAGTAAAATTATTCTTATTTACTTATCGTGTGAGCCCTTGAGGTAATTTATAATTTACCTCATTTTGTGCCCTATGTTACTTCTAACTATGTTCTCGAAGTGGAAGATCAATGTTTCTACTTTAGCATGTTACCGGCGATCATGAATAGATATGGCCTTATGGGACATGTCTAGGAAAGCAGTTGTTCTGAAATGGAAAGAGACATGAGTGCGAAGGAAGACTATTGTTGTTTTACATCTATCACATGTATTTACTGTCGACCAATTATATCGCCTTCTGTAGTTGCGGATATAATTGTAAATACATGATGTTTTGAGAATAGTCAAGTATAGCCTTTAAGGGATAAGTATACTTGGATTGATGTAACAAAATATGTTTGGGGCACTGTGAGACATCGATTGTTTATTTCTTTTCAGGGTTGTAGCCATTATGTCATCCCTAATAGGTGCATAATTTGAGCTCCCAAGTACAGGTGTATTCACTGGTCGCACGGCTTACTTGCCAGTATGAATTGTTTTGTAAAGTTGATAAATAGTGAATGCCTTATATTCTTGATAGAGTGCTATCAAGCCCATCATGTCCGGGTGGGAGATGTTGTACTTAATTAGTATGTCCATGATGGGGTGCGATGAGAACGCACCATTTTGTCTTGATATGCTACGATAGAAAGACACCCTTTTGAAAGGGTGTGATGGGGTCATATAAAAGACTCCTGAAGACAACCGTTGACATGGTTGGCAGAACATACGCTTAGAAAGAAATAGTTTTTCCTTTCTCTCTCTTTTCCATCAAAAAGAAAGAAGGCGTTCAATTTCTCCTTTACAAGAACAATTGGCATTTACGCTGTGGATGTTTTCCTCGTGATTACATTCAGATCAACGTGAGGTAATATTGTTCGTGATTCATCCGCAATTCAACGATCGTTCCGAAATAAATTATTAACTACGCATCGGAAACAAGTAAGTTGTCTTCTGCTGACTTGAATTCCAACATACCAAAACATTAAACACCTCATGAGATTACAATACGGCTCATCAGAGATGAGTTCATAGGATTCTAATGATCACAAAAATCATACTTCATGGTTTTATAGTTGAACAAACATGGGCCATCGGGCAGTACATTCCAAAAACAATCACGACCACTAGGGCACGTGTCATCTCTTTTATGTATAACGTAATATTGATAATTTCCTGGCCATTCAAAGCTACAACAGATCAATGTTTTCCCCAAAAAATTGAAATCTCTAGTAGGCTCTCTGGCAACCACAATGGAACTTAGATAGTCATCTCCTAATTTGCAACGAATTGTGAGGCTTAATTAACTTGTTGGTCAGCTGTTCATACATCGGCTTCTTCATAAATGTGACCTTATCCAATGGTTTTGTAAAGATCACGCCAATTGATGCTTTGAGTCAACAAATTCGACATTGACGTCACCATTGGTCACATTTTCTTTGATAAAGTGATGGCGTATCTCTATATGCTTTGCTCTTGAGTTTATGATGCGATTTTTCATAAGGTTGATTGCACTCATATTATCACACTTGGTAATTATTCCTGTGCTTTGTACAATGTAATCACTTAATTGCTGCTGAATCCAAAAAATCTGAGCACAACAGCTACCAATTGTTACATATTCAGCTTCAGTTGTAGATTAGGCCACAAAATATTATCTTTTAGAGAAACATGAGCCAAGCATACAGCCCTTAAATTGACAATTACCTGTTGTTGTTTTTTTTATCTATTCTGCATCCCGCAAAATTGGCATCCTAATATCCAAGTAGTATAAAATCCAAGTTCCTTGGATACCATAAGCCTAGCTTGGGAAAAGATGCAATGTACTTCATAATACGTTTAACAGTCTTAAGATGTGACTATTTAGAAATTAGATTGAAAATGGGCACAAATGCACACACTAAACAGTATGTTTGATATTGATGCAATTAGATAAAGCAATGAACCTATCATGCTTATGTAAAATTTGCATCAACATGCTTACGTGCTTGGTCATTGTCCGATTTCGTTGAAGTGACATAGAGGTGTCTACTTTTTTGCTGTTTTCCATTTCAAATTTTTTCACAAGTTCCTTCGCATATTTTTCTTGAAATATGAAGTTCCTCCCTTCAATTGCTTGACTTAAAGTCCAAGGAAGAAGTTCAGTTCACCTGTCAAACTCCTTTCAAATTCGCTCTTCATGATGGCTGCATATGTCTTGCATATATTGTTGTTAGTTGAACCAAAAATGATATCATCAATATAGATTTGAATGAGCAAGATGTTACCATTCCTCTTGTTGAATAGAGCACTATCCACCTTTCCCTTTTCAAACTCATTCTCCTTAAAAAAATTGCTAAGCCCTTCATACTAGGTTCTTGGTGCCTACTTGAGTTCATAAAGAGCTTTCTTTAGTTAATACACATGATCTCTTTGTTGAGGCTAACAAGACAACCCAGAAGAGGGTGAATACGTTGTTTTAGAAAACTTTGACAATTTTGTGGAGATTAGCAATAATTATGAAAATCAAGTCAAGCAAATGTTTCAGATATTTTGTAGTGAGCATGTGCTAGTATAAATGATAGTGAGAGAAAGAAGAGCACACGACGACATACAGTGATTTGGCTTTATCACAAAGCCTTCATCCACTGACCACATTAACAGTCATAAGTTGGGCTAGATTGCGCTAGTAATCTACGTAATAATTAACAATTAGCAAGCATGGTCCCTATCAACTAATATGTCACATTATCAGGAAACAAGTGTTGCTATCTCTCTTGCACACTTAATTCTTCGCACAATTACAAAGCATCATAAACAATACAATGAAGGTCTCGAGAGAATGGAACAATAGCTAGGAGTACAACTCAAAGCAAATTGTGGATTTTATGGATGTGCGGACCCTTGGAGTGCCACAACTTTGCACAAAGGGACACTTAAGTGCCATAACTTATGAAAGGTACACTTAAGTGCCAAAATTGGAGCAAAATGGATCACTTGAGTGCCAATTCGGCCAAAATCCGGCCAAATTGCATACGTGGCATTTTTCGGCGATTTCCAGCGACTTCTTTTACTGATGTGGCAAATGTTTTTTTTTTTTTAAAAGCCGACGTGGACGACAAAAACGACGTCGTCCATCCACATTGAGTGCGCTGACCTAAACGACGTCATTTAGGTCATTGTGTGCTGACCTAAACGTCGTTCCTCCCCGTCCGCATTCACAGTAGATCTCAGGCCCTTCTCTCCGTCGCCGTTCACGCCTAGAGCTGGTCATCGGTCGCCGTTGTCAGTTGCCGTTGTTGGTCACCGTCGCTGCTCACCGCTCACCATCGTCGCTCGTCCAGGTTCAGCCCCTCCTCCCCCTCCCCTGTGATGAAATTAGGGCTCGATTATTTTATTAGGGCTCGATTAATTTATTACAGCTTTGATAGAATTTATGTTGATACACTTCAACTGAAACTTGCTGACAATCGCACAAAGAGACCAGATTTCTCATTATTTTCGTGAATTTTTCTTTCAAGCCAATGTCAGAGTATGCTTTGATTGGTGAGTCACTGGCTATGCATCTCCTTAAGAGCATCCTAATAAAGCAGGTGACTAATGCATCTCCGAGAAGAAAATTAAGTCCTTGAATCACTCTACTTGTGAGGCTGTATAGGGTATGTCCTTGAACCACCCTGCTTGTGAGGTTGTATAGGGTATGTTTATCAATCCAAAATCCTGAATGAGAACATAACAACTGTAGCTAGAATTTTATTGGTGAAGTTACAAACTAAGAAAAAGTTTCAAGCAGGAAGAATAAGAACTTGAAAGGGTATTGAAGCATGTTTTGGTGAAGCTATTTCCTGGAATTGGCTTTGCAGCTTGTGTCGGTCTTCTTTGAGAAATGTATTGCCCGCTTGTCCAAATTTGTTATGGGTTAAGATAGTCTAAGACTTTGGAGTGATCTGTCTGTGCTTCTCTTTGTTTTTCTTTAGCTTTAGCGACATAAAATGCTTCGAAATTTAGTTGTTCTAATTTTAGTTTAAACTTCTAAAGGAATTTGTAGGAGTCAGCGGCTGTGATTTATATAAGTTGATGTCAGAGTATGCTTTGATTTGATTAAGTTGATGTACATTCTCTCACATCACAAGTTTAGTTCAGTAGACAAAATTGCTTGGTCTGTGATTGTTGTGGGGACCTATGCTTGTTGTGGGGACCTCTAGTTTTGGTTAATATTTTAAGGGAAGGGAAGGCAAATAATTAAAGTGCCGACCTCTTTTTTGGCTGTCATGTAGGGGCATATTGTCAGTGTGGGGACCTTTGTTTACTAAAGTCCATGAGAGTGGGTGGACTCCATGTGTAGAATGTGTAATTGTCTAGTGGTCCCAAAAACTAATGATTCTTTTTCTTGTTCTTGGTGCAGTAATGGCTCATGACAAGGGTCATGTCGCTGTCATAGTTTGCTACGATGGGGAATTTGTGATTGGGGAGGATGAGTAGGAGTATGCGAGTGGAAATGAGGGCACCATCTTTGTGGATATAAAGAAGGCATCTTATATAGGATTTCTTAGGGATATCAAGACTTATTTGTCTTGTAAAGTTCAGAAGTTGCTGTATTGTATTCCTGGGAAAGACTTAAGAGATGGTTTGAGATGCTTAGAAGATGATAATGGTCTTAGGGATGTTCTATACCATTATCTTCATGGTGAAGAGGTAAAAATATATGTTGAGTACAATAGTGAAAGTGATGACGAAGATGATGATGGAGAGAGCGCCGAAGTAGGACAAGAAGGAGATGGTATTCAAGGTAGTACTGACATTAAGGTCGAAGGAGGGCATGATAGGTATGATGGACATGAGAGGAGTGCAGATGCAGTTCACTAAAGTGATGATGACATAGGTGATGTCACAATCTCTGGATTAGATTAGGAAGTAGCTGAATCAACTGATGATGATGATGAAGGGTTGCCTGCTGAAAATTTTATAAGTGATAACAACGACGAGGAGCTTGTACAGTCAAGAATACAGCAAATGGATTTTTTGACAGCTAAGTTTGCAGCTTTGCATGTAGCCGATGAAGTTCGAAACAGACTCGAAGGCCCTACAGATGCTGGTGCTGCTGGCGAGGAGACTGCAGATGCTGGGGCTGCTGGCGAGGAGACTGACTATGAAGAAAGCGTCGAGAATGCTACTTCCAGGATGAGCTTGAAGAAGATGACGGACCTGTGCATAGAAGGAAAATGAAAAGTAAGTTTCCTTCTTATGATCCATCCATTGCCTCTCCTACTTTGTCGGTAGGCATGGAATTTCATGATGCGAAACAATTTAGAGAAGCTATACTGAAGAACTCCATTGCTGCACAGAGGAACATTGACTTCATTAGAAACACTAAAACCTTTGTAAGAGCTAGGTGTTCGCAACAAAATTGTCTATGGAAGATCTATGGCACATTTGTTAGGAGAAGTGGATCTTTTCAGATTAGAGCTTACCAAGAGGAACATACTTGTTCCATTAATTTTGAGAATAAAAGGGTAACAAGTGCATGGTTGTCGAAGCACCTCTTTGAATTGATTAAGCTGATGCCTCAAATGAATACTACTTAGTTCAGGATGCTGGTGAAGGAGCAGGTAGGCATCAATATATCCAGGAATCAATGTAAAAGATCAAAGCAAAAGGTGATGAAGATACTTATTGGTCAGTACAGCGGTGAATATAAACAATTGTGGGACTATGCTTGGGAGTGTAAGCTGTAAAATCCTGGAAGTAGAGTGTATGTAGAGGTCGTGGAGAGACCACTTCCTGATATTGGGATGAAGTTCGATAAATTCTATATTTACTTCGATGCATGCAAACGAGGATTTTTATCTGGTTGTAGATGGATTATAAGATTGGACGGGTGTTTTTTGAAGGGCTTGTGCAAGGGAGAATTGCTGGCCACAATTGGAAGAGATGCAAACAATCAAATGTTTCCCCTGGCTTGGGCTATTGTGAAGGTAGAGAACAAGGACAATTGGTCCTGGTTCCTCAAAAATTTGATGACTGATTTGGAGATAACAAATGGGACAGAGTGGGCGTTCATGAGCGACCAACAAAAGGTACTGTTTGTTTTTAAAAAATTTGGTCACTTGTTTGCCTTTTGATATCAACATGTCATTTGCTTACATTTTTTATATTTTGAATTATTGTAGGGACTGGTTCTAGCAATAGCTGAGTTGTTGCCTTATGCTGAACATCGAATGTGTGCGCGGCACATATACGCAAATTGGGCAAAGACCTATAAATGGGACAAGCTGCAGTCACAATTTTGGCAGCTAGCAATGAGCACGAATATGGCTGACTTTAGAATGGCCAAAGAAGAGATGCTTCAATTGACAAAGGATGGTTATAATGCACTATCCCAAATAGACCCGAGGCATTGGTGTATGGCGTTCTTCAGCGAGGAATTCAAGTGTGATAACATTGATAACAACATCTGCGAAGCATTCAATGGGAGGATAATAGATGCCAGATGCAAACCAATTATCTCGATGCTTGAAGACGTACGGGTTTTGGTCATGACTCGGCTGCATAGACAAAGAGATGAGACTGCAAAGTGGACTAAGCAATGTGGTCCTAGGATTGCTAAGAAATTGGATGACAACTTGGCTGTAAGTAGGTATTGTCATCCCATTTGGAATGGGGATGAAGGATATGAGATAATGAAGGGTTCAGATAAGTATGTTGTCCATTTAGGTACGAGGAAATGTTCATATAGAGCATGGCAACTAAGTGGAATTCCTTGTGCACATGCCATATGTGCAATTCAATTGAAGGGCCACAGCACAGAAAACTACCCTGATGATTGGTACAAGAAACCGAAGTATCTTGCTTCGTATCAATTCATGTTGCAACCAATTAGAAGTAGCAAATTTTGGGAGCCAACAGATCGCGAAGCACCTCAACCTTTGCCACTAAAGAAGAGAATGGGAAGACCAAAGCGAAAACGAAGAATAACAGAGGCAGAGGACTCATGTCACCGTAGGTTGAATAGGACAGGTGTACCAATAAAGTGCTCTTTTTGCCACATAGCAGGGCATAATATTAAGGGTTGTCAATTAAAGAAGCAGCAGGAACAATTAAGGCCAGCCGAAGGGCCTAGTGAAGGGACAGTTGGACAAGGAGAAACAGAAAGGCGAAGTGAGTCGATTGTTCTTCAGTCGACGACAATAAACCCAGTAAGTCAAGACAATTGTGTTTATGTTGCTTTATTGTTTGTTACGAATATGTATGTACATGGATATAAGTGACATGTATGTAATGTTTTTGTCTTTATCAGGTTACCATGACACGTGAAGAATTGGCCAAAGCCTCTGCTATACCTGAAACTGAAGGGCTTGTTCAAAGAAGGCAAGGTAGAAGAAAGCTAGCTGCAGAATTGGCTGAAGCAACTGGAGGGCCAGTTAAGTCGACTATTCTTAAGCAGCAACAAAGAAAAAAAATACCCAATAAGTTCAATGATTTGAGTTTACTTTTCATTTACGTTCTAATATGGCCTGATGTTATATTTATGATATCATTTGCCTTTTTATCAGGTTCGAAGAAAGCAAGTTAGAGCTCAGCTGCCAATAGAGGGCTCAATTGAAGGGCCACCACAAGAACCATCACCAAGGTCATCACAAAGGCAACTAGAAGGGTCATCACAAGGGCCACCACCAAAGCCAACCGAAGGTGTCACTGAAGTTGAATGCCTAACTAGAAAAACAACCAGAAGAAAGCCAAATCAAGAGCCACCTACAAGAAGGCGGCCATCTACAAGACGCCTAGCTGAAGAATTGGCCAAAGAAGCCCCTGCTGTAGCTGAACAGCCACAAGAGCCCAAGAAATCACATGCGAGAAGAAGACGCAACCAATCACAAGTACCTGAAAGTGACGCTCCCTTTCGAACAAGAGGGGCTCTTGGGAAGAGACTAAAACAATATGGTTATGGCCTTTATACAGATGAGCATTCTGGAACAGTTATTCTTAATGTAAGTTTTATAGGCTGTATTCAATTTAATTTATAGTGCAAACTTTTGTTGATAATTGAGTTTTCTTTTTGAAGCTTGGGAGGAGTTCAGAGGTTCTTATCTCTCAAGGCCCAACTCAAGAATCAACGGCTGCGCCAACAAAGAAGACATTGCCTGCATCAACAAGAAAGAAGAGTAAGAAGAACCCAGTTGCAAGTCCATCCGAATTAGTTCAGCCTACAATAGTTGCAGCTCCTTCTGAATCAGTTTAGCCTAGGACAATTGCAGTTCCATCAGAATCAACGCATCCCAAGACAGTTGAAGAAGAAGTCTCACGTCCAGTTAGAAAAAGTGCAAAGATTATGAATCAAGTGCGAAGTCCATCAAAACAAGCACGAACTGGAGGCATTATGCATATTGATTGATGAAATGGGATGTGATATGGTTTGTGGGGCTGAGGAGTCAGTTGTAAACATTTGTGGATGTTTTATTTTATTTTATTTTATTTTTATAATAGCTTATCATTGCGTTAGTTGAGTTTGTGAGACTTCATTTGTCATTGAGTTTGTGAGACTTCATTTCAATATCAAAGGAACGATTGTTGCTTGTTATTTTTGCCATGCCTTCTTTCATTTTTTTGATTTTGTTTTTACTTTTACTTACTGCTGCTTCTGGTGGTGGATATGTGGTGGTGATTGGGGAGCTCGTGTGGCTGGTGGTGGCGGCTGGTGAAGCCTAGTGGTGGTGGGTTGGGTTGAAGGTTTTTGCTGCACCTGGTGCAAGATGTAAGTGTGCGATATGCACATCTTACACCAGGTAGTGCTGGTGCAAGCTGGTGTAAGACACCTTACACTAGCAACTTATGCAGCAACATACCACCAGCGTAGTGGTGGTTGGTGGTGGCTCAAGTGGAAGCCTGGGATGCTTGGTGTGGCTGGTGGTGATGGTTGGAGGCCGATGGTGGCCAGTGGTGGGTGGTGATGGTGGCTGGTAGTAGCCGATGGCTGGGGAAATGTAAAAAAAAAAATGGCACTTAACCGATCACATTCTAAAAAACCTAGCAGTTAAGTGTTCACTTTTAACAACAAGTGACACTTAAGTGATCCTTTTAATAATAGCTGACACTTAAATGACTCTCTTTTTTTTTTTTTTATCACGACTGACACTTAAGTGATCACTAAATACAACTTATAACACTCAAGTAATCACTCGTGTCTGTTCTATATATATATGGTGGTTTGCAGCAAAACATAGAAGCTGCTGGTTTATATATTTGCTGCTGGTTTACATTCAATTCAAGTAAAATAGTCACCACAACACATTGACTCAATATACATTCCATCATCACCAATTTATATTTGAGAATAAGCAAAAACATAGTACAAACAGTATTTGTCGAAATCATTCATTCATTCATTCATTCCATTTCCTTGACCTCCCTACCAGCACAAGAAGTAACACATAATACATATGACAGCCCAAAAAAAAATTGCCACAACCATCTTGTAGACAACACAACACTTCTTCTCATCTTCTAACAAAATAAGTCACTTTTCATTCAAAACAAGTACATTTCTCCACACATTTACAACTATGGCAGTCGGAGAAACTTCTTCTCATCTTGTAGTACTTTACATTTCATCGTAAAGTAGGATAGACAAAAAAACAGCAACACAATAAACGCTTGGTAACACTTCCGTTCAATTTTCATCTTTGAAACTTCATTCTTCAAATGGTTAACAGAAGATGCTTGAGCTTGAGCTTGCATTGAGTCAACATCATCCAAGTCGTCCACAAGCGTAGATGGAGGTTGATGACATCCATCAAGTAGGTCAAATATCACCTCTGTGGCTTGGTGAGATAATTTCGCATCGACCCATTTGAAGTATTTGCACTTCGAGCCTTCTCTATATCAGGCACATCCATAGAATCTTCTCTCGGGATTCATTCGAGTCCATGATGTTTTGCTTGGACTTGGTAACTCGCAAAAACATAAACACTCACCTTCTCCTTCGCTTCGGCGAGAGAAATTTGAGCCGCTGCTAAAAGTCCCGCTCTCCATTTCCAATATTCGGTGGTAGAATTTGGGGCAAATCGAATTAGGGTGTGGGATTAGGGCTCTAGCGCTTCAATGGCATTTTGCCCGATTTAGGGTTTTAGATTTAGGGCAAATGGGGAGACGACGGCATTTTTGCTGATTTAAGGGCACTATTTTGGGCCAACAAGCGAAACGACATCGTTTAGGGCAATTGAGAGTTGACTAGCTCTCCGGTGAGACACATCGGCGAGAAATATTAATATTTTAATGCCACGTATGATTTCCGGCCAACTTCGCCGAAGATGGCACTCAGGTGTCCCACTTTTCTTAAAATGTGGCACTTAAGTGTACCTTTCGTAAGTTATGGCACTTAAGTGTCCCTTTGTGCCAAGTTATGGCACTTGAAGCGTTCTTATCCCGGATTTTATGTATTTCACATCTAACATTCTGGTTTAAAGATCTTCTCTTAAATAGTCATCCTCATTCTTACCGTTGGAGATGACTTAGAGAAGCATATGGCTATTAGAGATTTGATTTTGCCACTGTCTAAAGATAGAACCACCTATACAATCCTTTTCCCTGATCATTTATGGGCTATCCCAATATAAATTATGCAACTATTGTTCCATCGTTAGTGGCTCTAACAATCTTGACAAACGCCTATTCTCGATTTTTTGATATGGCTTCTGGTTCTTCTATTGTGCCTTCCTAGTCAACAATGACTACTTTTGATCTTCCAATAATCATACTCTAATGGTCATTGTTCCAACATCACCTAGGACATGACATTTTCAGCACTAATATAAATATCATCATCAGCTGATCTTTAAGTCCATTAGTGTTGTTTGTGAACATGATAGTGATGTAAAACAATGGGCAAATGCTTATATGGAAATCTTCGAGTGTCAAAAGAGTGAGTTGTCCCAAAAATCAAAGAAGATTGTAGGATCTTTGAAGTTATAAATGGGTTACGATATTTAATCTCAAATTCATTTGTTTTCCTTGATTTCTAAGACGTCAAAGATTTCGAACATATTTTGCAGATTTTCTAGTAGCATTTTGAAAATTTTCCCCTTTCTCAATATGTTTTCCTTGATTATGTTATTTGATTTCAGTTTGATTATCTCTTAAATTGCGACCTCCCTATAAATAGGCGTATAAGATATTGCAATCCACATTTCATTATTCAAATAACATTGTCTTTTGGAATTCCTTTCCAAGCAATTCTTCCTCTACGTCCTTTGGTATCAGAGCAGGTCTCTCCTATAACGATGGCTAATAATGTCAAAGACAATCTCCCCATAGCTAAAGGCAGTGGAAACAAGCCTATTATGTGGGCCGAGTTCAACCAATTTGCGAAGTAAATCGAACAGAGGTTTTAAGATTTACTTGTCTCCATCCAGCGTTTGTCTACCAACCCCATACCTAGTAATCTTTTGGATACTCAGGTCACTTGAGACTTGGAAGTAGCTATGGAACATGGGGAAAATCCATGACAAAGGCGACAAGCTTATGTTGAGGACTCCAAAGAAGATGAAGAGTTCCTAGACGGGCCTGTTCATGGAGGCCACAAGAACAAAGGATACCGACAAGACCCCAAGTAATATCGGCTTAAGGTTGACCTTCCAACCTTCAATGACAATTTGAATATTGAAGACTTTCTAGAATGGCTTTGGGAAGTTGAGAAATTCTTCAATGACATGGAGATCGAAGAGGATTGCCAAGTGAAATTAGTGGCATACAAGTTGAAGGGTGGTGCCTTAGCATGGTGGGAGCAAATGCAATTGACCCAATGTTGACAAGGAAAAGCTCCCATCCGAATGTGGAATCAAATGAAGGAAATGTGGAAGGTTCGGTTCCTCCGAACTAATTATGAACAATTATTATTTTAACAATTCCATAATTTTAAACAGCTAAACTGATTAGTCCAAGACTACACAGAGAAGTTTCTCTAACTTTTCGCCCATAACAACTTGGTTGAGTTAAAGGCACAATAGATTGCTAGGTACATTAATGACTTGCAACTTAACATTCAAGATCGTGTTTCACTACATCGTCTGTTCTTTGTTGAGGATGCTCAAGAGATGGCCCAAAAGGTCAAGATGCAATTGGAGAGAACTAGCCTCATAAATCGAGCTAATAATTATTCTGCTCAAGGATCATTTGGAAGGGGGGACAACTAAATGTTCGAGAATCCTCCAACCAGCAAACCAACACAATGAACTAAACTCCGAATAGTACTACTAGGGTGTCCAAGGAGCCAGTCATTGCAAACAATCGTAATACCAATAAGAATGCCCATAATTTGTACGTTAAGCCACCATCAATCAAATGCTACAAGTGTCATGAACTTAGACATCGTTTGCGTGACTACCCATGGTGGAAGAGGCCAATGTTGTCAAGCACGACGATGACATATACGAAGATGACTGGGTTGATGAGCAAGAAATGGAGGATGAAGAGGGTGAGTATGTTAACTATGTCGTTAGGCGACTATTGCTTGCCCCACGAAGAGGGGACATGTGGTGAAATAGTCTTTTTTGTGCCCATTGTATTGTCAACGGCAAAGTATACAACGTCATCACCAATGGTGGAAGTTATGAGAACATAGTGTCCAATGCCCTCGTTAATCAGTTACAGCTAAAGACAGAGTCACATCTGTGTCAATGTGACATAGGTGTGTCGTTTATCTATTTCAGTTGGAAAGTCCTATAAGGACACCATTATTTATGATATAATGGAAATTGATGCATGCCGTGTCTTATTGGGATGCCCATAGCAATACAACGTTTGTATCACCCACTGGGTTTGAGAGAACACCTACTCTTTTGTGTGAAAAAGAAAAAAATGAAGATTACTTTGAAACCGATGATTAACACTCCCCCAGCCCCAAAGAAGCAAAGTGCAAGCATTATGCTAAATGTCCGTAAACGTGAGGGCATGTACACAGCTATAGAGAAAGGCGATCAACAAGTTATTATTCCCATTCCTAAGGCTCTTCAACCCTTGTTCAAAGCATTCAGTGACATTATCCCGAAGGATCTACCCGTTAGATTACCCCTCTTGAGCAACATCCAACATGGGATTGACTTTTTTCTAGGAGCAAGCCTCCTTAATTTGCTGCACTACTAGATGATCCGAAGGTGAACCATATTTTACAAGACTAAGTAGGAGAACTCTTTTCAAAAAGGCTTCTTGCACGAAAGCATGAGCCTTTGTGCAATCCCCGCACTCCTCACTCCGAAGAAAGATGGAAACATGCATATGTATGTTGACAGCTGAGCAATTAATCAGATTATCATTAAGTACCAATTCCCAATCCCTTGTCTGGATGACATGCTTGACTGGCTTGCAAGATCAATGGTCTTTACAAAGATCGGTCTACATAGCGGATACTACTAAGTACGCATCCACCCTTGGCGATGAATGGGAAGCAGCTTTTAAAACAAGCGAAGGTTTGTATGAATGACTTGTCATGCCGTTTGGCCTCACCAACGCACCTTGCACTTTCATGCATTTAATGACTTAGGTGTTCTAACCTTTCATTGGTAAGTTTGTGGTGGTCTACTTTGATGACATCCTCATATACAGTCTAGAAGACCAATAGCATATGGAGCATCTAAGGGACATCTTATTGGTCGTGCAAACAAACCTATTGTACATTAATTTGAAGAAATATAGCTTCATGACCAATCGACTCTGCTTCTTGGGGTTTATTGTCGAAGCAAAAGGTCTTCAAGTTAATGGAGAGAAGGTAGCTACCATCCATGATTGGCCCACCCCCAAGACCGTTGGGGAGGCTCGCAGTTTCCACAGGCTTCCGACGTTCTATTAACGCTTTATCCAAAATTTCAGTTCTATTATGGCTCTGATCACTGAGTGCTTGAAGAAAGGAAAATTACATTAGGGGTGATGAAGCAGAAGCTAGCTTTGCTATCATTAAAGAAAAATGTTCCATGGCACCAATACTGATGCTCCCAAATTTCGAAAAGGTATTCAAACTAAACTGTGATGCCTCTAGCATATCGATTAGTGATGTTCTCTTCCAGGAATGTAAGCCTGTTGCTTAATTTAGCAAGATGCATAATGATCATAGGCAATGTCTACCTATGAGTAGGAGTACCTTGCTATAGTACGAGCCAGCAAGCATTGGCAGCCCTATCTTTATTAACATGAGTTTTTCTTTAACACTAACCATCGGCCACTCAAGTATATAAAGAGCTAAAGGCATCTGAATCGAATGCATGGAGTTTGAGCCTCCTTTTTGGAGCAATTCAATTTTATGCTTTGATACAAGGCGGGCAACTTGAATAAAGTCACTCATGCATTTAGCCACCGTGTTACAGCACTCATCACCATGCGCACCGATATTGTGGGTTTGACCACCTCTATGCCCTTTATGCCAATGATGAAGATTTTCAAGACATTTGAGAGAAGTGTTCTGCGATAGGCTCTCATGATAACATGATCATTCAAGATAAATTCTTATTCTTTGGCAATAGGTTATGCATTTCTCGCAACTCTTTGTGGAAACAATCTATTTGAGATCTCCATGGTGGCTCCCTCGAAGGACATTTTAGGCGACACAAAACTATTGCCTTGGTTGAACACCGATATTATGGGTCTCAATTGAAATGGGACGTTGGGCGATTTGTGAAAAAGTGCTAAATTTGTCGGTGTGACATTCTGAATTTTCGACCTCGTCTCAATAAAATGAAATGGGCTTTTCACCAACGCGCATATGGTCCTTTTTCTTTGAGCTAATCACTCATGAGTTAACTAACCTATTGGGTAAAGCCGTTAAGGGATATAATTGCAATAAAATCCCTAAAAGCTACCCGGTAGGTTGGATTGTACTAAAATTGCGTCTGATTGATTTTAACCACGAATTTGAACTTGATTTCGGGAATCGAATGATCAAGCGTGTCACAATTTATTTTTAGAACATTGTCTAATCTTTTGACGAAATTCCGTCGAACTAGGAATTTTGCGGAAAAATCAAAATCAACAAAAAGAAATAGGAGGAAATTCGTATGGTAGCTTCAAGGGGATAAATTGACCACCAAAATGACTTGATTTGGTGAGGAATTGAAGGAAAATTAAGGGAAATTTCTATGGGCTGAGGTATGGGCAATTTTGGCTACCTAAATGAGTTTGTTTGTGAAAATTTGAAGGAAAATCACCCATTGGATGGAGCCTTGACCTTTGGCTGAAGACTTTTGTGCCAATTTTATCATTTATTGAATATTTTGGGTGGCTTCTAATTAGCTGCATGGAGGACTTTCAAGGCCCTTGTCCCCTCTCCTCCTTCCTCATCCATTCGACAAGGCCCCCCTTTTGGCAGAACAGCTTCTTCTTCTTCAGCTTTCTTCTTCACTTCACCTTTTTCATCCTCCATTTCCTTACTGCAACATAGAACTAGTTAGCCACTAACCACCTGTATTGCCAGCCGCCGCCACAACTCCGCCTAGTCACCTGCCGTTGCGTCTCGCCAACTCCGCCTGGCCGCTAGCCCCTGCTTAACCATATGCCGTCCTCATCGAGCAGCCCCCGCCTCACGTCGTCCGTAAGCCCGCCTTCCCTCTAACTGTTGCAGCCACTGCAGTCCCCAAGTCGGTCGTCCCCACGTCTGCTTGTTGTTGCCGCTAGCTTGCCCCCGCCGTCCCCGCGTCGTGTCCAGTCAGCCTCGACCAGTTCAGGATCGAACCCAGCAGCTCTAAGCTGTGAGCTGTAAGGTTGTTTTTAGCCTCTTCCGACCATCCGTTGGAGTCGCCGTAGACACGGGATCCCACCACCGTCGCCATGGACTTGTTATCTCTCTAATCTAGTGAGTTAACGCCCTAATCTTAGATTAGGAAGTTAATTACACTTAATTGGATTAGTTTATGCTTAATTAATGATTAAGGAAATTAGTTAGCCTTAATTAAGATTAGTGTAATTTAGTTAGCTTAACTAGTTAGTTAGATTATTTAGTTAGGCTAGCTAGTAGTTAGGTGGTTAGTTAGGTTATTTAGTTAGCCTAATTAGATTAAATTAGTTAGCTTAGCTAAATTAGATTGGTTAGCTCAATTAGGTTAGTTCGATTAGCCGGTTTAAATTAATTAAGTGATTTAGTTTAAATAATTTACAATTCATTTAATTAAATGCAATTTATTTAATTAATCATAATTAGTGTAAATTGAGCTGAGATAGCCGGTTACCATAATTTTACGCTGATCGTCGTGATTGCATTGATTTGTGAAATTGATTGCTAAATAATGCAATTGAGTGCTTGGTGATGATTTTTGAATTATTATTGCAAAAATATGATTTTATGGTATTTAATTAGAAAAAAATACCAGGCGTCTGGTTTTGACGCCAAAAATATTGTATGTATTATATAAAATCATGAAATTTTCAAAGGGTAGAATATCATGTTTTGTGGATCGATTTGATTGTGTGACCATGTACAGTTATTTTACCAAGTATTTTTAATACGAAGAAAATTGGCCAAGTCCATCATTTGAAATTGAGGCATTTGAGTGCAAAGCACAATGTCCTTGACCGAGTATAGATGTGCGTGTGATCAGCTAATACCTTTATGCGTTTACGTGGGGTAGTAAACCCGTCCTGATGTGTTTACGTGAGACGATACCTGATTAAGTTCAGATGCCCTTGACAACGAATGCCGGATCGCAGTAGAGGCTAGATTGATGCTCCTTATGGAATGTCATCCTGATGCATTTACGCGGGACAATGTCGTGCTCGATGGGGCGAGACAATGCCTGATTATGCCGGATGACTACTGACTATTGAGTTGGACATGGCCGATAGGTCGTAACAACTGGGATACGTGTGAGTGATTGAGATAGTCACGCCTGATTATGGGACAAAATTATATGGCACGGTATGAGACGTGTCATAATAGTTTGGCTTTATAATCGAGACCTATGTGATTGTTTGAGAACAAAATGAAGTGTCATGGTTATTAATTACATTTGCTATATGCATATGATATATGAGATGTACTAATGTGCAAGGAGGTGCTGAGGCAGGGTAAGTCATATATGGTGCATGTTTAGGCTGCCTCTAGGTGAATTCTCGTCTTAATCGAGGTTTAGGGTGTAGACTCGCTGAGACTTTATCTCACCCCGTCATGGTTAAATTTTTCAGGTCCTTAGATGGAGGTGCGCCACGTCTGTTTTGGGTGGCCACGGGAGGTGGAGACCGAGTGTACCCTACTCCCCATCCACGAGACCACCTAGACCCATGAGCTCGTGGTGACCACCATTTAAGTCGATGAGGGCCTACCTCAATTGGTATCTCATCACTTCAAAGCGTGGTTCCGTAATGGGCCTAACGGAGTTCGAGAGGGCCCATTGGATGGTTTTAACGGACCTGCCGTCGATATTGAGTATAAGGAGGCACTCGACCCCATCGTGGATGCCGATATTTTTGGAAGATATCGCGGCGAACTCAGGGCTCGAAGCTGAAGGGCCCGGAGTAGAGGTAGTTGATCCTTTAGATATCAACATCCTTGATGATGTTATGGTAGACCTGGATCTCAAGTGGATAGGGTCGGGGTAGGATTGGCTTAGTAACTTCTTTTTTAATATAGACTCATGTATATAAACCTGATATGTTTATAAAACGTGTTTATGAAAATTGGTTGTCCTACTTTTCTATCCCATGTTTGTTGTTGTCTGGGTATATGTTTAAATTTCGTTTCCGCATGTGTATAAAAAGAAAGCATCGGCGATGTGTCCTAGGAATGTCGCATTTTAATCGACCGCCGAGGGATGTTCGCGAACTCGGGATTCGGGGCGTGATAGTTAGATTGCCAAAGGCCACTCTTAGAACACTAGTCTTTACACCTTTCTACCGATTCCTTCTGGACCTTGGATAGACATTTCAATGGGTTTCATGTTGGGGCATCATCAACCCCAATAAGATATGGATTCTACTTTTGTGGTAGTAGACGGGTTTACAAAGATGTCACACTTTATCCCTTGCAAAAAGACTTCTGATGGTTCCCACATAGCGAGTTTGTTTTTTCGGGAAGTAGTTTGCAAACTATCATTTCTGATCGTGACACAAAATTCCTTAGTCATTTTTGGAGGACCCTATGGTGCTTATTCAGGACGGATTTATAGTACAATAGTTCCTTTCATCCCCATATTAAAGGTCAAACCGAAGTCATCAATCGTACTGTGGTGGATATCATTCGGTTCATTTGTAGTGACATACTAAAGCAATGGGACCATTATCTTGCTCCTGCTAAGTTCGCTTTTATCAACATCGTCAATCACTCCATGGCAAGTCTTCGTTTGAGGTAATCTACGTGCGAACACCAAAAGAAACATTGGACCTTGTGCTTTTGCCCAAAGTCCCAAGATATAATGTTGCAGTTGAGAACTTAGCAACAAAGTTACAGGAGATATAAGAGGGTGTGAAGCAACAACTGGAAACTTCCACTACCGTTTACAAAGTTGCTGCAGATAAACATCATTGCCTCAAAGTATTTGATGAGGGTGATGAAGTGATAATCTACCACTGCAAGAAATGCTTTCTTGTTGGTACATATAACAAGCTAACAAACAAGAAAGTTGGCCCCAATCGAATCATGAAGAAAATCAATGACAATGTTTATGTAGTTGATATTTCGAGTGACCTCAACATCTCCTCGACATTCAATGTGGCGGACATATTTGAGTATTATTCCCTAGATACTCTCCCTTATCCTGATAATAACTCAGGTCGAGTTCTCATGAAGTGGAGAAGATTGATGTAGAATAACAGACAACTGTTCTTATGGAAATCTTTGAGCATCAAAAGAGTGGGAATCCCACAAATCAAAGAAGATTGCAGGATCTTTGAAGTTACGGATAGGTTACGATATTTGATCTCAAATTCATGCATTTTCCTTGATTCCCAATACGTCAAAAATTTCAGACGTGTTTTGCAAATTTCGTGGTAGCATTTTGAAAACTTTCCCCTTGATCAATATCTTTTCTTTAATCATGTTATTTGATTATCTCATAAATGATGACTTTCTTACAAATAAGTGCCTAAAATATTGTAATCTGCACTTCATTATTAAAATAACATTCTCTTTGGAATCCCTTTCCAATCATTTCTTCCGTTGTGTCAATTCTATGATTTTTTTCATCACAAATATCACTACTATATTTATCACAAACACCTACAAACTATAGTAAATATTATACTAAGGATAATTTTGGGATCATTAAAGTTTTTTCGACGTGTTTCCCCAACAAGACCATCCACCATCAAATTCACAACAACCAAAAAGATCATCCACCAAACTTGCCGAAACTCGATCATTCTTGATTGCAATTCTTGAAGAATGCATCGCCAAAAAAGCATTTCCGATTACAATTTTGTTTTGGTTTTTCTAGTTACGTTAGGTGGTTAAAAAATGATTGGAAAAGGAAAAGAAGAAAAATATGTATGAAAGTGAAATTTGCTAGCCGATGATAAAGATGAATATGAAGACGAAGAATATAAAGGAGAAGAGATGGGAAATTGGTGAGTTAATCCGACCATTTGCCACGTCATCTTGTCTTTTGTCCACATTGAACTTCAATTTACGTCAAGAAAGTTACCTGCAATTAAAATTTCACTAAAAAAAAGCCACGTAGGATGAATCATCAGAATTTGTCACTAGAGACATTTAAGTGAACGTTCCACCAATGTGACATTTAAATGATTGCTCGAGAATTTTTGGTATTGAAGTGACCAATGTAAGAAAGATGGAAGAAGAACACCCCAAGTGCCACAACTTGATATGAAGGGATACATAAGTGTCAAAAGTTTCAAAATGTGCACCTAAGTACCAAAATTAGAGAAGAAAAGAACACTTAAATGCCAACTGAGAAAATTTTAGGCCAAATAGTTGACGTAGCTTTTTTTGGCGAGAATTTTAAATGGTATAACATTTCTGAAATAGATTTTTATTTTAGAAATAGATTTGGAACATAAATCAGAAGTATTTTTTTTTTTACTTTTCTATTTCTGGAACAAATAAGAAATAAAAACTTTTCTCAATATTTGTCTTCTCTATTAGTTGGTTGTTCATCCATCGTCACCGATCGTCGTTCACCGTCCGTTGTCGCCACTCCCAGCCATCGGCCGCCGCCATCGATTGCCGACCGCTGTTCACCATCCGTTGTTGCCACTCCCAGCCGTCAGTCGTCGCCGGCAATTGCTGCCACTGCCCAATAGGGAAAAATTTTGTGTCAGTATCAAACTAATTTTCATTCCGAAAATAGAAATTTTGTATTGTTATCAAACGTATATTTTTGCTTAGAAACTCATCTAGAAATAAAAATAGAAAAATCCATTTCTCTTCAAGAAATCAATTTTTGGCTAGAATTGTTATCATTCATGCTCTAAATATCCAATTATAAAAAAAAAAATGATACTTAATCTTTTGAAAGTTTTGATATTTATGTGTCCCCTCATACCAAGTTGTGGCACTTCGAGTATTCTTCTTTCTAAGAAGGTTATATCACTTCTAATGTCCATTTCCCCTACCAATTATCCATTCCTTCTAATTTATATGTCATATGTATTATTAGTTTACAACATATACACGCTCCAAAAAAAAGAAAAATAAATAAATATTCTCTAAGAATTCAGAAATCCCTTCTATTTGGCAAAAAAGGACAGCCTAATCTAATCATTCCAAACCACTGGAGTTTGCCCCAGTAGCCACCCTTCCAACAAGGAAGGGGGAGGTGGGGGGTTCGAATCCCCACATTCTCAGGAGGGGTTGGAGTGAGGACGAATTAGTTTCAGGAGTGGGTTTCGACTCCCACGCCCTGCAAGGAGGTAGGGCAAAAGTCTGAGAGTGAGAGTTAAAGTAGGAATATAATAAGACTGACCAAAAAAAAAAATCTAATCATTCCATATTTGAAGTAAGGTAATAAAAAAACATCCATTTAGAAATCCCTTCTATTTGGCAAAAAAGGACAGCCTAATCTAATCATTCCATATTTGAAGTAAGGTAATAAAAAAACATCCATTTAGAAATCCCCTCTATTTGGCAAAAAAGATATAAGTTCTTAATTCATGTTTTCTACCAAATAAATCACATTTCTATTTGTTATAAATAAGACAAACAATTTGGTCATTATCGAATTAAGAGCAAATCAAAATGACTTATTCATCAATTAGATCACTTGTATTTTTTACCATCATCCTCGGTTTGCTCCAATGTGGCTATGGAGCGCTATTCAAAAAGAAGCCAGTGTATGAACAGTTGACCAACAAGCTACCAGGACAAGTGAGCCTCACAATTCATTGCAGATTTGGAGATCAAGATTTTGGCTCCGTTGTGGTTGCCCCAGGAGAATATTGGGGATTTCAATTCCGACCCAAATTTTGGGGAAAAACAGTGGTCTATTGTACCTTTGAATGGCCAGGAAATTTTCACTATTACGATATATATAAAAAAGAACATGCACGCCCCGGTTGTCGCGACTGTTTGTGGAACGTAATGCCCGATGGTCCGTGTTTGTTCAACTACGACACCAAGGAGTATGATTTTTGTGATCATTGGAATCCTACGAACTCTTCCCTGGCAAGCCCTGTTGTAATCACATGAAGTGCTTTAACTTTTTGGTGTGTATGCCTTATTGAATAATAAATAACTCTCATGAAATTATGCCTTTTTTTTTATAATTTCTTTTACCATATTCTGCGTAATTATCGAGTAATGAATTCCTTACAGATCTCTCCATCCAATTATCTTTTTTTTTAAAAAAAATACGCTTGGTAGTGCTATTTTTAAAAGGCAGCGAACACTTTTAACTGTAATAAACTTTTTTTTTTTTTTGGTCAGAAAAAGAGGCCCGTTATATTAATATTAGCCAAAAGTGCCACTAAAGGGCAGAAAGTCAGTACAAAGCAAGTCCAACAAAGGTTGTGGAGGACAAAATGTCCAATTCGAGGGTAGAGTTCTGTGACCATGGGCCTTGGAAGCCCAGTCAGCAACTTGGTTCGCCTCCCTCCTGCAGTGCGCGATCTGTAACCTAGAGAAGCTGGACAGAAGCGCCACGGCTTCGAGGATGAGTGAACGAGCTTCCCATGGCGCCAAAGAGGGATTCTGCACAGCATTGACCAGCACCCAGCAGTCGGATTCCACAGTAAGGTTCGTCCTTTCCAACTTCTTGTGCAGCAGATTCTTTAAAGTGAACGTAAGGGCTTGAACTTCGGTTTGTAGCGCCGTGGTCGCTGAGACAGTGGCAGTGAAGCCATCAATGAGGCGGCCTGAGTGATCATGCCAAATGGACGCCACAGATCCCTGATTCAACGCAGTAGGAAAGGCGCCATCGATATTGATCTTGATCCCTTTAGGATCCGGCGGCTTCCATAGTCGATCAGCATTCGGTAGAGTGGAGATAGAGGTTGTCCACACATCATGAGAGCGACGTGCCGATAGAGCAAATGTCAAAGCCACTATGATAACCAGTGCCGGATCAGGAACAGCCCTGCGAAAAATAAAGTGGTTTCTGGATTTCCAAATTTGCCAGAGAATGTGCACCAATGTTTCAAAATCAGGTATGGACTGCCGTTTTCCTAGAAATTCTACTAGCCAAGCATCCATTCGATGGTTGCTATAATCTATGGGGTTGAGTCGGACTGCTGAGTGAGACCAAATCTTGCGCGTCCATGGCACTGCAGAAAGATGTGTTCCGTTGTTTTTGGGCTATAGTTTTGACATAGCTGGCATGTAGGATTGGTGATAATTTGCCTGTGATAGAGATTGTCCCTGGTTGCTAGTGCATTGTGGCATAACGACCACAGAAAAACACGTAACTTCGGGGGAGTTTTCATATGCCAAATCTTGGCCCAAAGTTGTTGGGTGGTTGGTAGGAGGAGGATGTGAAGTGTTGTACCTTGGATTGGTCAGCAGATCGTAGATAGTTATACCCATTCTTTACAGTATAAACTCCATTCTGAGTGCCTTTCCAAATAACTCGATCCTCTGTACAATCAGTCTGAAGCTGAATTGTCAGAATTTCCTCTACGATATGTTCAGCAAAGGTGCGTCGCAGATGGGGCTCATTCCAATGGTTGCTGTTCGGTATAATGAGATCAGCAACCCTTGATGGTTCCCCTCTTGGTGCAAGGCCGCCAATGGAACCACTGTTTAGCCATTTGTCATCACGGATTGAGATCCGTGTCCCATCTCCTACAGACCATTGGAGGTTATGCAGAATTGAATCTCTACCAAACAGAATACTCAGCCATCCCCAAGAAGGTCTCGACCCTCTATCAGCATGCCAGAACTCTGTAGAGTGATGGTATAGTCCCTTAAAGAGTAGACTCCATAAAGAGGATGGGTTTTGTAGGAGACACCATGCCTGTTTGCCGAGTAAACTTCTATTAAAGGTAATCAGGTCACGGAAGCCAAGTCCTCCCAGGTCTTTCCTATCCTTAAGTACATCCCAACGTTTCCAATGGATGCCAAATTTATGTTGATCGTTCTGCCACCAAAATCTAGCAACTTTCTTTTCAATAGTTGTACATAAAGACATAGGAATCTTGAAAATAGACATAGCATATTGAGGAATCGCCTGTATTACCGTTTTGATGAGTATTTCCTTGCCCCCTTTAGAGAGGAATTTTTCTTTCCAGCCGTCAAGTTTTGAGTTAACTCGATGCAGAATCTAGGCGAACATCTCCTTTTTTTATTTTCCCCAATCCGAAGGAATCCCAAGGTATTTACCAGACTTCGTTAGCACGGGTACCCTAAGTTCTTGGGCTAAGTTTTCCTGTAGAGGAACAGGGCAGGTCTTGCTAAAGTACATACCAGATTTGTTCCTATTTATAGCTTGACCCGTTGCGAGGCAATATTGGTTCAGGATGTTGGCTAAGTTCTGACATTCATGAAGTTTCCCATCAAGGAAAAAAATAGCATCATCAGCAAAAAATAGATGGGAGAGAGTAGGACACCACCTATTGAATTTAATGCCATGAAGATGTTGTATATCCACTGCACGATGTATAAGTATGGACAGCACATCCGCCACCAAGATGAAAAGATAAGGGGAAATTAGGTCGCCCTGTCTCAGACCCCTTGATGGGTTAAAAAAATTCAGATTTTCACCATTAAGTTTAACACTTAGAGAAGTAGTGGTAATGCATTGCATAATCCACCTAACCCATTTAGGGTGAAAACTCAGATGTAGGAGATAGTCATGTAGGAAGTCCCATTCAATGCGATCGTATGCCTTCTGCATGTCCAATTTGAGAACGGCCTGAAAGGATTTCTTTTTCTTTCTAATTCGAAGGTGATGCAAGACCTCTTGAACGACTAAGATGTTGTCTTGAATTTGCCAACCACTGACAAAGGCAGATTGCTCAATAGAGATTAATTCAGGGAGGAAAGGTTTGAGGCGATTTGCCAAAATCTTGGAGATTATTTTGTATATGAAATTACAAAGACTAATGGGACGGAATTGATCTAGCCGTTATGGGTTTGGGGTTTTGGGGATCAAAGATATAGTGGTTTGGTTAAGTTCAGGATGCATAGTACCTGAAAGAAAGAAAGCCTATACCGAATTGAAGATGTCATCCTGAAGAATGTCCCAATGGTGTTGATAGAATATCCCATTTAAACCGTCAGGGCCTGGCGCTTTTGTTGAACCCAATTGAAATGCAGCTAGTTTGACTTTTGCTCGTGTGACATCAGCTATAAGGGCCATATTCATTCCATCTATTACTTTTCGTGGGCATTGCAGTAGTATCGGTCTATAATCTCTATGACCTGCCGAAGTATATAACCTTTGAAAGAAAGAGCTAGCCATAGTCTTCAATGTTTCTGGATCTCGGACCCAAGTGAGATCTTCATCCTGTAACATAGTGATACGGTTGCGATGTCTCCTCTGAATAGTAGTGCCATGAAAGAATTTAGTGTTTTTATCTCCCCATTTTAGCCAACTAACACGGGACCGCATCGCCCAATCTTTTGCTCTTCTTGCTTTCTACGAGTCGTATTTTAGTTTTAAGGCGGTTAACCTCCTCTGAATTATAGTTGGCACTATATTGGTTGGAGAGGAACTGAAGCTGCTGAGTCAATAGGCTAATCTGCTGGTTACCCCTTGGGAATTTACGACGACTCCAAGATGTAAGAGTTGCTGAAACAGACCTAAGTTTAGAGGAAATGGAAGGAGCTGACCTTGGTAGAGAACTCCAAGAACGAGCGACAACTGATCTGCATTCTATATCATTTATCCAAAAAGCCTCAAAGGTAAAATTCCGCTGCCGTTTAACAACTTTGGCGTTAGTGTGTAATAATATCGGACTATGGTCAGAGCCCAACGCCGGGAGAACATAGACCTCAGCTTCAAGAAAAGTAAGACGCCAAGTAATTGTACATACTACGCGATCAAGTCTCTCTCTAATGAGTCCTTCACCCTCTTGATTGTTACTCCAAGTGAAAGCACATCCATGACTGTGAACATCCATAAGACAACATGTATTAAGGAAATCCAAAAGGATTGCATTCGATACCGGTCTGGCAGTCGCTTTCCATCCTTCTCCCAGTGATAGAGAATGTCATTAAAATCCCCAATGCAGGCCCAGGGTAAGGTTTTGGCAAAACTGATGATACATAGTTCTTCCCAGATATGTTGTCGGAGAGAGTAAACTGCCGGCGCATGAAGACACGTTAGACGCATAGACAACCCATTCTCCTCGTCGGTGCATATCATATCCATGTAGTGTGGCGTCTGGTGCTCCATAGTAAGAGAGGCTCGTTCAGTCCAGAAAACCACCAATCCGCCGGCTGAGCCAATAGGATCCTGAATGAGACAATTCGGAAAATGTAACCGTTGTTAGAGCTTTGTAAGTACTGCTATTTGGTTTTTTGTTTCCATTAAGAACACCAAGTGGAGCCGTTCCTGGGCCACAAGGGCCCTTAGAGCTCGAACTGTCAGGGGATTGCCCAACCCCTAACAGTTCCAGCTGATAATCTTCATTTGTCACATGGTGGCTGTTTAAGGCCAGCCACCACAGCCCAATGGCCAGGTTCATTAACCTCTACGATTGGTGTTTCCATTAAATGCACCTCCTCCCGATGGTCTTGAGCAAAGGATCGGACCTCGTATGGGTTATATCTTCGAGGCTTCTTAGTGGGAGTTGTTGTGGTAGAGAAATGAGTACTTTTTGATTTTTTGATCTTGGAAGATTCAACTACTGCAGATTGACGATCTTGATCATTTGCTATTGCAGGAGCCTTGATAATTGCTGTTGGTGCAGTTCCAGAACTCCTAGCTTGATGACACCATTGCAATGGTTCGACAAAGGTGACCAGAGCACAATCTGAAGGAGCCTCCATAGGTTCTGTATTGATATTGCTCGGGTTATCCACAGCTAGAATGGGGTTTGGTGGTTGAGGTGTTCTTTGGAACAGCTTCTTCATTATATCAGCCATATTGTTTGTCTCATAAAAGGTAACCCAAAAGGGGCTGTGTTCACGCACCTCTGCCCGAAGCCATTGTCCATAGTTTAGATCTTTTTTGATATCGATTTTATCTATGTCAATAGGAAATGCAGTACACTTCGTGGCATGATGACCAAGTTTCCCACAAGAGTAACAGAAATGTGAGAGGCGCTCATAGCGGAAGTCGAGCCAGATATTTCTCCCTTCTAACCTGAGTAACTGACCAGGTACTAATGGTTCTTGAAGATTGATTTCTACTCTGGCGCGTGCTGCTTTAACAGTGTCCTTGTGTTCTACTTTAAGATCAATCATCCTTCCCACATGTCGCACTACCTTGTGAATCATGCTCTCAGTACATCTCTCAATAGGAAGTCCAAAAATCTGAACCCAGAAAGCACATGTATTGAAATCATAACAGTGGAGGGGGCTGTTTGGCAACCAGGGCTTTAATATAACTAGATAACTTGAAAAAGCCACGGCCCATTATCAAGAACACGTTGTTTCTCTACTTCAGTGGAGAACTTGAATATGTATAATCTTGTTTCCGGTTGGGAAAATTCCACAGATTCTGTGCGCCAAGCACGCTTCATTGTGTTTTGAAAAGCCTGAAAGTTGATAGATGGGTTTGAAAGGAGTTTACCAACTAGAATGAGTTTGCATTCCGCTATTTTGTCTGCAGGGGCCGCCTC